>OX451738.1:949290057-949890057 GCA_948472305.1 Vicia faba | reverse complement strand
AAGTCATGGATGGAAAGATCCTTTATCCCCCTGATAGTAGCAACGGGGAGGAGGAAGATTAATTGTATTTATTGTTCAGGGCCTGTGTGCCCGCAGTTATTTTAGGGCATGTGTGCCCACTATCATTCTTTTAGTTTTGTGGCTGTCGTGCTTAACTGTACTTTTGAACAACGTCGGCCCTTGTGGTCGGAATATTATAATTTCTTTGTTTACAACTATTTTGAATTATAATTTCTTTGTTTATAACTATGAGTAACCGTATATGATGTACGCGCCCGACCATTGTCGTGGTCGTTATGAATTTTTCATGAAGTTCGTGTTCATGTGGAGGTATCCGTTCGACCCAAACGCCTGTTCGACACACTTCGAAATGTGTCGAGGGAGCGGAGTAGAGATCCGAGGGGAAAGCGTGTGATCGCGGTCGGGATCCTACGCTCGTGGTGTGAACTGCCCATCGCGGGCTGGGTGTTCTGCCATGTTGGGGTACTTTGACAGCGAAGCTCGATCGAGGTGTCCCTATCGGGCAAGTCAGTTGTTCGTCAAAGTGAGCAACATTATGCTTCATTGGTTGGTAGGTCGAGCCCGTACCTCAACTTGCCAACGTGGTTGAGCTTTTCCGTTCGTCGATTGAAGGTGAATATTCGATGGCAAAAGTCCCCAGCGGGTGAGGGGCTTTAGCTATAATATTGTTTTAGCTTCACAACATTCCAGGGTAGCGGTACTGGTTCTCCGTTTAATTTCTCGAGGTAGTATGCTCCGGTTCCCGTAGCTCCCTAGACGCGATAAGGTCCCTCCCAGTTTGCGGCCAACTTCCCTTTGCGGGAATCCTTCTGGTTTCTCCACAAGACTAGGCTGTCGACCTGAAATTCGCATTTTACGACTTTGTTGTCGTGGCATAGGGCTACCTGCTATTTTAGAGTGGCTTCCCGCAAGGCTGCTCCTGATCGGATTTCTTCAACGAGGTCGAGCTCGCCTTTTAAGGCCTCGTCGTTCATCTCCTCGTCGAGGGGCATTTCAGTTCGCCTAGACGGCTCCATGATTTCTACTGGGATGACTGCCTCGGTACCGTAAGTCAGTTAGAATGGTGTCTCGCCGGAAGTTGAGTGGGGCATTTTTCGATAAACCCATAAGACGTTGTGTAACTCTTCGACCCATCCCCTCTTGGCTTCACCTAACCTGCATTTGAGTCCTCGCAAGATAACCCTATTTGCGGCCTCGGCTTGCCCGTTAGTCTGGGGGTGTTCGACTGAGGTAAAATGTTGTTTGGTGCCGAGTTTGGCAACGAAGCTTTGAAAGCCTTGGTCGGTGAACTGGGTACCGTTGTCTGTGCCGAGCGCCCGCGGGATTCCAAACCGAGCGAGCATGTTTCATTTGTAAAAACACAAAATGTTGTGCGAGGTGATCTTCGCGAGCGCTTCAGCCTCTATCCACTTTGTAAAATAATCTACGGCCATGATGAGGAATTTGTTCTGGTATGTTCCTTTTACGAATGGTCCAAGGATGTCTATTCCCCACCAGGAAAAATGCCATGGGGACGATAATGTGTTCAACTCGTGCGGCGGGGCGAGATGCATGTCGGCGTGCCTTTGGCACTTGTCACATTTCTTGATGTGCTCTTTGGCGTCTTGTTGCATTGTCGGCCAGTAGTACCCCGCTCGCAATGCCTTTCGTGCTAGGGACTTCCTACCCATTTGTTAGGCATTAACTCCTTCGTGGATTTCTCGTAGTATCTCGGGGACTACGGAATCCTCGACGCACTTCAAGAGTGGGATGGAAAATCCCCGACGATACAGTTTGTGCTCGAGCACCACATAGGAGCATGCTCGTCGCTTTGTCACGGTCGCCTCCTTTCGGTCTAGGGGAAGTTCTCCCTTCGTTAGGAAATTGAATATCAGGGTCATCCAACACGAGCTGTCCCCGATGGTATTTACTTCGGGTAAAGTCATGGATCTTTCGATGCTCGGTCGAGATAGAGATTCTTGTATGAAGGATATGTTTCCGCCTTTTTTCTTCGTGCTTGCGAGCTTCGAGAGTATGTCGGCCCATGTATTTTGTTCGCGTGGTACGTGCAAAATTTCTGCCCGGTCGAACTTTTTCATATGTTCTCTGACCAAGTTTAAGTATTCGATGAGGCTGTTGTTTTTAGCCCGGTATCCCCCTTGAACTTGAGACGTGACAAGTTGGGAGTCAGTGAAAATTTGTATTTCTCGGGCGCCTAAATCCTCGGCAAGTCTTAGGCCCGCAAGTAACGTCTCGTATTCTGCCTGATGGTTAAAGGTTGGGAAGGAGAGGGTGAGCGAATGTTCAATCACTACGCATTCCTCGTTCTCGAGGAGGATTCCCGCTCTACTTTCGGTCGATATGGAGGCTCCATCAACGAAGATGGTCTATTTGGGCTCCTTCTCAGCGGGGGGGGGGGGGGGGGCTATGAGCGGTCATCTCCGCGAAAAAATTGGCCACAACCTGGGCCTTCAGGGCTTTCCTACTTTTATATTGGACATTAAATTCTGAGAGTTCCAAGGACCATTTCAGCATTTGGCCCGCCATGTCTGGCCGACCCAAGAGTTATTTCACGGGCTGGTCCGTTTGCACGAAGATCGTGTGCGCGAGGAAATAATGTCTGAGCCTCCTCACTGCATTGACGAGGGCCAAAGCCACCTTCTCGATCTGATGATATCTAACCTCGGGCCCCTGGAGCACTTTGCTCGTGAAGTAAACGAGTTTTTGTCCGTCGTGGGTCTCGCGAGTGAGGGCCACACTGACGGCTTCGAATGAAACAGCCAGGTATAGAAATAAGGTCTCTCCGTCAACTGGTCCTGATAGCACGGGCGACTGTGAGAGGCTTTGTTTGAGATGGAGAAGGGCTTGTTCGCACTCTTTGGTCCACTCAAAAGCCACCTCATTGCGGAGGAGTTTGAAGAAGGGGAAGGCGTGTTGAGTGGATTTCGCAACGAATCGGGAGAGTGAGGCGAGCATGCCATTCAAGACTTGTATGGATTTTTTCAACGTGGGTGTAGGGAGGTCATAGAAAGCTCTGAACTTGTCGGGGTTGGATTCGATTCCTCGTTCTGTTAAGTAAAAGCCGAGGAACTTGCCCGCCTTGACCCCGAACATGCACTTCTCGGGGTTAAACCTCATTCTACAATGTCTTGCTTGAGCAAAGACTTCCCTGAGATGGGAGGAATGGTCGGTATCTACTCGGTACTTGACGATCATGTCGTCCATGTATATCTCGAGCATATCTCCGATTTGGTTGCGGAAGACTTTGTTCATCATCCGCTGATATGTTGATCCTGCATTTTTCAGACCGAACGATATTATGTTGTAGTAATAGTTTCCCGAAATGGTCATGAAAGCGGTGCAATATTTGTCACCTATCGCCATTGGGATTTGGTTGTAGCCCGAATAGGCGTCCATAAACGAGAAAATTTTGTAGCCGGCCGAGTTGTCGACCAACATATCAATATTAGGTAAAGGAAATGCATCTTTGGGGCATGCCCGGTTAAGATCAGTATAGTCAACGCACATTCGCCATTTTCTATTATTTTTCTTAACAAGTACAACATTTGACAGCCAAGTTGAATACCGGGCTTTAGAAATAAAATTTGCCTCTAGGAGGTCTTTTACAGCTCTTTCAATAGCCTCCGCTTTCGAGAGAGACTGCCTACGCCTATGTTGTACTACTGCCCTAGCGGCTGGATCAATGGCGAGTTGATGACAAGTGACCTCAGGGTCGAGACCGGGCATCTCCGCAGCACTCCATGCGAACAAATCCGCATTTTCCCTCAAGCAGGCCTTGATTTACTTTCTTGCCAAGTCGGGGAGTCCAGTGCCAATCTTCACTCCTCTGCTTGGGTCTTCACTGAGAGGGACAAGCTCGAAATCCCCATCCGGAATTGGTCGGAGGGGCACCTGATCGCAGCTGGAGGGCTCGTCCTGGTCGAAGCGAGTGTCCAGCAAGATCGAGTCGACCTTTGGAAGGGCCCTCTACTCTTCTACCCTGACGGGCTCTGACAGCTGAGGCTCTGATCGTGCAATTGCAGCTTTCTTAGCGGGTCGTGTGCTGGTGTCGATTGTGCTGTGTCCCTTGGACGCCGCGTTGAAGCACCTTCGGGCAGCTTCCAGATTGCATTGAATAGTGGCGACCCATGCCCTCTTAGTGTAGAACTTCATCTTCAAGTGGACGGTGGAGGGCACCGCGGTCAGTTCTGCCAGTGTTGGCCTCCCGAAGATGCAGTTGTAGAGGGATGGGTAGTCAATGACGAGGAAACGGACCTTGACCTGCCTAGTAGCGTTATCTTCACCGAAGGTGACCATAAGCTCCACGTACCCCCACGGCTTGGAGGTCGAGCCATTAAAGCCCTGCAGGTCTGACCTCACGTATGTTGAGAGGTGAGATTCATCGAGCTGTAGGGTTCTGAATAGTTGGTTGTACATCATGTCGACGAAACTTCCCTTGTCAACCAGGATACGATGGACGTCGAAGTTGGCCATTCGCGCCCTTATCAGCAGAGGGATGAACGAGTTGGAGGCCCCTTCGGGGAGCTCCTCGAGGTAAAAGGTGATCGGCTCTGATCTGCCTTTCACCCTTTCGAAAGTCACCGTTTGCGGGGGAGCCGGTCGACTAGTTCATCCAACTTTCTCTTCGCTAAATTTATGGTCAAATCATTAAACCCTCCACCATTGATGACTATGGCAGAGGGGAAGTTTTCCCACCTGCTGTGGATGGGCAAAGGCTCTTGCATTTTATCAGGGATGTAGAAGTCCTCAGGCTTTGTGACGGAGAATGCGGTCTGGATGGGAACCGACTCGTCAGATGGTCGGGCATCCTCTTCTGCTTACCTCGTTTCACGTGTATCTCGATGAGGGGCGTCTCCTTGATGATAATGCGTGAGTCATCCTCCCTTTATGAGGGTTTCGATGGCGTCCTTGAGATAGACGCAATCTTCGGTCAAGTGCTCGTGGCTTCGGTGGTACTGGAAGTATTTTCTTCGGTCTACCTGGGGTTTAGTAGGAGCGGGGCGAGGACGCTTGACGGCGCCGTCCTTGAAGTCTGTACTTGCGCACTGCGCTAAGATGCACTCGCGGGAAGCCGTTAGCGGAGTGTGTTCAGTGAACCTCCCCGAGGGCCCCCTTTGTTCCCGGGCGTCTCGGGGTTTGTCGTCCCTTCTCTTCTCGCCAGTTTGTTGAGGAGGGGAGATGTCTTGTCGCGGATTACTGCTAGATCTGTGGTTCCTGGGATCTCGGGCTCTATTGGTCACTTCTCTCTCCTTGTAGTCCATATAGGCTCTAGCCTTCTCGAGGAGGACATCAAACGTCTGGGGTGGTTCGATGTCTACGGCTTTTCTGAATTCGGTGCTCGGGAGGAGCCCCCTCTCGAGAAGGTATCTTTTTATGTGGTCCATGCAAGGGACCTGAATGGCCTCCCAGTTGAATCGGTCAATGAATTCCCTCAGGGTCTCATCGTGGCTCTGGACGATGGCCTCGAGGGCTTCTTCGGTCTTCGGGTGTCGCCGCGAAGCAGTGAACGAGTTAATGAATTGGTTTTTCAGATTTTAGCAAAAGGTGATTGACCCCGGGACGAGACCTTTGTACCATTCCATTGCAACTTTCCTCAGAGTCGTGGGGAACAACCGACATTTGACCGGTCCCCCGACGTTGTTATAGTGAAGCATGGCCTCAAACCCGTCTATGTGGTCGACCGGGTCGGCGATGCCGTCATATTCCTTCAGGTGGGGAGGCTTCTCCATGCCCGGAGGAATGGGCGTCTCCATGATAGCTTGTGACAAGGGACCGCGGGAGTCGTCCTCGTCACTCTGTTCGGGCGAGTGAGACGGAGATCTGATGTCGTGGCAGTCACGGTGGCCCTGTTCGCGCAGAGCGGTCCTTGGGCGGTATGACCGTTGGTGGTTCCCCCCGTTCCTGTCTCCACGGGGTCTTCGTTCTTGATGCGAAGGGTCGTGATCACGCCTTCCCGCATCAACGAGTTGTTCCCTCTCTAAAGGGGGTCGTCACCCGTGTGGTCGGGGTGATGGGCTTCTAGAGATGTCCCAATTATGTCTCCGCAAGGGAGATTGAGGATGTTTCTCTTCTTGTCGAGGAGGAGGAGATTGAGGTCTCCCATGTCTTCTTGGTGGCATCAGATCGTCCTCGAGCGCCCTCAGTCTTTCCCCTTGGGCGAAGATTAGATAGTTGGTTTGATTGATTGCCGCGAACAGTGCCCTGGTCGTGGCGTCTGCCCCGGCGGAGACGGAGACCTCGTGGAATTGGATGAGTTGGTAGTTCTGGGGAGGTGGTCGATCGTCTTTATGTCAGCGAGGCAGAGATGATGACGAGGAAGTTGCTCCGACTCTGTATTCAGAAGGTCCGGGCATGTTGACGTCGGGGGCTGTGTTATGGCCGGCGGTACCAGCATTGTCGAGGCCGACATTATTGTCAGCGATGTTGTTGTTAACGTCGATGACACAGACGTTCATGTTGTCTGGAGTCTGGTCAGCCATGACAATCGATGATTGTTTAGCTTTTGGTCTTAAGTGAGTAGAAGACGGGGAAGCTTAGTTTCCTACAGACGGCGCCACTGATCAATTTTAAAGCCTAAATTTGTGCTTCGTCCAATTTTATGTCAGATTCTTTCTTAGATGAGATAAATGGATTTATGTCGGTTATGCCACCCGGTCGAGCCTAACATTTTCGGGATGTACATAAGCCCCCCAAATTCAAGTCATTTTTTTATAAAGATGTTGTGTTCGATTACGTAGTCGTGGAAGGTAATGCCGACGCCGTCAAATTATTACTCTATCTTGATTTCTTTCCCGAGAATGATTTCTCTACGGTAATATATCTGCTTTTCCGATGATAACCTTCTAGTAGTAATTCCTATAAATTTAAGGAAAGTACCTCCCACCCACGCGAGAAAATGAGCGACACTTATTATTTAAAATAATTTATTCTTTAGAATAATTACAAATGACAAAAGTTATTAGCTCACCTTTTTAAAATATTGTATGTCTAAACTCTTGATTTTATAGAAAGTACCGCTTTGGTAAAACCGTGCTTTTAATCGTGATCCCATCCATACTTTTGATGATGCTTCTTTGACTGATGTTTTGAGTGATCAATTTTTCTTCTTGCTAAATTAGCTGGTTGTCTCCGTTTGTCGGTTAGCTCGCCGAGTTATGCAAAATAAAGTTTTTGATTAGACAAGTATATTTTTGTCCACAATACGACAATATTGTGCATTCCTGATGCTCTTTAGGAATCAAGGGACATCAAGGGTTAACATGCATACTCGAAACAAATGACTGAAACAATATAAGTGCTTTGACTGAAACAAATGACTGAAACAATATAAGTGCTTTGATTAAGTTCATGTAAATGTTAAAGGCAGCCGTCGGTGAAGAAATTAATAGTACATAAAAAGGCAGTGATCCACACCGCAGCATACATTATTAGTATATGTAATACATATCAAATATAGGGTTCGGATATTGGAGTATCAAAACCTAAGCCCAACTGTTTGCGCGACACAAAAGTTATGATTATGAGCGGCATATGCATTTGTGTGTACATATAACATTAGTATGAGCCCATTCATTTTCAAAAGTGCTTCATTCAAATACGCAAGGAATGAGTCGAACATGAACTTAACCTTAGTATGCCAAAACATGCGCAGAGTATAGAAGAAATATTATCCCACATATATTTTACCCGCAATATTTCTACTGTAACATCATGATCCATTTGATTTCTTAGTTTAACAACTAGCTGAACCAAATTGGCTCTTGAGACATTAGTTTCACTGACTTAGCAATATTTGTTTGTTACTATAATTATTTCCTCACAGTATCAAAAACAAATATAACGTTTAGAATCAATTGACAATGAGAAACTTATCTGAATCGAAGACATCCTGTGAGTTAATGTAGACCGTGTTAGTTAAATTTAAATCAGTCTTCGATAAATCAAAAGGTAGATTTCCTTGAGCAGTGGTAAGTTTATTCCTTTAAGGAATTAGAAATAGTAAATGTTATAACTTTAAATATTATATCATGTGACTCTACATAAATCACATTGTATCTCATTTTACAAGTTAGTTGGACAATATACAAAAGAAAGAAGTTCATAGGCCACTCTCATTCTCTTCATATTTCTTCAAATTAGTATCAGAGCGCATGGCAAATATGTTGGGACAAATGCTACTGCCACGACTTTCAAAGTCGAATTATGAGAACTGGAGTATCCAGATGAAGGCGTTGCTGGGATCGTTAGATGTATGAGAAGTAACTAACGATGGGTTTGAAGAACCATCAAATACGACGGCAAACACAGCGGCTCAGAACAAGGCGTTGAAAGAAACGCGAGCAAAGGATAAAACAACATTGTACATGTTGTTCAGAGCAGTTGACGAATCAGTCTTCGAAAATATAGCTAGTTCGACTACATCGAAGGAGGCGAGGGACACGCTAGAAAAATCTTTCAAAGGAGCAGATAGAGTCAAGCAAGTTTGATTGTAAACTCTTCAAGGAGAAATGGAGAGAATGAAGATGAATGAGACAGAGTCCGTATCGGACTATATCACTCGTGTGCAGACAATGGCAAATCAACTCAATTGAAATGGAGAAGCAATGTCTGATGCTTGTATTGTCGAAAAGATTATGAGATCTTTGACATACAAGTTTGAAAACATAGTATGTGCAATAGAAGAAACAAAAGACCTTTCGACAATCACTGTCGAAGAAGTGGCTGGTTCGCTTGAGGCACATGAACAACACAAAATAAAGAAGAAGAAGGAGGCACTTGAGGATGCAGAACCCAACAGAGATGAAAAGACACTTTTATCTCAAAATTGGTGTGGGAGAGGACATGGACGTGGATGACGTAATGGTGGTCGAAGTTACCAAAATAACAACTTCGACAAAGGACAGTCAAGTCAACAAAACTGGCATGGAAGAGGACGTGGCCAGAGAGATGGTAGATCGAATTACAACAGTATCGAATGTTACAAATGCAACAAACATGGTCACTATGCGAAAGATTGCAACTCCTATAGTTGCTACAACTGTGGTAAAATGAGACATCTTGCAAAAGACTGTCATCTCAGAAGAAAGGTAGAAGAAACAACAAATCTTTCCCTAGAAACAAAATCAAATGAAGGATTTATATTAATGAATCAAAAGGAAGCAGATGCAGAAAATGACACTATGTGATACCTGGACTCAGGAGCGAGCAACCACATGTGTGGTCATAAGCACCTGTTCAAAGAAATAAAGAAGATTGATGATGGTCATGTTTCTTTTGGAGATGCGTCGAAAGTAAGAGTCGAAGGAAAATGAACAATCAGTTTCTTGCAGAAGGATAATTTGATAGGATCTATCCAAGATGGTATTATGTACCAAACCTCAAAGCAAATAATTTGAGTCTGACAACTCACAGAAAAGGGTTATTCGATTCTCATAGAAGATCGAAACTTGCACTTAAAAGACAAGTCAGGATGTCTGGTTGCTCAAGTCGAAATGTGGAGAAATTGAATGTACGAGTTGAACTTGAGAAGCATTCGAGAAAAATGTTTGCAAGTCAATGTCGAAGACCAAGCATCCCTGTGACATCTTCGTTTTTTTTCATTTACATCAAACTGGACTAAGGAGGTCAGCAAAGAAAAATATGGTGCATGGACTGCCAGACGTGGAATTCGAAGGAAAATTCTGTGAAGATTGTGTGTTTGGAAAACAGACGAGAACCTCATTCCAATCGAAGGCAGAATATCAGGCCAAACAAATTTTGGAATTGATTCACACTGACATATGTGAACCAATTACCCCAGAATCCTTCAGTGGCAAAAAGTATTTTATATCCTTTATTGATGATTTCTCAAGGAAAACTTGGGTGTACTTTCTGAAAGAAAAATCTGAAGCCTTCGAAGTATCCAAGAAGTTTAAGATAATGGTTGAAAAAACAACAGACAAGCACATAAAAGCCCTTCGATCAGACAAAGGTGGGGAGTATACTTCGACGGCCTTTATGAAGTACTGTGAAGAGCAAGGCATAAGAAGATTTCTGACTGCAACTTACACACCCCAACAAAATGGTGTAGCGGAAAGGAAGAATCGAACAGTCCTTGACATGGTTTGATCAATGCTGAAGAGCAAAAACATTTCGAAGGAACTTTGGGCAGAAGCAATACAATGTGCTATCTACGATCAAAATAGATGTCCATATTCGATGTTGGGAGATTTAACACCTCAAGAAGCTTGGAGTGGTCGAAAGCCAATTGTGCCTCACTTCAAAGTGTTTGGAAGTGTGGCTTATGCAGATGTACCTGATCAAAGAAGAACAAAGCTGGAAGATAAGAGTCATAAATACATACTCATTGGGTATGATAAGAAAATGAAAGGTTACAGACATTTCGACCCAATAAACAAAAGGTTGATAGTGAGTAGAGATGTTCGAGTGAACGAAGAAAGCAAGTGGGACTGGAACAACTCTACTAAAGTTGTGGTCGAAGTACCAGATGCTATATCGAAAGATACTTCGACAGAACCAGAAGACTCTGATGATGAAGAAGGACCCTCATAGCCCAGGTTGCGAAGTTTACAAGACTTGTATGAAAATACAGAAGAAGTGCATCTCATATGTTTGTTGGAAGACACTGAAGTTATCAGTTTCGAAGAAGAAATAAGAAACAAAAATTGGAAGGATGCCATGAATGAAGAAATTAAGGCCATCAAACGCAATAATACATGGGAACTAGCAAAGTTACCAAAAGAAAGTCAAACAATTAGTGTGAGATTGGTGTTTAAGAAAAAGACAAATGCACAAGGTGAAATTGAAAGATACAGGGCACGACTTGTGGCAAAATGATACAGGCAGAAAGCAGGAATTGATTATGATGAAGTCTTCGCACCTGTTGCGAGAATGGAGACTATTCGATTGCTCATATCTCAAGTTGCTCAATACAAATGGAAAATACATCAGATGCATGTCAAGTCAGCTTTTCTGAATGGCGTGCTCGAAGAAGAATTTTACATCGAACAACCCCCCGGATTCATGAAAATCGAAAATGAAGGAAAGGTGCTAAAACTAAAAAAGGCCGTTTATAGGATGAAGTAGGCACCACGAGCATGAAATACTCGAATTGACACATACTTCAAAGAAAATGGATTTCAGCAATGTCCCTTTGAACATGCCTTGTATGTGAAGAAGAAAAAAGAGTAAATACCGCTTGTTGATCTCTATGTTGATGATTTGATTTTCTTGGGCAACAACAATTAGATGATTAAAGAGTTCAAAGGAATAAGGACACAAGAATTTGAGACGACTGACTTAGGCCTAATGAAATAATTTCTTGGTCCGGAGGTTCAACAGGAAGAAACATGAATCTTCATCTCACAAGAAAGGTATGCAAAAGACATTCTGAAAAGATTTAAGATGGATAGATGTAATCCCATTTCGACACCAATGGAGCCAGGCGAAAAGCTTTCGAAATTTGATGGGGGAGAGCGTGTCGAAGCAAACAAATTTTGAAGCTTGGTGGGAAGTCTTCGATACTTCACATGTACAAGGCCAGATCTTTCGCTCAGTGTTGGAATTGTGAGTCGTTTCTTGGAAGAACCAGTTGTTGCACTCTGGAAAGCTCTGAAGAGAATCCTTAGATATGTCCAAGGAACTGTGTCACTTGGAATATTCTATTCGAAAGCAGAAGAATACAAGTTAACTGGCTACTCTGATAGCGATTGGTGTGGTGACATTAATGATCGAAAGAGCACTTTAGGATATTTGTTCTTCATGGGAAACACTGCTTTCACCTGGCTGTCAAGGAAGAAACCCATTATAACTCTTTCGACCTGTGAAGAAAAGTATGTAGCAGCATCCTGGTGTGTATGCCATGCAATATGGATGAGAAGATTGCTGAGCAAGATGGAATTGAAATAGGAAGATGCAACAATAATTCAAGTTGACAACAAATCCGCAATCGAAATGGCAAAGAATCCAGTCAACCATGAATGAAGTAAGCACATTGATGTTCGATTCCATTTTATTCGAGAACATGTGAAGGATGGAAGCATCAAACTAAAGCATGTAGCAGGCAAAGATTAAGCAGCAAACATCCTTACAAAACCACTGTCAAAGGAGCTTTTCGACAGAGGTAAGAGAATGCTAGGCATGATGGATCAAAGGAATATTTGAATTTATAGGGGAGTTTTGTTGGTTAAATTCAAATCAGTCTTGGATAAATCAAAAGGCAGATTTCCTTGGGCAGTGAGAAGTTTATTCCTTTAGAGAACTAGAAATAATAAATGTTGTAACTTTAAATATTTTATCATGAAACTCTATATAAATCACATTGTATCTCATTTTACAAGTTAGTTGGACAATATACAAAATAAAGAAGTTCATAGTCCACTCTCATTCTTTTCATATTTCTTCAGACCGACAAAACCGTAAAGATTGATATGTCAGGCCTTCACCGTCGAGAATCCAGTATTTTTGGCAATGGAATCCAAGATCATGTCAGCATTTATCTTCTGTTAAATCCTCGCATTCATTGAATACCAATTCCTCTATTGCATTAATGGTGACTTATCTGGAAGTTTCTCATCTCTTAATATCCCCTTCTAGTGGCTGCCGGATTTTGCTCGGTAACCCTTCTGTATCAACAGGTTGCATGAACTGCTAGTACATAGCATCCCACATATTCGTATCAATAAGATTCCACGAGCGTGTCATATTGAGATTCAGTGAGGACTAAAGGCATCATGTCATTTCATTGTCGATGTTGATGCTACTAGCATCCTTCCGATATAACCATTTGATTATTTGTCGGCTGGAATGAGACCGACAGCCTGTCCATAAACCATATTGGAAATCTTGGTATGATGTAAATTTGGAGTGAGAGTTGGAATGTTTTATTGACATTAAATCAACAATAAATGAGCACAAGTAAGAACTAGTATGAAAGTGAATTTGAAAAGATTCATTTTAGTCCCACATAGGAGGGATTATAAATATTAGTAGTATATATATATTCCAACTTGGCCAATTGGGTTGGGCCCATAGGGGCACCCCAATTTTGTAAAGGAGTGAGGACACACCCATAAGCCATCTAGACAAACACGCGCGCGCGCCGCCGCCGCCGGCCGGCCGGCCGGTTCGGTCTAGATGAATTAATTTGTTTTTTTTGGAACCCGAATTAGTGGAAATTAATTATCATTAGTTAATTAATTCGGTGGAAATTAATTAATATTATTATTAATTAATTACGAAATGGTGACGTGTCCTGCACAGAGACCAAGTCTTAACCTAATTTTTGAATGATTATGCTTGCCCTGCAAGAGTCCATGTGACTTGCTGACCAAGTAAAATAACAGCTACATTTGACTGGGCCAATTCCACTATATCCCACGATTTTCTCCCACTATACTTGTTCCATTCAGTTGGACTCTTTGCCTATAAATTGAATTTATAGGTTCATTTGATACATCCCAGAATTGGCAATTAAATTCTCTCTTCTCTCTCTCTCTTTACTCTCTTCATGTACAACATTTCTTTTCTGTTTTTCCGACTGGATCTTTCCAGATACTACGACTGGTTATTTACCATCCGAAGGTGTCATTCTACTAATGACTAATAGTGCAAGTAATTATCGTATTTTTGAACGGGCTGTTTTATCCTGGAGACATCGTCGAAACTCGACTGCTTTGCATAACTATTGGCAGTACAACGAAACATCTTAAAGAAAGCGGCCTAGTACGCGAGTCGTCCCAATAATTTTCCTTTGTGCCATTTTTTCAAATCCAGATCTTAAAATTTTAAGACGTTTTCTACACTGCCATGGCTACTGAGGAAATTATCGGTACTAATGCGGCCGCTTCTGTCTCTGACAAACCATTTAAGTTTGAGGGTTCCAATTTCAAACGTTGGCAAGCTAAGATGAAAATTTTCTTAACTTTAAAGAAGGTTTCCCACGTTCTAACTGAGGATATCCCTGTTGCTCCTTCTGGATCAAACGAACTAAATAATGGTAAGTCATTTGTGGAATCAGACGGAACGTCTAAAACGTCTGACTTAGACTCTGCTGCTAAAGCTGCGGCAGATAATTTATAGCTCCAAAAGTAAATCGCCCTATGGCAAGAGAATGACTACCTATGCAAAAATCACATTCTGAACAGTCTTGCTGATGATCTCTATGATTACTATAGTAATTACAAGACTGCTAAACAGGTATGGGAGGCTCTGCAGAAGAAATATGATACTGAAGAAGCAGGTGCAAAGAAATATGCTGTCAGTCGCTACTTGAATTACAAAATGGTGGATGAAAGGTCTGTGGAAGCTCAAAGCCACTAAATACAGAAAATTGCTCATGAAATCATAACTGAAGGTATGCCCCTCAATGAACAATTTCAGATTGCTGTTATAATTGACAAGCTGCCTCCTGGTTGGAAAGATTTCAAAAACTTACTCTGACATAAAACTAAATAATTTTCAATTGAGAGTTTGATTACTCTCCTTCGAATTAAAGAGGAAGCTCGAAGGCAATATCAGAAAGATGAAGTCTTAGTTGTTTCAAACAACAAAAAGAAATTTGGTGCAGTTCTGAAGCCTACGGGCAGACCTTTAAAGGATCAGAACCGTAATATTATGAACCTAATTAAGAATGGGAATCCCTCTAGGGCCCCATATGCTCCAATTCCTAGGCAGCAACCACCACCCCAGAGAAATGATGCTCCGATTTTCACTTGCTACAATTGTGGGAAACCGGGTCATATGGCTAAGAAATGTAAGAGCAGGCCTAAATCTGCTACTGGCCCAAATGCACAGGTTAGCCTGACTGATGAGAAATTGATTGTTATGATCACTGAAGTTAACATGGTTGATGGAAGTGATGGTTGGTGGATAGACACTGGCGCCTCTCATCATGTTTGTTATGATCGTGCTATGTTCAAGACATACATGAATACTGAAGATAAGAAAGTGTTGTTGGGAGATGCTCACACCACTAATGTTGCTGGAATTGGAGATGTTGAGCTGAAGTTCAATTCTGGAAAGACCTTGATCTTGAAGGACGTCATGCACATTCCTGAAATTAGGAAGAATCTTGTTTCTGGTTTCCTTTTAAATAAGGATGGGTTTAGTCAAACTATAGGGGCAGATTTGTACACCATCACTAAGAATGGTATTTTTGTTGGGAAAGGGTACGCCTCTGATGGCATGTTTAAGTTGAATGTTGATTTGAACAAAATTTGTCCTTTTGTTTATTTTCTACGTGATTTTAATATTTGGCATGCTAGACTCTGTCATGTTAATAAGTGAATTATGTATAATGCAAGCAACTTAGGCCTGATCCCTAAATTAAATGTCAATGATTCAAATAAATGTGAATATTGTACTCAAGATAAAATAATTAAGACATCACATAAATCAATTCTAAGAGAATCTGATCCCCTAGTTCTTATACACTCTGATATATGTGAATTAGATGGAACTTTAACTAGAAACAATAAACGTTATTTTATCACTTTTATTGATGATTGTTCTGATTATACGTATGTATACTTAATGAAGAATAAAAGTGAAGCACTTGATATGTTTAAGTTGTATGTAACTGAATTTGAGAATCAACTTAGTAAGAAGATTAAGAGACTTCGCAGTGATAGGGGAACTGAATATGACTCTGGTCTATTTAATGATTTTTATAAAGAACATGGTATTATACATGAAACGCCTGCTCCATATTCTCCTGAAATGAATGGTAAAGCAGAAAGAAAGAATAGAACTCTTACTGAACTTGTTGTTGCAATTATGATGAATTCTGGTGATGCTCCTCACTGGTGGGGGGAAATTTTATTGACTGTTTGCTATGTCCTAAATAGAATCCCCAAGTCAAAATGTAAGTTCTCTCCTTATGAGATATTAAAGAAAAGACAACCAAACTTGTCTTATTTGAGAACTTGGGGCTCTCTGGCTTATGTCAGAATTCCGGATCCTAAACGAGTTAAACTCGCTAGTAGAGCATATGAATGTGTTTTCATTGGGTATGCAACAAACAGTAAAGCATATAGGTTTTATGACCTAGTGGCAAAAGTGATCATAGAATCAAATGACACTGAATTCTATGAAGACAAATTTACTTTCAAATTGAGAAATAGTGGGGGCACACAATCGAGTCACATTCCTGTGATAAGAAGCACAGAAAGCAACGACAATATAGAAACAGAACTTCGATGAAGTAAACGAGTAAGAGTCACTAAAGACTTGGGCCTGAATATGCGGCTTATAATGTAGAAGAAGATCCAATGAATCTTCAAGAAGCCTTGTCATCTCTGGATGCTGATTTATGGCAAGAGGCTATCAATGATGAGATAGAATCTCTAGAATCCAACAAGACCTGGAACTTAGTAGACTTGCCTCCTGGTGGCAAACCAATTGGTTGTAAATGGGTTTTGAAAAAGAAACTAAAACCTGATGGAACTATTGATAAATACAAGGCTCTCCTTGTTGCAAAGGGTTTTAGATAAAGAGAAAGTATAGATTTCTTCGACACCTTTTCTCCTGTCACTAGAATTACATCCATTAGGGTACTTATTTCAATAGCTTCTATTTATAACTTAATAGTACACCAAATGGATGTTAAAACAACTTTTTTAAATGGTGACTTAGAAGAAGAAATCTATATGGAACAACCGGAAGGGTTTGTAATCTATGGAAAAGAAAACAAGGTCTGTAAGTTAAATAAGTCTTTGTATGGACTAAAACAAGCTCCTAAGCAATGGCATGAAAAATTTGATAACTTAATGATATCAAATGGGTACAAAGTGAATGAAAGTGACAAATGCGTTTACTATAAATTTAAGAATCACATATGCACTATCATATGTCTTTATGTAGACGATCTACTCATATTTGGATCAAACATTCAGACCATTAATGATGTGAAATCACTGTTGTGCAACAACTTTGATATGAAAGATCTTGGAGAAGCAAGTGTGATCCTTGGTATCAAGATCACGAGATCCGAACAAGGAATTTCTTTGGATCAATCAAACTATGTGGAGAAGATCTTAAAGAAATATAATTAATTTGAATGTAAACCTGCATGCACACCATATGATCCAAGTGTGAAACTGTTTAAGAACACTGGAGAAAGTGTCAGACAATCAGAATATGCGAGCATCATTGGCAGTCTTAGGTATGCCACTGATTGTACTAGACCCGACATTGCATATGTCGTAGGATTGTTATACAGGTTTACGAGTAGACCGAGTAAAGAGAACTGACAAGCTATTGAATGAGTCATGAGGTACCTCAAAAGGACCATGGATCTCAGCCTACATTATTAGAAGTTTCCTGCTGCACTAGAAGGGTACAGTGATGCAGATTGGAATACTTTGTCAGATGATTCCAAAGCTACTAGTGGCTATATATTTAGTATAGCTGGAGGAGCTGTATCTTGGAAATCAAAGAAACAAACTATCCTAGCTCAGTCCACAATGGAATCTGAGATGATAGCACTAGCCACAGCTAGTGAAGAAGCAGGTTGGTTGAGATGCTTACTAGCTAAGATCCCTTTATGGGAAAAACCTATGCCAGTTGTGTTGATGCACTACGATAGTACCGCGACTATTGTAAAAATTGAGAACCGTTATTATAATGGTAAAAGACGTCAAATAAGAAGGAAGCACAACACTGTTAGAGACTGTATCTCTAAAGGAGCTTTAAGAGTGGATCATATACGCACTGATGAAAATTTAGCAGATCCTTTGACGAAAGCATTAGCTAGAGAGAAAGTCCATAATACATCCAAAAAATGGGACTAATACCTATAAATAAATGAGTTGCTCATAATGGTAACTCGACCTAGATGACTGGAGATCCCAAGAAATAGGTTCAATGGGTAATAACAAGTTATGAGCAATATGAGATGATCATGCAAATAAAGCATGAATCCTGAAGTAATAAGAGGATGAGATAATAAAATCTCTTAATGAGATCTATACTCTATATGAGGGAGTACCTAGGCTACATGAGTACTCTTGATAGACTCACCTTTGTGATTGTGGAACTTGGGTAGGTTCCTATGGAATTGCGAGGCAGAATTCCTAGATCTATCACTAAACCGGGATACACGTGCAGGGCCATTAAAGCACGGGCTATTAGAATACACCTTAAGAAAAGGTTGTGTGCGAGTCTGATGTCTGAGATAGAGTTCAAGACGATAGTGTCACTCTTGTTGAATCAGAATCCTACTTGCTACACAAAGGTTCAAGTCATAGATACCTTTGCTTATGCATAATCTTAGAAACGTTTGATGTACTTCTAAAATTACCTTTTAAATTCAAGTGGGGGATTGTTGGAAATCTTGGTATGATGTAAATTTGGAGTGGGAGTTGGAATGTTTTATTGAAATTAAATGGGTAATAAATGAGCACAAGTAAGAACTAGTATGGAAGTGAATTTGAAAAGATTCATTTTAGTCCCACATAGGAGGGATTATGAATATTAGTAGTGTATATGTATTCCAACTTGGCCAATTGGGTTGGGCCCCAAGGGGCACCCCAATTTTGTAAAGGAGTGAGTACACACCCATAAGCCATCTAGACACACACGCGCGTGCGCCGTCACTGCCGTTCGTCCGGCCGGTTCGGTCTAGATGAATTAATTTGTTTTTTTGGAACCTGAATTAGTGGAAATTAATTATCATTAGTTAATTAATTCGGTGGAAATTAATTAATATTAATATTATTAATTAATTACAAAATGGTGACGTGTCCTTCACAACGACCAAGTCTTAACCTAATTTTTGACTGGTTATGCTTGCCCTCCAAGAGTCTGTGTGACTTGCTGACCAAGTAAAATAACGATTACATTTGACTGGGCCAATTCCACTATCTCCCACGATTTTCTCCCACTATACTTGTTCCATTCAGTCGGACTCTTTGCCTATAAATTGAAATTTTCGGTTCATTTGATACATCCCAGAATTGGCAATTAAATTCTCTCTTCTCTCTCTCTCTACTCTCTTCATCTACAACATTTCTTTTCTATTTTTTCGACTGGATCTTTCCAGATACTACGACTGGTTATTTACCATCTGAAGGTGTCATTCTATGAACGACTAATTACAGTGCAAGTAATTATCGTATTTTTGAACAGGCTGTTTTATCCTGGAGACGTCGTTGAAACTCGAGTGCTTTGCATAACTATTGGCAGTACGATGAAACGTCTTAAAGAAAGCGACCTAGTACGCGTCTCGTCTCGAAAATTTTCCTTTGTGCCATTTTTCCAAATCCAGATCTTACAAACCATAGCAGCCTCCTTTACTCGGGAACCAGCTCAGCATCATATATTTAATTAGATTTAATCACGATGGCTGGAATCACTTGGATCAAGACTTTATTTCATGGGCTAATCGAATGCTTCCGAATGCGATATGCCCATCTCTCTTGACTTGTTATCTTATTTACCTTCATTCAACACACACAAATGACAGTATGGATTAGTATTGACACTATACAAATCTGTACAAGCTCAAATCAGTATGATACTACTACATACTGAATCTCAGAAGGAAGTAAGGAACCCTTGTCTCATTTATAGTGTGAATCAGCCATATTTAAGATGCATACCATGGGTCATACATAATTCTAGTTATTAAGCGTTTTAAGGGTAACAACCCAACAACTTTACTGATGTTTATGTTAAATAAGGAGCAAACTTCTACTTTTTATTATTAAAAATAAAATATAATTTTAGTTTTTATATAGACCCAAAAACTTCTACTATTCTAAGAAAGTAAATGCTATTAGTAAATACTATTATAACCCATTATCTCTTGACCTTCCAAATTACATTTGATTTTTAACCTTCTCACTACCTTATTTAATGAAAAAACCCGCTACTAATAACACTTAAAGTTTATTCAACAAAAATTCTCTGTAAACTTAAATGTTTCTTCCATCCATCATACCTATCAATTTCTTGTCTCTGTCGAAAATTTCTTTCGATAATGGTTTAGTGACCATATCTTCCGCTTGATCCTTGCTTGCTACATGCCTCAATTCGACACTTCCTTCCTTCACATGTTCTCGAATGAAGTGGAAGCGAATGTCAATGTGTTTGCTTCTTTCATGGTTCACTGGATTTTTTGTCAACTCGATTGCTGGTTTGTTGCCAACTTGTATTACAATTGCACCTTCCTGTTTTAGCTCCTTTTTTGTCATTAATCTTCTAAGCCATGCTGCATGACAAACACACCAAGATGCTGCCACATATTCAGCTTCACACGTCGAAAGTGTTACTATAGGTTGCTTTTTAGAAAGCCAAGTAAATACAATGTTTCCCATGAAGAACACATATCCAGAAGTGTTTTTTAGATTGTCTATATCTCCGCACCAGTCACTGTCAGAGTAACCAACTAACTTGTAGTCTTCTGTTCTTGAATAAGACATTCCAAGTGACACTGTTTCTTGGATGTACCTTAGGATTCGTTTCAATGCCTTCCATTGTGTGTGTACTGGATCCTCCATGAATCGAATTACAATGCCAAAAATTAATGAAATGTCTGGCCTTGTGCATGTGAGATAGCGAAAACTACCTACCAAGCTTCGATATTTCCTTACTTCGACATGTTCTCCTCCATCAAATTTTAACAGTTTTGCACCTAGTTCCATTGGCGTCGAAGTTGGATTGCAGTTTTTCATCTTATATTTTTCCAAGATTTCTTTTTCATATTTTTCTTGTGAGATAAAGGTTCCAGTTTCTTCTTGTCGAACCTCCAGACCAAGAAAGAATCTCATCAGACCTAAGTCTGTCATTTCGAATTTGCGTGTCATGGTGCTCTTGAATTCTTCTATCATCTGAACATCACTGCCTAGAAAAATAAGGTCATCAACATAGAGAGCAACAAGTAATACATTAATTTCATTTTTCTTCACATAGAGGGCATGTTCATAAGGACATTGCTCGAATCTATTCTCTTTGAAATATGTGTCAATGCGAGTGTTCCATACCCGTGGTGCTTGCTTCATCCCATATAGCGCTTTCTTCAATTTCATCACCTTCATCTCTTCTCCAATTATTATATACCCAACTGGTTGTTCAACATAGATTTCTTCTTAGAGTACACCATTCAAAAATGTTGTCTTGACATCCTTTTGAAATATTAGCCATTTGAATTGAGCAGCTTGAGAAATGAGCAATCGAATTGTCTCCATTCTTGCAACAGGTGCAAACACTTCGTCATAGTCAATTCCTGCTTTCTACTTATATCCATTCACAATAAGTCATGCTTTGAATCGTTCGATTTCTCCTTGAGCGTTTATCTTTTTCTTGAATACCCAATTTACACCAATGGGTTGACTACCTTTTGGCAATTCGACTAGCTCCCAAGTGTTGTTGCGGTCTATTGCTCTAATCTCTTCGTCCATGGCACTTTTCCACTTCTTGTCTCGTAACGCTTCTTTGACACTGATGTTTTCAGCATATGCCAGAAGGAACACAAGGTGTACCTCATTTGTCGAGTCATATAAATCTTGCAAACTTCGTATTTTGGATTGTAGAGGTTCATCTTTATCTTCAGTATCTTCATGTTCTGTTGAGATGCTTGTTGGTACAGCTATAAATAATTCTTCGACTATATCAATAACTTTTGTCGAATTGTTCCAGTACCAGTTGCTTGCTTCGCTTATTCGTACGTCTTTACTCACAATCACTTTCTTGCTTATGGGGTCGAATAGCTTGTACCCTTTTGTCTTCTCATCATATCCAATGAATATATACTTTTGACTTTTGTCTTCAAGTTTTGTTCTTTGTTAATCTGGTACATGTGCATAAGATACACTACCAAATACTTTGAGATGAGAAACTGTTGGCTTCTGTGTGCTCCATGCTTCTTGTGGTGTTTTATCTTCTAACTTCGAATGAGGACATCTATTCTGAACATAAATAACACATTGTACAGCTTCAGCCTAGAATTCTTTCGACATGTTCTTGCTTTTAAGCATTGATTGGATCATGTCAAGAATAGTTCAATTCTTTCTTTCAGCCACACCATTTTTCTGAGGTGAATATGGTGCAATTAGGAATCTCCTTATGCCCTGATCTTCATAATACTTCATAAAGGTCGTCGAAGTGTACTCACCACCTCTGTCAGATCGAACTGCTTTGATATTTCTGTTTGTTGCCTTATCCACCATTACTTTGAATTTTTTTAACACCTCTAATGCTTCATACTTTTCTTTCAAGAAATAAACCCAGGTCTTTCGTGAGAAATCGTTGATAAAGGAAATGAAGTACCTTTTTCCACTGAAGAATTCTGGAGTGATTGTCCCACATATGTCAGTATGAATCAATTCGAGAATATGTTTAGCTTGATATTCTGCCTTCTTTTTTGAAATGAGGTTCTTGTTTGTTTGCTGAGCACACATTCTTCACAAACCTTTCCTTCATAATCCATGTCTGGTAGTCCATGCACCATGTTCCTTTTTGCCAACCTTCTCAAACCAGCATGATATAAATGGCTAAAGCGCATATGCCATAGTGACGCTTTGTCTTGCATTTCGACTTATGGACATTACTCTCGAACATTCCTCAGGTTCAGTTTGTACATTCGATTTCTTTCCATTTCGACACGAGAGATCAGATGTCATACTTTGTCCTTCAAATGCAGTATTCGATCTTTCATAAGTATTGAAACACCTTTTTCTGTAAGTTGTCCCAAATCTCAAACTCAAGATGTTGGTCTTGAGATCTGGCACATAGTAAACATCTTCGATTGATCCAATCAAGCCATCCTTCTGCAAGTAACTGATTATGCCCTTTCCTTCGACCTTCACTTTTGATGCATCTCCGAAAGACACATTAACATCTTCAATTTTCTTCATTTCCTTAAACAGGTGTTTGTAACCACACATGTGATTACTTGCTCCTGAGTTAAGATACCAAACATTGTCATTATTGGTGTTGATTTCATTTTGATCCACCAGGAGAAATCCTTCATTCGCTTCAGGTTCCAAGGCTAGATTGATTGTTTCTTCAATCTTATTTTTGATTTGACAATCTTTTGCAAGATGTCCCACTTTATCACAGTTTTAACATTCGTAGGAGTTTCTATCCTTTGCATAATGAGCATACTTCCCACACTTGTAGCATTCAAAGTTGGAGTGGTTCGATTGACCACCTCTTTGACCATGTACTCTGCCACCCCAATTTTATTGGTTCAGTTGTCCTCTTTCGAATTTTCTGCTTCGACCACTTCGACCATTGTCACGACCTCCACGGCCACGTCCTCTTCCTCTGAAGTTTTGAGAAAAGAGCACCTTTTCGTCTTTGTTCGACTCCTTGGTTTTATTTGCTTCTTCGACTCCTTGTTCGACTCCATGTTCTTCGAGAGAACCAACGAGCTCTTCGACTGAGAGCGTCGAAAGGTCCTTCGACTCTTCTATTTCACACACAATATTCTTAAATTTATATGTTAAAGATCTCAAGATATTTTCGACAACTCGTGCATCAGTTATTGTTTCGCCATTTCTGGTGAGTTGGTTCACAACCTTTTTTACACGTGTGATGTAGTCAGATACATTTTCTGTCTCTTTCATCTGTATCCTCTCCAATTCGCTACGAAGAGTTTGGAGTCAAACTTGCTTCACTCGATCTTCTCCTTTGAACAATTTTTCTAACGTGTCCCATGCTTCTTTCGACGTAGTCGAACCAGCAATCTTTTCAAAGTCTGATTCGTCTACAGCCCTGAACAACATGTATAGTTCCGTTTTGTCCTTTGATCGCATCTCTTTCAGTGCCTTACTTTGAGCTGCCGTATATCCATCGACATCTGTTGGTCCTTCAAACCCATCTCTGGTCACATACCACACGTCTAGAGATCCAAGAAGAGCTTTCATTTGGATACTCCAGTTTTCATAATTTTACTTTGTTAGCCGTGACAACGACATTTGATTCATCATGTTTTCCATTTGCTCTGGTGCTAATTTGTTAAATAAGGAGAAAACTTCTACTTCTTGTTGTTAAAAATAAAATATAATCTTGGTCTTTATATAGACCCAAAAACATTTACTATTCTAGGAAAGTAAATTCTATTAGTAAATACTATTATAACCCACTATCTCTTAAAATTCCAAATTACATTTGATTTTTAAGCTTCCCACTACCTTATTTAATAAAAAAACCCACTAGTAATAACATTTAAAGTTTATTCAACAGTTTAATGATAATCAACGCCTGAACCATAATGTTCGGGATAATCATACCGGTAACATCAGACCCAAGTGATAATTGATTATGTAAGAGAACTTATCTTTTATTGTCGTTGTTGGTATCGTTTTTGGTAACTCTATGAACTGCTCTTAATATGTTACTTTCTTTATCTAGATTTTTTGCCTTACATAATCAATTGATTCAGATTCTTCTTGTAAATCAAATGGATATTGCTTCGTCCGGGGAAGTCGACGATAGAGGACCGCTTCACAACTTAAGCCCTTTGTCCATCCCCTATCACCTAGTGCGACAATGATACAGTTTCTCTCAAGGCACAATCAAATTTGAAGGCCTCGCCTGATTCTCCACCTGGACATAAATTGGGTTCACTCTCGTGCGCATCCAGATTGGCTTGATAACACCGATGATAGCGAGATTGATATTTCGACATCCACGTGATCTGCCTTTGAGTTTTGTCTTACCTCTGATCTCATCAAAATAAGCTTTCGATGATGTAACTTTGATGGACTTCGCTGGAGGAATCGATTGTAACCTCCGCATAGTCGGGCATGTCACTGTGAGTATTGAATTTTTGTGGAAGGAGAGAGATGTGGGATCTAAATTGAAATACAATTCGGGAAGATCCACGTTGTTTACTGAGTGAAAGGAAGAGAGTTCCATCACTACTAAAAATATGACATTTGAGAAAAAGTCGTTACATCAGGTATAAAAATATATGATGTGAAAAATATTTGTCAAAAGATTTTATATCAGATCGTGAAAAAAGTCCTTACTGTGGAGACGATGCCTGTACGGATCGCGGATCATGAAATAAAGACCCTGAGGGGCAAAGAGATTGCTTTGGTTAAAGTGGTTTGGCTAGGAGCTGCCAGAGAAAGCATGACTTGGGAGTTGGAGAGCAAGATGCGAGACTTCTATCCTGGGTTGTTTGATTAAGGTAAATTTTCGAGGACGAAAATATTCTAAGTGGGGGAGAGTTGTAACGCCCATAATTTAATTAATTATTTAATTAAATTACTTTTGGAATATTTGTGAAGTTGTGTTATGATGATAATTGATGTGTGGTGGTTATTGGATTTATTTATTCTATTAAGTTGTGGAATAATATTAGAATAATAATATTATTTGATGTGGGCTTATATTAAGAATAGAAGTAGTAGAAAAGGGGGGTGTAGGAGTCTTAAGCCTATTAAAGCATAATAAGAATTATAGGGTTGTTATATTAGTTTTTAGAAATAATAAGGAAAAATAAGGAGCAGTAAGAGAGAAAGAAATAAGGGTTGGAATAGAACGTGAAAGTTGCAGAAAAGAAGGAAAAGAGGCAGAACAAAATTCAATCGGAAAAGTTATAGAGCGACCTTCAATCCAAAGTAAGAGTGAGGTTCTGACTCTATAATAGGGTTTATGATGATTAGTATGTGGGATTTGATGTGAAATATTGTTTGGTTTATGATTGAATTATATATATTGTTGTTTGATGAGAATCAATGATTTAAGGATGAATAATGATGCCCCAATGCTGTATAATTGATGTAGGAATATAGGATAATTATAATTAACGATTACCTATGATTAGAGGATGTTTTTAGGGCCTAAAGCATGGAAACCGTAGTGAAAACACAGTGAAATCTCAGAAAATATTCATGACAGAACAATATGTGTCGACCCCAAAAGCCATGCGTCGATGCATGATGGCTTTTAGACTCAAGATGAGTCGATACGAAGAAGCCATATGTCGATACATGCAGGCTTTTAGACTCAGGATGCATCGATACACAGGACCATGTATCGATACATGCGTCGTGTTAAGCCCAATACGCATCGACTCAAGACATTACACATCGATCCATGTGATCTGGTTTTTGACAGATTCGTTTTCCAGAGGTTGTAACTTGAGTTTCCGGACTTCGTTTGAGGTGCCGTTCAAAGTGTTGGATAGATAACGTGATGAACTACATTCTTAAGGATTAAAATTAAGAATAAGAAGAATAATTCTAGTAACTAAAATTAGGATTAGAGTTAGCTTCCCGCTTTAATCACTATGATGATTTTGTGAAGTATGAGGAGGATGAGATGATTATAGATTACTGTTTGTTTCATGATGATAAGGATGTAGTATTACAGAATTAATAATATGTAGAGGTTTGGTAATTTAGAGGTAAGCCTTAGATGATTAATTAATTATAGGCAATATTATGTTGTAGGCCTATGGCCAACGTTGAAGGATTCTCGATCTGCCGTTGTATTGTTGTAAGGCTGAGTTGCTGTGAATTATCTTAATAAATGATGTTGATGAATGATGTTGATGACAAATGTTGAGATGCCTCTAATAATTTGCAGCTATTAAGATGTAGGCTTCTGACCAACAATGATGTTGTGATTGAGATGTTGATAATTTTGGTGTTATCATTACATTCATGATTGTGCCGCATACATTGCATTTCAAGATGGAGCTGATGCTCGTTAAGATGGCCTGTATTGGTGAATATTAAGATGAAGGCTTATGCCTTATTGATGCCTCTATTTATTGGCAATTATTTTGAGATGGGAGTTCTGCTCCAATGGTACCATATGCATTTGTATAGTATTGAGTCGCATTATATGATTACATAAAGAAGTTGTGTATTGATGTGGTGAATGTGTATTATCATTGGTATTCTGTTGCGATTATTGTTGTTTATAAGATGAGAAGTGGTGATGTTATGTGATCTAATTTAATATATTATTTATCATACATTTTATTATATTGTTAGATATCTCACCCCTTCTGTTTGAATGTTACCCTTACGTTGGTAACGTGCAGGTAATCCAGAGTGAAGGCTGTATACCTTCAGTAGTTCGAGTCGATGTCATTGCTCTGATACGTAACACTCGGGGGGATGAGCGCTTGTTGCTTTTAATTATTGATTATTTCAGTTGCTCAACTTTAATTTGATTGTTGCTATGTGTGTGTTATTTTAAAGTTGTTGTAACGATGGAAAAATATGTTATTAAGAATTCCGCTGCGTAGATGTTTAAATTGTTGAATTAAGAGATTAAATTATTATGCTGATAGTTCATCCGAAGTTTTAAAGTGTTATGTATCCGTGTTGAATGCAATGTGTTTTTAAAGATGAATTTGTGGCATCCTGATTCAGTTGTGTGAATTTTATGACTCTGATTTACATTATAATTTCCGGGTAGAATTGGGGTGTTACAGGTTAGGATTATGAATCGCTGCATGAAGAATGAGGCGATAAGATAAATTTGTTGTTTTTGAGCATCACTGCATGAAGTCTGAGACGTGGTCGGTGTCACGGAATAAAGAAACACATTGTTGCATGAAGTCTGAGGCAATGGGTTAGGTTTGCGAATCACTATGTTAAGTCTGAGGCGATAAGCTAAATTTGTTTTCGAGCATCATTGCACGAAGTCTGAGACGATGGTCTGGTTTTTGCAAATACATTGCAGATTAGAGGAAATGTAATGAGTTTTGCGAATACATTGCATCTTAGAGGCAATGTAATGAGTTTTGTGAATACATTGCGGCTTAGACGCAATGTACTGAGTTTTGAGAATACATTGCGACTTAGAGGCAATGTAATGAGTTTTGTGAATACATTGCGGCTTAGAGGCCATGTACTGATTTTTGAGAATATATTGAGGCTTAGAGGCAATGTAATGAGTTTTGCAAATACATTGCGGCTTAGAGGCAATTTACTGAGTTTTGAGAATACATTGCGGCTTAGAGGCAATATACCGAGTTTTGCAAATACATTGCGGCTTAGAGGAAATGTACTCAACTTTGAGAATACATTGTGGCTTAGAGGTAATGTAATGAGTTTTGTGAATACATTACAGCTTAGAGGCAATGTACTGAGTTTTGAGAATACATTGAGGCTTACAGGAAATGTATTGAGTTTTGAAAATACATTGCAACTTAGAGGCAATGTGCTGAACTTCGTTCATTACTGCATGGAGACTTAGGTAATGGACTATTTTATTAGGAACTCATCAATGCATGGAGACTTAGGTGATAGGCTGGACGCGTCACAACATAGAGACTTAGGTGATGGGAGGAACGTAGGAAAAGTATTTTGTTGGCTGACCCTTAGATAGCTAAATCTAGGGTTTGGCTACTTTCTTGCTGCATGATCCATGCGTATGATGTCTGATATTGAGATGTTTGGATGTATGCAAAATGTATGATGTTTGACATTGATATGGAACCCTGAATATATGCATATTGTATGCAAAAATGTGTAGTGTATGTATGCTTTGGATAAGCAGAATGTATGTACGAAATGTGTGTAACATGTGTGTATGCCTTGAAATGTAATGAAGACTATTTCTGGCATTCTCTCCTTTAAACCATTTACTTATAGTTAGCAATCCCCTAACATTGTATGTTGTGTCGCCGTAGCTTTGTTAAGTTTGATTTGAACGCGGAGGACAATGTTAGCAAAAATTTGAACATTAATTTTATGTATTGTAGGTGTAGGTGTAGACGTAGGTAATGGCATGTGCGTAGATTTGTATATTGTAAGTGCATGCGTAAACGTAGACGTGTGTATAGACCTTGTATTATGAGTGCAAGCATATGCGCAGACGTATGTGCAAATGTAGACTTTTTGGGTCGTGAGCGTAGACATGGGCATAGCCATGTGCGTAGACGTAGACGTGGATTTTCTTTCAATATTTTTCTAACCAAAATTCTTTTTCGATGTTTTATCAGAAGCTTTTATTTGTCAATCCCTCGAAATGATTTTAAGACAATATTCACAAGTAATGATCGTATTATTTTGTAAACAAGTCTGAGAAAAGAAAAAACGCAATTTTGAAAGATGAAAGGAAAGCAAATGTTTTATTAATATGCCTCTGAATAGGCCAGAGTACAAGATGCAATTCCTAGAAAATGGTAATTACAGAAAGTTTTAAAATTGTAAATGGCAATAAAAAAAGATAATTACTGATGCTGTTCCCCGATATCCTTTTAATGATCTTATCTCCTTTGCTTATGAGTTGTATGATTCAGATCTATTTCTCCCTTCGTGGTTCGTAGTCGCAGTTCTTGGATCCCAGTCTTTTTATCTTTATTTCTTTTCGATTGATCCCTAATTTTTTCCTGGATTGCCCTTTCGGGTTTTCAATCTACCGGGATAGCTTTCTTTTGTTTATATGCCCCTAATTTTTTCTTGGATCGCCCTTTAGGGTTTTCGATCCACTGAGACGCTCCTTTTTTCCTAAGATGCCCATTTAGGATTTGAGCTTAATGAGCTTCTTATACATAGTATTTTTAACTACGTATGAGTTTGCCGATTGTGGTAGTTCTTCCCTATCCATTGTTGTGAGGATAAGGTTACCACCGGAGGATGTCTTTTTGCCTACGTACGGACCTTCGTAGTTGGGGGGTCCATTTACCACGTGGGTCAAGGCGAGGTAGAAGAATCTTCTGGAGTACTAGACCATGTTGTAGTTCATCTTGTACAATACACTGTCACCCAGAAATAATTTCTAGAATAGTTTTCGTAGAGTTTGTTTGTCGGTGGAAGAGGAATTTCCTGGATGTCCTTGTTTTTCGAGGATTTTCTTGATGTCATGAAACCAAGGGTTGTCATCTGGTATTTCTTTGATAGCAAGACAAAGTGCAGGCTCTTGATCGTGTCTGTTTGTGATGCGCGGTTCGTGGTTTGACCAAGTTACTTTGAATATAGACGATATAGTTGCCAGGGCGTCTGTCATTTGATTTCCTTTTCGTGGGATGTGACTGAAAGTGATCTTTGCAAATTCCGTAGTCAGTTTTCAAAACCTGATCCCAATATGGAATCAGTTTTGGATGTTTTAGTATCCCATTCGCCGTTAACTTGGTATATGGCTTGTGAGAATTCTTTGGAGAAGTAAAAATTGGCCCTATATCGTGCCCCAGTGTATTTGAAGCCCCGTCGAACGTGAATGTCCAACGTGCCCCTGACTCTGGTTCTTCGTCAGGTCCTGGTATTTTGTAGTCACTTATTTTTACAGCACTGTCTGTATTTAACCTTCGTCTGTTTCTGTAGGAACAAGCAAATATGTGCAATAATTTGATCATCTTCTTTATGGCTCCGCTCTAACATTGCCCCTTAGCTTGATTTCTTCCAGATCTTCTCATGTGCTCAAATTAGTGGTCTTAATAGCCTCTTGATATGGTTGTATATTGTTAGCATTTCATTTTATTTCCCTCGCCATTCTCTCAAAGAGTTAAAGATCTTTATCATCTTCCTCTTTAGCTTGGTTGATAGGAGCATCAAAATTATATCGGGTTGCAGCAGTAACATTATCAGTGGATTTGGGCATGAATTTTCACACTTATCATGTTTTAGTGCAGATTTAGTATATGAAATTTGAAGATGCATATGCAGAGAAAGTATTTCCATTTTTAAATTTACGGAATAAATGCAAGATAAAGAAAGGGATCTTAATTGAAAACAAAATATAACTTTTATTAATCGTAAATATTGTCTGAAACAAAATGGAGAACCCTTACAAGAAACCCCCTATGCCTCGGGCTTGACATATGTTCTTTCAAAACAAGAAAAATTAATTAGGAAAGAAAAAGATCTCAGGAATCTCCAAGGCAGTCCATCTTTTGAGTTCTTCTCTTGGGGAACATTCTCGGATGAAGTCAATTGCCCCTTTGGTGTTTACTTTGTTGGATACTTTCGCCACATGTCCGCCGTGCTCTACTCCCTTGTTGGCAAAGGTCTCTTGGATTGGAGGAAAATGTGCTTCGCCCTTCAGAGCAGCTTTTCATTTTTCTTCAGGGTATGGTCCGAATTGGACTATGCCCTGGTCCCCTAGCCTTTGTAGAGTTTTTTTGAAAGCTTCATTGTGTTCTAGCGGGAATCCACATCCCAACAGATATTCTTTCAACAGGTTTATCGGGGTTTTTGCTCGTTTGGTTGCCCCAGAGTCAATGACTACTTCAATTTCATTTATTGTCAGCCCATCATGTAAAGGCGTAGGGTTTGATTTGATGTTAGGTTTCTCAAAAGTGATGTCTTGAGATTCGAAAAATTCTTGGACTTTATGCTTGAATGGACAACACTGTTCTATGGTATGTCTAGGAGAATTAGCATGATACTCGCATCTGGCGTTGGCATTGTATCTTTGTGGGAGTGGCCCGAATGGGGGAGCTAGAGGCTTTAGATCCATTAAGGATGCCTTAACTAGCTGTTGTAATAACTGGCTAGGTGGCATAAGGAGTGGATCAAATTTCCTGGGTGGCCTTCTGCCTTACTTCTGCCCTAGTGCAATCACTAATGGTTGTTGTACCCTGGGTTGTGACGCTGCAACATTAATTTCTCCCTCTTTTCCTTTGGGGAAGATTGAAGCAGGCCTTTTTGAATTGTAGGGAGCATTTGATGGTCCCCCTGATATCTTCCCACTTTTTATTCCAGTCTGGATTCTTTCTTCGATAGTTACTAGGTCTGAGAACCCCGAAGAGATACTTTCGACCATCTTCTCATAATAAAACCCTTACAAAGTTCCCATGAACGTATCTACTAATTCTTTCTCTAATAGTGGTGGTTGCACATTGGATGCCAACTCCCTCCATCTCTGAGCATACTCCTTGAAGGACTCTTCTTTCTTCTGGGATAGGTTATGGAGTTGCATGCAGGTAGACGCCTTGTCCAGGTTATATTTGTAATGCTTTAGAAAATCATTAGAAAGATCTGCCCAGGTTCTAATATGTGTTCACTCCAATTGCATATAGCAGTCTGAAGATGCCCCACTCAAGCTATCTTGAAAATAGTGAATCATCAACTTCTGATCATAGGCATGGGCATGCATCTTCCTGAAATACATACAAAGATGATTTCTTGGACAAGTGAGCCTCTTGTATTTTTCAAAGTCAGGTACTTTGAACTTTGGTGGAATCACCACATCAGGAACTAGGCCCATTTCGAGAGCGTCTACTTCGAAAGCATCAAAACCCTCCACTGCTTTTAATCTTTCCTCCAGAGCTTTATACTGATTTATTATCAGTGGATTACCAACATCATAAGTACCAGTCGTCTTTAAGGGCGCTTGGTTGGCATCCTCTAGGATATGGTCTTTGTATTGCAGGTCCAAGTAGTTGTCTGCATTATTGGTTGGAATCTGTAGGGTATGTGATGCCCCTGATTTTAATGGCGGTAGGACAAACCCTTCAGTTTCAACTTCTTGCTGGGCCATGATGGACTTTGGGAGTCCTTCTTCTGGCTCTTTCCTTGGTTGGTGACTGCTTGATGCACCAATAGTTTGGGCTACTTCTTCGAAAGCTACCATGGGAATCTGGTCTTGCCTGTCAATGATCTTCTTCAAAGCCAGGAGAAATTGACTCAGATCTCCTTTCATTGAAGTTACATCACCCTTTACTTAGTCGAGATCCTCTTTGAATGCAACTTGAGTTTCCTCGATTTTCTCCATTATTTGTTATTGATAGGTCCTTGTTTGATATGGAGGCCAAGAAGGTGGAGACCTTCTTCTACCAATGGTTCAACTGGAGGGATTTAAAAAAAAAAGTGTTTTGATATGATATGCTGCTGTTCGTGAATGCATGCGTGCGAATGGATGTGCATGAGCATGAAATGGTTTCTTGTGTTAAATGTCTTATTCACTTGGGTATGTATTTGTCTTTTGCTTATTATTTTACTTGGTGACTATCTTTAAAATAGATACGCAAGCAATATGAGGAAACAAAATGCCTTTATTGAAGGTAACATAATTCAGATATTGAAAAATATTACAATCTTAAACCAAAACTTTATTTGAGTGAAATCAAGCAAAGGGAAATAAGTCTTCTAGGTGCGTCTGCGGATGTCTGCTCTTGAAATCATCCCCCATTGCTGGACAAAGCTTGAGAAAGTCTTCAACACATTATTTCCCTTTCGTGGATTTGATTTCAGACATTTTTGACGCATTGATGCAGACAAGTTATTTCCTTCAGTATCCATTTTAAAGTCAGTCACTGAGATCTTGAGTTTATTATTATCTTTTATATCCTCTATGAATAAGACAAATAGAAAGAAACGGGTGACAAATATATGAAATGTATGATGAATATATAAAATGTATGAATGCACGGATGTATAGACGCAGGGTTGAGTGACAGGATTTTTGTAATAAGTACCCTTAGAAAGTAGGCTCCTTAATTTTGACCTACAGTTATTCTACCCTCCCAGAAGGTGGTTTCCTTAAGGGTGTCATGAATAACACCAGAGGGAAAAGGCACAAGGGCCTCCATTAGGTGGAGCCTCTTTACGTACCGAAACTCTCGTCTCAAAGTCGTGAAAGGTCTCATCATGAGATTTTAGGTTTAGATCGTTAAAAAGAGTCATGGGTGACCTTCCAAAGTCCTACTCATTAAGAAGATATCTCTCGATAAGTATTCCTTTTTCAGAATTTCATCAACTCTAGGCGAATTCGTCACATAAACTCGCAGGGATGATGTATCCCCTAAGCTAATAGACGAACCTTCTTTCTAAGGGTTGTTGAAAATATTTTGAAAAATAAAAAAATCTCACCACACAGTATATATGATGATAAACAATAGCCAACAATTAAATAAATGCAATGAATAAATGAAAGCAATAAGTAAATAAAGCAATAAAAATAAATAAAATAAAAAACCCCAAAGCAAAAACCCTAAAACCTAAAGTTGATGTCCCCAACAGAGACTCCAGCTATTGCGACTGGTTTTTTAATCAGAGTCGCCACTATTAGTTTTTATCCTAGGGAAGGGAATCTAACAGAAAACCCTAATTCCAGACAAAGATTCTAGGTTTCGGACTTCTTTAGACGAAAGAAAGGTGTTAGGCACCTTTCATCTACCTTGTTCACAAGGATATTAGGTTTCAGGTTTGGGGTAAACAGGGTTTTAAGTTTTAATTAGGAGGAAAGAGTTTTAATTTTTTATAGGGGAACTCGCTACGATTTTTGATCGTATGCCTACATATCTACTTATGAGGAATCAGAGTCCCAATTTGTAGTTCTCATGAGGTTGGTGTTTTTTAGGGGTTTGCAAACATATTTTGAATCACCTCACACTTTGGTCGGGAGTGGTGATTGCAGAGATTTTCACTAAATGCGCAGTAAGTCAAAATCTGTTTGAAACCCTTTTGCAAAAACAATTGGATAGCTTAGTTTATTGCGAAAAAATAGTTTGATGATTTGTTGCGTGTTTTTTAATCATATTAACTGCGAAAAATCTTGTTAATGCATGATTAAAAATATATAAATAGTAATAATAATTAATAATAATTAATTCTGAAAAGAAATAAGTAATAATAATAATAATAATAATAATAATAATATCAAAATAATATTAAAATATGATAATTGTGATATACGCGCGTGCATATGATCAAACAGACTATAACTTTTGTTTTAATTCATTTCTTCATTTTCTTGTTTTACAGCGAAAATTGTCTTCTTCTCTCTCTCACGCACCAACCCTTAAACCCTTCTCTCTTCCTCACTGCGAAGCATACAAACCCTTACTTCTTCTCCTGCAAACCCTACAACCCTAACCTTCGAGGCGGCTCAACCCTTACCCCCCATAAACCCTTAGCCCAACATCAAGGAAAAAAAAATTGAGTTACCCCTTTTGATTCTAACTCCCGTATTCTTCTAGTGTCTGGTTCACTGATTCTTATTCTTCGTGTGTTTGGCATGTGACGGTGGAATGAGGCTGGCGAAACGAGGTGACGGCGAGTGGTGATAGTGTGAAGACGGTGATGACAATTGGCGATTAGGGTTTCAGAAATTGAAACCCTAATTGCTCACTTCTTCGTCTTCAACAGGTTGTGAGGCATTCCTCCTCTTCCACGCTCTTCAAATCATTTCTCCCCGTCGCGATTATGCCTTCTACTGTCTTCTGTATTATCAATTTTCTCCTTTTCTCTTTTACTGTCTTTCTCTATTCTGTCCTCCCTTTCTGTTCTTGATTCCTTAGTATATATTGGTTCTTTGATTTAGGGTTTCGTGGTTGTAGCGTAGATTTAGGGATTAATTGTAATTGATTTACAGATTTGGATTAGCAATGATTTAGGGTTAGAGATTGATTCTGTAATGTACGATTGATTCAATATTTTGTTGTAAAAAAGATTTGATTATGTAAATTTGATTTTGTCCTGTAAAAGATTTTCCAGATTTTATTTAGTTTTTTAGATTTGATTGTTCTGTAATGTAAATCTGGGATTCAGCTATAACAAATAAAGATTTGATTTGTTAAATGTCTACAGTGCATGTTACTTGAAAGAAACGCGCGCAATCTTCTGTAATTGGCACATTGTTTATTTCTCAAACATGGGCCCTTTAAACTGCAGTAAAAAAATGTTATAGGTCCATTAATCCATTACAACAAACACATTTTTTTGAGCAAACTGGGCGTAACTGTTTTGATCCAACAGAACAAAAAAAATCTTAAAAGAGTTTTAACAGATTAATATAATAATATTTTTTTAAAAGGAGGCAGAAAATACCAAAGAAGATAAATGGGCTAATTCTAAAAGACTTCTATGGGCCTTGCGTGTTAATTGGGCATGCGTTAGTTTTTCTATTTTAGCCCATCAAAAATTGGTTTTTTCCTTATTCACAGCAACACATTTTTTCTTTAAACAATATATGTCACTTATTTTCTTTATTACACTTAATAATAAATACTTTTTTTGACACATCAAATGGGCCAACCAAATAGACTTAGTTATTGATCAACACACCCCTGTTTTTACTAACGACAACTTTTAAACGGGTTAAGTTATTCAGAAATTACATTCCCTTTCTAATGTTTGGATAACAAAATAGAAATGGGCCAACTAAATAAATTGCAACCACACCTCCTTTTTTACTAACAACAAAATAACACCTAAATGTCTTTAATAAGTTTAATGATTAATTAATAGAACTTTAAACTTAAGTTGCCTTAATAATTTAATAACTTAGTAATTACCAATTTTGAAACAATTTTCCATTTTGGAATCGCATGGGACATTGGCTAACATGCCACGCAAATGTGTTCACGGATACACAAGTCTTGCTGATTTAGAAAGCCCCGCTTTCCTGAATGTAAGGTACACCCCCTAGTCAGATAAAGATGGACCATCAGATACTGTCGTACCTTCTTTAATTGAATATTTATTCCATTTTAATATCGAAAAATAAAATCATCGAGGTAGGAAAATTTTGCGGTACGACAGACGTGCACCTACACATCTCTCGAACGACTGCTTCTCATTCTACCTCATACGAAACCGTCTCCCTCCGTCTCCCCATGCCTCCGATGTCGTCTGCTGCAAGCTTCTGCCATCATATGACCTCCGTCTCCCTCCGTCTGCCTTCGAACCCGTCTCCGGCCTCCGTGTCCCTTTGTCTCTCCCCACCTCCTACGTCGTCTCCCTCCGTCTTCGACAGGTTAGAGTTATCATTATTGTTACTGTTATCCAAATTTATATTACATTTTATCTAAAGGAATGGATTTAAATTAGAACAAATTAAAATGTTGTTGTTAACCCCCATTTGTGAGTGGGTCAGTTTGTTTAATATGTATACATGTATTTAGATTATTTTAGAACATGTTTTAATGGTGATTTGGTGGTTAGTTTAATTTAATCTTGCATGCTAACCACTATGATACGGTGGCAGAACCGACTGTTAAATATTGGTTTTCATTTTTTGTTCGCAAATGTCGCGGTAAGCAAGAGTCTCCACCGACTTTTCTTTTATCCAACAAAGGAAAGGGTGAAAAGATCAAAAAGACATTTTTTCGATATTTTCTGAGTAAGGGGGGTAGATTATGGAAAGGGAAGGTGTTATCACCCTTTCCATCCATAGTTTTCCACGGGCTCTTAGGTACTTGCTCATTTTTAAAATTGCTTATGTTTGTGTGTTTGAAAAATGCCTTAGTGCGGAGATTCACTTTATGGTAACTCTTATATCAGTCCTCAAGAGTGTGATAAAGTGTTTTTATTGAAAACTTTGTTTGAGAAGTACGTTTGAAAGTGTGGTGTAAAAATTTATTTGAGCAAGTATTTAACAATTATCTACCTACTCAAAAAAAGTTTGTTCTTTTCCTCCTATCCTTTAGACTGTGTTATCCTACTATTAGTGAGTAGGTAACCCTATTCGTTGGATGTTGAGGGACTATCGAAAGGGACGCTTTATGGTCATTGAAGGCAACACGTAAGGATACCTTAGCATTTCTAAGGTACTGTAATCATAAGATCATTTCTCATAGGCAACTAGAGGGACGTTTAGGGACTATGATCTTTATGATGATTTTTAATCGAGGGTCTTTGCTAAGAGTATCCCTACATTCGAGGGACATGACCATTGTTTTTCCGAAGGAAACCAAGTGCGGTAATACCCTAGGGGTGCAAGTGTGCAAAAGTGTGCTTTTTTAGATATATTTATCTTTGATATTAGTGATCTACTGATTGGTTGATTAATCATACATGCCTAGATTGCTAGCAATTATATACAAATATCTACAGAATATAAAAGCGAGAAAATAGATGCCCTAAGCTATTACTAGGCTTTGATGTAGATACATAAGAAATTTGACTGAAAAAATAAAGTGCGGAAATAAAACCCTAATTAAGCTATTACAAACTAGGCATAGTTACATCAATAATAAAAATTAATCGTACGAAAAAAATAATTACACGTGAGAATAAAATATTGAAATAGGTTGGACACCAAAAAAAAACCTAATTTGATAATGGAAAATATCTTTAGGATTTTTTTGTGAAAATGATTTGAAGTTTTGACCTAGTTTTTCTAATTAATTTTAATTAATGAAACGAATTAAAATTGAGGAAATTAATTTATTTACAAAAATTAATTTATTGAGAAAAATCTAAATCCTATTTTTTGTGATGTTGATTTTATGGTTTTATGGAAAAAATTGATTTAAACAAAAAAATAAACTAATTTAAATAAAACAAAATTAACAGGGAAAAAGAGTGAGCCTGAGGGGTGTAAACCCAAATTGGAGGGTGCATGCTGAATTTCAGGTCAAATCCCAATCCAGTTGATCCATAGCTGCGTGTGATTCAATGTGGTTTTCCCAGGAGTGTCCACCATGGGGAACTTCATTGGAGCATTGGATCCATGCATTGATTGATCCAAGGATGAGGATCTGGGGCCTATGGTGTGCGGGCTTGGAAGAGAGGCATTGAATCTGCAAAGAAATATTAAGAAAAATAACATGTAGGAGGCAGGGATCGAACCCCTGACATCCTACACACGCGCATTGAAAAGCCTTCCCCTTCGCCACTGAGCCATTTATTCAATCATTAATATAAACGAACAACATGTATTATATGTGATAATGGTTAAAGGCTATAAAAAATGCTTAAGAATTCAAACGAGCCACTCAGGTTTTGACACGCAGTCGTCTTCTTCGTTGAGACTTTTGTTTTAGCCTAAAGGTTTTACCTACAGACAACATTGTAGCTACAAACCTGCATATGTCAAAAATCATAATTATGCAATATAAATTCAAACCAAATATGCAGATCAATTGGATTTGGTCTCGTGAGTACAATGGTACTCATTGTTTGTCCTGATTTTGCCTGAAATAAAAAGCCCTAAAATGAAGCTTCAAACCCTAGCAATGGAATTTAATCGAATATGCATCAAAACATATAATTAATCATGCAGATATGTTCTAAATAATCATATAAACATGACTACATATTTAAAATTCATTGATCATGCATATATTTCAAAGACCAGTTTCAAGAAAATGTGCAAACCGTGATACCTGTGTTGATTGTTCCTGGAGGTATTGATGCGCGAGAGTATTCCAGAAAGCTTCCAAATATGACTGGGAAGAGATTGCAGTCCTTGTAACGCCTTGAATCTCCCTCTAGAGAAAAACTCATTCCACACTTTTTGTCAAAAATTCTAAGTAGTCTTGGTATTCTACACGGCCAAAATCCTCTCTTTTCTGATCAGGTTTCATTATGTATGTATAGTGGGATGAATTAGGTTAACAAAATTGAACTGAATCTTGAAGATTGAGTGAAAAATATTAGATTTATCTTGCATCTTTTATTTCTAAAATGGCCAAGTCTCTGTGTTCTTTCCCACACGTTTTCCTTGATTTTCCAGCCTCCTTCAATCTTCTTTCGATTATGGGCTTTCTGGCTTGTTTTTGACCAAGTCCCAGCTTCATTCCTTTGAATGCCTTCCTTGCAAGCTTTACTTTATTCGAACTAATCATGCCTTTCCTCATTAGAACCTTTTTCTCCTCAATGGCTCTGAGTAGAAATGTGACAGCTTCAGCACAAAGACTTCTTCGATTGGACCCCTCCTTTGCTTCAATTTCCTGTCCATTTAAAGAGAAGTCTCTGGTCGAAACAACTCTTGTGGAATTGTGACCCAACAAGGCAAGACTCTGGAGGGAGTCTTTTGAAGGGCCCTTGTCCAAGTACCAATCAAAGGGTATTTGTTGGGATATCAAATGAAGACTCCTTTGCTACACCAATCGAAAAGCCTTGACACAATGCCCATCGAAAGGCTTGTCATGAGGCCAATGAAAGGCCTTTTGCAACTGTCAGTCGAAGGACGTTATGTATATAGTAATCGAAGAGTTCTATATAGATGGCAATCGAAGGACACTATATAGATGGTAATCGAAGAACGCTATATAGATGGCATTCAAAGAGCATTTTGGAGATGCTAATCGAACGACACTTAGTAGGTGCCAATCGAAGAGCCTCGTTAACAGGTCAATCGAAGGCAACTTAGAAATAGGCCAATCGAAGGAAACTTAGAAATGGGACAATCGAAGGGCACTTAGAAACCTCATTTGAAAAATTTCCTCGTCTTTAGGCAAAGGTTTGTAACCAGTTGTGCAAGAGGAAAATCTTGGAAAAATATAAGAGGGCAAATTTTGGGGTACAACAGCTGCCCCTGTTTAATCTTCTTAAACCTGAGGATGTAGATTGGCTGGTCTGCCTTTCGTGATCTGAAGGTGGGAGATGATTGAACACTAAAGTTCCCAGAAATTTGCACTCGTCTGAGATGTTACTTGACTGCGTATATAGTATTGGGAATGGGCTTATAGATGCCATTTGGAAAAGATGACGGCAGATCTTCGGAGATTGGCTTAAAGATGCCATCTAGGGGATATGACGGAGAGTCAACGGAGATGGGCTTAAAGATGCCATCCAGAATGTAATGATTTCATGCGACATCCCTTTGTGGGAATTCCTGCTCTTGCTGTTAGAGAGGACTCCGCTGAGGAATGTTGGTCTCTGTCTTAGAACGTAGAGTTTTAGGAGCTTCAGTTGTCCGTTACTCTATTAGGGAGTCATCACTTGATGGAAGTGAACTGCTATCTGGTCCGGATCCAGGCTTTACAACGACTTGCTGAAGATAATAAGGCTGACTATTATCTGGTCATGCTCCAGGATTCACAACGACTTTATGGGGGATGAGATTAAACTGTTATTGGCCAGGATCTAGGCTTCACAGTGTCTTGAATTGTTGATTGACTAGTATCCGGTCAGTTTCCGGGCTTTATAGCTTCTTTAACTGGAGTAGAAATCTTAGTATCGATTTGACTGGACCAGAGAAAGGTCTCAAGTTGTCTTCAACTGGGATAGAAATCTTAGTATTGATTTAACTAAATTAGGGGAAGGCCTTGAATTAAATTTGACTGGAATAGCAATCAGGAGAATCTTAGTATCAATTCAACTGACACAGACGAAAGTATTGGAGTATCCTCAAATGGAATAGTAATCAGGGAGATCTTAGTGTCGATCTGGATGATCTAGAGAAAATCTTAGGTTAACTTTGATTGGCATAGTAATTAGGAGAATCTTAGTAGCGATTCAACTGACCCAGACGAAAGTCTTGGTACATCTTCCACCGGAATGGTAATAAGAGAGATCTTAGTGTCGACATGTCTGACCCATGGAAAATCTTTGGTTAACTTTGACTGGCATAATAATCAAGAGAATCTTAGTAGCGATTCAACTGGCCCAGACGAAAGTCTTGGTACCTCTTCCACTGGAATGGTAATCAAAGAGATCTTAGTGTCGATCTGGATGATCCAGAGAAAATATTAGGTTAACTTTGACTGGCATAATAATCAGAACAATCTTAGTAGAAATTCAACTGACCCAGACGAAGGTCATGGTACATCTTCCACCTGAATGGTAATCAGAGAGACCTTAGTGTTGACTTGTCTGACCTAGGGAAAATCTTGGGTTAACTTTGACTGGCATAGTAATCAGGAGAGTCTTAGCATCGATTCAACTGACCCAGACGAAAGTCTTGGAACCTCTTCTAATGAAATGGTAATCAGAGAGATCTTAGTGTTGACCTGTCTGACCCTGGGAAAATCTTCGGTTAACTTTGACTGGCATAATAATCAGGAGAATCTTAGTAGCGATTCAACTGACCCAAACGAAAGTATTGGAATATCTTCCACTGGAATGGTAATCAGGGAGACCTTAGTGTCGACCTGTCTGACCCAGGGAAAATCTTGGGTTAACTTTGAATGGCATAGTAATCAGGAGAATCTTAGTAGCGACTTAACTGACCCAGACGAATGTCTTGGAATATCTTCCACTGGAATGGTAATCAGAGAGACCTTAGTGTCGACCTGTCTGACCCAGGGAAAATCTTCGGTTAACTTTGACTGGCATAGTAATCAAGAGAATCTTAGTAGCGACTCAACTGACCTAGACGAAAGTCTTGGAATATCTTCCACTGGAATGGTAATTAGAGAGACCTTAGTGTCGATCTGTCTGACCCAGGGAAAATCTTGGGTTAACTTTGACTGGCATAATAATCAGGAGAATCTTAGCTTCGATTCAACTGACCCAGACGAAAGTCTTGGAACCTCTTCCACTGGAATAGTAATCAGAGAGATCTTAGTGTCGACCTGTCTGACCCAGGGAAAATCTTGGGTTAACTTTGATTGGCTTAGTAATCAGGGGAATCTTAGTAGTGATTCAACTGACCCAGACGAAAGTCTTGGAATATCTTCCACTGGAATGGTAATCAGAGAGACCTTAGTGTCGACCTATCTGACCCAGGGAAAATCTTGGGTTAACTTTGACTGGCATTGTAATCAGGAGAATCTTAGCATCGATTCAACTGACCTAGATGAAAGTCTTGGAACCTCTTCCACTGGAATGGTGATCAGAGAGATCTTAGTGTCGAACTATCTAACCCAGAGAAGATCTTGTGTGGACATCCTTCTGAGGAAAATCCTGGAATAGCCCTTTGTTAGACGTAGCTTGTTGATTTGATCTTTTCCCTGAAATGTAAGGAGTTAGTCGTATACAATGTCATGATGTATGAAATGCATTGTGATGATGTTCTAAAAATTAATGAGATTGTGCTGTATTCAATATGTATGTGCATGCCGTGATGTATGAATATGGGATGCTATTACAATATTTCTTAGTCGGGGAAAATAAATCCCGGACTGCTGCTGAAGAGTATTGGGAAGCTGAATTCTTCATTTCTGCTGGGGATGGTGAATGGAGATGACTATGTTAGGGATTTAATCCTTTCTGTTTGAGGATATTCTTCCGGGGATTGACTCTGTTTGAGAATAACTTTGTGGAGGGAGGATGCTTTGTTGGAAGATTTTTCCGATGTAGAGAAATAAACTCTGTTGGGGAATGATCTTCCACAGTTTGAGAAATAAACTCTACTCGGGAGGAGGTTTTATAAACTGTTTAAGATTATAAAGATCGGCTGGGGAATACATATTTCAGCTCTCTGAAGGCACTTTGCTGGAGGAAGTAACTTCTGTTTGGGGAAGCAGGGATCAAAACTTTGGTTGTTTCTACTCTGTGGGGAATGTGGACGTCACAGGGTCATATGTTGAGGATACGACAATGACTTCACATCAAGACGCTTTTTCCCCTATACCTATTGGAGAAATTACCTTCAGAGGCTTTGTAGATGGATCTATGTGTTGAAATAAGGGTCAGAATGACATCCGTCTCTAGATCGTATCTGAACTGTATTTGTAATTTATATTGAATAAGTGTCAGAATGACATCCGTCTCTGGATCTTATATGCACTGTGCTTGAAACATGGTCTGAATAAGTATCAGGATGACATCCGGCTCTAGATCGTACCTGAACTGTTGCTAGAAGATAGTCTGGAATAAGTATCAAGATGACATCCAACTCTAGATCGTACCTGAACTATTGCTAGAAGATAGTCTGGAATAAGTATCGGGATAACATCCGTCTTTGGATCGTACCTGCACCGTTTCTAGATGAGAATCTGGAGTAAGTGTCAGGATGACATACGTCTTGGATCTTACCTAAACCATTTCTAGATGAGAATCTGGATTAGGTGTCAGGATGACATCCATCTTGGATCGTACCTGAACCGTTTCTAGATGAAAATCTGCTTTATTCAGAATGTTTCCATCGGGGAAGGGAAACTCTGTAATCCGCTTGGGGAATCCCGAGAAGCTTGGCGACTTCATTGGGGAATTTTCGTTGGAGCAGTAATTTGGAGATTTTACTATGCCGAGGGTATGAGAGCACCTGACATCAATAGGTTGTAAGTTAAGAATATGGCGGTGACCTTGTAGTAGAATGCCCCTGTCTCGATACCTGTTGTAGAAAATATCAACCGGGGATTTTGTAGATGGTTTGACTATTATCCCGACTTTTGGAGTCCTTGGTGAATGCATATCAGGATAATAAGCCTTAGACGAGTGACGAGATGACGGGACGTAGTCGTACGCTTTAATCCCTAACTTTTGCATGGATAGTCTTTTCAGATTTTCAGTCCATTGGGATACCCTTTTCTGCCCAAGTCGCCTTTTCAGGTTTTCGACTTGCCGGGTGTACATATTTTTTTGTTTTTATCCCTAATTTTTTCCTGAACCCTTTCGGTTCACCGAGATGCCCTTATTTTTGCCTAGGTCAGTCAACCTAGCGGGTCTTTGTTCATACATAGTATTTTCTGACTATGTCCACGTTCACCGGGTACGGAGAATTGTCACTGTCCATAGTGGTAAGTGTTGCCACACTTCCAGAAGATGTTTGTTTGATCGTACATGATTCGTTGTTGGAGTTCATGCCCAATGCCCCAAGTGACTCAGATGGAGATCTGCCCCTGGCTATTTGGCATTTTTGAGAAATTCCTTGAATCTTGACTCGATTTCCCCAGACGATGGACAATGATCCTGCCGTGCCCCTTGGTTGGAAGTGTTTTTCCACTTGAGGTGATCATTTTCGTTTGAGAAGGTTTTTGTTCACTAGATATTCGCCATGCGAATTTCTCTGCTGTTGAACAAATAGTCATATGGAAACAATGGTATTCTAAGAATGCAAAGCTTATGTCTGTCTTGAAGTTTTAAAATTCATTTTTTAGTACAACAAACATATTATGTAAAATTGTGATGTCAACTCAGGATTTATAGCGAACCCTATAGGAGTCGGGATACCTTTTGTAACAGTATGCTTTCGAACTAACCCATGCTTCAACTAGGACTTTTAAGGGTTATAACATGGCCTGGTTCACGGTTTAAGAAACAAAGGATAAAGGCTCAAAATTTATTTATATCCACCCGTTCTTCATGATGTTCTTCAATCCTATGCTCAACTAATTGTGCGTTCAGCTCCCAATTGAGTCTGGCATTTTGTCCTTGATGTTCCGATGATGGTTCGGATACTGAAAGTTTATTTGGAAAAGGCAATCATTTTGTAATCTTTTTTTTTGTAAAGGATTTCTAGGACCTCTTTCTTTTTGATTTTATTATCCTTGTCTTTTTCCTGAACTGTTTCTTTTGTGATTACAGTCAGCGGGATGCCCCCGTTTTTTCTTAAGTCTCCTTCATAGGTTTTGACTTAACAAACTTTTATTTTGAGAGATAATGATTGTCTGTCTTGACGATTATACAGAACCATCACCGTCTTTTGATTTAGAAGGACGTCTTCGATGCCATTCATTGTGTACGAAGCAGAAGATTACGACTGAATGCGCGTCTGAATTGACTGAGAAACTACCCTGCCCCAGGTTATGATTTAGGGTTTTAATTTGTGTGAAAATAAAAACTCCTACTTCTTTGGCTCAAATGGGGTTGACTAGTGATTATCTTCCTTATAACTCCACTGTTTAGGATTTGAAACAATGCCTGTACATCGTTAGCGGGGTCTGTTCAAAAGCATATTGTAGAGATTGTGGTATCGTTTTCGTCATCCTCCCTCTAAAGGCTTACATCTTTTAATCAAGAGTCGAATATCACAAAAAGGAAGTAAGAATGCAGTTTTGAAATAGTGAATACGAATGAATTGATTCAAGACAAAAATATGCAATGCATTGATGAAACAACAAAGTTTGATGTGAATAAATGTTCGAACAATCAAAAGAAAATTACAAATTGGAAATTCTAATGAACAAAAAGCCTTCTTGTCAGAACTTGTCACTTCGGATAGTGTGCCTTGGAGGGATGGCATAAGAACTCAGCCTGACCATCTTGTGTAAACTCCAGTACTCCTTCATCGATCAGATTTTGAATTTTGTATTTCAACGTCCAACAACTATCAGTGTCATGCCCCAGACTATTGGAGTGATATGCACATATTGCATCAGGATTGTAGTAGGAGCTGAAGTATTAGGATTCCGAGGAGGATTCTTCAATGTGACCAAATTCATCTTCAACATGTGTTGCAAGACTCGCGAAAATGACATGTTGAGTTTGGTAAACTTCCTCTTGGGTGTATCTGACTTACTCTGATTAACCCGTTGTTTTTTGGTGAGGTTGTTGTTGGACCCGTGAGGTAGTAGCAATTTGTAAAGGTCCACTCTTCACCAAACTAAACTCTTGTCTTCTCGGAGGTTGATCAATGACTTGGTCCCCAGCCTCGACTGCTCGCTTCATAAGGTTGTATCCGTCTTGATGAAGTTTTTTGATAATGGCTCTCAGCTCTTCTTGTCCCTGGGCTAGGCCTTGGGTAAGAGCCATCTGCCCAGCATCTGGGTTCTCATTGCTTCTACCTCAGCTTGCAGTTTTTCCAACCATTCGTCCTTATTGTCTTCAGGACTCTTCTTGGCCAGGTCCCTAGTGAGGAGTGCGTTCAACTCTTCCTGCCCCTTGGATAGGTTTAGGAACATTTCTATGAACCGAGCCTCTTGAGTTCGGAGATATTTGTTATCTTGTTTGAGAGCCATTGCTGAAATAAACAGCGAGAACATGAGAGACCTGTACTGGAGATTATCTGTTATGCAATGACATGTATGATATGCAAATGTTTTCAAGGATCTCGCAGGGTAAACACAAGAAGATGTTAGGAGTTGAACTGCGACTTTGATTGAAGAACTTTCGTATCATTGAGTGTCCTTCTTCGAGAGTCAAGCTCACCAGATCAAGTGGGTCATAGCCCCTAACTCAAGTTGTTATGTTTTGATCTTTTGACGGCATTAGCTAGAGGAAAATAAATCCTCTTACCCCTTGCTAGACGTATGGTTCATTATAACCTGCATCACAAACCCTTGAGATCCTTGAAATGGTTAAGGAGATGCTATGGGATGATGTTATGATGTGTATGCTATGCTTTAAGCAAAAGTGTAAGGTGATGTAAGCAAGTAAACCCTGCAAAAAATCCAAGTTATTAGATAATGACTGTAAATGAATCATGCAAGGAAATCATGTCGTCAGATAAAAACCCTGTAAGTAGTTCAAGTTGAAAGCAAACAAATCACATAAGCAGCCTTAGGTTTAGGCTTGCATGAGGTTTGTAGGTAAGTACCCTCTTGAATGTTTAGTTGGCTCAACATGTCCTATTAATAGTAACCGGGTTCTAAGGAGCCTCAATATCACTGACCTTCCCTTCAGAAATTGTTTCAGCTCTGCACCAAAGTATTGCGGCCAAAAAATCCTGAAAGTCCAGCCTTAATGAGTGTAGTATCTAGAATCAACCAATCTTCGGTCGGAACCAAAGCCAGTTATCTCACTACTTCCTAATGGCTAGGATAAGTCAATTAAAGGTTCTAAAGGTCAGTTAGCACTTAGTCACATTATGAGGAAGCCTAATGTTATCCTTAACTTACTCAAGGAACATTAGTACAATCCAGAGTATCGTGCTAACGTAGCCACCACTTTGTCTGTATCGGTCTACACCGTACAACCTCCATGGTTTATTTCTACTTACCTAATAAGGTGCCCTAGATCCGGGTGTAGGATCTTTTAGTAACAACCCAAGCAAACCCTTAAAGATAAAGAAAGCAAACACACAATAAAGCTTTTAAAATGATGAACTAAAACTCTAAGGTAACCCCACTTTTTTAATTCCCCAACAGATTCGCCAGTTCTTTGACACGGTGGCAGAAACGACTGTTAAATACTGGTTTGCGTTTTTTGTTCGCAAATGTCACGGTAAGAAAGAGTCGCCACCGACTTTTCTTTTATCCTACAAAAAAAAGGGTGAAAAGAACAGAAAAAGACCTTTTTTCTAGATTTTGAGTAAGGGGGGTATATTATGGAAAGGGAAGGTGTTAGAACCCTTTCCATCCGTGGTTTTCCACGGGCTCTTAGGTACTTGCTCATTTTTGAAATTGCTTGTGTTTGTGTGTTTGAAAAGCTTTGAAAAATGCCTTAGTGCGACGATTCACTTTATGGTAAATCTTGTATCAGTCCTCAAGAATGTGATAAAGTGTTTTTTTTTGAAAACTTTGTTTCAGAAGTATGTTTGAAAGTGTGGTGTAAAAATTTATTTGAGAAAGTACCTAACAGTTATCTACCTACTCGAAAAAAGTTTGTTCTTTTCCTCCTATCCTTTAGTACTATTAGTGAGTAGGTAGCCCTAGTCGTTGGATGTTGAGGGACTATCGAAAGGGACGCTTTATGGTCATTGAAGGCAACGTGTAAGGATACCTTAGCATTTCGAAGGGACTGTCATCATAAGATCATTTCTCGTAGGCAACTCGAGGGACGTTTAGGGACTATGATCTTTACGATAATTTTTAACCGATGGTCTTTGCTAAGAGTATCCCTACGTTCGAGGGGCATGACCATTGTTTTTTCCGAAGGCAACCAAGTGAGGTAATACCCTAGGGTTGCAAGTGTGCAAAAGTGTGCTTTTTCAGATATATTTATCTTTGATATTAGTGATCTACTGATTAATTGATTAATCATACATGCCTGGGTTGCTAGCAATTCTATACAAATATATACAGAATATAAAAGCAAGAAAACAGAGGCCCTAAGCTATTATAAGGCTTTGGTGTAGATACATAAGAAATTTGACTGAAAAAATAAAGTGCGGAAATAAAACCCTAATTAAGCTATTACAAACTGGGCACAGTTACATCAATAATAAAAATTAATCGTACGGAAAAAATAATTATGCGTGAGAATAAAAGATTGAAATAGGTTGGACACCAAAAAAAAAACCTAATTTGATCATGGAAAATATCTTTAGGATTTTTTTGTGAAAAACATTTGAAGTTTTGACCTAGTTTTTCTAATTAATTTTAATTAATTAAACAAATTAAAATTGATGAAATTAATTGATTTACAAAAATTAATTTATTGAGAAAAAGCTAAATCCTATTTTTTGTGATGTTGATTTTATGGTTTTATGGAAAAAATTGATTTAAACAAAAAAATAAACTAATTTAAATAAAACAAAATTAACAGGGAAAAAGAGTGAGCCTGAAGGGTGTAAACCCAAATTGGAGGGTGCATGCTGAATTTCAGGTCAAAGCCTAATCCAGTTGGTCCATAGCTGCGTGTGATATAGTATGGTTGTCCCAGGAGTGTCCACCATGGGGAACTTCATTGGAGCATTGGATCCATGCATTGATTGATCCAAGGATGAGAATCTGGGGCCTATGGTGTGCGGGCTTGGAAAAGAGGCATTGAATCTGCATAGAAATATTAAGAAAAATAACATGTAGGAGGAAGGGATCGAACCCCTGACCTCCTACACACGTGCGTTGAAAAGCCTTCCCCTTCGCCACTGCGCCAATTATTCAATCATTAATATAAACGAACAACATGTATTATATGTCATAATGGTTAGTGGTTATAAAAAAATGCTCTAGAATTCAAATGGGCCACTCAGGTTTTGACACACAGTCGTCTTCTTCGTTGAGACTGTTGATTTAGCCTAAAGGTTTTACCTACAGACAGCGTTGTAGCTAAAAACCTACACATCTCAAAAATCATAATTATGCAATATAAATTCAAAGCAAATATGCAGATCAATTGGATTTGGTCTTGTGAGTACATTGGTACTCATCGTTTGTCCTGATTTTGCCTGAAATAAAAAGCCCTAAAACGAAGCTTCAAACCATAACAATGGCATTTAATCGAATATGCATCAAAACATATAATTAATATGCAGATATGTTCCAAATAATCATATAAACATGACTATGTATTTAAAATTCATTGATCATGCATATATTTCAAAGACCAGTTTCAAGAAAATGTGCAAACCGTGATACCCGTGTTGATCGTTCCTGGAGGTATTGATGTGCGAGAGTAGTCCAGAAAGCTTCCAAATAAGACTGGGAAGGGATTGCAGTCCTTGTAACGCCTTGAATCTCCCTCTAGAGAAAAACTCATCCCACACTTTTTGTCAAAAATTATGAGAAGTCTTGGTGTTCTACACGGACAAAATCCTCTCTTTTCTGATCAGGGTTCATTATGTATATATAGTGGGATGAATTAGGTTAACAAAATTGAACTAAATCTTGAAGATTGAGTGAAAAAGATTTAATTTATCTTGCATCTTTTGTTTCTAAAATGGCCAAGTCTCTGTGTTCTTTCCCATGCATTTTCCTTGATTTGCCAGCCTGCTTCAATCTTCTTTTGATTATGGGCTTTCTGGCTTGTTTTGGACCAAGTCCCAGATTCATTCCTTCGAATGCATTCCTTTCTAGCTTTACTTCATTCTAACTAATCATGCCTTTCCTCATTAGAACATTTCTCTCCTCGATGGCTCTGAGTAGAAATGTGCCAACTTCAGCATAAAGACTTCTTCGACTAGACCCCTCCTTTACTTTGATTTCCTGTCCATTTGAAGAGAAGTCTCTGGTTGAAACAGCTCTTGTGGAATTGTGACCCAACAAAGCAAGACTCTGGCCTAAGAATGTTTTCAGAGTGCCCTCTTGATGGCCTCTTTCAAATGTCATGAAGGGAGTCTTTTGAAGGGCCCTTGTCCAAGTACCAATCAAAGGGTATTTCTTGGGATATCAAATGAAGAGTCCTTTGCTACACCAATCGAAAAGCCTTGACACAATGCCCATCGAAAGGCTTGTCATGAGGCCAATCGAAAGGCCTTTTACAGCTGTCAGTTGAAGGACGCTATGTATATGGTAATCGAAGATTTCTATATAGATGGCAATCGAAGGACACTATATAGATGGTAATCGAAGAATGCTATATAGATGGCAATCGAAGAACATCTTTGAGATGCTAATCGAACGACACTTAGTAGGTGCCAATCGAAGAGCCTTGTTAACAATCCAATCGAAGGCAACTTAGAAATAGGCCAATCGAAGGAAACTTAGAAAAGGGCCAATCGAAGGGCACTTAGAAACCTCATTTGAAAAATTTCCTCATTTTTAGGAAAAGGTTTGTAACCACCTATGCAAGAGGAAAATCTTGGAAAAATATAATAGGGAAATTTTTTGGGTACAACAACCACCAACCAAGTTTCAATCCCGCGACATCACATTATGTTACAATTTTTATGTTTAAAAGAATCCCTTACGGATTCTTATAGTAGTGCTACTCTCCCTCCGGACTTCCTATAAATGTATATTTCTACCCAAATTAGAAATGTATATTCCTATAAATGTATATTTCTACCCAAATTATATATTATTTGTCAGGGAGTTTCCTATATTAAGTCCTTGTGGACTGATCTAACAAGTAAAGAATGTTAAAAAACATTAATTATTAAAAAAGTATATTAGAAATAATTTTTTTTATTGATTTAACTATGTATTCATTAATTTCGAAACATAGGTATGGATCGTAGTTGGATGAGAGCTAATCGATTAAGTGCAGAGTACGAACATGGAGTGAAGGAATTTCTACGGGTTGCTGAAAGTAATGCTGAAAAAAGTCTTCATGCGCTTTTTCTCTGTCCATGTATTCGTTGTACAAATCAAGAACCAAAATTTCGTAAGTAAGAAATCATGGATTATCTAATCTGTGTAGGGATCTGTCAAAGTTATACACAATGGATGTGGCACGGTGAAGTAGTAGCAAATTCAAACTTGTCCCAAAGAGATAATGTTAGTGTCGATATGGATGATCGTTTGGAAGACATGATGTGTGATATTGGACAAGATTCGTTTAAGCGGGCACATGCGTATGTTACTTTATGTAGTGGCAAGGATAAACCTTTGTACCCGGGATGCACAAATTTTACACGTTTGTCAGTCGTGTTAAAATTGTTTAATCTGAAGGCAAATAACGGGTGGACTGACAAAAGTTTTATTGAATTGCGTTAATTATTGACATAAATGCTTCCAGAAGGTAACGTAATGCCAATTTGTTATTACGAGGCGAAGAAAATATCATGTCTGATGAGTTTGGAGTATGAAAAGATACATGCATGCCCTAATGACTGCATATTATACCGAAAAGAGTATGTAAACTATAATCATTGTCCGAAGTGCAAGATGTCACGCTACAAAAAAGAAGATGGTGATTCTAGTGAAGATGAGGTGGTAAAAAAGGGTCCTCCCACGAAAGTGGTATGGTAGCTACCAGTAATTTCAAGTTTCAAGAGAATATTCACTAATATAAACGATGCAAAGAATCTTAGATGGAATGCAGAAGAAAGAAATTGTAATGGACAAATTTTCCATGCAGCTGATTCTTTGTAATGGAAGAAAATAGATTATTTGTTTCCAAATTTTTGCAAAGAGTCGAGAGACCTTAGAATTTGACTTGCTACTGATGGAATGAATCCATTTGGTAATCTAAATACTAACCATACTTCTTAGCTTGTTCTCTTGATGATTTATAACCTATCTCCTAGGTTGTGCATGAAGCGTAAATATATTATGCTATCGATGATGATTTCGGGCCTAAAATAACCAGGAAATGACATATACGTGTATCTAAGTCCACTAATTGATGATTTAAGAGTGTTTTGGGAGGAAGGGGTGGATGTTTTTGATGCGTATTCTGGGGAACAGTTTAATATGCATGCCATGTTGTTTTGCACCATCAACGATTTTCCGGCATATGGAAATTTGTATGGGTATAAAGTTAAAGGGCATAAAGCGTGTCCTATATGTGAATAAGACACGTGTTACCATCAACTTGTAAAAGAAAAGATGATTGTTTATCTCGAGCACCAAAAATTTCTAAATTGTTATCATCCATATCGTAGATTACAGAAAGCTTTCAATGGGGAAAAAGAGCATGGTTTTAACGTGAATCACCTAACACAGGTGATAGTTTAGGTATGATATGTGAAAGACATCGTGATTGTGATTTTGATGTGTCGCCTTGGAAAGTTTTACTAGACTCCACGGTGGGTGCCAATGATTTTGTCTAGAATAAATATTTGGTCGACTTTCTGCTATGAGTATGGGAAACTGTTGGAGTGGGTTTTTCGAGGGATTTGGGTGCTACCATAGTGATAAATATTAACCCAAGAGTGGTGTTTGGCTTATCCCTCTTACGGGAGCCCCTCTGTATGATGTATGGTATCTCCCTCGCGTATGTTGCAGAGAGAGGTGATGGGTGAGAGATGTAGAGAGTGAATCCATTTTTCTATCCACCAAGGACCCTTTATATAGGAAAGTCCTTGGTCTAATGGTCATTAAGTTGTCATGTAACATCTAGAACCGCCTCCTTAATGATTTCGTAACGCTTGTAACTACCCCTTAATAACTCTGTAATGCTTATCTTACTATTAGATCATGGTTATGCCTCTTATCCTCCTCCGGACCGACTTCCTATAAATCCGCGATGTTGTGTCGAGCTTATACCCGACATGGCCTAACTGAGTAGTTGGCTCCGGTCTCTTAGGAATGACTTTGTACCTTATCATTTATCCGAGTTTATACATCGACTTTGATATAAAAAATTTCTAGGATGTATATATATATATATATATATATATATATATATATATATATATATATATATATATATATATATATATATATATATATATATATATATATATATATATATATATAGTCGTTGCTAATAGTTTGATTACATTCAAATCGCCTTGTTCCTCAAAAGCACACTGATCTAATCGATTGATACTTTGTTCTAATCGATTATATTTAGTCCAAAAAAATTTCTGGTCTTTTGAATGCTCTCATCACTTTCTAATAAACTTCTATATATACTTCTTAAGGTTTATTCTTTTCAAAACATTTTTATAAAAAGGTTTTAAGTGTGTGTATGTATGTTTATAACCATCTACTTATACAAAGAAATAACTTTTTCTTTTACATAAGTTTCACTGGTTTACTAAATTGGGAGATTAACTCCACTAAGCCTTGTCTAATAGATTCATTTTGTTGACTTTGCTTGAGATGTTTTTTAAGCCTTTTGATGTAATATTTGTTTGTTTGACTTTGTTTAAGACATTATTGATGAATCTTTATCTATGTCTGAAACTTTGTCAATCATTATGAAACCAATAGTTTGCATCTTTATCTGCTTTAAGTATATTGGTTGGCTTTCTTAATGGTTGCATCTTTATTATGTTGAATTTCATCTTTTCTGGTCTTTCTATAGTTGTCATCATGTATCATATTTATCATGCTGATTATGTATTCTGTTCTTCACAGTTGTGATGATCTTTCTACAGTTGTTATTATGTTGCATCTTTATCATACTAAATATTTGTTACGTTCTTCTCATTTGTCATCATAAAAAGAAAACGTGTTACCTGCAAAACAAGGTTCCACATTCTTCCCCTTTTTGATGACGACAATGTATCTCTCATGGGAGGTGGTAAAAGAAACAAAGTGTAAGAACAAGAAGTGTTTCTACATCTGGCCTTAGGATTTTGATGATAACATTACATGATATCTGTTGTACCCCAAAATTTTCCCTCTCTTTTCTCAAGACATTTCTCACTAAAGATCTCAAATGTCAAGGGTTCTCAAGGGTTTGATCAGACAAGCTCACCTCCTAAGCACTAAGCCTCCAAATTAGGGTTTTTTGTTTTCTCAAGGACAATTGGACTTTTAATGCTTAAAATGAATTTCATGGTTCATTATAGATCTACAAGATTACTCATATCATGTTTCAAGTCATGCATCATAAACTTTCTCAGTCAATTGCTCAGATGATTGAAAATCAACTATATGGGATAAAAAGTCAATTGTGGTCAATATACAGTCAAACTTCATGATTTTTGGCCAACATCAACACTTTTAAGTCATATTCATGAATTGATCAAGTGTTGATCATAATTCCTCAAGAAAATTATTCAAATCATCAAAGGGGCAAAATTGTCAAAATTAGGGTTTTGACTGAAAATGACTGATCATTGACTTTTGACCTAGTACATGAACTAATGGATTGAATCATGATTTTAGGGCCTCAAAAACAACATATTTAACTAATCTCATGGCTCAAATCATTTCTCAAGATCAATGGATTGATAGTTGAAATTTGATTAACTAATGAAAAGTCAACTGATACACAAAAAGTCAAACTTTGACTTTTTTGGTCAACATTAAATTTCAAAGATCAAAATTCATCAATACATTAAAAAATATCAAACTTGATCATCAATAATCAATAAAGTAAAAAATTCAAGAAAAAAAAGTCAAGATTTTAAAGACTTAGAAAAATTCTGTGTTTTTAACCTTGATAATTTCATTACATCATGACAATTTTTCACCAAGTTGCAAGATGATTCAAGGAAAACTTTCAACATGAAAGTTGTAGATCTTTATGAATTCTAAAACTTTTTCCCTTAGGGTTTATGTCTAAAAAATGCTTATATTTGAAGATATAAACTCATAAAGTCATGACATTTTTCATAAAACACTTAGTGAAAATTTTAGCAAGTTTAGGCAGATTTTTGTCCTAACTTCTTGACCAATTTTCACCTAGTTCCAAGATGATTTAGCCAAAGTGGTCAACATGAAAGTTGTAGACAATGTTTCAAGATTTCCAAAATTCCCAAGAACTTGAAGAGATCATTCTTTACCTAAGAGAATTAAAGAGAAAAAGTTAGGCATCTATTCTTGAATTACAAGTCATTTTCTTGATGATCACATAATCGAATCTCAATGTTATGCTGCATAATCTTGCTTTACAGGCCTTCTAACTTGTGTATCTCTCCATAATTAATGTATTACACAAACTTTTGAGCTATGACCCAAGTGGTTTAAGCATTGTCGAAGTCAATTTTCCTTTTTGGGAAGAAAGTTAACATTGTCATTCTTGAAAAGCAAGCTTTATGCACAAAGTCAATTCTTGAGCCTCTCACTTCTTCCCTCTGATCACACTCCATCTAAAAGGTCAGAAGAATTATGATTAAAGTGTTTAACCACTCTATGATCAAAGGTACAAGGTATTGAAACTTGATTTTTCAAGAAAATCACATGTTGATCTTAACATGTGATTTTAACTTGTGATCAACTTGAGCTTCTCCAACCTTTCCCTATAAATAGAGACACTATTTTGCAAGCTAACGGACGAATTTACAAGCCCTCAAAATAGAATTTTCATAAATACCTCCATAGCTTGTCATTTCTGACGTTGAACTTCCATCTCACAATCCACTCGTGTGTTTCCTCTCCAAATCAATCACAAAGCTTCCATACATCATATACAACTCATCCTCATCCCTGTTTCACAACTGTAACTCCATCTTCATCATCTTCCAAACTCAAAAACTCAACTCTGTAACTTGACTTCTCCGGCACGATTCAGGCACTTTTAGCACGAAGTAAGAGTTGCATTAGCTTCCTAGAAGTCCAGTGAAGCTATCCAGATCATCACCACACCTCCAGGGTTTCTCAAACTCCATACACGATTTACAATTTTGAGGTAAGTTTTCTCAACTTTGAACTCTTTCTACAAGCATCATTAATGGTTACTTTGTGAATAAAAAATGTAGACATCATAGTCCTGAAGCTAACCATGCCTTTAGTTTTCATTTATGTTTCCTGAGTGATGCGAATTTTGAAGATGAACTTTCTGAAAAAATTAGGTTTTATTTGGTACCAACAAAAATTAATGTTCAACTTTGATTTATAGTTTAAGTTGTTTACATGGTTGAATTCGTATTGAAAAATGGAGCAAGTTTCATGTTTATACTTTTGCAAATGGTTGAGAAATGAGCAAGATCGGAAATTCAAAAATCTTGTCAATGGCTTCTGGAACGAGGTTAGGGATGAAGTTATAACCAGAACTATGTTTACTTTAAGTTTATTGTAACTTGTCTTAATACCGCATGAAACAGCCACCCCAGTGGCAGAGGAAGCGCACGTAAGGCATTGATCTATAGGGGTCTAGGTTCGAGCTTCAGTGGTACCCTTTTGCATTTCGCTAATTTTCTTATTTCAGATTCTGTGCAATCCAAGCATGTACGCACACACTGTACCTCTCATCCAGATCACTTGATCATTGGACCATCAAAATCAACACTCCACAATGCAAGACCATGGTGCATCATCACAAGGTATCTCCACTGGAATACAAAACAGGCGCTGGACCATGTTCTGGGCCAAGATCATTTTTGCACTCTCACCCCCTTTTACTTTACAATACTCAGGCCCGTTTTTATGTTTTTTCTTTATTTTATTTTGTTTCTGATTTCAACAAAAAACACATTTGGGCTTGGCGCCCCCTCTTGCTATTTTTAACCCCTATCTTATTTTTTAACACACAGCCCATTTATTTTATTTCTTTTCGTTATATTTATTTATCTATCTATTTTATTTATTTTAACCAAAATACAACAAAATAAATTTTTCTTAAGTAATTAGATTAAAATATTTTTAACACTTTATCTTATTTTTGCTAATTAAATTAAATTTTATTATTTCTCTTACATTGTAAAAAAAAACATTTTCTTTATTAACATTAACCAAAAATCATTTTCTAAACAAATTAAATTAGACTTACGTTTTATTTTTAGTTAACTTAGATTTTAGGTTTTGATTAAATTATTAATTAACATCTCTTGTAAATTATAATTAACTAATTTAATTAGGTTAACTATAAAACCTTTTTCTTCATAAAAAATCCTAGAAAATGATTTCTTTTCTTCTCATTCATTTTATGCATAACTATTGTTGTAATTCATATTCAATGGTTTATAATAGTAATTAGGGATTTATTGCTTTCTCCCTCCTATTCACAAAATTGTACCCCTCATTCCCAAAGCATTGTAATAGTGTAGGATATTTAAATTCCATAATTTATCGCTTTCCTTATTATTGCTAGTAATTAGGTTTTGCATGACAAGACTTAAAATCAATCATAGTCAAAACCTAATTCAAAGATAATATACATGAAAACAAATCACTTTGCACACATGCACCTCTAGGGTTAACCCATACTTGTTGCCTCAGATAAAAATAGTCATGTCCCTCGAACGTGAGATGTTTTAGCAAAGACCCTCGATTACAAGATCGTAGTCCCTCGATGACACTTTGATGTTGCCTTCGGTAAACGATCTTAGTCCCTTATGAAAATTGCTAAAGCATTTTACAAGTTGCCTTCTATGACTGTATGATGACCCACACATGTCCCTCACATCCAATGATAAGGCTCTCTACCAATCAATGGTAAAATAGAATTATCTAAAGGAGGAGGAAAAGAACTAATAATTTTTGAGTAGGTATATTTTTCGTAATTGCTTTCTCACAAACAAAAACATTTACACCTCACACTTTCAAAACATTTGTAAAAAAAAACATTTTGTATACATTCTCAATGATACGAGAATCATTACAAAATTGCCTTACATTGGAATTTTCAAAACATCTTTCAAAGATTCCTTTTCAACAAATATTTTCAAAACCAACACTTTATATACATTCTCAACGACACGAGAATCATTGCAAAGTTTTCCGAACTTAGGCGTTTTTTTCAAAATATTTTCAAACTTACACAAACACAAAGAATTTTAAAGTGATCAAGCAATTAAGAGCGCGTAGATAACTACAAATGAAAAGGGTGCTAACACATTCCATTTTCATAACCTACCCCCCGAACTCAAGAAAATATCTCAAAATGTATTTCCTATTCTTTTCACCTTTCCTTTGTTGGACAAAAGAATAGTCGGTGGCGACTCTTGCTATTCGTAACATTTGCGATCAAACACAAAACAACCAAGTCAGTTCTGCCACTGTATTGCATAACTGGCGACTCTGCTGGGGATAACCTCATAGAAGTGGCTCTGGAGACTTCATTGGGGATATTCTTATGAAAGGGACTCTATGGGAATTTACAGACAGCTTGAGTGATATCCCAACTCCTAGAGTTTTGAGTAAATATTTATTCCTGTTCTTATGTATATATTTGTTAACAATTAATCATGTTCATATGCATATGTTCATTCAATTTTAGTCATTGGACGTTTTTGCAAACAAAACAGAAAGAATTTTTTTTTTGGACTTTAAAGTATATTTGTATTGATCATTTACCTATAAGCAGACGATTTTGTACAAACAGATAGAAATCCTAGCAAGAGGAAGTTGTCGTGAAATGAAAAAGTACAAAGTGAAAACAAATATATATATATATATATATATATATATATATATATATATATATATATATATATATATATATATATATATATATATATATATATATATATATATATATATATATATATATATATATATATATATATATATATATATATATATATATATATATATATATATATATATATATATATATATATATCCATGTGGGAGTAATCTCAGTGGGTTCTAAACTCTGATATTGCCTATATGTCTTCGAGCATCTCGTCCCTTGCCATTGGAAGAAGTTGATTGAACCATTTGAACTTTCGACTTTGGTAATTAAGCTTGCATGTAAGTGGTCCAACGAGACATAGTCGTACACTTTTAATCCATAATTTTTGTCTGGACCTCCCTTTTGGGTTTTCAGTCCACCAAGATACCCTTTTTTTCCCAAGCCGCCCTTTCAGGTTTTTGAATTGCCAGGTATACAATCTTTTGTATATATCATTTATTTTTTCCCGAACCCTTTTGGTTCTATGGGATGCCCTTATTTTTTCCTAGGTATGTCAACCTAGCGGGTCATTCTTATGTGTAGTCTTTTTTGATTATGTCCGTGTTCTCAGGCTGCAGGAAATCTTCACCTTACATGGTGGTTAATATCATAGCACCGCCCGAGAATACTTTATTTAAAATAAATGGCCCTTCGTAAGTGGGAGTCCATTTTCCCCTGGGATAGCCTTGTGGAAGAATGATTCGCTTTATTACTAAGTCACCAACCTGATATACCCGACGCTTAATCTTTTTATTAAAAGTTTGATCATACGCGTCTGGTACATATGACCATGACAGACAGCAGCCAACCTCTTCTCATCAATCAAATTCAACTGATCCAACCTCGTCTATATCCATTCGTCTATGTCTAAGTATGCTTCTTTCATTATCCTTAGAGAAGGAATCTGGACTTCGACAGGTAGGATAGCTTCCATGCCATATACCAAAGAGATAGGGGTTTCCCCAGTTGATGTTCACACCAATGTACGGTAGCCATGAAGAGAAAATGGTAGCATTTCATGACAGTCTTTGTAGGTCACGACCATCTTTTGCACAATCTTATTTATATTATTGTTGGCAGCTTCCACTGCACCATTCATCTTAGGCCTGTACGGAGAAGAGTTGTGATGCTTGATCTTGCACTGCATACAGAGTTCAGTGATCATGGCATTGTTAAGGTTGGTGCCATTGTTAGTGATGATCCTCTCAGGGATACTATATAGGTAGATGAGGTTATGCTTGATGAACCGGGCCATGACGTTCTTGGTAACTGAGGAAAATGAAGCTACTTCAACCCACTTGGTAAAGTAGTCAATGGCGAAAAGAATGAAACGATGTCTATTAGAGGAAGTAGGTTTGATTTATCCAATCATATTTATTCCCCACATGGAAAATGGCCAAGGGGAAGTCATGACATTCAAAGGTATTAGAGGTACATGAACTTTGTCAGCGTAAATTTGGCACTTATGGAAAGTCCTCGAGTGGTGATGACAATCGGTTTCCATGTTCGACCAATAGTAACAAGCTTTCAGAATATTCTTGACATAGTATGTCCTCTACAATGAGTACCACAGATACCTTCATGCATATCCTCCATGATCTTATCTGCTTCCTTCTTGTCCATACAACGGAGCAAAATTGAATCATGGTTGTGTTTGTATAAGATCCCATTGCTCAGGAAGAACTTGGCTGAGAACCTCTGCAGGAATTTCTTTTCGTTGACTGACGCCCCTTCAGGATACTCTTGAGCTTTGAGATATCTTTTCACCTCATGAAACCAAGGCTTCTCCTTTACACCATCGGTGTCAATCTCATAGCAGTGTGATGGTTCACCGAATCTTTCGACAGTAATTTAGGGAGCTTCATTGTCCCATCTGACCCTGAACATAGAAAACATGGTAGCTAAAGCATTTTCCAATTGATTTTCTTCCCTCAGAATGTGTTCAAAGGTAACCTCTTCAAAGCATGGGATCAAGGTTAGCACAAGTTCTTTGTAAGGGATGAGATTTGGATGTTTTGTATCCCACTCTCCTTTAACTTGACTGACCACCAAAGCTGAGTCTCCATATACACTTAAAAACTTAATTCTCATGTCAATAACAGCCTTAAGACCCAAGATGCACGCTTTATATTCGACCATGTTGTTGGTACAGTCGAAGCAAAGTCTGGCAGTGAAAGGCATATGGCAACCTTTAGGGGAAATAATCACAACACCAATTTTGTTGCCCAGTACGTTGGAAGCTCCATCAAAAACCATAGTCCATCGGGATCCTTGCTCAGGTCCTTCATACAGTCCATGCTTTTCACAATATGTAATCAACATGATATTCTCCTATGGGAATTCAAATTTCATAGATTTGTAGTCATCTACAGCTTGATGCGCTAAATGATTTTCCAGTACACTCCCTTTGATTGCTTTTTGTGTAGTGTACTGAATGTCGTATCCAGTTAAGATCATTTTCCATCGAGCTATTATTTCAGAGAGATCTGACTTCTCGAAGATGTACTTGATGGGATATATCTTAGAGATTAATAGAGTAGTATGAGTCAATATATACTGTCTTAGTCGGAGAGCAGCCCATGCCAAAGCGCGATATGTTTTCTCGAGCAGTGAATATCTTGTTTCACAGTAGGTAAATTTTTTCTAAGGTAATATATTGCATGCTCTTTTCGACCAGACTTATCATGTTGCCCAGCACACACCATATTGAATTCTCTAACATGGTTAAGTACATGATATGAGGTCTTCCTTCGACCGGTGGCATCAAAGTTGGAGGTTCTTGAAGATACTCTTTGATCTTGTCAAAATCTAATTGACAGTCATCATTCCATCTGACTACTTGATCTTTCTTCAACAGCTTGAAGAGTGGCTCACAAGTAGCAGTTAGGTGAGAGATAATTCAAGCAATGTAATTGAGTCTTCTTAAGAAACCTCTAACCTCCTTCTCAATGCGGGGAGCTGACATTTCTTGGATAGATTTGACTTTAATAGGATCAACTTCAATACCTTTTCCACTGACGACAAAGCCTAGGAGCTTACCAGACCTTACCCCGAAGGTGGACTTATTGGGATTCAACCTCATCTTTTATTTCTTCAGCCTTTCAAACAGCTTGTGTAGATGGTCAAGGTGCTCTTCTTTAGTTTTGGATCCGACTATCTGTCATCAACATAGACTTCTATCTCATGATGAATCATGTCATGAAATAAAGCCACCATAGCCCGTTGGTAAGTTGTGCCTGTGTTCTTCAGCCCAAAAGGCATGACCTTATAACAGAAGGTTCCCCACTGTGACAAAGGTAGTTTTGTCCATGTCCTCAGGCGCCATTTTTATTTATTTATAACCCAAGAAGCCACCCATGAAGGAGAATACCTTGTGTTAAGCAGTGTTGTCAACCAAGACATCAATATGTGGTAGTGGGAAATCATCTTTGGGGCTTTCCCTATTCAGATCTCTGTAGTCTACACACATACTGACCTTACCGTCTTTCTTTGGCACTGGAACAACATTTGCAACCCATTGGGGATACGAAGTTACTTCCAAGAAACTTGCATTGAACTGTTTCATCACCTCAACCTTGATCTTCTCAGACATATCATGATGCATGCACCGAACCTTTTGTTTGATCAGAGAATAACCCTCTTTCATTGGTAGAAAATGAACCACGATATCAGTATCGAGCCCTGGCGTGTCTTCATATTACCAAGCGAATACCTCAACATAGGTGTTGTACCCCAAAATTTGCCCTCTCATTTATCAAGATTTTCTTCACAAAACTTCTTGGACTCAAGACAAGATTAGGGTTTGGTCAGCTCAAGACACCTCATCTTGCACTGATAACCTAAAATTAGGGTTTGAGTTTGCATAAGGATTTTGGGACCATCAATGCTTCATGTGACTTTCATACACCATCTTGGACCCCTAAGACTGCTCATGTTAAGTTTCAAGCCTTGAATCACATTTTTGCTCAGTCAATTGGACAATTGACCTAAAAATCAACTGTATTGGGGAAAAAGTCAACTATGGCCAATTTACAGTCAAACTTCATAATTTTTGATCCACAACAACATTTTAAACTCATATGTACCATTTGATCAAGTTTGGATCACAACTCCTCAAGAAATTTGATCAAATCATCAAAAGGGCAAAATGGTCAAAATTAGGGTTTTGACTGAGAAAGGGAAATTTCTGATTTTTAACCTATCCAATGACCAATTGAGTTCAAACATGATTTCAAGAATCTTATGGCATCATATTTACCTAATTACATGGTTCAAAAGATCTCAAGTTCATTGGATTGATAGATGAATTTTCCAGTCAACTGATCAAAAGTCAACTGTACACTGAAAAGTCAAACTTTGACTTTTTGGTCAAAATCAAATGCCAAGGTTCATAATTCATGAAGATATGTCAAAATATGAAACTTTTTAACCAAGAAAACCAATTTTGAAAATTAGGGTTTTGAATTTTAAAATTTTCATAACTTAGAATTTTTCTAAGTATGGAAATTTTCTTATTTTCCCCCAACTTTTCACCACTTTTTCACTATGATGCAATTTGATCCAAAGAAAACTTCCAACATGAAAGTTTTAGTCCTCCATGAAATCTACAACTTTTATTCACAAACATTTCCCAAAAGATGCTTGGATCTCAAGTTATGAATTTGTGAATAGAGGTCCATGAACTAAATGACTTAGTGAAAATTTGCCCTAATTTAGGCAGGTTTTTGACCCAACTTCATGGACATTTTTCACCTAGTTCCAAGAAGTATCTCAAAATTCATTTCAAATATGGATTATAGAGCATATGACAAGCTTTCCAAAATGTCCCAGAACACTCCAAGATCATTTGTGGTTAGGGAGAATCGAAGAAGAGAAATTGACATTTTGTCACTTTTGTTCAAGCCATTTTTACATGAGATCAAGTTGCAAATCAGATCTATGTTGTTTGTACCTTGCATTACAGGTCCTAAACTTATTCTACACTCCATAATTTAATGCAAATTCAGAATACAAAGGCATTATCTTTGCTTTTGAAGCATTGTACAAAAGATAATTCCATTTTAAGCATAAAGGTTACAATGCCATTTTCATAAAGTGAGCTTTTGTAACTTTATCATTCTTGAGCCTTGGAGTTGTCCCTTTGGTGCAGGAAATTTCCATAGATCTTAAGCAACTTGTACAAGCCCTTTGCAGCCCTCAAACTAGCCAGTACAAGCATGTTGCATAAGTCTTGTCACTTTCCTTAAAAAGCAAGAAAGGTTGCAAAAGTCCAAAGGCTTGCACATCTGATGAAGAGTGGACTTTGTATCCAGTCTATACATATACAAAAACTTGTCACAACTCAGAACACGAAGGCATTGCATCTAAAACTCTCCCAAACACAAAAAGATCATTTTTCTGCCCAAACTTTGCAGTTATGCAAAATCATTGCCAACTTCATTTTTGCTCGTGCGTTTTGTGGATTGACATTTGAAACACTTCATACACATCCTACCAAAGCTATCCAAGCCCTTGCCCTGCATCTGTAAGCCCTGTTTCAGCCATTTCCATTTTCAAATTTGGAGGTTGCAGCTTGACTTGTGCAGTGAGTTCTGGCCATCCATAAAGCAAGCTAGGCATTGGAATAGCTTGAAGGAAGTTCAGGGAAGCTCACACGATCCTCAGGCCTCATTCAAAGTCCCCACATTGTCATATCCAAATCCAGCTGAAGGAGGTATTTTTCAAAACTCTATCTCTCTATTTAGGCATCCTCAAGCCACAATTTGTGAAGAAAAAATGTAGTCCATAACTTGGTGAAGTTGTACATATGCATACTGGTCATTTATATTAACTGTGCCATGATAATTTGAAGCTTGAAGTTCATAAAATAATTAGGTCACGAATTAGGGCCATTAAAATTCTCTCTGACCTTTGAGAGTTAGGTCACAAAATTGACATGGTTGAAATCGTGAGATAAAATGCCACAAGTTTCATGTTACAAGTTTTTGTTTTTGTGCAAGCATCTGAGAGTTATAGGTTGAACAAAAACACGCGCGCATAAGGAATGGCTGGAGGACAGGGATGACTGGCTTGGGCTTTTTGGCGCACCTGGCCTTTTTGTTTTTGATTTTCACACCCCCTGTATTACTTTTGAACCCCCCTGACTATTTTCTTATATTTTTGCATTTTCTTGCATATTTTTATATTTATTACTTGCATTTATTTTTTCTAATGATAAAAAATACCCAAAAATAATTTATTTATTTCCAAACTTTTATTTTATTTTATTTATTTATTCTCTCACATAAAAATAGTTTATTAGGTTTATATATTTTATTTTCTTAAATAAATTTGTAAATACAATATAAAAAAATACTTATTATTTTTATTATATTATTTATACACACGAACTATTTATTTTCATACATACTTAATTTTTAATATTAGTACATAATATTATTTATTATTTTCTTGTACAAAAAATGGACAAAATAATAATATAGAACATGTATTTTATTTTATTTGAAAATTAGGGTTTCACCCTTTCAAAAATAATAATATTTTTTCTCTTATTTCTAGGGCTTAAATAAATCTTTTTCTCATACAAAAATCAAATACAAAACATTTTTACATAATTACATTTGCATTGTATTTTAAATACTTGTTTATTTATTTAATGCAAACAATATTCAATTGGGTTGTAATAGTTTTTTTAGGGTTTATTTTGTGCAATATCCTCATTCAAAAACTTGTATCCCCCCTCCCATAATAATTGTTGTAATATCTTAGTTTACATTTACGCAATTTATCGCTTTTATACCATGTTTAGTAAACTAGGGTTTGCATGACAAGACCAAAAACAAACAAATAGAAAAGACCTAATCCAAGACAAAACAAATGCATGTAAAATGACACACATTGAACACAAGCACTCTTAGGGTTTCACCCACTTGGTTGCCTAATTTAAAATGGCCATGTTACGCATGCGAAGTATCTTGGCAAAATAAAACAAAATAAGATCATAGTCCCTCGATAACGCTATACAAAGATTGCCTAAAAAAATGATCTTGGTCCCTCCAAACATGCTAAGATACTTGGCAACATTGCTATCATGGTCATACGATGACCCACGCCCGTCTCGTTTAACATCCAAAGATTGGGTTGTTTACCAAATCAATGGTAAATAAACAATGTCAAAAGGAATAAAAATACACAAGAAAGACATTTGAGTAGGTAGATAGCTTCTAAGTTACTTGCTCCATTTCAAAACAATCCTTGCTATTTTCAAAAATACACACACACATTTCAAAACATTTCCAAACAACTTACAAAACATTGAAACATTTTTCAAAAGACAAACATCTTTGTATACGTTCTTACGAACGAGAATCATTACAAAGATTGCCCAAACGAGTGGCCTCTTTTAAAAATACTTTAAAAACCACACCAAACAAAAATCACCATTTCAAACAATTTTAAAAGCAAAGCAAGTGATCTAAACAAGTAACTAAGAGCCCATGGAAAACCATGGAGGAAAAGGGTGCTAGCACCTTCCCTTTTCATAATCTACCCCCCGAACTAAAAAAAAACATTTCAAAGGTCTTTCCTGTGCTTTTTTACCTTTCCTTTTGGATAAAATAAAAGTCGGTGGCGATTCTTGCTAAACCGCGACATTTTCAACGAAACGCAAAACCTCAAGTCAGTTCTCCCACCGTATCACATAACTGGCGACTCTGCTGGGGAGTTTTCTAAAAGTGGGGTTACCTTAGGGTTTAGATCACCTTTATTTGCTTACAATTGTTTGACTTGTTTGCTTTACATTTGGTTCTATTGTTTGAGTTTGAATCCTCCACCCGGATTTTGGGAAACATTATAGGTAAATAGCAATATGTTGTGGAAACTGTACGGGGTATACCGACACGGTCTAAGGAATAGCTATGTTAGTGTGACATATTTGTGGGTACCGGTAGCCTTTGAGTCAATTAAAGAGAATACGAGGCTGCTGAGTGATGTCATGAAGCACTAACGAACTTCTAGAACCTTTACTTGACCAACTTGGCCTTTTAGGATGTAGTGAGATGACCGGCTTTGGTGCAGTCCGAAGTTGGTAGATACTCGATACTACACTAATTGAGGGTTGGTTCCTTGGAATATTTCGGTCGCCAGTAAAGAGGATGAATTGAAACAATGAACAAGGAAATAATCCAGTGATACTAAGCTCCTTAGAACCCGGTTACTATTTCTAGGACAAGTTGAGCCAACTAAACTTCAAGAGGGTACTTACCAATGAAACCCCATGCAAGCCTAAACTAGGAACTTGTGTGATTTGCTTGTACATATATACTTGTGCATAACATCATGGACATCATGAGCATCATATGCATCCACTAACCATTTCAAGGATTTTGGAAATTCATCTTTGTTCTTGTTTTGTAGGATATGGATTCACTTCGCAGGAAAACTATCCAAGTCAACCTTGTAAGAATTCCTCCACAACTCAAGGAGCTAGCTTCAAGGATTCTTGAGAACTCTCCATTCACCGAGAGGCATGGTCGTCTACTCAACTTAGTCACTTCCAACATAGAGGAAGACATGATGAAGGTTCTCTTCCAGTTCTTTGACCCTTTGCATCACTGCTTCACATTTCCTGACTACCAGCTTGTGCCCACTTTGGAGGAATTTTCTCAACTCTTGAGGATTCCTATTCTCAATCAACTACCCTTCAACGGTACAGAAAGAGATCCAAAGCCAAAAGAGATTGCTCAAGCCCCGCACTTGCACTCATCTGATGTCACAACCCATTAGGAAACTAGAAGTGGTGTCAAAGGCTTCTTGGCAAAGTTCTTGTTTGAGAAGGCCCAAACCTATTGGAACTCCTTGGACTTGCAAGCTTTTGAGGAGATTGTAGCTCTTCTCATCTATGGGATGGTCTTATTCCCTAATCCTGACCAACTCATAGATGTGAGTGCTGTCAAAATCTTCATGTCATGCAATCCGGTGCCTACTTTGCTTTGAGACATCTTGCAGTCCTTTCACACTCGTACAATGAGGAAAAAAGGTGTTCTCATGTGTTGCACTCCTCTCCTGGCAAGATGGTTTATTTCTCATCTTCCCCAATCAGTCTTGAAGAATGAGCAAGGTTTGAGGTGGTCACAACGGTTGATGACACTTACACATTAAGATATTCATTGGTGTTCTCGATCCAAAGAGAATGTTATCATCGTCGACCGTTGTGGGGAATTCCCTAATGTCCCTCTACTTGGCATTAGGGGAGGCATCACCTACAACCCCTGCTTGGCTCTAAGACAGTTTGGTTATGCCCGAAGGGATGGCCCACATGATATGTTGATTCAAGGCTTGGTTTTCGACTTCGACAATGATAATCAAGGACTTCGTCAAAGGTTCATCCGAGCTTGGAGGATGCCAAACAAGGTAGACAGTAAGTCCTTGGGACATAAGAATTCCATCCCTCTTGAGCCTTACCTCAAGTGGGTACGAACCCGCGCCCAAAGTATTATGATTCCTTACCCCTCTGTTCTCCCAGTGATTATAGAGCCTGTTAAGGAATGAGAGGTTCCATACACCCTCCTACATCCTGACATGCCAACATCACTCGAAGACTTACAAAGGAGTTGGATACAGCTCAAGGGAGAACGTGATACCTTCGAAGTATAATTCTACGCAAGCGAGAAGAAGGTTTTAGAACTTACTCGGTTACTTCACGAAGAGCAGACTCTCAACACCTACATTGCACCAAAGAGGATGCGCAACGTCTTTTTATCTTAGGATTTTGTATTATTTTTTCCTAGGGGCATTGATGTACTCAAAATTCTATTTTATTAATATAACGTGTGTTCCTTTTTGTTTAACACAAATTTGAATTTTCAAATCCTTGAAAACATTTCATGAATACATATCATTCATCATGAGCATAAACAGGTCTTTGCAACAAGTTTCCTCATCCTTATACTGTTTATTTTAGCAAGAGATGGATCTAGAACAAACGGTTAAAGACTTACAAGCTCAGAATTCACAATTTCAACAGCTACTCTTGACCTTAGCCAAGGGGCAGGAGGAGCTCAAGACTCTGCTAGAGAAAGAGAAAGAGAAAAAGAAGAAGAAGCCAGCTGGTTTGGTTATCATGGGCAGAAGGTTTCAGGGACAAGCCAGACGGACCTTAAAATTTCCAACAACCTCTGAAGAAGGGGAAAGAAAAGGAAAAGAAATGGCAGTGCCATCAGATTCTGAAGCAGAAGAAGAGGAAGAAGAGGACCACTCTGAAAAACAATACCCTCGGGCCGATGACAAATACAAACACTTGGAAGAGCGTCTAGCTGCTATGGAAGTATAGAGAGTACCGGGGCTAGACTTTGAGGAGTTAGGGTTGGTGTCTAGAATAGTAATCCCTCCAAAGTTTAAAGTGCCATTATTTGCCAAGTATGATGGGGTGTCTTGTCCCAAAATTCACCTAAGATCGTGTGTTAGGAAGATGCAACCACATTCTGCTGACAAAGACTTGTGGGTCCACTTTTTCCAAGACAGTTTATCAGGAACACAACTTGATTGGTTCTACCAGTTGGAGAGGGCAGATGTCCATAATTGGGAAGACTTGGCAGCAACCTTCTATAAACAGTATCAATACAACACCGACTTGGCACCAACCCGTACTCAACTCCAGAGCATGGACATGGTATCCAATGAGGGCTTCAAAGACTACACCCAAAAGTGGAGGGATCTAGCCGGAAGGGTGCAACCACCTTTATCTGAAAGGGAGCTAGTGGACATGTTCTTGGGAACCATATCAGGTCCTTTCTTTAATCATCTAATTGGGAGTTCCTCTGCAGGATTTACTGATTTGATTCTAACTAGAGAGAGGGTGGATGCCGGTATAAGAAGCGGGAAAATTCAGAAAGACGCATCTGCCTCTACGTGTTCTCCATTCATCACGGTTTGCTTCTTTTTTTTGAATTCATTTTGTACAATTGATACAATATCAATGTGTTTTAAGCATGCATATTTAACCTTTTGAGCATTTGCAAGCTTTTGGTTTAGTTTGATTGCAGTTTGGGTGCTGGAATCACATATTACCATTTCAAGGGTTTGATCCTTAGAATTGGGATTTTCATAACAGGCAAAATTAGCCCAAACTAAGGGCCCTATCGTGTTCAGGAGGTTGAGGGAAACCGACCCATAAACCTGAAAATTTATTTTCGTTGCGTATTGTGAATTTTACAGGTTGTAGGTGCTATAGTGATAGACCAAAACTGTCACTATAGAGATTATGTCTAAGACGACGGAGAGAGGAATAAGATGATGTGTTGGCAGCCCTCCATAAGCTTATTCAAATCTAGCGCGCATTTTTTTAAATACTTTTGACCTGTTTTTTATAGATAATATTGTTATGTTATATGGGTTAATGAATGGAAAGTTGGCTCAATTGGAAAAGCGCTCTTGTGTGAAGGGAGAGGACCTGGGTTCGAATCCCAGGTCCAACATTTTCTATTTTCATGATATTTCATATAGGATTCAGTATCCATATGTCCAGAAGAGTATCATGGACCATCTGATATGACCATCAAATCACAATCAAGTTGGAATCCAAGAGCCTTGACTAGAGATCCACCATGCGCCCTTAGAGTTGCATCTTACCTGATCCAGTGTAGCTTGGGCTTCACAATCTGGGCCCAACGAAAATATAAAACAGCACCCCCCTCTTTGGGTTTAGCATTCTAGGCCCATATATTTTTGTATTGATTTTTTTCTTTTTAATTTTCTTTTCTTTTTTTTACTTATAAAAATATAATAATAAAAAACTCACAAAATAATTAGGCATAGATTTTTTTAATTAAATAATTAATTTCTTTAATTAATTAGTTAATTTAATTTTAACTATTTTCTTAATTTAAAATGAACTAGAACTTAGAATTTAATTTAATCATTTTTCTTTTCATAATAAAAATTTCAAAAAAATATATTAGGATTAGTTTTTCTTTTATAACCTAGAATAATTTTCCATTTAATATTTATTTTTCTTAATTAAATTTAGAATTAATTTTTCTTTAACAAAACCAAAAAAACAAAAAAAGATTCTTCTTTACTTAGAATTTTTCTTAGGTTCTTAGACGTATTGTTTTATCTTGCGCGCGTTCATTTTACTTTCGCATTTTTTTGATAATGTCACTGTATCCTGGTATGTAATAGACTAAGTAGGGCTTTTTATATCTTTCTTTATTTTTCTTTTCCCCCATTTTGTACAGTGTAAATCTCTCTCCCCGAAAGCCATGTAATAGTCTAGATTTACGCTTTCTGCACTTTATTTTCTATACATATCAACTGTTAGTAACTAGGCGTGTATGGAAAGACTAATAATAAAACATTAGCAAACTTAACTAAAAGACAAAAATAACTGAATCAAACACAATTGCACACGCGCACCTCTAGGGTATCCCACTTTGGTTGCCTTTAAGAAATAAAATATTCATGAGGCAGGAACGCTTTAGAAAAGACCCATAAATCAAAAGATCATAGTCCCTTGATGAACCTACAATAGCCTTTTCGGTAAATGATTTAGTCCCTAAAATAAAATTTCTAAAGCGTCTCCACAAGTTGCCTTCATGACTGTAAAACGTCCCTTCAATTGTCCCTCAAACATCCGACGACAAAACTACCTACTCACTAATAGTAGGATATCATTGTCTAAAGGAAAATAATTACCCTTTTTGAGTAATAAAGTAGATAGATGTTAGAAGTTTGCTCAAATATTTTGCACTTACACAAACAGTACTATTCAAAAACAATTTCAAAACACTTTGTATACTTTCTCCACTATCCCGAGAAACATTACAAAGTTCGCCGTACTAAGGCGTTTTCAAAACATTTTCAAACACAAAGCACAAATGTATTTTTAAAATTAGCAAACCTCTAATAACCCATGGAAAACCACGGATGGAAAGGGTGCTAACACATTCCCTTTCCATAATCTACCCCCCTTACTCAGAAAACTCTCAAAAAGGTCTTTTTCTGTTATTTTCACGCTTTCCTTTGTTGGAAAAAAGAAAAGACGGTGGCGAATCTTGCTTACCGCACATTTGCAAATACAAAACACAAACAAATATTAAACAGTCGGTACTGCCACCGTATCACAGTTGCTAATACGGAGAGGTGGTACACCAGCACGAGCACGTCAAACCTCTTTCTGAGCCTTTGAAGTAAAACCAAACCCAAATTTGTCGAATTTGTAGGAGATATCAGAAAGTTGTCCCCAAATAGTGCATCCTCCATCCTCTAAAATAGCCCTAACATCCTTCAGAGAGGCCATTCTTGGTGTGTCCTTAGCAATAACAGGTATAACTTTAGCAACAACAATCGTTAGAGGGATACTTCAAATGTTTGACAAGGAGTGTTGTACCCCAAAATTTTCCCTTTCACTTTACTCAATATATGTTCATTGAGATACTCAACTTGCTCAAGGATGCCCAAGAGTTGACCAGACAAACTCCCTCCTAAAGCAATGAACCTCCAATTAGGGTTTCCATTTTCATCAAGATGGGTGAACTACAAAGACCTCATATGCTCTCCATGGTCCTAATATGTTCTCAAGACCCTCCATGTAAAATTTCAAGCCTTGCACAAGAAGTTTGCTCAGTCACCTACTCAGATGGTTGAGAATCGACTGTATTAAGTCAAAAGTCAAATGTGGCCCACATACAGTCAAACTTCAAGATTTTTGGTCAAAATCAACATTTTTTAGTGATATTCATCATTTGATCAAGGGTTGATCATGATTCCTCAAGGAATGCTCCTAACTCATCAAAACTCAAAAGTTGCTAAATTAGGGTTTCTTAGGAAAAGTCAACCAAACTTTGACCAAGCATAACTTTCTCATACTTTATCAGAAATTTCTCATCCAAAGCTCATTTTGAAGGGAATCCAATTTCCTACAACTCATCTTCATCCCTCAAGTTCAAGAAATGCACCCATAAAAAGATATGAATTTCTACATTATAGGTCCTTTTGAAAAGTCAACAAAAACACCTTTTGGGTCAAAGCTTCTTACATGAACATGGAAGACCTAATTGAGATGAGACCAAAAGGGTTGTTTAGGGGACATCCTAAGCTTTCTAAAAGGTACAAGAATACCTCTTTAGGGTTAAAATTGGAAGAGTTATGCATTGTCAAAGTTGACCATTTTTGGAAAATTGCCAAAAGTCAAATGTGCTCACAAATGCATTTTTTGCCAAATGGGCCCAACTTTTTAGGCTTGCACCTTACTTCCAACATGGTCCACGACCTAAATCAACAACCATGCCTTATTTTCTCTATTTATTTATTTTATTTTGATTTTTATTTATTAAAAATCACATTAAATCAAATAAATAACAAAAAATACCAAAAATTGTTGTGAAGATCTGATTTTGATGGAAATCAAATCTAATTATGATGGCCAAATAAAATCAAAACGAATCAAGGAAATTTGAGGCAAAAAGAGCATGATTTACATGGTTATGGAAAGATATCATATGGCAAGAGAATCTCATTCAATCTCCATAATTCCAAAGGATTATGTTCCTTTTTGTTACCCTAATCCTTTATACTACATATAATGTACAAACACAAGGCAAGAGGACAAGGGTTGGCCGCACGAAATTGACATAAGAACTTCAAATTTTTTCAAAAAAAGTGGCAATCGGTTTGACCTCTGCAGAGGGATTCAAGAAGTTTTGACACTTGCAATCAATTCCTGGGCACATTTGGAAGCTAACTGGATCATTTGCACGCATCAAGACGTCTAAAACAAGCATCTACGGCATCACGATTTGCTTCTTGTTCCTGAAATCGATTTTGCCAATATATGCATTATAAATGAATTTTGAGTACGCATTCATGTTTATATGATCATTTAGAGCATGTTTTAATGATTAATTGTTTGTTTTGATGCATGTTTCAAGGTCTGTTTTTGGGTTTTTCAGTATAGGCAAAATTAGGCCAAAAGAAGGATACTATTGTATTCACGAGATCAAACCCGGTTGATCCATGTATTTACCTTAAATTTATATTGCCTGTGGTGAATTTTGGAAATATGCAGGTTTTTAGCAACAAACATGTCCATAAGTAAAAGTCTATTGGCAAAACTGACACTTCTGGGAAGAAGATGAAGGCGTGGCAGCGTCCCATTGGCCCATTTGAAATTGGCGCATATTTCTGGGCAATGCATTTTATTTCAGTTATATTTTATTTGTTTCATTATACTTACAAATAGAACATCTAGCACAGGTGGTGGGAGGGTGCGCCTATGAAGCAAACATCCTGGGTTCGATCCCAGGCGTATGCTTTTGTTATTTTCTTGACATTCTATTACAGATCCTGTGCGCTTCACCTCTAGGAGATCAGCATACGCCTCAAATTCATTACCATCATATCACACAATTCAAAATCTAACGCCTTGGGGAAGAAGCCACATGATGGACCTCCTAGCTTGTTCCACACTAGATCTCACGCAGACATGGGCTCAGCATAACGGGCTTGGACAAAAATTCCAAAACACACCCCCTGGGTTCTTATGCAGGCCCAATTTCTTACTATTTTTTTATTTTTAATTCTTTTTCTTTTATTTATTAATTATTATTTTTTAATAACACCAAAAAATATTTTTTCATTTAATCAAAAATCACCAAAAAAAAAACATCAACAATCTTTTTTTCATAAAATATTTTTAATTAATTAGTTTAATTAAATTAGGGTAATTTAATGTCTTTTTATTATAATTCAAATAATTAGATTTAGGGTTTAATTTTATACTTAACCTGATTTTTTCCTTAAAAATAACATAAATATTTTCTCAATTTAGATTTTTAGGTCGTCTAATTATTTCTCGCATTTAATTTTCCGCGCGCTTTTAATTTTCCTTTTTCATTATTTGTAACTGCTTTGAGTTTGTAATAGTAATTAGGTTTTCTTTTAAATTCCGCATTTTATTTTCAGTCAAAATAATTATGTATCTTCCCTAAGCCATGTAATAGTTAGGACTCTAATTTCTCGCTTTTTAATTTTCTGCAACTATGAATTGTTTAGATGTATGGACAATAGGATTGCATGTGAAAGATAAACGATTAATACAGTAGAAAACCCTAATTGTGCAAAGATAATTAACTGAAAAAATACACTTGCACATGTTCACTCCTAGGGTTTACCCCACTTGGTTGCCTCGGAAATAATGGTCGTGTCCCTCGAACGTAGGGATACCTTAGCAATGACCCACGATTCAAAATCGTCATAAAGATCATAGTCCCTACTTGTCCCTCGAGTTTCCTACGAATTAATCTTATGACGATAGTCCCTTCAAAATGCTAAGGTATCTCTACTTGTTGCCTTCAGAGACTATTTCGTCCCTTCGAACGTTCCTTTAAAATTCCAACGACGGTGCTACCTATTCCTTAATAATAGGATAGTGTTGTCTAAAGGAAAACGAACAGACTTTTCTCAAGTAGGGTGATTAGTTCCTAGGTACTTGCTCAAACAAAACTTTTCACACAAACACTTTTCAAAATAGCTTCCAAAATAACTTCGTCACACTCTTGAGGACTGATACAAGGGTTATCACGAAGTAAAACTTTTTCAAAATAAGCACGCACAAGCAATTTCAAAAATGAGCACGTACATAAGAGCCCATGGAAAATCACAGATAGAAAGGGTTCTAACACCTTCCCTTTCTATAATCTACCCCCCGTACTCATAAACATTCTCGAAAAAGATTTTTTTTGTTCTTTTTCCTTTTCCTTAGTTGGATGAAATAAAAGTCGGTGGCGACTCTTGCTTACCATGACATTTGCGAATACAAAATGCAAACCAATATTAACAGTCGGTTTTGCCACCATATCATAGAACTAGCGACTCTACTAGGGAAATTATAAAGTGGGGGTATACCTTAGGATCTAGGTCAATTCTAAAAATTGCTTTCTTGTTTGTTTTGTCTGCTTTATCTTTAAAGGGTTTTTTGGGCATTGTTAAAGATCCTACACCCGGATCTGGGCACACTTATTAGGTAAATAGCAATAGATCATGGAGACTGTATGGTGTAGACCGATATGGTTTAAGTGATGGCTGTGTTGGTGTGACACTTTGGTTGGTACCGGTATCCTTCGTGTGGAAACGAAGAGAATACGGGGCCGCCGCGTGGTGTCGTGAAGCACTAACGGACCTTAGAACCTTAGTTGAACAAACTTGGCCATTAGAAAGTAGTGATATAGCTGACCTCGGTATAAAGCTGAGGATTAGTTGATACTCAATGCTACACTCATTGAGGTCAGAATTTTGGGATATTTAGGCCGCAAGAAAAGATTGCTTAAGCTGAAACAATGCCCGATAAAGGATGACCAGTGATATTGAGAATCTTTAGAACCCGATTACTTTTCTAAGAAAGGTTCGAAACCAACTAAACTTCAAGAGGGTACTTACCTTTAACCTCATGCAATCCTTTGAACCTAAGGTCTATTATGTGCTTTGCTTGTGTGTGATTTACTCTGTTTGAACATAACATCATGCATCATAACATAGAATCCATTCTTATTACACTAACCATTTGAAGGACCGAGGGAACTTATCTTTGTTCTGTTTTGAAGATCATGGCTTCTGCTCGTAGAAACACTATTCGAATAAGCTTTGTGAGAATACCTCCCTAAATCAAGGAACTAGTATCAAGGGTTCCTGAAAATTCTTTGTTCATTAAGAGACATGGTCGACTTCTCAACCTGGTTACTTCGAGCTTTGATGAAAAGATGATGGGTGTACTCTTTCAGTTCTTTGATCCTGAGCACCACTGCTTCACCTTTCCAGACTATCAGTTGGTGCCTACCATGGAAAAGATCTTTCAGTTATTGAATCTACCTATTCTTGAAAAGGTACCTTTCACAGGTTTAGAAGAGGTTCCTAAGCCAGAAGTCATTGTCTATGCTTTGCATCTGAAACGGGCCGACGTGGTATCCAATTGGGAAACAAGAAGTGGAGTCAAGGGTTTTCTAGCCAAGTTCCTAATAGAGAAGGCCCAGCTGTTTTGGAATGATTTGGACTTTCAGGCTTTTGAGGAGGTTTTGGCTCTTCTAATCTATAGGTTAGTATTGTTCCCTAATCTAGACTTTCTCATAGACGTTAATGCTATCAAGATCTTCCTCTCTCACAACCCTGTGCCTAACTTGCTCAGAGATATCTTGCATGCTCTCCATACTTGTACCATGAAGAGAAGGGGGGTTCTTATGTGCTGCATGCCATTGCTGTCGAGGTGGTTTATTTCCTACCTCCCTAAGTCAGTACTGAAGAATGAAGATGGTTTGGGTTGGTCGCAAAGGATAATGTCACTTTCTCACACAGATATTCTTTAGTATTCCCGATTAATGGGAGATATTTCTATTATTGACCGCTGCAGGGAATTCCCTATTGTCCCACTACTTGGCGTTAGGGGAGGCATAACTTTCAATCCTTGTTTGGCTCTGTGACAATTTGGTTACGCTCGAAGGGATGGTCCTCATGAGATACTTATCTAGGACATTATGTTTAACTATGAGGATGATGTTCAAGGGTATCGCCAGAGGTTCATACGAGCTTAGGGAATGGTAAACATATCTGACGCCAAGACTTTGGGGCCAAAGAATTCCATTCCTATGGAACCTTATCTCCAATGGATACGAGCTCGTGTTCAGAAACTTATGATGCCATACATAGTCGTATTACCAGTGATTGTGGAGCCCATTACTGAAGGAGATATTCCCTACACGGTTCTTCATCCTGATATGCCCACCGATCTTGAAGAATTACATAGGTCCTGGATTCAGTTGAAGAAGGAGCGTGATACTTATAGGGACCAGTTCTATGCCCAGGAGAAGAAGGTCTTAGAGATCAAAAATCAGCTTCATGAGGAAAGAAGCCTTAATGTCTATCTTGGCACGAAAAGGAAGCATCCATGGGAAACTTGATTTCTTTTAGTTTTTAGAATTTTCAACTGTAACGCCTAAAAGGAAATTGTATTTTGAATTCTACTAATAAAATCTTTGTTTCATTTTGGTTCACAAATTTAAATTTCCCAAAGTCCTTGAAATCACGGCATACACATCCCATCCATAGCATTGCATAAACAGGTACCATTACAGGTTTCTCATCTTCTTCGCTGTTTATTTCAGCAAAAATGTCTTCTGAACAAAGCATCAAAGATCTTCAGGCACAAAATGCCCAATTTCAACAAATGTTCATAACTCTGGAAAAAGGGCAGGAGGATCTGAAGGCCCTCATCCTGAAAGAGAAGAAGAAGAAGAAGAATCTCGCTGATATCCTTAATATGGGAAGAAGATTCAAAGGGCCGCTGAAGCAACCAGTCGATCTAACCTCCTCGTCCAAAGAAGGGGAGAATCAAGAGAGGGAGACAAGGGAGGAGGACCCCAGTCCTGATGTTTTCAACAATGATACAGACTACAATAATGAACAGTATCCCCCGGCTGAGGATAGGTACAAACAGTTAGAGGATCTTCAGAGCGCGATGGAGATCCAAAGAATACCAGGGTTGGATTACGAAGAGTTGGCTTTGGTATCTGGAGTAGTCATCCCACAAAAGTTCAAGGCTCCGATATTTGCGAAGTATGATGGGGTGTCTTGTCCCAAGCTTCATCTCCATTCCTATGTGAGGAAGATTTAGCCTCACACCGCTGATAGGAATTTGTGGGTCCATTTCTTCCAAGACGTACTGTCTGGGACTCAGCTTGAATGGTTCTATCAACTGGAGGGAACCAATGTCCGTAACTGGGAGGATTTGGCTGCTTATTTTTATAAGCAGTATCAATATAACGATGACATTGCCCCTACCCGTACTCAACTCCAGAGTATGTCCATGGGTGCAGGTGAAGGTTTCAAGGATTATGCGCAGAAGTGGAGAGATCTGGTAGGGAGAGTACAACCCCCTTTGTCTGATAGGGAGTTGGTTGACATGTTTCTTGGTACACTGTCTGGTCCGTTCTTCAATCACTTGATTGGTAGCTCCTCAACTGGTTTCACCAAGCTGATATTGACTGGAGAAAGGGTAGAAGCTGGGATCCGGAGTGACAAGATCCAGAAAACACCTCTTCGAGTACAGAGAAGAAGTCATTTGGTGGCAAGAGGGAAGCAAATGCTGTGAACGGCCAGAAGGGGCGTAGTAAGGCAGATTACCACCAATCTGTGGGGGCAGTGCTGGTTTCTAATTTGGCACGCGCACAACGACCATAACAACGAAACAATCAGTCAAGGGTGGAAAGACCTCAAAGGCAGTTCACCCAAATCAACATGCCATTGTCAGAAGCATTGAAACACATGTTAAAGATGAATCTGATTATGGTGATAAACCCTCATCCAAACCCTAAACTTCTTCTCCCAACTATAATCCTGATGCAAGGTGTGCTTATCATTCTGGTAGCCCAGGGCATGAGACTAATGATTGTTGGGCGCTGAAATATAAGATTCAAAATATGATTGACGCCAAGGAGATCGAATTCGACCCGCTTGAGACTCCCAACGTGATCACTGCTCCCTTGCCAAAACATGGCTAGTATTGAAAGCATTTTTGTTAATTTAATTCTCAAGTTGTATTTTATTTGCTTATTTGAACAATTATTGTCATGTCAAAACTTTGTTATTTCATTAATGCATTACACATGTTGGTCTTGAATTAATCTGTTTTCACTATGCTTAAATTGCTTTATACTTCCTGTTTGTGATATTCAACTCTCGATTAAAAGCTCAAAGCCTTAGAGGGAGGATGACGAAAACGATACCACAATCTCTACATTATGCTTTTGAACATACCCCACTGACAATGTATAGGTGTTGTTTCAAATCTCAAATAGTGGAGTTATAAGGAAGATAATCCCTAGTCAACCCCTTTGAACCAAAGAAGTAGGAGTTTTTATTTCACACAAATTAAAACCCTTAATCATAACCTGGGGCAGGGTAGTTTTCTCAGTTAATTTAAGTGCGCATTCAGTCGCAATTTTTCGCCTCGTACACAATGAATGACATCGAATACGTCCTTCCAAAACCAAAGACAGTAATGGTTCTGTATAATCATCAAGACAGACAGTCATTATCTCTTGAAATAAAATCCCATTAAGTCAAAACCTATGAAGGAGACTTAAGAAAAACTAGGGAATTCCGCTGACTGTAATCACAAAAAGAAACAGTTCAGGCAAAAGAAGGGTTAACAAAATTAAAAAAGAGAGAGGTCCTACAAATCCTTAACAGAAATAAGATTACAAGAATGACTTCCTATTTAGAATAAACTTTCAGTATCCGAACCATCACTAGAACATTAAGGACAGTACTCTAGGATTCAACTGGGATTCTAAACGCGCAATTAACTGAGCATAGGACTGAAGGACATCACGAAGAACGGGTGGGTACAAATAAATTTTGAGCTTTTATCCTTTGTTTCTTAAACCGTGAACCAGGCCACATTATAACCCTTAAAAGTCCTAGCTGAAGCATGGGTTAGTTTGAGAGCATACTATTACAGAGGTATCCTGACTCTTGTAGGACTTGTTATGAACCCTGAGTTAATATCACATTCTTGCAAATTTCGTTTTACTACACAAAACACATTTTAAAAAAAAAAAATTTCAAGACAGACATGAGTTTTGAATTCTTTAAATGACATTGTTTGCATATGACTAATTATTTGACAGCAGAGAAACCCGCACAATAGATATTCAATGAACAAACATCCTCTCAATGGATAGAATCACCTCAGCAGGGAAGACACTTCCAATAACAGGTCTTCCATAAGAAAGGGGCATGAAATGATGTTTAAACACACCTGGGACAGTCTCCCCAAAAGTGCCAAATAGCCAAGGGCAGATCTCCATCCGAATCATTTGGGGCATTACGCACGCATTCCAGCAACGAATCATATGCCATCAAGAAAACATTTTTGACAGTACTACAACAAAACACTATGGACAGTGACAACTCCCTACATCCTGAGAGTGTGGACATAGTGGGAAAATACTATGCATGAAAAAAACCTGCTAGGTTGACTGGCCTAGGCAAAAATAAGGGCATCCCGGCGAACCAAAAAGGTTTGGGCAAAAGTTAGGGATATACATATGCAAAATTATACACCCGACAAGTCGAAAACCTGAAAAGGCGGCTTGGGAAAAAAAGGATATCCTGGTTGACTGAAAATTTGAAAAGACAATCCAGGAAAAAGTTAGGGATCAAAGTGTACGACTATATCCCGTCATCTTGTCACTGGCCTATCAGTAGAAGACTTATCATTATGATCGGCAGTTTTCAAGAACCTTAAGAGTCGGGATAACACTCGATCCACAAAGCCTCTGCAGGCACTTTCTATAGAAGGTACAAGGGGCAGAAAAGTCCTGATGCAAAGTCATTTCCGTATCCTCAGCATGTGTTCCAGTGACATCTACACTCCCCACAGAGTAGAGGCAACTAAAGCTTTAACATCGGCTTCCCCAAATAGGAGTTACTTTCCCAAGCAAAGTTCCTTCAGAGAGCTGACATCTATATTCCCCATCCGAATTTTATAATCGCAAGCGGTTCATATAGTTTTTTCCCGAGCAGAGTTTATACGAAAGCTCATCCCCAACAGAGTTATCCCCCCGCAGATTTATTCTCAAGTAGAGTCTCTCCCCCGCAGAATGTCCATAGACAAGGGATAAATCCCCAGCATAGTCATCTCCGATTCACCATCTCCAGCGGAAGTAGAAGAACCAATTTTTCTACGACAGTCAAGAACTCAATTTCCAGTACTCTCTAGCAGCGGTCAGGGATTTATTTTCCCATACTCGGATATGTCACAATAACATTTCATGTTCATACATCATGACGTGCACATACATATTGCATACATCATAATCTCATTTATTTCGAGAACATCGTCATACAATGCATTTCATGCATCCCATACAATTAATCATGTACCTTTTCAGGAAAGGTGGTTATCATCAATAATTTCCTGCAGGTCCAAGATTAGTTCCTGAAACTAAAATAGAGTAATTATCTGCGCGACCAAATGCAGCTTTACACAGGTTTGTCACAAAGCAATCTTACAAGGGTTTCTCCTAAATGCAGCTTCACACGGGTTTATCCTAAAAAAAATCTTACACGGGCTCTTTCTCATACATTTCCAAATAAAGGTTGACACGAACTCATCATTAAGTAACCCTACTATCCAGGTTCCTTCCCATACCCGTACGCAGACTTATCCCGAAATAACCTTACCCAAGTTCCTCCTGAAGTTTTACACGAACTTATCACAAAGTAACCTTACCCACGTTCCTCTTGAATTTTTACACGAACTTATCCCAAAGTAACCTTACCCAGGTTCCTCCTGAAGTTTTACACGAGCTTATCCCAAAGTAACCTTACCCAGGTTCCTTATGAGGTTTTACACAGACCTAGCCCGAAGTAACCTTACCCAAGTTCATTCTGAAATTTTGCTCAGACTTATCCTGAAGCAACCTTACCTAGGTTCCCTCTCGATTCCGATGCAGATTTACCCAAACTCCCCACGAAGCAACCTTACCTAGGTTCCTTCTCGGTTTCTATGTAGTTTTACCCAAACTCCTCACAAAGCAACCTTACCTAGGTTCCTTCTTGGTTCTGATGTAGTTTTACCCAAACTCCCCATGAAGCAACCTTACCTAGGTTCCATCTCGGTTCCGATGTAGTTTTACCCAAACTACTCACGAAGAAACCTTACCTAGGTTCCTTCTCGGTTCAGATGTAGTTTTACCCAAACTCCTCACGAAGCAACCTTACCTAGGTTCCTTCTCGATTCAGATGCAGTTTTACCCAAACTCCTCACGAAGCAACCTTACCTAGGTTCCTTCTCGGTTCTGATGTAGTTTTACCCAAACTCCTGATGAATCAACCTTACCTAGTTTCCTTCTCGGTTCCGATGAAGTTTTACCCAAACATCCTACAAAGTAATCCTACGACCAAGGTTCCTTCTCATAGCCCTACTATCCAGGCTTTCACCTCGAAGTAACCCTACGACCCAGGTTCCTTCTCATAGCCCTACTATCCATGCTTTCACATCGAAGTAAACCTACGACCCAGGTTCCTTCTTATAGCCCTACTATCCAGGATTTCACCTCGAAGTAACCCTACGACCCAAGTTACTTCTCATAGTCCTACTATCCAAGCTTTCATTTAGAAGTAACCCTACTATCCAGGCTTTCATTTCGAAGTAATCCTACTATCCAGGTTCCTTCCCATAAGCCCTACTATCCAGGCTTTCATCTCGAAGTAACCCTACGACCTAGGTTCCTTCTCATAGCCCTACCACCTAGGCTTTCATTTCGAAGTAATCGTACTATCCAGGTTCCTTCTTATAACCCTATTATCCAGGTTCCTTCTTATAGCCCTACTATCCAGGCTTTCATTTCGAAGTAACCTTACTATCCAGGTTCCTTCCCATAAGCCCTACTATCCAAGATTTCTTCTCGAAGTAATCCTACGACCCAGGATCCTTCTCATAGCCCTACTATCTAGGCTTTAATTTCGAAGTAACCCTACTATCCAGGTTCCTTCTCAAACCCTACTATCTAGGTTCCTTCTCATAGCCCTACTATCCATGCTTTTATTTCGAAGTAACCCTACTATCCAGGTTCCTTCTCATAACCCTACTATCTAGGTTCCTTCTCATATCCCTACTATCCAGGATTTCATTTCGAAGTAACCCTACTATCCAGGTTCCTTCTCATAGCCCTACTCTTCATGCTTTCATTTCGAAGTAACCCTACCATCCAGGTTCCTTCTCACAGCCCTACTATCCAGGCTCTCATCCCGAAGTAACCCTACTATCCAGGGTCCTTCTCTTAGCCCTACTATCCAGGCTTTCATTTCGAAGAAACCCTACCATCCAGGTTCCTTCTCTTTCATCTCCAGACGATAGTTTACAACACGGTAAGACCTGGACCCGACCATTTACGGTTGATTTCACCTTTTCCTAGTAAGTCGCTACGCAGCCTGGACCCTGAACAGATATGCAGTTCACTTCCACTTCCTGAATCAGGAGTTAATTCCCCAATAGAGTAATGGACAACTGAAGCTCCTAGCATCTATTTCCCAAGACGTGAATCAACATTCTCTAGCAAAGTCCTTCTCAACGGCAGGTACAGGAATTCTCGCAAAGGAATATTTCATGCAACTGATATATTTTATGAATGGCATCGTTAAGCCTATCTCTGAAGATTCTCTATCGACTTCCAAATGGAATCTGTAATCCCATTCCCGATATCACCAATCAAGTATTACTGCATGCGAGTGCAAATTTCTGGGCACTTTATTATTCAATCCTCTTCTACCTTCAGATCACGAAAGGCAGACCAACCAATCTACATCCCCAGGTTAAAGAAGATTGAACATGGGCAGCTGTTGTACCCCAAAAATTTTCCTCTCACTTTACTCAATATATGTTCATTGAGATACTTAACTTGCTCAAGGATGCCCAAGAGTTGACTAGACAAACTCCCTCATAAAGCAATGAACCTCCAATTAGGGTTTCCATTTTCATCAAGATGGGTGAACTCCAAAGACCTCATATGCTCTCCATGGTACTAATATTTTCTCAAGACCCTCCATGTCAAATTTCAAGCCTTTCACAAGAAGTTTTCTCAGTCAACTGCTTAGATGCTTGAGAATCGACTGTATTAGGTCAAAAGTCAATTGTGGCCCACATACAGTCAAACTTCAAGATTTTTGGTCAACATCAACATTTTGAAGTGATATTCATCATTTTATCAAGGGTTGATCATGATTCCCCAAGGAATGCTCCTAACTCATCAAAACTCAAAAGTTGATAAATTAGGGTTTTTCAGGAAAAGTCAACCAAAATTTGACCAAGCATAACTTTCTCATACTTTATCAGAAATTTCTCATCCAAAGCTCATTTTGAAGAGAATCCAATTTCCTACAAATCAAATTCATCCATCAAGTTCAAGAAATGAACCCATAAAAATATATGAATTTCTACATTATAGGTCCTTTTGAAAAGTTAACAAAAACACCTTTTGGGTCAAAGCTTCTTACATGAACATGGAAGACCCAATTGAGATGATACCAAAAGGGTTGTTTAGGGGACATCCTAAGATTTATAAAAGGTCCAAGAATACCTCTCTAGGTTTAACATTGAAAGAGTTATGCATTGTCAAAGTTGTCCATTTTTGGAAAATTGCCAAAAGTCAAATGTGCTCTCAAATGCATTTTTTGCCAAATGGGCCCAACTTTTTAGGCTTGCACTTCACTTATAACATGATCCACGACCTAAATTAACAGCCATGCCTTATTTTCTCTATTTATTTATTTTATTTTGATTTTTATTTATTAAAAATCACATTAAATCAAATAAATAACAAAAAATACCAAAAATTGTTGTGAAGATCTGATTTTGATAGAAATCAAATCTAATTATGATGGCCAAATAAAATCAAAACGAATCAAGGAAATTTGAGGCAAAAAGAGCATGATTTGCATGGTTATGGAAAGATATCATATGGCAAGAGAATCTCATTCAATCTCCATAATTCCAAAGGATTTTGTTCCTTTTTGTTACCCTAATCCTTTATACTACATATAATATACAAAAACAAGGCAAGAGGACAAGGGTCGGCCGCACAAAATTGACATAAGAATTTTAAATTTTTTCACAAAAAGTGGAAATCGTTTTGACCTTTGCAAAAGGATTCAAGAAGTTTTGACACTTGCAATCAATTCCTGCGAACATTTGGAAGCTAACTGGATCATTTGCACGCATCAAGACGTCCAGAACAAGCATCTACAACATCACGATTTGCTTCTTGTTCTTGAAATCGATTTTGCCAATATATGCGTTATAAATGAATTTTGAGTATGCATTCATGTTTATATGATCATTTAGAGAATGTTTGAATGATTAATTGTTTATTTTGATGCGTGTTTGACCACTTGCCATTGTTAGGGTTTCAAGGTCCATTTTGGGGTTTTTCAGTATAGGAAAAATTAGGCCAAAAGAAGGATACTACTGTATTCACGAGATTAAATCCGGTTGATCCATGTATTTACATCAAATTTATATTCCCTATGGTGAATTTTTGAAATATGCAAGTTTTTAGCAACATACATGTCCGTAGGTAAAAGTCTGTTGGCAAAAACGACACTTCTAGGAAGAAGATGAAGGCGTGGCAGTGTCCCACAGGCCCATTTGAAATTGGTGCGTATTTCTGGGCAATGCATTTTATTTCAGTTATATTTTATTTGTTTCATTATACTTACAAATAGAACAGCTAGCACAGATGGTGAGAGGGCGCGCCTATGAAGCAAACGTCCTGGGTTTGATCCCAGGCGTATGCTTTTGTTAATTTCTTGACATTCTATTACAGATCCAGTGCGCTTCACCTTCAGGAGATCACCGTACGCCTCAAATTCATTACCATCAGATCAAACAACTCTAGATCTAACGCCTTGGGGAAGAAGCCACATGATGGACCTCCTAGCTTGTTCCACACTAGATCTCACGCAGACTTGGGCTCAGCATAATGGGCTTGGACAAAAATTCCAAAACACACCCCCTTGGGTGCTTATGCAGGCCCAATTTCTTACTCTTTTTTTTTTAATTCTTTTTCTTTTATTTATTAATTATATTTTTTTAATAACACCAAATTTTTTTTTTCATTTAATCAATAATCACCAAAAAAAACATCAACAATCTTTTTTTCATAAAAATATTTTTAATTAATTAGTTTAGTTAAATTAGGGTAATTTAATGTCTTTTTATTATAATTCAAATAATTAGATTTAGGGTTTAATTTTATACTTAACCTAATTTTTTCCTTAAAAATAACATAAATATTTTCTCAATTTATATTTAAGGTCGTCTAATTATTTCTAGCATTTAATTTTCCGCGCGCTTTTAATTTTCCTTTTTCATTATTTGTAACTGCTCCGAGTTTGTAATAGTAATTATCTTTTCTTTTAAAATACGCATTTTATTTTCAGTAAAAATAATTATGTATCTGCCCAAAGCCATGTAATAGTTAGGACTCTAATTTCTCGCTTTTTAATTTTCCGCAACTATGAACTGTTCAGATGTATGGACAATAGGCTTGCATGTGAAAGATAAACGATTAATACAGTAGAAAATGAACGGTGCTACCTATTCCTTAATAATAGGATAGTGCTGTCTAAAGGAAAACGAACAGACTTTTCTCGAGTAGGTAGATTAGTTCCTAGGTACTTGCTCAAACAAAACTTTTCACACAAACACTTTTCAAAATAGTTTTTAAAACAACTTCGTCACACTCTTGAGGACTGATACAAGGGTTATCACGAAGTAAAACTTTTTCAAAACAAGCACGCACAAGCAATTTCAAAAATGAGCAAGTATCTAAGAGCCCGTGGAAAACCACGGATAGAAAGGGTGCTAACACCTTCCCTTTCTATAATCTACCCCCGTACTCAGAAACATTCTCGAAAAAGGTTTTTTCTGTTCTTTTTCCTTTTCCTTAGTTGGATGAAATAAAAGTCGGTGGCGACTCTTGCTTACCGCGACATTTGCAAATACAAAATGCAAGCCAATATTAACAGTCGGTTCTGCCACCGTATCACAAGGAGTTTAAATGAATTCGCCATCCATTTCAACATATTTGAAAGAATTCAAATGACTGACCATATATTCTCCCTCTCCACAGACTGTGACAATCTTCCCTTTCACTGGGTATTTCAGCTTTTGATGTAATTTAGAGGTAATTGCACCTGCCCCATGAGTCCATGGGCGTCCGATCAAGCAGGAATAGGCTAGGCGGATATCCATTACATAAAAAGTTAAATTAAAGACTTGAGATGCCACTTTGATCGGAAGATCAACCTCTCCATGGACCATCCTCTTTGACCCATCGAAGGCTCTTACCACAATATCGCTAGGTTTGAGCACCAACCCATCACAGTCCAATCTATCCAAAGCACCTTTAGGTAAAACATTGAGAGAGGACCCAATGTCTACTAACACATGCACCAGAGTGGTGCCTTTTCATAGAGATGTGCAAAGATTTATTATGATTCTTCCTCACCAGAGTTAAATCTGCATCAGAAAATCCCAAGCCATTATCAGCAGTTAGGCTTGCAACACATTTTTAAAATTGATCAACAGTGGTCTCTTGTGGTACATGCGAATTCTTCAGGAATTTCAACAAAGCTTGGGCATGTGCTTCAGAGCATAACAACAAGGACATCATGGATATCTTTGAGGGTGTCTTCCCCAGTTGTTCAACTATTTTGTAGTCACTTTTTTGGATGATCTTCAAAATTTCTTCCATCTCTTGTCTAGATGGGTCTTCAATTGTCACTTCTTTTGAGGGTGCCTCCTCCAGGGCAGGCTCAATAACTTTCTCTTTATCTTGGGAATTGGCAGTTGGCCCAGCAACAAGAATGCGAATAGGTGTTGTTATAGTTGTTGGAGGGGAGATCTCCAAAGAGAAGACCCTTCCTGTCCTAGTGGCCTTACTAGTTCCGACAATGTTTGTAATTTCAAGTTCTTCATTTCCAGTAATCCATGTCTCTTTCTTGACACCATGATAGTTCCAAGGCACAACTTTGTCAGATGAATAGGGGATTGGCCCCGATGTAGTGATAATCAGGGGAGCCACTCTTGGCTCAGCAGGAATCCTTATAGGGCCTTTAGAGGTGATCCTAATAGAAGTATTGGAAAGTGTGATTATGGAAACATCTTGAGGTATACTTTCAAGTAAACTCTTCATGGACAGAGTTTTCTCAAACAAAATCACATGGATGTCAATCAGGCATTGGATACCTATATTTAGCCACATACAACCATTAGTTTAGGAAGCATAATGGTAACAATTTTCAAGGCAGCCAGGAAATAAACCGACTCTCAGCAGATTCTTCTTAACAGTCAATAATGGAGTAGTCAAATCACTGATGGTGGAGACAAAGGAGACATCTTCAATACCATGACTGGGCATGGGAGCAGTAATGACATTAGGGGTTTGTGGAGGGTCAAACTCCATCACTTTGTTATCAATCAAATCTTGGATCTTTCTCTTTAAGGCCTAACAATCATTGATATCATGCCTAGAGCTATTGGAATAATAGGAAAATGTTGCATTCGAGTTGTATTTTGGAGATGAAGTATTGGGGGTTTGAGACACTAGCATGTTGATTTTAGTGAATTGCTTCCTTGGAGCATCAGGCCTTTGTTGATTGTTTAATTTTTGTGATTGTTGAACTGGGGTCGGGTTTGAAATCAATACAGCTTCTACCGACTGATGACGATCATTCTTGACACGACACCTTTATCCATAAACAACATTAGTTTCTTTCTTTCTAATGAATGGTTTCTTTACAGTATTAGAGGTTGAGGCCATGGGGATCTTCCCACTTTTGATTCCACTTTCAACTCGCTCACCAGTCAAAATCAACTTAGTAAACCCTGGTGAAGAGCTCCCAATCAAGAAATTAAAGAATGGACTAGTCAAGGTGCCCATAAACATGTCCACCAATTCTCTGTCAATCAATGGGGGTTACAGCCTTCCAACCAGGTCCCTCCACTTTTGAGCATACTCTTTAAAGCCTTCATTTGAACCCATGGGCATATTCTTCAATTGCACGCAAGTTGGTGCAAGATCAACATTGTATTGGTATTGTTTGTAGAAGGCAACAACTAGATCCTCCCATGTGCGGATATTAGTCCCATAAAGATGATAGAACCACTCCAACTGTGTCCCAGATAAGGTTATTTGGAATAAGTGCACCCATAACTTCCTATCGGCAGTGTATGGTTGTATCTTGCGGACATATGACCTCATATGCATCTTTAGACAGGAGATCCCATCGTATTTGGCAAAGACAGGAGCCTTAAATTTGTGGGGAATGACCACCTCAGGGACTAGACCTAAGTCTCCAAAGTCCAATCCATGCACTACTTGGATCTCTACAGCCATAAGTCGGTCTTCTAGCTGTTTGTATTTGTCCTCTGTCGGTGGGTACTGCTCATTGGAGTAGTCTTCATCCTCAGAAATCTGGTTATTTCCACCCCTAGCTGTGGTCCTCCTGACATCCTCTTCTTGATTATCTTCTTCCTCAGAAGAAGCCTCTTCTATTTGAGCCAGTTGGGCTGGCCCCTTGAACCTTCTTCCCATGTTGAGGAAAACGGCCCGTTTCTTGGTCTTCTTTTTGGTGGAAAGGAGTGTCATCATCTCTTTCTGACCTTTGGCTAGGTTGAGGAGAGTCTCTTGGAACTGTGCATGTTGAGTTTGCATATTTTTGACGGTTTTCTCTAGAGCCATCTTATACTGAAATAAACAGTAAAAAGATGAGGAGACCTGTATCAGAAAACCTGCTTATGATATGATGCATTCTAGGTGGATGCAATGTTTCCAAGGACTTCAAGAGATTTAAATTTTCTAGCCAAAAAGGAAACAAAAATAACAATTGTATTAATAAGTTCAAAAGTTACAATTTCCCCTTGGGCTTACAATAGGAAAGTAAAAAAGGTCTCAAAGAGACAACATAATGAACTCCTAAAATTAAAGTCTCAAGTCTCCCATGGGTGTTTCCTCTTTGGTTCAATGTATGCATTCAGGCTTCGCTCCTCGTGAAGTTTCCTTGTAAGCTCCAACACTTTCTTCTAGCTTGCATAAAATCGAGCTTCAAAGATGTCTCGTTCCCTATTTAGTTGAATCCACGATCTTTGTAATTCCTCGAAGTCGGTAGGCATGTCAGGATGGAGAATGGTATAAGGAATATCTCCCTCGGTAACAGGCTCTATAACTATTGGTAAGATAGCTGGATATGACATCATGAGACTTTGAGCACGAGCTCATACCCATTTGAGATAAGGCTCAAGAGGGATGGAATTCTTATGCCCCAAAGTCTTGATATCAACCTTTCTTACCATTCCCCAAGCATGTACAAACCTTCAACGATAACTTTGAACATCTTTCTCGTAGTCGAATACAATACCTTGAATGAGTGCATAGTGGAGACCATCTCTTCGAGCATAACCAAATTTTCGTAGAGCCAGAGAAGGGTTATAATTAATACCTTCCCTAATTCCAAAGAGTGGAACATTAGGGAACTCCCCACAACGGTCAATGATAGTAATGTCCTCTTGAGATCGAGAGCACCGATGGATATCTGCATGAGAAAGCGACATTATCCTTTGTGACCACCTCAGAACTTTCTCATTCTCGAATACTGATTAGGGAAGGTGCAAAATAAACCACCTAGACAGCAAAGGCAAGCAACACATAAAAGTCCTTTGCTTCCTCATAGTGTTAGTATGAAGAGAGTGCAAAACGTCTCCAAGCAATGTAGGTACAAGGTTATAAGTAATGAAATTTTTGACAACATTCACATCTATGAGTTGGTCATGGTTAGGAAACAGTACCAACCCATAGATTAGAAGATCCAAGACTTCTTCAAAGTCTTGCAAATCCATAGCCTCCCAAACCAGTCAATCCTTCTCTAACAAAAATTTAGCTAGAAAGCCTTTGACCCCACTTCTTGTCTCCCAATTTGCTACAATGTCAGAACTCTTCAAATGTAAGGCCGTGGCAATAACTTAAGCTCTTGGAACTTCCTCTAAATCGGTGAAGGGAATTTGATCAAGGACCTGTACCCACAATAGTTGAGAGAATTCTTCCATTGTGGGCACTAGTTGATAGTCGCGGAAGGTGAAACAATGATGTACAGGGTCAAAGAACTGAAAGAGCACCCTCATCATGTTTTCTTCAAAGCTTGAGGTAACTAGATTAAGAAGTCAACCATATCTTTTGATGAACGAAGAATTTTTAGGAACCCTTGATGCTAACTCTTTGAGTTGATGAGGCACCCTTACGAAGTTGATTCAGATGGTGTTTCTGCGAGTGGAAGCCATATCCTACAAAACAAAACAAAGATAAATCCCTAGGTCCTTGAAATGGTTAGTGAAAATGCTATGGCATGATGTTATGATGTTTATGAACAAATAATAAAACACAAACAAATCACACAAGGCCTTAGGTTTAGGCTTGGATGGGGTTTATAGGTAAGTACCCTCTTGAAGTTTAGTTAGTTCAAATTGTCCTAACAAAAGTAATCGGGTTCTAAGGAATCTCAATATCATTGATCTTTCTTCATTGGACATTATTTTAGCTCAAGCATCCAAAATACGGCCAAAATATCCCAAAAGACCAATCTCAATGAGTGTAGTATCGAGTATCAACCAACTTTGTCTTACACCAAAACCAGATATCTCACTACTTTCTAATGGCCAAGTTGTTCAACTAAGGTTCTACGGTCAGCTAGTGCTTCGTGACACCACACAACGGCCCCATATTCTCATTGACTAGACTCAAGGGACACCGGTACTAAAAACTGTGTCACACTAATGTAGCCATCGATTCAACCATGTCGGTATTACGCTGCATAGTCCCCATGATCTATTGCTACATACCTAATATGCCCAAGATCCGGGTATAGGATCTATACAAGAAATAAACCCAAGCATAACCCATAAATGTAAAGCAAACAAGGCAAACAAATAAAGCAAATAAAGGTGATCTAGCTCTTAAGGTATCCTCACTTTTAGTTTCTCCCCAACACAGTCGCCAGTTCTGTGATACGGTGGGAGAACTGACTTGGTTGTTTTGTGTTTGATTGCAAATGTTGCGGATAGAAAAAGTCGCCACCGACTTTTCTTTTATCCAATAAAGGAAAGGGTTAAAAGAACAGGAAAGACCTTTTGAGAATTTTCTTGAGTTCGGGGGTAGGTTATGAAAAGGGAAGGTGTTACCACCCTTTTCATCTGTAGTTATCTACGGGCTCTTAATAGATAGCTCAATTTAAAATGCTTTGTGTTTATATAAGTTTGAAAATATTTTGCAAACGCCTAAGTTTGGAAAACTTTGCAATGATTCACGTATCGTTGAGAATGTATACAAAGTGTTGGTTTTGAAAATATTTGTTGAAAAGGAATGTTTGAAAGATGTTTTGAAAATGCTAATGTAAGGCAATTTTGTAATGATTCTCGTATCATTGAGAATGTATACAAAATATTTATTTTGAAAAATGTTTTGAAAGTGTGAGGTGTAAATGGTTTTTGTTTGTGATCAAGCAATTACAAACAATCTACCTAATCAAAAAGTCTTAGTTCTTTTCCTCCTCCTTTAGATAATGCGATTCTACCATTGATTGGTAGAGAGCCATATCATTGGATGTGAGGGATATGTGTGGGTCATTGTACAGTCATAGAAGGCCACTTGTAAGATTCTTTAGCAATTGTTGTTAGGGAATAAGATCATTTACCGAAGGCAACATCGAAGGGTCATCCAGGGACTACGATCTTTTTATCGAGGGTCTTTGCTAAAACATCTCACGTTCGAGGGACATGACTGTTTATATCTGAGACAACAAGTGTGGGTTACCCTATAGGTGCAAGTGTGCAAAGTGTTTCGCTTTCATGTATATTATCTTTGAATTAGGGTTTCTATGGTTTAGTTTAGTCTTATCATGCAAACCCTAATTACTAGAAATAAAGGAAAGTGATAAATTATGGAATTTAAATATCCTACACTATTAAAACACTTTGGGAATGGGGGTACAAGTTTGTAAATGAGGGTAGGAAACCAATAAAGACCTAATTACTATTTCAAACCATTGAATATGAATAATAATTGAATGTACGAAATGTAAAGAGGAAGAAGGAAATTGTTTTTAGGGGTTTTGATAGAAAGGTTTAAAGATTAACCTAACTAATTAATTTTATTTACAAAAGAAGTTAATTAATTTAAAAAAAAACCTAAAACCTAACTTAATTAAGATAAAACCTAGCTCTAATTTAATTTGTTTAGAAAATAATTTTTGTTAATGTAGAAAAGAAAATATTTTATGATGTAAAAGAACTAATAAAACCTAATTTAGTAAAAAAAAGAAATAAAATATTTAAATTAAAATATTTTTTTATTTAAAAAATATAATTTTTGTATTTTTAGTTTAAATAAAATAAATAAAGAAATAATAAAAAATAAGAAAATATAAAGAATATGAAAACATTGGGCTTGAGGGTTAAAAAGTGAAAACGGGGGTTAAGAATTAGTAAAAACGTGCAAGTCTGTTTTTTGTTTGAAATCAGAAAACAAAATAAATAAATAAAATCATTGGGCCTGCGCTGTTTTTAGTAGAAAAAGGGGTGTGTGGAAGAAACCCAATAAATGGTCCAGAAGCAAAAGTCCAACGCCTGAGGATCCAATGTGATTGATTTGAGAGGGTGCGTCATGGTCTTGCTTTGTAGAGTGTTGGATCTGATGGCTTGGCTGGTCTGATGGTGATGGAGAAAGGCGCATGGTATGTGAAATTGTGGTATCAGATATGTGATGTCAAAGGAAATGTCAAAATATAAATATCTGAGGACAATGTAATATGCAACAATAATAAAAGTAGTAAAAACACAAAGAATTGTTAACCCAATTCAGTCTACAACAACGCCTAATCTGGAGGCTACCAAGCGAGGGACAAGTCCACTAAATAGTTTCAATTCATATACCCTCAGTAAACAAGCACTTTACTATCTAATCACTTAATCACTATCCGTGCTATACTTCTACCTAAGACACACCTAGGTATGAGGCCCTCCTCAAATCCCTTCAATAACTAACAGTGAAGAACAACAAAATTATTAAGTTATAAAGACTTCAATCATTTAATACATAAAAACTTATGAATGATCCACAATTAACAACTCAAGTATTAACCCAATACTAGAGTGTATTACAATTAAAAGACTTAGATTTCTAAAACAGAAGGAATGTATTCTTCTTTAAAAGTTATGGTCAAATGAATAAGGATGCAAGTCCTTACAAAGGCACGGTAGTGGGCTTGGGCTGAAAAAAAAATATTCCAATCCCTTGAATATTTCCATGAAAACAGGCCAAGATTTAATCCATAAGCATAATGCAAATAGAAAAATATTCCTCCATATTTTTCGCAAACTATGGGTCACAAATCCTGAATATTGGCGCGCATAAAAACAGGAAACAAAAACTTAAACCAAACATGAGGTTCGTTCAGCTTAGGAGGAAGATGTCAAGACATCTCCTTTGACATCATTCAAAACAATTTGCTTCAAATGTCAAGACATTTATCAAAACATTATCAAGTCACTGTTTTACCAAAATTGCTACCAACAAACACTTATAGTACGTGCTAGCTTGGCCTGCACATGATCTAATACAAAGAAATATGAAATAAACAAAAGGGTACCGTTGGGGATCGAACCCATGTCCCTATAGTTCAATGCCTTACGCGCGCTTCCTCTTCCACTAGGGTGGTTGTTTCATTCGGTATTAAGACAAGTTGCATTAAATATAAAATAAACCCTTTCCTAAACACACTTTATCTTATTCCTCGTGCCAACTTCCATTGACAAGATTTTTGAATTTCTGATCTTGCTCATTTCTCAACCATTTGCAAAAGTATAAACATGAAACTTGCTATATTTTTCAATACGAATTAAACCATGTAAACAACTTAAACTATAAATCAAAGATGAACGTTAATTTATGTTGGTACCAAATAAAACCTAATTTTTTCATAAAGTTCAAACTCAAAATTTGATAACGAGAAATCGTATCGTATAATTGCTACATTTTTAGTCCGTTTTCATACTGCATTAATCCATTTAACTCCCTATTGTTCCGAGTATTTATGTCTTTTCACAGGTACAACATGTTTCAAGTCAATTTAGTGAAAAATATCATATGAAGAAAGTTAACATGAAAACCAGAAGAAAAGGGACAATTCTGCAAAGTTCTGCAGTCTTTGATGCTGTGACGGTCGTCACACATCTATTACGACCGTAACGCGCTTATTACATGAAGAATGCTCGTCACACATCACTTACGAATGTAACACGCTGTTAAGCGTCTTACGCCTGTCACCTTGGCGTTACGACCGTCACGCGCTTAACCCAATGTTATGAAGAATGTAGAGACGTGGGCAACATAAAGAAAGGAGTTTCTCATATACTCCTACAATGTCTCAACCTCACCAACGCCCAGTCCTGGTTTTTCTCTACAACTGAAGTGCAGCCCACGTTCTTGTTTTAACTGTCAATTTATCCTCTATAAATACGACAAATTTCGATGAAGAAAGTGACAGAGTTTTATTTACAGAGAGGTTTATTTTCAAAATTTCTTGCGGAAGCTCTGCCGAATTTACGAACCATTTCCCAGTTTGCATTTCTCCTACTATTCTTGTTTTTATTTCCCTTTTACCCTTTAATGGCCATTTTTCCAACATTAGGAAATTGCTATCTTAGTTAGAATTTGTTTTTAGCCTCAGACTTCGTTTCGAGTTTCGATTCCGAAGGTTCCAATCTTGCCGACTTGTGGAAGAGGGAGCTTGAGGAATAGTATTATTATTCAGGTTTTAATCGCATTTAATTTAATTTTAAGTATAATTTGTTTATGTTCAATTACTGTTATTTATTTATCATGAATATTCCACTGCTTTCCAATTATATTTCATGTGTGTCTGTTTAAGTACCATGGCTAGCTAAATTTCTAGAGTCGGGATGTGATAATAGTAACTGAATGGATTAAATTGTTCCTAAGCTAAAATCCAAATTAACTTAATTTCTGGCTGTGACTTTTTATAATTAAAATCAATATTTTTGTTATGAGAGTAAGAAAAGTAGAATATGTTAGGATCAAGACCACAAGAGTGTGAGGTTTTAACCAGATAGCTAAAGTTAGGCATTTGATTTAAATACAACGAGAGCACTTTAAAACGAATTAGACTTTATTAAGTTTTCAAAGAGTATTTTCTAAACACTTATGGGCTAGCGAGAGCAGGCATAGGGCTTTAGGGGTATAATCCGAGATAAGACCACGAGAGTGTGAGTTGAGGGTTTTTAAACTGATACTTTCTACAGAACCATCTAAGTTAAACATCTTTATATGCTTTGGTTCGATCAAATCTGCTTAGGTTCACTTTATTACATACCGACCGCCTTATTATTATTATTATTATTCCCTTAGTTCGATTTAGTTTTCCTCTACTTTAACCTCTAAAAAAAAAGCCAAACGTGACAACATTCGCCTTAGCTAAACTAGCAAACCTTTATAGCACTAGAGTGATTACAAAGTCCCTGTGGGTTCGACATCTTTTTATTACTACCGCGATAGGCTGTGCACTTGTAGTTAAGATACCGTTAGACACATTAGGTCGATCGCACATCATGTTTTTGGCGCCGTTGCCGGGGACTTTGATTTAGTCACTAGTGCACTCATAAAGTAGCGATGTATAGACTAAGGCAACTATTTATTTTTCCCTCTGTTGTATGCCAAATACTCGCTCCCGAAGCAAGCCTTTGCATCTACAAATCAACGATATCGAGCGCTATCTCAGAGTAAGACGCCAAATTCAAGAATACCGTAATCTCAACAATCTTCCTCTGACTAAGCTTCCTGATATCTCAATCCCTGCGTTAATTGAAGAATCAAAGATGGCTGACGTACCAACTCCATGCCGTGCACTTAAGGATTACGCAGTTCCTTCTCAAGCGGAACCTCACAACAGCATTGCCGCTCCTGCTATCGCTCGAAACAATTTCGAGCTGAAACCTTCGCTTCTATCCGCCGCTCAACAGAACCAATTTTCTGGATCTCCTACTTGTAGGTGTTTAGGTATTGGCTTGCATTTTTGGTAAATCCCAAGTGTATGTGTGAATGTCATGACTGATGTCATAACATTCTAGTTCAGTTTGTACTGACTCATTAGGTACCTTTGCAGAAAAATATTGTAATTCAAATACTGATGTTTATAAGTGTGTATCTGAGCATTTTTGCAAAATGATCACATTTTGCTAAATCAGTAGACAGGTTTTCTCAGATGTTATGACATCCTGTTCTGAACTAACAGGATTGCAGGATTGGATAAGTCTGAGTTTTTTCAGGAAATAACTCAGTCCTTTCTGAACAGAATCCTGCGTTTTCTGAGGGGTAACCTAGCTCAACCCTAACCTGGTTAATAAATTCCTGTGACCTGGTCTTTAGGTCAAACGGAATTAACCCTAGGTTTTTGGAAACCCTAACTGAAGTTGCAGCTGCTATATATTCAACAGAGCTACTGTTTTTCAAGGATCCTCTGCTGATTGATTAGAAGATCATTTGTAATCTGTATAGATTTGTTTATTGTACTCCAAGCAATTATCATTGTGATAAGTGCCTTGGAATAGGTTTCTATTTGTAAGGGTTGTGTAGCACTCAAAGCTTTGAAGCAAGAGTGTTTGAATGTTCCTTGACTAAAGCTGTGAAGCAGAGTCAAGTTAGTTGTGTACATCACTCAAAGCTGTGAAGCACGAGTGATTGTGTTGCTTGATTAAAAAGCTGTGAAGCTTAATCAAGTGTGTGTTTTTGAAGAGTGTCTTCATCAATTATTAAGTCAAATTGGTTTATGTATCACTGCTGTGATTGAGGGGGAGTGAGTAGGAACTCAGGTTTAAGTTGTACTTAGATTAGAATTGCATTGGGTAGGTCTTAAGTGAAGGAGATAAACTGGTTGGTTTATTCCTGAATTAACATCTCTTATAGTGGATTCTCTCCCTGGCTTGGTAGCCCCCAGAGTAGGTGTTGTTGCACACTGAACTGGGTAAACAATTGACTGTGTTCTTTATTGCTTTTGTATTTACTGTCATAGAGTAAGTCAGATACGGTGTCATAACATTGAACGTGACATTGAGTATCTGCAGCCAGAATTTCAATTGGTATCAGAGCAGGCACCCTGCCTGTATTACTGGGTGAGATCTAGGGATATCACTTTCTGGCACTATGGACAAAGAAGGAGTTTTTGGAAATAGACCACCCATTCTGGATGGAACTAATTATGATTACTGGAAACCTCGTATGATTGCCTTCCTAAAATCTCTGGACAAAAAAGCTTGGAGAGCTGCTGACAAAGGATGGATTCATCCCACCATAACTGAGATAGATGGGACAATCAGTCTGAAGCCTGAGGAAGATTGGAGTAAAGAAGAAGATGAGTTAGCCCTGGGAAATTCAAAAGCTTTAAATGCCTTGTTCAATGGAATTGATAGAAACATTTTCAGACTAGTACATCAATATGAACTGGCCAAGGAAGTTTGGGACACTCTCAAAACTACTCATGAGGGAACTTCCAAAGTAAAAATGTCAAGGCTTCAGATGTTGACCACTAAGTTTGAGAATCTAAAAATGATGGAAGATGAAACCATTCATGAATTTCACATGAACATCTTGGAGATTGCCAACACCTCAGGAGCACTGGGAGAAAAAATGTCAGAAGAAAAACTGGTAAGGAAGATTCTCAGATCCTTGCCTAAAAGATTTGCAATGAAGGTAACTGCCATAGAGGAAGCCCAGGACATTAGCAAGTTGAAAGTGGATGAACTTATTGGGTCTCTTCAGACTTTTGAGATGGGGATCACTGATAATGGTGACAAGAAGAACAAAAGCATAGCACTTGTATCCAACACTGATGTTGAATACAAGGAGGATGAAGAAGAAAACATATCTGAAGCTATTGCCATGCTTGGAAGACAGTTCAACAAACTCATCAAAAGAATAGACCCAAAGTCAAGGTCTACTGTCCATAACATTTCCTCTAACATTGACAGTTCCAGCAGAAGACCAAGGTCAGAAGAGAAGGGAGTTCAAGGCAGAGGAATTCAATGCCATGGTTGTGAAGGATATGGGCATATTCGAGCTGAATGTCCTACCTTTCTTAAGAAACAAAGAGGAATGACAGTTACTTGGTCTGACTGCGATTCAGAAAGTAATCCTGAAGAAGAGACTGCCAAACGAGTTACTGCTTTGACTGGTGTTTGTACCTCTGAAAGTGACATCAGTGATGAAGAGGTGACTTTTGAAGAACTTGCTGATACTTACAAGGAATTGTGTATCAGAAGTACTGAAGTCTGTGTGCAGAATGAGAAACAATTAAAACTCATTATCAAACTGGAGGCTGAAAAAAGGGCGAATCTTGAAACTATAAGTCATCTAGAAGGAGAAGTTCAATTGATGAACTCACAACTGAATCAAATGACCAAATCTGTCAAGATGTTGACCAATGGAACAGATAAATTGGAAGAGATCCTTCAGGCTGGACAAAATATGGGAAATAAATCTGGACTAGGATTTGTGGAAGCAAAGAAATCTGGTACTGGTAAGCAAATGTCAAAACGGATGTCTCAACACAACTCTCAACATCAGGGACAGAGACATATGAAGAAGAGGTACCAAAGATGGAAATGTCATCATTGTGGGAGATATGGTCACATAAAACCCTTCTGCTTCAGACTACATGGATATCCTAATCAGAACTCAGGTGTCAAACCTAAGTCTAAAAAGGTACCACATGCTCCTCAATGGAAGAAAAATACTACTGCACTGATAGCTCACACTTCCCTGAGGGTCTCTGCAAAGGAAGACTGGTACTTTGACAGTGGATGTTCCAGACATATGACTGGAATCAAGAACCTCCTCAATAATGTTAAGCCTCACACCACCAGTTTTGTGACCTTTGGAGATGGGGCTAAAGGTGAAATCAAAGGAGTTGGTGATTTGGACTGCCCTGGAGTTCCAAGTCTGAATGAAGTACTGCTGGTGAAAGGACTGACCGCTAATCTCATTAGTATCAGTCAACTGTGTGATCTAGGATTCAAGGTCAATTTCTCAAGATCTGAATGCCTTGTAATCAATGACAAACAAGAGATAGTAATGAAAGGAGTCAGATCCAAAGACAACTGTTACTTGTGGGAGGCTGAGAACACTAATTTCTCATCTGTGTGTTCCATTGCAAAAGAAGAAAAAGAGGTGAAACTGTGGCACCAAAAACTTGGCCATCTTCATCTAAGGGGTATGAAGAGGATTATCTCCTTGGAGGCAGTCAGAGGGATTCCAAAACTGCAAATTGATGAAGGAAGAGTTTGTGGTGAATGTCAGATTGGTAAGCAGACTAGGATGTCACATCCAAAGTCAAGACATCTGACCACCTCTAAGGTTCTAGAACTCCTCCATATGGATCTGATGGGACCAATGCAAGTAGAGAGTCTTGGTGGTAAAAGATATGCCTATGTGGTTGTGGATGATTTTTCCAGATTCACCTGGATTAATTTCATTAGGGAAAAATCAGATGCATTTGAAGTTTTTAGAGAACTGTGCAAGAGAATTCAAAGAGAGAAGGAAATATGTATTGTCAGAATCAGAAGTGATCATGGCAAGGAATTTGAAAACAGCAAGTTTGATGACTTCTGTGCCTCAGAAGGAATCAGTCATGAGTTTTGTTCTCCCATAACACCTCAGCAAAATGGAGTTGTGGAAAGAAAAAACAGGACCATACAAGAATCTGCCAGAGCAATGTTACATGCCAAAAGACTTCCTATGTATTTTTGGGCTGAAGCTATGAATACAGCTTGCTATGTTCATAACAGGGTCACCTTGAGAAAGGGAACCTCATCCACCATATATGAACTCTGGAAAGGAAGAAAACCAACTGTGAAGTACTTCCATGTGTTTGGCAGCAAATGTTATATCCTGTCTGATCGTGAACAAAGAAGAAAACTGGACTCCAAAAGTGATGAAGGCATATTTCTAGGATACTCCTCAAATAGCAGAGCTTATAGAGTATTCAACTCCAGAACCAAAACCATGATGGAATCAATAAATGTTGTAATTGATGACTATCATGAAGAAATAGATGTTCCTTGTATTGTTGAGACATTCTTTGAGACTTCAACCCAACAGGATGATCTACCCAACTCCACCACAACAGAATCTGAATCAAAGGAAGCTAGCAAGACTCCTTCCATCAGAATTCAGAAGGATCATCTAAAAGAGCTCATCATAGGAGATCCCAATAGTGGAGTCATCACAAGATCTAGAGAAATCATCTCAAACTCTTGTTTTGTGTCCAAAATGGAACCAAGAAATGTCAAGGAAGCCTTAATTGATGAATATTGGATTGGTGCAATGCAAGATGAACTGAACCAATTCAAGCAACATGAAGTTTGGGAACTGGTTCCTAGACCTGAAGGAACTAACATCATTGGGACAAAATGGATATTCAAGAACAAGTCAGATGCTGAAGGAGTTGTCACCAGAAATAAGGCAAGACTTGTTGCTCAAGGATACACCCAGGTTGAAGGGGTTGATTTTGATGAAACCTTTGCACCCGTAGCCAGATTGGAATCAATCAGACTCTTGTTGTCAATTGCTTGTCTTCTGAAGTTCAAGTTATTTCAGATGGATGTGAAAAGTGCCTTTCTAAATGGGTACTTAAATGAGGAAGCTTATGTGGAACAACCTAAAGGTTTTGTGGATCCAACCCATCCTGATCATGTCTACAAGCTGAGAAAAGCTCTATATGGCCTGAAACAAGCTCCTAGAGCATGGTATGACAGGTTAACAAAGTTTCTCTCAGACAAAGGCTACAGAAAAGGAGGCTTGGACAAAACTCTCTTTGTCAAAACTGAAGGAGGGAAGTTGATGGTTGCCCAAATATATGTTGATGACATAGTGTTTGGAGGAATGTCAGAACATATGGTTAAACACTTTGCTGACCAGATGCAGGCTGAATTTGAAATGAGTCTCATGGGAGAACTAACTTATTTTCTTGGACTACAAATCTCACAGATGGAGGACTTAATCTTCTTATCTCAAAGCAAGTATGCTAAGAATATTGTAAAGAAGTTTGGTATGGAGAATGCAAGTCACAAAAGGACTCCTGCTCCTACTCATCTAAAGCTTTCCAAAGATTCAAGTGGGGTTAAGGTGGATCAAAGTCTGTACAGAAGTATGATAGGAAGCTTGTTGTACTTAACTGCCAGCAGACCTAATATTGCCTTTGCAGTTGGAGTTTGTGCTAGATACCAAGCTGATCCCAAAGTCAGTCATATCAATCAAGTGAAGAGAATTTTGAAGTATGTAAGTGGTACTTACAACTATGGATTGTTGTATACTCATGGCTGTGAACCAGCTCTGACTGGCTACTGTGATGCTGATTGGGCTGGTAGTGCTGATGATAAAAAAAGCACCTCTGGAGGATGTTTCTTTTTGGGAAGTAATCTGGTTTCCTGGTTCAGCAAGAAACAAAATTGTGTGTCTCTTTCTACTGCTGAAGCTGAATACATTGCAGCTGGTAGTAGCTGTTCTCAAATGATATGGATGAAACAGATGCTCACTGAGTATAATGTCACACAAGATGTTATGACATTGTACTGTGACAATCTGAGTACAATCAACATATCCAAGAATCCCATTCAGCATAGCAGGACCAAACATATTGACATACGACATCACTTTATTAGAGACCTTGTAGAAGAGAAGACAATCAAATTGGAACATGTTGCCACTGAGCTACAACTGGCTGACATTTTTACCAAGGCTTTGGATGCAAACCAATTTGAAAACTTAAGGGGTAAGCTGGGTATTTGCCAACATGAGGAATTGTAGCAATTAATTTTGCTTAAAACAAGGACCAAAGGACTTATGCCTGTTCTGATTGGTTTAAAATTGTATTTTCTCATTTCTTACAATTCTTTTAAGAAGTTGAATAGACACTCCTTTGCTTCCTTCCTCTCTCGTCTCCTCATCAAAACCCAGTCTCTCAATCAGAAATTTCTCCTCATTTGCTGTTGGTCCTTCAAAACTGACAAAATGTCTCAAACACCATCATCATCCAATACGACCATCTCAACCTCTTCCTCTGATCAAGATTCTGGGACAATCTCTTCCTGTCTGGACTCTGACGTTCTGGAGATCTCTTCTCATAGAAAAGTGGGAACTAACCCCACCAAGGCCAAAGAGTTGCGAACAAGACATGCAGGTAATCCATCTCATCCTTCCTCTTCAGTTCCCCCTGAAATTGCAAATAGGGAAGGGACAGCCTATGTTAATCAAGCAATAGCAAAAATTGTTTCAAGAATTCTGAACGAGAACCACTCAGTTCCTGGCATTTCTGTTCCTCTGAACCGAGAAAGCTCAAATGCTGAAACAAATCCAAATGTCTCTAAGAATGTTGAGACATCAAATAAAGAGAAGAATGCTGACATTGCTCACAAGAAAAGAAAGAAGCCTGAATCCTCTGAGTCTGATGACAGTGCTTGAAGGTTGATTGCTGTTTGGTGGTGTTGCTGGTTGGTGCTGAAGTGTGTTCTGTTGTTTTGGATAACTGTATAATTTTTTAACATGTTTTCTTTGGCCCATTTGTGGCTAAAGAGGGGGAGAATATTTTGGTACTTGCTTAATTAGTACTTGACATTCTATGTTCTATTTTTCTGCTGTCACTTATTTCTGCTGCTATCTATCTCTGATTGTTTAGGGTCTTTAGCCAAAAATCTGCCAAAGGGGGAGTTTGTAGGTGTTTAGGTATTGGCTTGCATTTTTGGTAAATCCCAAGTGTATGTGTGAATGTCATGACTGATGTCATAACATTCTAGTTCAGTTTGTACTGACTCATTAGGTACCTTTGCAGAAAAATATTGTAATTCAAATACTGATGTTTATAAGTGTGTATCTGAGCATTTTTGCAAAATGATCACATTTTGCTAAATCAGTAGACAGGTTTTCTCAGATGTTATGACATCCTGTTCTGAACTAACAGGATTGCAGGATTGGATAAGTCTGAGTTTTTTCAGGAAATAACTCAGTCCTTTCTGAACAGAATCCTGCGTTTTCTGAGGGGTAACCTAGCTCAACCCTAACCTGGTTAATAAAGTCCTGTGACCTGGTCTTTAGGTCAAACGGAATTAACCCTAGGTTTTTGGAAACCCTAACTGAAGTTGCAGCTGCTATATATTCAACAGAGCTGCTGTTTTTCAAGGATCCTCTGCTGATTGATTAGAAGATCATTTGTAATCTGTATAGATTTGTTTATTGTACTCCAAGCAATTATCATTGTGATAAGTGCCTTGGAATAGGTTTCTATTTGTAAGGGTTGTGTAGCACTCAAAGCTTTGAAGCAAGAGTGTTTGAATGTTCCTTGACTAAAGCTGTGAAGCAGAGTCAAGTTAGTTGTGTACATCACTCAAAGCTGTGAAGCACGAGTGATTGTGTTGCTTGATTAAAAAGCTGTGAAGCTTAATCAAGTGTGTGTTTTTGAAGAGTGTCTTCATCAATTATTAAGTCAAATTGGTTTATGTATCACTGCTGTGATTGAGGGGGAGTGAGTAGGAACTCAGGTTTAAGTTGTACTTAGATTAGAATTGCATTGGGTAGGTCTTAAGTGAAGGAGATAAACTGGTTGGTTTATTCCTGAATTAACATCTCTTATAGTGGATTCTCTCCCTGGCTTGGTAGCCCCCAGAGTAGGTGTTGTTGCACACTGAACTGGGTAAACAATTGACTGTGTTCTTTATTGCTTTTGTATTTACTGTCATAGAGTAAGTCAGATACGGTGTCATAACATTGAACGTGACATTGAGTATCTGCAGCCAGAATTTCACTACTGATGACCCAAACCTGCATCTGTCAGTGTTTATGCAGTACGCAGACATTGTAAAAGCGAATGGTGTAAACCCCGAGGCGATACGATTACGCCTATTTACTTTTTCTTTAAGAGACAGAGCTCGAGCATGGCTCCAATCTCTTCCTTAAAACTCAATCACCACATGGTATGAGTTGAAGAAGGTATTTTTGGCTAGATACTTCCCACCAAGCAAAACTGCTATGCTCAGAGCCAACATCAATGGTTTCAGACAAAAAGATAACGAATCACTTTTCGAAGCGTGGGAACGCTATAAGGACATGATTAGACTCTTTCCTTATCATGGTTTAGAAGAATGGCTGATAATTCATACGTTCTATAACGGTCTCTTGTACAACACAATATTGACTACAGACGCTGCTGCTGGTGGCACATTGATGGATAAACCGTACACTGAAGCAAATCAACTTATTGAAAGTATGGCTCAGAACCATTATCAATGGGGAAGCGAAATAGATAATATGGAAAAAACTCAAACAAAAGGTGGCGTGGTTGAAGTGAATAGTCTGGATCAAGTCAACGCTAAAGTGGAAGCCCTCACCCAAAAGCTAGAAAATCTTACCACCGCTCCCGCAGCTACCGTAGCTGCGGTAGCTCAAACTTGCGATCTATGTGGTCTTCAATCACATCCTGCTCCAGAATTCCCACTTTTAACAGGAGACCCAGTTGAACAAGAAAATTACGTACAGTGAAACCCTTATAGTAATACCTATAACCCTGGTTGGAAGAATCATCCGAATTTTTTGTATAAAAGCAACAATGCGTTGTACGCACCTGGACAAGCTCCTGCCGCGCCACCTGGCTATCCAAAAGCTATCCCAAATCACCCTAATAATGGACCTAATACATCCAATGCCCGTAGGAAACTTAATCTTGAAATCATGATAGAACACTTCATTGCTTCTCAATCTCAGACTAATAAAGATGTTCTAAATCAGAATATACATACTAATGAGCAGATTAAACAATTATCTAGTAAAGTTGACGCTTTGGCTACCTATAATAAGATGCTTGAAACTCAAATTTCACAGGTAGCTCAACAAGAAGCACCTACTTCTGCCCCATCTAGAATTTTCCCTGGTCAACCACAACCTAACCCAAAAGGACATGCTAATGCTGTGATACTGAGAGGTGGAAAAGAGCTGGACGGACCTGTTGATCCAAGACTCGAAAATCCAGCCATGTACCAAAAACAGAACAAGCCAACTGAAAATAAGAATGAACCAAAAGAAAAGGAAAACGAAAACCAAGAGGCAGTGGAGAAAGATAAGCCTTATGTGCCTCCACCACCCTATAAACCGCCGATTCCGTACCCTCAGAGACTTACCAATTCCAAAATGATGGGCCAATTCAAGAAATTCGTTGAACTTTTGAAACAACTGAATATCACAATACCGTTTACAAAAGCTATCACTCAGATGCCCTCGTATGCTAAATTTCTCAAGGAAATCCTATCTAACAAGAAAAAGATAGAAGACAACGGAACAGTTACACTTACTTCCGAGTGTAGCGCTATTATTCAAAATGATATGCCCCCTAAGTTAAAAGATCCAGGTAGTTTCTCTATACCTTGTAACATTGGAAAGTTTGTCATAGACAAAGCTCTATGCGACTTGGGAGCAAGTATCAGTGTCATGCCCCTATCTATTTGCAAAAAGCTGGAGATGGGAGAACTTAGACCCACAAAAATGTCCGTTCAATTAGCTGACCGATCAGTTAAATACCCTGTAGGTATACTGGAAAATGTTCCAGTTAGAATAGGTCAATTCTATATCTCGACCGATTTCATAATCATGGACATTACCGAGGACTCAATTACTCCTATCATATTAGGAAGACCCTTCCTAGCCACAACTGGAGCTATAATTAACGTAAAGAAGGGCAGACTAACATTCAAAGTTGGAGAGGAAAAAGTGGAATTCATCCTCACTCAATTCTTACAAGCACCAGCCATGAATGACACATGTTATCTAATCGAAGTTATAGACGAGTGCGTAAGAGAGATGTAAGCAAAACATACCACATACTCTGAAATAATGAAAATCCAAACCCCTCTGATATTCGAAGACGAAAATTGGCGTGAACCATATCAAGATGATAGTCTAAGCGAAAGTCTAGCACTTACACCTGATCATATGCCATGTCCAAAGAAACCGGGTTTAGAATTAAAAATCCTACCCAGGAACCTAAGATACGAATTCCTAGATACCGAATGTACACAACCAATAATAGTCAATTCCAGTTTAAGAACGCTCGAAACTAAGAAACTTTTAGATGTCCTAAGAATGTACCCGACTGCATTAGGTTATAACATATCCGATTTGAAAGGAATATGTCCTTTAATTTGTATGCATCGCATTATGCTAGAAGAAGATTGCAAAACCTCTAGAGAACCTCAAAGAAGGATTAACAAAATCCTTAACACTGTAGTCAGAGATGAAATTAAGAAGCTATTGGAAGCAGGAACCATATATCCAATCTCCGACAGTAAATGGGTTAGCCCAGTACACGTCGTACCGAAGAAAGGAGGTATCACTGTTGTGAAGAATGCAAAAGGAGAACCGATAACACAAAGAGTGGTTAATGGGCATAAAGTGTGCATTGATTATAGAAAACTAAACAAAGCTACTCGAAAAGACCATTTTCCCCTACCCTTCATAGATCAAATGTTAGAGAGATTAGCCAAACATTCCTACTTCTGCTATCTAGATGGTTATTCCAGATTTTTCCAAATTCCTATTCATGCTGATGATCAAGAGAAGACTACATTCACGTGTACCTATGGAACATTCGCTTACAGACGAATGCCCTTCGGATTGTGCAATGCCCCAACAACCTTTCAACGATGTATGATGTCAATCTTTGCAGATTTCATCGATAACATCATGGAAGTGTTCATGGACGACTTCTCTGTGTGCGGGCAAAGTTTTGAGGGATGCCTATCAAATCTATAAAAGGTTTTAGAAAGATGTGTGAAAGTAAACCTCGTGCTTAACTGGGAAAAATGCCATTTCATGGTCAGAGAAGGAATCGTACTAGGACATGTTATATCTAATAAGGGAATTGAAGTTGATAAAGCTAAGATATAAGTCATAAAAGAACTTCAACCACCTAAGACCATTCGAGAAATACGAAGTTTTTTAGGACACGCCGGTTTCTATCGATAATTTATCAATGATTTCTCGAAGATCACTAAACCACTTACCGGTCTATTAATGAAAGACGCTGAGTTCATATTCAATGAAGATTGTCTTAAGGCGTTTGAAACTCTAAAATCAGCCCTTATCACCGCACCAATCATGCAACCACCCGATTGGAGATTACCTTTCGAAATCATGTGCGATGCGAGTGACCACGCCGTAGGCGCAGTTCTTGGACAAAGGAAGGACAAGAAACTTCACGCAATCTACTATGCCAGTAGAACGCTAGACTCAGCTCAAATGAACTACGCCACAACTGAGAAAGAGATGTTAGCAGTTTTCTTTGCGCTTGACAAATTCCGTTCTTACCTAGTAGGAGCGAAGATAATCATTTACACAGACCACGCTGCTATCAGATATCTACTAACCAAGAAGGATGCAAAACCAAGACTCCTAAGATGGATCCTACTTTTTCAAGAATTTGATCTAGAGATCAAGGATAAGAAAGGAACCGAAAACGTCGTAGCAGACCACTTGTCAAGATTAGAAGTTATAAAACCCGAACAAGTACCGATTAACGATGATTTTCCGTATGAACAACTGATAGCGCAAATAAGAAGCGATCTAACTCAACTGAATCTAAACAAACCAAAAGCCAAGGAAACCGTGGAAGCGATCCATACAACCATGGGACTGCCATGGTATGCTGACATAGTAAATTAGTTAGCTGCAGGCGCGCTCCCACCGGACTTAACTTATCAACAGAAAAAGAAATTCTTCCATGATCTCAAGTATTATTATTGGGATGAACCTTTATCATTTAGAAGAGGATCAGACGGAATTTTCCGCTGATGCATACCTGAAGAAGAAATAGAAGATGTTATTTCTCACTGTCATTCATCTCCCTATGGCGGACATGCAAGCACTTCTAAAACCTGTGCAAAGATCCTATATGCCAGCATATTCTGGCCTAATCTATGGAAGGATGTCCACATCGCTGTTAAAAACTGTGATCGGTGTCAACGCACCGGTAATATTTCAAGACGCGATGAAATGCCTCAGAGAGGAATACTAGAAGTAGAAGTCTTTGATGTTTGGGGAATCAGTTTCATGGGACCCTTCCCATCTTCTTTTGGAAACAAGTATATACTCGTAGCTGTCGATTATGTTTCAAAATGGATTGAGGCTATAGCCTCTCCTACAAATGACACACGGGTAGTAACTAAGCTCTTTAAAAATACAATCTTTCTAAGATTTGGTGTGCCTCGACTTGTCATTAGTGACGGTGGCTCCCATTTCATTTCAAAGATATTAGACAAATTATTATCTAAGTATGGAGTCAAACACTGCGTAGCAACACCGTATCATCCACAAACCAGTGGACAGGTCGAAGTCTCAAACAGAGAAATTAAACAAATCCTAGAGAAAACTGTCGCCATATCTAGGAAAGATTGGTCATCTAAGCTTAACAAGGCTTTATGGGCTTATAGGATAGCTTATAAGACTCCTATAGGAACTACACCCTTCAAGCTTGTGTACGGATAGTCCTGTCATCTCCCGGTAGAATTAGAGCACAAGGCATATTGGGCAATCAAAATGCTCAATATAAAATTCACTGCTGCTGGAGAGAAGCGAATCCTCAACTTAAATGAACTGTAAGAATTGAGATTAGACGCTTATGAGAACGCTAAGATATACAAGGAAAGAACCAAAAGATGGCACGGTAAGCGCTTATCCCGAAAAGAATTCAGTGTGGGAGACGTTGTGCTACTATTCAACTCTAGACTTAGGCTTTTTCCTGGAAAACTGAAATCCAGATGGTCTGGTCATTTTGAAGTTACAAAAGTATTCCCTAGTGGAGCAATAGAAATTAAGGATAGGAATAGTGACTCGTTCACAGTGAACAGACATCGATTAAAACAATATCATCACATTCATAATAGAGACTATGCGAATAGTCTAAAACTTTTAGAATTGCCCTCTACTTCCCCTGAATGATCTACTGTTAAGCATTATGTCAGGCTTATGACGTTAAAAATAGTGCTTAGTGGGAGGCAACCCGCCTATTTGTTTTTGTTTTTGTTTCCGTTTGTTTCTATTTATTACTTTTGATTTTATTTTCCATTTCTGCATTTATTTATTTTAAAAGCCTTATTTTCATTATTTTCTTTTCCATTTTTCTAAAAATATTTATAAAACTGCTGCTGATTTTAAAACAACTTTACTCGCTACAGGATTTCTGAAAAGTCTTTTTCTATCTTCTCCCCTGACTTGTTTCCCCATTTAACATTTACTATGGAACCACAACCACATAACTTTATGGAAACCACCTTTAGAGGAAGGAACCAAATGAGGAGATTTGAGGAATTGTCACAAAGGAACATCGGTATGACTCTGTATTATGATGAACCAACCATGGACACCTTAGGTATTAAGGATAGTGTCCTTTATCTGTTTAACCAACTGGGATGGGAAAAAGCCCACATTAAGTCTAAGTTTGTTACATACCATGAGCTTACCTTTGAATTTTTGAGCTCCCTAGTTCATATACCTGAGCGCGGTTTCGGAACCAGAAAAGGATTTATAGCTTTCAGACTATTCGCTATTGAATTCGTTTATAACCATAAGGAATTAGCTGACCTACTAGGATTCCCTAGCGGACCTTTTGCTTTTACTACCACCCAGGTGGAATTAATGGATTTCGAGCTAGATTACTTTTGGGGAACCTTAACCGGAAACTATCACCCTGAGCCGGATAACATGGACAACAATGAAATACACAACCCCACTATCCGCTATTTTCATAAGATTCTAGCCCATACTGTATTCGGAAAAGAACAGAACCGTACTGCAGTGTCTAAGGATGAGATGCTTTTACTGCAATGTATGACCCAAGGCCGACCTGTTAATATTGTGCCATTCATGATGGAAACCTTTTCTCGCATTGTTCAGGACCCTAATGAACCGATCATCGTAGGAGGTCTAGTCAACATGATTGCCAATGCCCTCGGACTTAGATACCAACTGCATAAGTGTACACAATTCGGTTCGATTCGCCCTATGAATATTGATTTCTGTTTCGACCTACGCATAATAGGAAATCTAGGCCCCACACCTTTTGAATACCTGATAAGGAATGAAGTTGTCACTTTATTTACACTTCCAAACCATGATAAAGTGAGTGCCCACAATCGCGATAACTGGCTTTATGAGCTAAACCCTCCCGACCATACTTCAACACCTGAGACACCACAATCTTACCAAGTTACTGATGATAAGATGTATGATGAGAGTGATCTTGAGACCCCTCCTGGTTACTATGACAGTAACAACATTGCAGAGGATACTGATGCCCTTGAAATAACCAAAGGAGAATACACTAAGAATTTGAACAAAATCTTTACTTTACTGGATGTTTATCAAACTGACATTAATGGAATCAAGGACGAATTTAAGAGCATGCGTCTGGACATAATAGGCTTGACTGACATAACTTTGGAGCAATTTTATCACATGAATTCAGCTTTTGATGATTTAAAAACGAGACTTGGATGAAGTAGAAGTGATCATCATTTGTTTTTACTTTTCTTTCTGCTTTTGTTTCTAGGTAGTTTCCCTTTCTGCAAATTTAAGATTTCATTTTAATTCAACACAAGTTTTCTTTCTGCAACTTTTAAATTGCTGTTAAAAAAAATGTTCATTTCAATGCAAATTTTAGTTTGTCTTTATTTACAAGTTGCATTAAATTTAGTGCACGCTACAGCAAAATTCAATTCACTTCATATTTATTATCATTCTGCAAATTTTGTTATAAGGTGTGTTGGAATTAATCTGCATGTTTATTTTGCTGAATTACTGTGTTATAAGGTGTGTTAGAATTAATCTTCTTCATTTGGAATTGCAATTATTGTAGCTGTAACGATCGTAACACATCTATGACGATCGTAACACGCGTTTCACCGTGTTACTCCCGTCAGCCTACTGTAACGATCGTCATGCGCGTCTAAAACACGTCTTCTGCTATTCCAGAAGCACTTTCTCCTTCCCGCTTCTCCCTCCTCTTCCCAAAACCGTCCGCCACCCATTCAAAAATTTTCATTAATAACCCACTCCATCATTTAAATTACATTACTCCACTCCACTTCTCCATTCACATTCCAACCCCTTTCAAGTTTAAACCCCCTTGCATGAAATGGCCAACAACCAACAACAAATCCCTCACATCATTCTCAGAGAAGGAGACCAAGGAGAAACCCAGAGAACAAAGTTCCAAAGATTCCAACGCCGTGGTCTACAACCAACTCGGTATGTCGACCTCGACTGTCTGAGAGATTTAGGACTGCTTGAGAGCGTCCGAAAACTTCTGCAAAATGTCAATTTGTGGAATCTGTGCAGTCAACCACAACCTATCTATGAAACTCTCACTTTGGAGTTTGAGTTCATTTTCCTACATCACCCCTACTGGAGCCACCAACCAACTCTTTGGCGTAACCAAATTCCGCATGTTCGGCACTGAGTATCAGCTAAAACAAACTGATATCGCGCGGCTGCTCGATTTTAGTTCCAATGAAGGTGTCCACCTTCGTGTGCCGGATAATTTCAGCGAGGAAGCATTCAACTTATGGCACAACATGACAAACATTCGTGCAAGCTCTTATGACCACCTCAGCGCCACCCATATCCATAATCCCTCCATCAGATATTTTCACCGCATCCTTTGCAACACCATCTTCGCCAGAGATAGCAACCACAAGCTCAACTCCAAAGAGCTTTTCTTCATGCACTGTGCATTTACCGGCCAGAAGATCAATGCTGCTCCATTTCTATTGGCCCATATTCACTCCATCTGCGCTAGAGGCGGTAAACCCTTCTATTTCAGAGGGATTGTCACTTCTCTTGCTTTAGCTTTGAATCATGGTGCCGCTCTCACTGATAAGCCTTCTATGGCACCAGCATTGCTTACTCTGGACCACTGCAAAGCTGCCCACCTCATCCATGAGAGGGAAGATGGCAAATTCCACCCTCTGATTCGAAACATCATTTATAATAACATTATTTTGCCTTGCAGGGACCAAATTAATCCTTAAAACAAAGCCAATTGGCTATTCGATCCTGCAGCTCCCGCGGGCCATGTTCCTATTCATGAAGAACAACCTGATGCCCCCGCAGACGAGATACAAGAAGAGTTGGACCGAGCTGCCCCCATTCACGAAATTTCGGGAACTTCATCCTCACCACCTCCTATCACTCTTGAAGAAATTCTCCGAGCCATCCACCAGCAAAATCAAACGGGTGCAACACTTGAGAGAAAATAACAGGAGCATTATGACTATTTATGTGCACATAACGCTCAGATTTTGAGTTGCCAGCGGAGCATGAACGAGAGGTTAGATGAGGCCTTGTCTGAACTAAATGCTTTAAGGATTGACGTCAGCACTCTTGGCTTCCATGACACTGATACCGAAGCCACGCCTACCAGGCGATCACGCAACAGGAGCAGAGGACGTGGACATCAGTAGTCTTTATTAGTTTGCTTTTGCTGTCTTTATTTGTATTTGTATTTCCCTGAAATTATACGACAACATTAAGGATAATGTCTGATATAGTGTGGGAGAGGTACCTTTCCCTTTTCGCATTTTCCATTAAACAAGTAATTTTTACGATATTTCTCAGTTTTAATTCTTCCCCGCTTTATTTAGCCATGCCGAAAATTTTTGCTTTATCTTCGCATAGCCCGACATACCTACCTTAACGAAACCCTAGTTAGGAAGCCGAGAACGATTCAACAAGATCGATACGGTTATGACACCTTATACTTCCTACTTATGCGACCCGTTTCAATAACCGTTATACCTATATCTCGAGTTTTAGTTCTAAAGTAACCCCTAGTAGTTTATACTAGTAGTCAGCACCGTCTAGACACAAACCACGTGGGGAGCCGATGAATATAAGTGTTTGATGCCTAATCAATGAAATATCCTTCTTATATCGCTGCTAAAAAGGAAAAATTTGCACCAAAATACAAGGTCGCATATAAGAAATGAGAAAATAATGAAGGAGTCCATTGTTGGTTGGTTTAGAGGTATCTGGTTCTGAACTTGGTAGGGCGTGCTACAGCTCGATCCCCCATAACCTCCAATTTGGATAATATGTGTAGGGTTTGCACATTCGTGTACCAGACCCCGTGCTAAAAGGATCAAAGTCACTAACCAGTTACTCCACTACGTGCGTGCTAAGACAAAGGGCTTAATGTGATTGCGCTAAAACAAACCGGGTGAAATAGGTACAAGATACTCTGGGTGGAATTATAACAGAATTATTGGACAATTTGTTTAAAATGGAAGTCCATGACTTAACTTGTTGCTTGTGTCATTAGCGTAACGCTAGTGTTTTACTTAAGTATCGGTCGAACTAACAATTGATTTCCCGTAATTGTTTTGAAAACCAAAGGTATGTTATGCATGTGCTTCTGATAAAACTTGTCCAATCTTTCTAAATGATTATTTGCTTGAGGACAAGCAAAGGTTTAAGTATGGGGGAATTTGATAACGAGAAATCGTATCATATAATTGCTACGTTTTTAGTCCATTTTCATACTGCATTAATCCATTTAACTCCCGATTGTTCTGAGTTTTTATGTCTTTTCATAGGTACAACATGTTTCAAGTCAATTTAGTGAAAAAGATCATATGAAGAAAGTTAACATGAAAACCAGAAGAAAAGGGACAATTTTGCAAAGTTCTGCAGTTTTTGATGCTGTGACGGTCGTCACACATCTATTACGACCGTAACGCGCTTATTACATGAAGAATGCTCGACACACATCACTTACGAACGTAACACGCTGTTAAGTGTCTTACGCCCGTCACCTTGGCGTTACGACCGTCACGCGCTTAACCCAACGTTATGAAGAACGTGGAGACGTGGGCAACGTAAAGAAAGGAGTTTCTCAGATACTCCTACAATCTCTCAACCTCACCAACACCCAGTCCTGGTTTTTCTCCACAACTGAAGTGCAGCCCACGTTCTTATTTTAACTGTTAATTTCTCCTCTATAATTACGACAGATTTCAATGAAGAAAGTGACCGAGTTTTATTTACAGAGAGTTTTATTTTCAAAATTTCTTGCGGAAGCTCTGCCAAATTTATGAACCATTTCCCAGTTTGCATTTCTCCTACTGTTCTTGTTTTTATTTCCCTTTTACCCTTTAATAGCCATTTTTCCAACATTAGGAAATTGCTATCTTAGTTAGAATTTGTTTTTAGCCTTAGACTTCGTTTCGAGTTTCAATTCTGAAGGTTCCAATCTTGCCGACTTGTGGAAGAGGGAGCTTGAGGAATAGTATTATTATTTAGGTTTTAATCGCATTTAATTTAATTTTAAGTACAATTTGTTTATGTTCAATTACTGTTATTTATTTATCATGAATATTCCACTGCTTTCCAATTATATTTCATGTGTGTCTGTTTTAAGTACCATGGCTAGCTAAATTTCTAGAGTCGGGATGTGATAATAGTAACTGAATGGATTAAATTGTTCCTAAGCTAAAATCCAAATTAACTTAATGGCTGTGACTTTTTATAATTAAAATCAATCTTTTTGTTACGAGAGTAAGAAAAGTAGAATAGGTTAGGATCAAGACCACGAGAGTGTGAGGTTTTAACCGGATAGCTAAAGTTAGGCATTTGATTTAAATACAGCGAGAGCGCTTTAAAATGAATTAGACATTATTAAGTTTTCAAAGAGTATTTTCTAAACACTTATGGGCTAGCGATAGCAGGCATAGGGCTTTAGGGGTATAATCCGAGATAAGACCACGAGAGTGTGAGTTAAGGGTTTTTAAACTGATACTTTCTACAGAACCATCTAAGTTAAACATCTTTATATGCTTAGGTTCGATTAAATCCGCTTAGGCTCACTTTATTACATACCGACCGCCTTATTATTATTATTCCCTTAGTTCGATTTAGTTTTCCTCTACTTTAACCTCTAAAAAAACCCAAACGTGACAACATCCGCCTTAGCTAAACTAGCAAACCTTTATATCACTATAGTGATTACAAAGTCCATGTGGGTTCGACATCTTTTTATTACTACCGCGATAGGCTGTGCACTTGCAGTTAAGATACCGTTAGACACATTAGGTCGATTGCACATCAAAATTCACATCACTCAGGAAACATAAATGAAAACTAAAGGCATGGTTAGCTTCAAGGCTATAATGTCTACATTTTCTATTCACAAACTAACCATTAATGATGCTTGTAGAGAGAGTTCAAAGTCAAGAAAACTTATCTCAAATCTGGAAATTGTGTATGGAGTTTGAGCACTTCTGGAGGTGTGGTGATGATCTGGATAGATTCATTGGACTCCTAGGAAGCTAATGTAACTCTTACTTTATGCTGAAAGTGGATGAATCGTGCTGGAGAAGTCAATGTACAAAGTTCTGTTTTTGAGTTTGGAAGATGAGGAAGATGATGTTATAGTTGTGAAACAGTGGTGGGGTTGAGTTTTTTATGATGTATATATGCTTTTTAATTGATTAGAAGTGAAAACGCACGAGGGATTTGAGTGTTTGAAGTTTTTGGTCTGAAATGCCAACAGTGGAGATTTGTGTGCAATTCTGAGTTTTAGGGAGTTTGAGTGAGTTAGAGAGCTCTTGAATTCCTGTGTTAGGTTGCAAATGGATCTTCTATTAATAGAGGAAAGGTTTTGAAGGCTCTAGTGATAAAAAATAAGGAATCACATGTTATGGTCTTGAAACTTGTTTTTGAAGAAAGCTTGACAAAAATAGTTCTAATGCATGGTACAATGACTTATAGGGTGGTTAGGAAGATTTAGATATGTTTCTTCTTGCTTTAAAATGTTTTGGAGTCAGAAGAAAAACTGTATGGGCTCAAGGAGAGTTGACATTGTGATTAAAGTCACTTTTCCAAAATGGAAGTGTAAACTTTGTTCCATTAATGGAATGATCAATTGGACAATGGCTCCAGCTTTTGGATAATAGCTCAATTAGTTATATAAACATATGATTATGGATGGATTTGCAAGTCAAGAGGCATGCAAATCAATATTATGTAGCATAGTTGTGGGATTTGGTTATGTGTTCTTCATGAAGATGCCTTGTAATTCAAGAATGAAAGCTCAACTTCTTCTCCTCGATTCTCCTAGCTAAAACATGATCTCTTCAAGTTCTTTGACATTTTGGAAAGCTTGAAACATTTTCTACAACCTTCATGTTGACCACTTTGGCTAAATCAACTTGGAACTATGTGAAAATTTGTCAAGAAGTTAGGTAAAAAATTTGCCTAAACTTGCTAAAATTTTCCCCAAGTCTTTTATGAAAAATGTCATGTCTTTATGAGCTTATATCTTCAAATATAAGCATTTTTTGGAATCAACCCTAAGGTACAAGTTGTATAATTCATCAATATCTACAACTTTCAATTTGAAATTTTCCCTTGAATCATCTTGCATCTTGGTGAAAATTGTCATGAAGTAATGAAATTATCACGGTTAAAAACACTTAGAAATTTTCTAAGTCTTGAAACTTTGACTTTTTGTGGAATTTCTTGACTTTCTTAATTCTTGTTGACCATGTTTGATATTTTTGAATGTCTTGATGAATCGTGACCTTTGAAATTCAACATTGACCAAAAAGTCAAAGTTTGACTTTTTGTGTATCAGTTGACTTTTCATTAGTTGATCAAAATTTCAACTATCAAACTTTTGATCTTGAGAAATGATTTGAGCCATGAAATTAGGTCAACATGTTGTGTTTTAGTCTTTTAGATCATGCTTCAAGCCATTAGGACATGTACTAGGTCAAAAATGCATGATCAGTCATTTTCAATCAAAACCCTAATTTTGACAATTTTGCCCCTTTGATGATTTGAATGCTTTCCTTGAGGAATTGTGATCAACACTTGATAAATTGATGAATATGAATTAAAAATGTTGATGTTGGCCAAAAATCACGAAGTTTGACTGTATATTGACCACATTTGACTTTTTATCTCATACAACTGATTTTCAGTCATCTGAGCAATTGACGGAGCAAATTTATGATGAAAGACTTTAAACTTGATATGAGTAATCTTGGAGACCTACAATTAACCATGAAAGTAATTTTAAGCATTAAATGTCCAATTGTCCTTGAGAAACAAAAACCCTAATTTGGAAGCGCGGTGCTTAGGAGGCGAGCTTGTCTGATCAAACCCTTCATTCACAAGCATAAAAAAAAGGAACAACAATTGAAACTCCCTCAAACTCACTCAAACCAGAAATTGCACAAAAAACTCTATTTTTACCACAGTTCTAAGCTTGAACATCCATCTCTCATTTCCCTCATGTGTTTTTCATTTTTATCAATCACTAAGCTTCTGATACACATATAGAAGCTATCCCTATCCCTATTTCACAGTTGTAACACCTCCATCACCATTGTCCAAACCTCACTTTGCACCACTGCAACTTGACTTCTTCAGAATAATACATCCACTCTCCATCTAAACTAAGCATTGCATTAGCTTCTTAGAGGTTCATTGAGGCTATTTTTATCATCACAACACCTTGAAATGTGCTCTAAATCAAAACACGAATTTCAGTTTGAAGTTAAGTTTTCTTGACTTTGAGCTCTTCATACAAGCATCACTAGTGGTTCATTTTTGAAGATAAAGTGTAGATATCATTTCCCTGAAGCTAACAATATGCTTACTTTTCATTTTCATTAACCATGTGTTGAGAATTTCAAAACTGAAAATCCAGAAAAGTTAGGTTTGTTTTGGGGCAAAACAAAATTCTCCTTCATCTTTGATTTATAGTTTATGAAATTTATATGGATGAATTTATGTTGAAAAATAGAGCAAGTTTCATGTTTACATTTTCTGATTTGTTTGAGAAATAAGGAAGAAGAAGCTGGCGCGAGGTTAGGGATGAAGTACAAAACTGCATTATATATGTAACATAAAAATGTTAGAAGTAAAACCGCAGCATGAGTCAATGCATATCTCATATGAGTCGACTCATGTTAGTCACAAAACATGGGATGAGTCAATACAATGCATTATGTATCAATACATTTGTTATCAAGACATATTACAGAGAGACAAAATGTGTATGAGTGGATGCAAAACAAAAATATGTCGATGCAACCAAGAAATGAGTCGATGCAAACCATTATGTATCAATAAATACTGAGTTGGTTTTGATTTCCAAAAACAAGAAGTGATATGTATCGATGCATAAGTGCATGTGTCGATGCATAAAAGTTTTTTAAACAGTTTTCCTTTCTTTTTATGTTATTTTTATATTTTTATATATTTTATTCATTATTAAATATGGTTGTAATAGTAATTAGGTTTTAATTTCTTTCATCCTCCATTTGTAAATTGTATCCCCATCCCCTAAATGATGTAATATAATAGAACTTTAAATTTCCGCAATTTATCACTTTCAATATTACTGCTAGTAACTAGGGTTTGTATGGCAAGACATAAAATCAACAAGTATACAACTTTAATTCAAGACAAAAGGCATGAAAACAAAACACTTTGCACACTTACACCTCTAGGGTTAACCCACACTTGTTGCCTCGAATAAAAACAGTCATGTCCCTCGAACGTGGGATACTTTAGCAAAGACCCTCGATTACAAGATCGTAGTCCCTCGATGACCATTCGATGTTTCCTTCCGTAAAATGATCTTAGTCCCTTATGACAAGTTTCTAAGGTATCCTACAATGTTTCCTTTTAGGACTATACGATGACTCACGCCTGTCTCTTCACATCCAATTATAGGGCTTCTTACCAATCAATGGTAAGATAGCAATATCTAAAGGAGGAGGAAATGAACAAAGACTTTTTGAGTAGGTAGAACGTTCATAGTTGCTTACTAACAATAATTCAAAATACCTTTCAAACACAAAAACACTTTCCATGAAATATTTTCAAAAGTCAACACTTTGTATACATTTTCGCCGAAACGAGAATCGTTACAAAGTTCACCTAAACAAAGGCACTTTTCAAAAGTACTTTCAAAAACAAATCACAAGCATATTTACAAAGAAATTCAAAAGTGAGCTAGAAACTAAGATCCCATAGATAACTACGGATGAAAAGGGTGCTAACACCTTCCCTTTTTATAACCTACCCCCCAAACTCAATAAAATATCTCAAAAGGTATTTCCTGTTATTTTCACCCTTTCCTTTATTGGATAAAAGAAAAGTCGGTGGAAACTCTTTCTATCCGCAACAATTGCGATAAAACTCAAAACACTCAAGTCAGTTCTCCCACCGTATTACAGAACTGGCGACTATGTTGGGGAGTAAAAGAGAAATTGGGGTTACCTTAGAGAATAGATCACATTTAAATTCTTTCATTGTTTGACTTGCTTGCTTTAATCTTAAAAGTGTGTTTGGGTTTTATGTAGATCCTCTACCCAGATCTGGGAATATCATTAGGTAAGTAGCAATAGATTGTGGAGACCGTACGACGTAGACCGATATGGTTGAGGCAATGGCTACATCAGTGTGACATATTTGTTGGTACTAGTATCTCTTGTATTGAATTGAGGAGAATACAGGGATGTTGCATGGTGTCATGAAGCACTAACTAACCGTAGAACCTTTAGTGGAACAACTTGGCCATTAGGAAGTAGTAAGGTAGCCGACTTTGGTGCAAAGTTGAAGATTGGTTGATACTTGATACTACACTCATTGAGATTGGACTTTTGAGATACTTTGGTTGCAAGAAAAGATTGATTATGCTAAAACAATGTCCAATGAAGAAAGATCAATGATCTTGAGATTCCCTAGAACCCGGTTACTTTCTAGGACAAGTTGAACCAACTAAAGTTCAAGAGGGTACTTACTTATAAAACCCATGCAAGCCTAAACCTAAGGTCCTTGTGTGCTTTGTTTGTGATTATTATTCATGACATCATAAACATCATAACATCATAATAATTCTCACTAACCATTTCAAGGGTTTAGGAATTTATCTTTGTTCTGTTTTGTAAGACATGGCTTCCACACGTAGAAATACAATTTGAGTCAACTTCTTGAAAGTATCTCCTTAACTTCAAGAGTTAGCATTAAGGGTACCTAGAGATTCTCCCTTCACCAATAAATATGGTCGACTTATCAACTTGGATACCTCAAACTTCCAAGAAGAAATGATGTGTGTGCCCTTCTAATTCTTTGATCATATGCATCATTGTTTTACCTTTCCCGACTACCAATTGGTGCCTACATTGGAAGAATTCTCTCAACTGTTGGGAGTTCCTGTGCTCGATCAAATACCATTCACCGGTTTAGATTAAACTCCAAAGCCTGAAGTTATTGCCAAAGCCTTGTTGTGATCGGTGGAAATAGAACTGACTGTTTTTTAAGCTGGTTCGCGAAATGTCGCGGTAAGCAAGAGTCGCCACCGTCTTTTATGTTCTCCAACATGGAAAGGACAAAAGCACAGCAAAATTCCTTCTTTGAGAATGTTTCTCGGTTCGGGAGGTAGATTTATAGAAAGGGAATGTGTTAGCACCCTTTCTATCCGTGGTTATCCACGGGCTCTTAGGTACTTTCTCTTATGTTTTCATAAACTTGTTTGCTTTTCATGTGTGTGTGGGTTTTGAAAATTTTTCGTTTGAAAATTTTCTAAGTAACTCTTGTATCTGTCCTCAAGAGTGTATGAAAAATTTCTTTGAAAACTTTTTGAAAGTGTCAGTGTGAAAAGTTGTTTTGTTTGTTTTTGAGAGAGAGCAAGTACCCAGGAGAAATCTACCTACTCTAAGGAATTAGGTTGTGTAAGAGTCCTTTAGATAGTGCTAGCCCACTATTGAGAAGTAGGTAGCACCGTCGTTGGAGGTGTTCGGGTCAATTCGATTAAGGGACATGTATGGTCACCGAAGCAATAGTAGGACACCTTAGAAGTAACCCTAATGTCCTAGATCCTTTTTATCCGAGGCAACCGTTTTGAGGCAACTGGATCTTTAGACAGGAGGGCGACCTCTAAAACACCCTATACTTGACGACCACATCGAGGCAACCAGTGAGGCGTACCCTAAGAGTGGCATGTGCATGTGTGTTGTTTTTCAGTTAATGTTTATCTTTGATCATGTTATTTGGTGATTTACGAGTTGTTTTTATTTGTCATTCAGTCTTGCATGCATTTTTTAACAGTTAAGAGTGTAGAAAATAAAGTGCGGAAAGGTAAATCTACGCTATTACAAGGCGCGGGTCTATACATCGCCAAAGACAAAAACCCGTTTGGAAATAAATGCGGAAAGTAAAGAAAGCAATAAAACCTAATTACTATTACATCCTTTGAGCAGATACATAAATAATCAAAAATAATGATAATGTGCGAAAGAATTAAATTGGAACGTCCTAGGGTTTTTGACCCTTTTGAGAAAATATGAGTTTTTTGTCTTTTGCCTTTAATTAAAATTAACCCTAATTTACTAATCAAATATTTAATTAAAAGAAAAAATGTTTTTTTTTGTGTTTTTAATATTTTAATGAAAAGTAAAAAGAAAAAGGAAATTAAAAGTCAAGAAAACCCTAGTTCTAAGTTTATTTTAATTATTAATAAAAAATGTCAAAGTTAACCTAATTAACTAAATTAATTAATTTACATTTTATTTACAAAGATAATAATTAAAAAATAAGAATAATGATAATTAATAAAATATGATTGAAAATGCCAAACCCTAATTCTACATAATTTTTATTTATTGAGAAAAAGATTAAAATTAAACCTAAATTAAACTAAATTATTTGTTAGTATTTTATTTACAAAAATAATGATTAATGAATTTAATAAATAATAATAATATTTACAATTTTTACATTATCTGAATTTATTAAAAAAAAATTAGTTTATTAGTTAGTAATAATAATAATAATAATAATTAGTAAAAAGAATTAAAAAAAGAAAGAAAATAAAAAGGAAAATAAACCAGGGGGGTTTGAAGGCCCAAATGGAAGTGAATTTGTTGAATCTGGCCCATTAAGCACAAAGCCATGTTTGACTTCCTTGAATCGTCCAGATATGCATTGACTCCTGAGTACCATGGTCTTTATTCTTTGACCATTGGATTGAGGGTTGTGGACACTTGGCTAGCTGATGCGTGAGGACATATGGTGAACTTCTTGATAAGTGCTGCATGGGAATTTGTTAGAAAAAATAACATTGAGGTTTGGGTGGACCTGGGAATCGAACCCAGGTCCCAACAATTTCCAGACACATCATCAACCACCACACCATGCTGCATGCTTTGTTATTATAATAGATAATGAAAATAATATATAAAAGAAATTCAACTATGCTGGAAACCAAAAAAAGCGCGCATTATATTCAAACTAGCCAACCATGTTGAGACACGTCCTTCATCTTCTACCTTTTCCTGTAAAACAAAGAACAAGATAGCGGGGGTTTTTAACCCCCTCAAAGCAAAATTGCCAATAATAACGATTAGGCATACAGTGAATATAAAAAGGGCGCGATGGTATCAATGCGTTCGTCTCATCCTGACGAATTTAACCATATGTGTCTTGAGGTCTAATTTTACTTATGCTGTAAACCCCCAAATTAAAAGCTTCGAAACCCTAGCATTCTCCAATGGCAGTTTTCGTTTTAGGGCACCATAATCAAATTAAACTATATCAAAAGCTTCAGAATGATGTTAGCAATGCAAAGCAATAGTCAAAACATGTTAATGATGCATAAAACTTGATTTTCCATTATGGAAAAGAATGGTAAACCGTGTGACTGTTTGAGGTGATTCCTGGAGCTTTAGAGCTTGTTCTTGATTGCAAATCGTCCCTGAATGTCCGAGCAAGGTATTGGAAACAAGAAAAGGGTTTGAATTGTGCTGGAAGGTTGATTTCAATTTTCAACTTTTTCTTGGTTTTTTGGAATTTGGTTATGGTGTTTGATAGCAGCATGCACGTGAATGATTTTAGGTTAAGCTTTAGTACATATAGTGGAATGAATTAGGTTAAATCTTTGGGCAAAAGATCCATGGCATAATGTTTTGCATCCTTGATTTCTAATCAAATCTTTTCCAATTTTTTGATTGATAAAACTTGCTAAAATTGGATGATTTTGTCTCCTTGATTGATACATGAGATCTTCAGCATGTGTTGATCATATTTTCTCCATAAAAGATTTGAAAATAATATCTTTTGAATTTTCCTACAATTAAATCAATTAAATGAATTATTAATCAATTAAAAATCCAAATAATTAATAAAAATAATAAAATAATTCAAATCAATCTTAATGGGTCGTGCATAAGCCTTGGGTAATGATTCAAGAAAGAATTTGAGGCCCATTAGCAAAAACAAGGTGTTTTAGGCAAAGTTGACTTTTGCAAATTCCCAAAATTTCCCAACTTCTCCAATGCATATCTTGCTCAATTTTGAAGCTATGAACATGTTCTTGGACATTTTAGAAAGGTATTGAAGTCCTATAACCAATGCCTTTGGTCCCATGTCATTTTGATTTACCAATCTCAAGTTATGGTCTTTGACTTAAAGTGCCTTTTTATTGACTTTTGAAATTGACCTATAATGTAGAAATTGATAGCTTTTTGTGAAAGCATTTCTTGGACTTGGAATGTGATGATGAGTTGTAGGAAATGTCATCCCCTTCAAAATGAGCATTGGATGGGATTTTTCTGATGAACCATGAAAAAGTTATGCCCTGGTCAAGTTACAGTTGACTTTTCAGCTGTCCAAAAATAGAAACTTTTGGCATCTTGATGATTTTTGAGCCATGCTTGTGGAATCATGATCAAGACTTGATCAAATGGTGATTATGGATTCAAAATAAGATGTTGACCAAAATTTTTGACTTTTGACTGCCAAATAACCATTTTACCCCTACAGTTGATTGTGAAGCAAACGGGACTTTTGACTGTGCAATCTGGCATTGTGAACTTTGAAACTTGCCATGTAGATGCTTGAGGATATGTGTAGGCCTATGAGACTTGATTGGACCATTGAAAACCTCAAATTCACTGAAGGAACCAAAACCCTAATTTTGACTGTGTTAGGAGGCAATTTGACTGTGCAACCCTTGAAATATTTTGAATCATTTGAAGGTTGATCTTGACAAATCTTGAAGAATATGGGAGGGCAAATTTTGGGGTACAACAGTTACCCCTGTTCAATCTTCTTAGACCTGAGGATGTAGATTGGCTTGTGTGCCTTTCGTGATCCGAAGGTGGAAGATGATTGAACACTAGAGTGCTCAGAAATTTGCACTCGCATAGTAGAATATCAGCAATGTGATGTCGGGAATGGGCTTACAGATGCCATTTGGAGAGATGATGGATAGGAGGATGGGCTTATAGGTGCCATCTGGAGATGTGACAAAACCTTGTCGGGAATGGGCTTATAGATGCCATTTGGAAATGTAAGGGATGGTTGAATATGAGTAAGAAATGGAATAGCTTCCGTGTCTGGAGCATATCTAGTCTATATCTAATTGCTGACGTCTGAACGAGTAGTAGAATGACCGTCGTGTCTGAGGTATATCTATACTGCATCTGAATGAGTGACAGAGTGTCATCCGAATCTGGATCGTATCTGGAATGTCTTTTGAATGAATCTGGACTAAACAATAGAATAGCCTCTGGGTCTGGAGCATCTCTAAGTTGTCTTTAGCAGTTTGAATCTGAATAAGCAGCAATAGAATAGCGTCCGGGTCAGGAGCATCTCTAAGCTATATCTGAAAGGAATTCTGGAATACGTATCGGAATGTCGCCATGTCTGGGTTACAACTGAACTATCTCTAGACAGAAATCTGAATAAGCAGTAGAATAGCATCCGGATCTGGAGCATCTCTAGGCCATCTCTGAAAGGAATCTCTGAATAAGCAAAAGAATAGCATCCGGATCTGGAGCATTTCTAAGCTATCTCTGGAGAGAAAATCTGAATAAGCAAAAGAACAGCATCCATATCTGGAGCATTTTCCAGCTATATCTGAAAGTTAACTCTTGAATAAGCAAAAGAATAACATCCATATCTGCAGCATTTCCAAGCTATCTCTGAAGATAAATCTGAATAGGAGATAGAATAGCATCCGGGTCCGGAGCATCTCTAGGCCATCTCTGAGGAGAAACTTTGAATAAGCAAAAGAATAGCATCCATATCTGGAGCATTTCCAAGCTATCTCTGAAGATAAATCTGAATAGGCGATAGAATAGCATCCGGGTCCGGAGCATCTCTAAGCCATCTCTGAGGAGAAACTTTGAATAAGCAAAAGAATAGCATCCATATCTAGAGCATTTCCAAGCCATTTCTGGGAAGAAACTCTGAATAAGCAAAAGAATAGCGTCCGTGTCCGGAGCATCTCTAAGCTATCTCTGAAATCTCTTTAATGTAGATATGCCCTGGCTAGATACAGGTATCGAATCCACAATCAATCGCTCACAGATATGCCCTGGCTAGATACAGGTATCGAATCTGGAACTAGGTCGTCTACAGATATGCCCTGACTGGATAAGTATCAAATCTCTAAACTCTTCATGTAGACATGCCCTGGCTGGATACCGGTATCGAATCTACAATCAATTACTCACAGATATGCCCTGGCTGGATGCAGGAATCGAGTCTGGAATTGCGACAGTTGATAGTAATCATCTTTGTATTGACCTTTTTCCTGAAAAGGCAAAACATCAGTTGTATGCAATGTCATGATGTATGAAATGCATGATGTCATGATGTTCTCAAAAATAAATGAGATCGTGTCGTATGCACTTTATCATGTATGTAAGCAGGATGTATAAAATGTGATATGTTTATGAATGTGTTTTCGTCTAGGAAAATAAATCCTTGACGAATGCCGGGAGGTTAATTCCTGGGCTGATGTTGAAGTGTAAAGTTCTTCGTTTCCGCGGGGGATGATGATTGCAAGAATACCGGTAGGAGAAGATGACTCCGTTGGGGAATAAACTTATTGGAGAGATTACTCTGCGGGGAATTACTCTGTGGGGAAGAGATACTTCATTGAGACTTTGATGATAACTCCGCTGGGGATTCCGTTGATATGTTTTGTTGGGGAATTTTGATGAACTCTGTTGGGGGATAGGAAGAACTTCGCCGAGGACGATCTTTCCGTGGTAACTAGCTGAGGATAACCCAGTTATAAGCTCTGGTGGGGAATAACCTTTGAACAGGGTCGGGGAGAGATACGTTGTACTCTGCAGGGGACTAGCTTCCAGAATCTACTGGGATAAGCTTCCAGAATCTACTGTGGGTAAGCTTCCAGAATCTAATGGGGAGGATGATTCAACTCTCCTGAGGAAACTTTTTGGACTGCACTGGGGAAATGGCTCCACTGGGGTGTCTGGTATTCCGCCGGGGAACAATCTTATATTAAGACTGCCGGGGATGCTTGATTAGGAGCATCTCCATACTCCGATTGGGAATGTTGAGATCTTCTGGGGATACCCAACTTCCTTAGGGATGACAGTAGCCTAACTCTGCTTGGGGAGAGTGTTGCTGACTTGCTGGAGATACTGTTCCTTTTCGGGATTTATGGGAGACCAACTCTGCTTGGGGGAGAGTATTGCTGAATCTTGTCGTACTCCGCGGGGAGTGGAGGTATCCTGGTTACATTCTTCAGCTGAACTTACCTTGGTACCTCGGCGGACAGAGCGACTAGATCGCTTAGACAACTCTTATTGCCCCAGTTTCTGCGGGAGAAGGTACCTGTGGAGGCCTTGATAACTGCCGGTTGATGACTCTTCTTATGGTTAGGCGAGTGACGAGATGACGGGACATAGTCGTACGCTGTGATCCCTAATTTTTGCCTGGACCGCCCTTTCAGGTTTTCAGTCCACCGGGAAACCCATTTTTGCCCAAGCCGCCTTTTCAGGTTTTCGACTTGTCGGGTGTACAGATTTTTTTCATTTTCATCCCTTATTTTTGCCCGAACCCTTTTGGTTCGCCGGGAAGCCCTTATTTTTGCCTAGGTGTGTCAACCTAGCGGGTCTTTGTTCATGCGCAATATTTTTTTTCCGACTATGTCCACATTCTCAGAATGTAGGGAGTTGCCCCTGTCAGAAGTGTTTTTCCGTGCCCCCATAAGATGTTTGATCAGGCAAGATTCGTTGCTGGAATGCCCCAAGCGACTCAGGAGGAGATTTGCCCCAGGCTATTTGGCATTTTGAGAGATTCTCCGAATCTTGACTGGACTGCCCCAGATGACGGACCATGATTATGTCTTCCCCTTGGTTGGAAGTGCTTTTGTTCACTAGACGTTCATCGTGCGAACTTCTATGTTGTTCAAACAAATAGTCATATGCAAACAATGTTATATTAAAAATGCAGAGCTTATGTCTGTCTTGAAGTTTTTGAAAATGCTTTTTTTCATAAAAACAAGTGAATCTTGTAAACTGTGATGTCAACTCGTTATTTTACCGCAAGCCTTAAGGAGTCAGGATACCTTTCGTAACAGTATGCTTTCGAACTAACCCATGCTTCAGCTAGGAATTTTTGGGGTTATAACGTGGCCTGGTTCACTGTTCAAGAAACAAAGGATAAAGGCTCAAATTTTATTTGTACCCACCCGCTCTTCGTGATGTTCTTCAAACCTAAACTCAGCTAATCGTGCGTTAGACCTTGTTTGAGTCTTTGCTATGATATTCCGGTGATGGTTAGGATATTGACAATTTATTTTGAATAGGAAGTCATTTCTTTTTGGTTGAAGGTTTGTAGCACCTCTTTCTTTTTGATTTAGTTATCCCTATTTTTTGCCTGAACTGTTTCTTTTATGATTACAGTCAGCGGGATGCCCCAGTTTTGTAAGTATCCTTCATAGGTTTTGACTTGTTGGGTTTTAGTTTTTTTTTGGTAATGACTGCCTGTCTCGACGATTGTAGGGAACCATCACTGTCTTTTGTTTTAGAAGGACTCCTTTGATGTCATTCGCTGTGCACTTGGATCAACTGAGAGAACTACCCTGCCCCAGGTTATGATTAAGGGTTTTAATTTTCGAAAAGAAAAACTCCTACTTCTTTGGATCGAAGGGGTTGACGAGGGATTAACTTCCTTATAACTCTAGTGTTTAGGGATTGAAATAATGCCTGTACCTCATCAGCGGGGTCTGTTTAAAAACATACTGTAAATTGTGGTATTATTATCGTCATCCTCCCTCAAGAGGCTTAGAATTATTAATCGAGCGTTGAACATCAATGAAAGCAATTTTGAATATAATGAATACAAATGGATTGATTCAAAACAGACATATGCGATGCATTAATGGAATAAACAAGTTTGCTATGACATTAATTGTTTGTATAAGCAAAGAAAAATACAACTCGGAAATTCAAATAAACAAAAGCCTTCAGTGATTTGGAAAAGGACCAGTGATTACGTTTGGAGTCTCTGGTGCTTCAAACTGGACTTCTTTGGCCTCAATCATGTCTTGGACCTTGTTCTTCAGAGCCCAACAGTTGTCCGTAGTATGCCCCGGGCTATCAGAGTGGTATGCACACCTTTCGTTGGGATGATAGTTAGGAGCAGAAGTGTTTGGATTCCGGAGAGGAGCCCTTAAGGTAATCAGCCATGCCTTCAACATTTGCTATAGCGCTTGATCCAGTGACATGTTGATCTTAGTGAACTGTCGTTTGGGTGCGACCTCCTTACGTTGCTGCCCCTGTCTTTGCTGAGCAGGCATAGGATTAGAGATCTTGGTTGCCCCTACATGTTGATCATGACGACTCTTTTTACCATGCACAGCGTTGGACTCTTTTTCCCAGTGTAAGGCTTTTTGTGAGTGTCAGAAGGTGTGGCCTCTTGAATCTTCCCAGCCTTGATACCAGCTTCAATTCTTTCCCCAGTTAAGATCAAATCTGTAAACCCAGCAGAAGAATTTCCAATCAGATGGTTGAAGAACGGCCCAGACAGGGTCCCCAAGAACATGTCAACGAGTTCCCGATCAGTCAGAGGTGGTTGCACCCTTCCAGCAAGGTCTCTCCACTTTTGGGCGTACTCTTTAAATCCCTCACCCGTCCCTAGTGACATACCCTAGAGTTGGGTACGCGTAGGAGCGAGGTCGGAATTATATTGATACTGCTTATAGAACGCAGTAGCCAAGTCCTCCCAGTTACGAATACTAGCTCCATCCAGCTGATAGAACCATTCGAGTTGAGTCCCTGAAAGACTTTCCTGGAAGAAATGGATCCATAGATTCTTGTCAACAGTGTAAGGTTGGATCTTTCTCACATAGGATCTGAGATGCAGCTTAGGACAGGATGCCCCATCGTACTTCACAAAAGCAGATGCCTTGAACTTATGTGGGATCACCACCCTAGAGGATAGACCTAGATCTTCGAAGTCCATGCCGGGAACTTTCTGTATCTCCATAGCACTTAGCCGGTCTTCTAGCTGTTTGTACCTGTCCTCAGCTGGAGGGTACTGTTCATCATTGTAATCGGTCTCGTTGTCGGAGACCACGGGACTAGGAACCCTTCTCTCTTAAGGATTGTCTTTGCCCACAGATGAAGTAGTCAGCTCATCCTCGTTCGGTAATCCATTCCCAGATCTGCGTCTAGGGTTGAACAAAACAGTCCTCTTGTTCTTCTTCTTCTCTTTCAGAAGCAGAGTCTTCAAATCCTGTTGACCCTGGGCTAGGCTCATAACCAACTCCTGGAACTGGGCATTCTGGGCCTGGAGGGCCTTGATAGCTTGTTCATTGGATGATTCAGGATTCATGATGATTGCTAAAATAAACAGCGAAGGAGGTAAGTGACCTGTCAAAAGGGTACCTGTAATGCAATGATATGTATGTATGCATGCAATGTTTTCAAGGATCTCGCGGGGTAAACAAGAAAAATTGTTAGAATCTGGTAGCTTGATTGAAGGAACTTCATGTTGTTGAGAGTCCTTCTTCAAGAGTCAAGGCTCACCATATCAAGTGGGTCATAGCCCCTGACTCAAGTTATCAACCTTGGCTAGAGGAAATAAATCCCCTTTGCCCCTTGCTAGACAGTTGGTTCATCATGACCTGCACCACAAACCCTTGAGATCCTTGGAATGGGTTAGTCTTTATGTAGGATGTATGCAATGGTATGATGTTATGCTATGCATGGAGTGATGTGAGTGAACCCTGTTATGAGTCCAGATTAAGGACTGTAAACAAAACTTGCAAGGAACCCGTGTGTCAGATAACAAGCATGCAAGTAGTCAAGTTTGAAAGCACACAAGTCACACCAGAAAGCCCTTAGAGTTTAGGCCAGCATGAAGTTTAGGTACTACCCTCTTTCAGTTTCGTTGGTTAAAACCTGTCCTAGAAAATAGTAACCGGGTTCTAGAGGATCCCAATATCACTGACTACCCTCAATCGGTCATAACTCCAGCGTCGCAATCTTTTCTTGCGGCCAGAACCATCGCGAGAGTTTAGCCTCAATGGGTGTAGCATACTGCTACTATTCTATGGCCAAGGTGGGTCAAATTAGGGTTCTAAGGTCGGTTGGTGCTTAATGACTCCTCAGAAGACCCATATTCTCCTTGTTGCAACACAAGGGATATCGGTACAGACCAAGGTGTCACACCAACGTAGCCACTGCTTCACCCGTGTCGGTCTACGCCGGACAGGTCCCTCACAGCTTATGCTACCTAAAAGGGTATTCCCCAGATCCGGGTTAGGATCTATGAAACTCCGATGCAACCCACAAATATAAAAGCAATCAAAGCAAGAAATTGAAAACATAAGTATGGTCTAATCCTAAGGTACACCTCACTTATTAAGAATCCCCAGCAGAGTCTCAAGTTCTGTGATCGGTGGAAATATAACTGACTGTTTTTTAAGCTGGTTCGCGAAATGTCGCGGTAAGCAAGAGTCGCCATCGTCTTTTATGTTCTCCAACATGGACAGGACAAAAGCACAGCAAAATTCCTTCTTTGAGAATGTTTCTCGATTCGGGAGGTAGATTTATAGAAAGGGAAGGTGTTAGCACCCTTTCTATCTGTGGTTATCCACGGGCTCTTAGGTACTTGCTCTTATGTTTTCAAAAATTTGTTTGCTTTTCATGTGTGTGTGGGTTTTGAAAAAGTTTCGTTTGAAAAATTTCTAAGTAACTCTTGTATCTGTCCTCAAGAGTGTATGAAAAATTTGTTTGAAAACTTTTTGAAAGTGTCAGTGTGAAAAGTTGTTTTGTTTGTTTTTGAGAGAGAGCAAGTACCCAGGATAAATCTACCTACTCTAAGGAATTAGTTTGTGTAAGAGTCCTTTAGATAGTGCTAGCCCACTATTGAGAAGTAGGTAGCACCGTCGTTGGAGGTGTTCGGGTCAATTCGATTAAGGGACATGTGTGGTCACCGAAGCAATAGTAGGACACCTTAGAAGTAACCCTAATGTCCTAGATCCTTTTTATCCGAGGCAACCGTTTCGAGGCAACTGGATCTTTAGATAGGAGGGCGACCTCTAAAACACCCTATACTTGACGACCACGTCGAGGCAACCAGTGAGGCGTACCCTAAGAGTGGCATGTGCATGTGTGTTGTTTTTCAGTTAATGTTTATCTTTGATCATTTTATTTGGTGATTTACGAGTTGTTTTTATTTGTCATTCAGTCTTGCATGCATTTTTTAACAGTTAAGAGTGCGGAAAATAAAGTGCGGAAAGGTAAATCTATGCTATTACAAGGCGCGGGTCTATACATCGCCAAAGACAAAAACCCGTTTGGAAATAAATGCGGAAAGTAAAGAAAGCAATAAAACCTAATTACTATTACATCCTTTGAGCAGATACATAAATAATCAAAAATAATGATAATGCGCGAAAGAATTAAATTGGAACGTCCTAGGGTTTTTGACCCTTTTGAGAAAATATGAGTTTTTTGTCTTTTGCCTTTAATTAAAATTAACCCTAATTTACTAATCAAATATTTAATTAAAAGAAAAAATGTTTTTTTTTTGTGTTTTTAATATTTTAATGAAAAGTAAAAAGAAAAAGGAAATTAAAAGTCAAGAAAACCCTAGTTCTAAGTTTATTTTAATTATTAATAAAAAATGTCAAAGTTAACCTAATTAACTAAATTAATTAATTTACATTTTATTTACAAAGATAATAATTAATAAATAAGAATAATGATAATTAATAAAATATGATTGAAAATGCCAAACCCTAATTCTACATAATTTTTATTTATTGAGAAAAAGGTTAAAATTAAACCTAAATTAAACTAAATTATTTGTTAGTATTTTATTTACAAAAATAATGATTAATGAATTTAATAAATAATAATAATATTTACAATTTTTACATTATTTGAATTTATTAAAAAAAAATTAGTTTATTAGTTAGTAATAATAATAATAATAATTAGTAAAAAGAATTAAAAAAAGAAAGAAAATAAAAAGGAAAATAAACCAGGGGGGTTTGAAGGCCCAGATGGAGGTGAATTTGTTGAATCTGGCCCATTAAGCACAAAGCCATGTTTGACTTCCTTGAATCGTCCAGATATGCATTGACTCCTGAGTACCATGGTCTTTATTCTTTGACCATTGGATTGAGGGTTGTGGACACTTGGCTAGCTGATGCGTGAGGACATATGGTGAACTTCTGGACAAGTGCTGCATGGGAATTTGTTAGAAAAAATAACATTGAGGTTTGGGTGGACCTGGGAATCGAACCCAGGTCCCAACAATTGCCAGACACATCATCAACCACCACACCACGCTGCATGCTTTGTTATTATAATAGATAATGAAAATAATATATAAAAGAAAATCAACTATGCTGAAAACCAAAAAAAGCGCGCATTATATTCAAACTAGCCAACCATGTTGAGACACGTCCTTCATCTTCTACCTTTTCCTGTAAAACAAAGAACAAGATAGCAGGGGTTTTTAACCCCTCAAAGCAAAACTGCCAATAATAACGATTAGGCATACAGTGAATATAAAAAGGGCGCGATGGTATCAATGCGTCCGTCTCATCCTGACGAATTTAACCATATGTGTCTTGAGGTCTAATTTTACTTATGCTGTAAACCCCCAAATTAAAAGCTTCGAAACCCTAGCATTCTCCAATGGCAGTTTTCGTTTTAGGGCACCATAATCAAATTAAACTATATCAAAAGCTTCAGAATGATGTTAGCAATGCAAAGCAATAGTCAAAACATGTTAATGATGCATAAAACTTGATTTTCGATTATGGAAAAGAATGGTAAACCGTGTGACTGTTTGAGGTGATTCCTGGAGCTTTAGAGCTTGTTCATGATTGCAAATCGTCCCTGAATGTCCCAGCAAGGTATTGGAAACAAGAAAAGGGTTTGAATTGTGCTGGAAGATTGATTTCAATTTTCAACTTTTTCTTGGTTTTTTGGAATTTGGTTATGGTGTTTGATAGCAGCTTGCACGTGAATGATTTTAGGTTAAGCTTTAGTACATATAGTGGAATGAATTAGGTTAAATCTTTGGGCAAAAGATCCATGGCATAATGTTTTGCATCCTTGATTTCTAATCAAATCTTTTCCAATTTTTTGATTTATAAAACTTGCTAAAATTGGATGATTTTGTCTCCTTGATTGATACATGAGATCTTCAGCATGTGTTGATCATATTTTCTCCATAAAAGATTTGAAAATAATATCTTTTGAATTTTCCTACAATTAAATCAATTAAATGAATTATTAATCAATTAAAAATCCAAATAATTAATAAAAATAATAAAATAATTCAAATCAATCTTAATGGGTCGTGCATAAGCCTTGGGTAATGATTCAAGAAAGAATTTGAGGCCCATTAGCAAAAACAAGGTGTTTTAGGCAAAGTTGACTTTTGCAAATTCCCAACAATTTCCCAACTTCTCCAATGCATATCTGGCTCAATTTTGAAGCTATGAACATGTTCTTGGACATTTTAGAACGGTCTTGAAGTCCTCTAACCAATGCCTTTGGTCCCATGTCATTTTGATTTACCAATCTCAAGTTATGGTCTTTGACTTAAAGTGCCTTTTTGTTGACTTTTGAAATTGACCTATAATGTAGAAATTGATAACTTTTTGTGAAAGCATTTCTTGGACTTGAAATGTGAAGATGCGTTGTAGGAAATGTCATCCCCTTCAAAATGAGCATTGGATGGGATTTTTCTGATGAACCATGAAAAAGTTATGCCTTGGTCAAGTTACAGTTGACTTTTCAGCTATCCAAAAATAGAAACTTTTGGCATCTTGATGATTTTTGAGCCATGCTTGTGGAATCATGATCAATACTTGATCAAATGGTGATTATGGCTTGAAAATAAGATGTTGACCAATTTTTTTGACTTTTGACTGCCAAATGACCATTTTACCCCTACAGTTGATTGTGAAGCAAACAGGACTTTTGACTGTGCAATCTGGAATTGTGAACTTTGAAACTTGCCATGTAGATGCTTGAGGATATGTGTAGGCCTATGAGACTTGATTGGACCATTGAAAACCTCAAATTCACTGAAGGAACCAAAACCCTAATTTTGACTGTGTTAGGAGGCAATTTGACTGTGCAACCCTTGAGATATTTTGAATCATTTGAAGGTTGATCTTTACAAATATTGAAGAATATGGGAGGGCAAATTTTGGGGTAAAACACTTGCATTTGAAGAGATCCTACATTATGTAAAATTGGGAAACGAGGAGTGGAGTCAAGGGTTTCCTAGCCAAGTTTCTGTTGGAGAAGTCTCGATTATTTTGGGAGGATATGGATTTTCAAGATTTTGAAGATGTCTTTGCCCTTCTAATCTATTGTTTGGTTCTGTTCCCCAATCCAGACCAACTCATAGATGTGAATGTCGTTAAGATTTTTCTCTCTCGTAATCCCGTGCCTACGCTACTTGGAGATATCCTACATTGTTTTCACACCCGCACCATAAAGAAGAGAGGGACTCTTTTGTGTTGCATTCCATTGCTGTCTAGGTGGTTTATTTCACACCTACCTCGATCAACATTGAAGAATAAACAAGGTTTGACATGGTCTCAAAGGATGATGAAGCTCTGACACTCGGATATTCATTGGTGTTCCCGATCTTTGAAGGATATTACCATCATTGACCATTGTGGGCAGTACCCTAATGTTCCACTCTTGGGTATTAGGGGAGGTATTACCTATAACCCTTCTCTTGCATTACGACAATTTGGGTATGCACAAAGAGATGGTCCATATGATACGCTCATCCATGGTTTGGTATTCGACTACGAGGGTGACGTCCAAGGCTATCGTCAAAGGTTCATACGAGCTTGGAGAATGGTAAACAAAGTGGATAACAATACTTTGGGGCATACCAATTGAATCTCTCTTGAGCCTTACCTCAAGTGGGTATGAACTCGTGCTCAAAGTCTCGTGATGCCTTACCAAACCATTCTACTTGTGATTATAGAGCCCGTTGCTGAGGGAGACACTCCTTACACTCTTCTTCATCCTAACATGACTACCGACTTAGAGGAATTGCAAAGATCATGGATTCAACTCAAGGGAGAATGAGATACCTTTGAAACACAGTTCTACGCAAGCGAGAAGAAGGTTTTGGAGCTCACGAGTCAACTTCATGAAGAGCGAAGCCTGAATGCCTACATTTCACCAAAGATGGTTTTTCGACACATGTTCCCTCATCTTTTCACTGTTTATTTCAGTACAAGATGGATCTCGAGCAAACAGTGAAGGACTTGCAGACTCAAAACTCTCAGTTTCAAGAAACTCTGCTCAACTTAGCAAAGGGGAAGCAAGAAATGATGGCTTTTCTTGTCACGAAGAAGAAGACCAAGAAGAAAGTTGTAATCAACATGGGGAAGAGGTTTAAAGGGCCCACCAGACAAGTCCAAGTTGAAGAGGATTCCTCCGAAGAGGATGAAAATCAATATGAAGATGCTAGGAGCACCCGTGCTGGGGGTGGAAACAATCAAATCTCTGAAGACGAAGATTATTTTGATGAGCAACATCCACCAGCTGACGATAAATATAAGCAACTAGAAGACAAATTGAAAGCTGTGGAAATCTAAGTTGTGCTTAGATTGGACTTTGGTGACATGGGTATGGTTCCTGGGGTAGTCATTCCGCATAAATTCAAGATCCTCGCTTTTTCCAAGTACGATGGTGTCTCATGTCCAAAGTTTCACCTAAGATCTTACTTCCGCAAAATTCAGCCGCATACCGCTGATAAGTAATTGTGGGTGCATTTTTTTTCAAGAAAGTCTAGTTGGGACGCAGTTGGAGTGGTTTTACCAATTGGAAGGAACTAACATACATACTTGGGAGGATCTGGCCACTGCCTTTTACCGCCAATATCAATGTAACGCTGATCTTGCGCCAACTAGGGTGCAATTGCAAGGAATGATCATGGGTACCAATGAGGGCTTCAAAGAATACACCCAAAAATGGAGAGACCTGGATGGCAGGGTGCAACCACCATTAACTGATAGAGAATTGGTAGACATGTTTATGGGAACCTTGACTGGACCATTTTTTAACTTATTGATTGGAAGTTCATCATCCGGATTCACTGAATTGATCTTGACTGGTGAGAGGGTTGAAAGTGGGATTAAAAGCGGGAAAATACCGAGGGCCTCCACCTCTGATGTTATGAAAAAACCATTTGCTGGAAAAAGAGAGACTAATGCTGTATATGGATCAAGAAGACTTACTAAGAATGACCGCCATCATTCAGTAGGGGCAGTATTAATTTCCAATCCTACACCTACTCAACAACAACAAGGGAATAGGCGACGGACAAAGTTTCAAGAAAGACAGTATACTAAGATCAATATGTCACTGTCTCAAGCGTTGCAACACTTACTAAAAGAGGAGCTGGTTACATTAAGGGATCCTCCCCAAAACCCTGATACGTCCTCTCCTAAATACAACCCCAATTCCAAATGCGCTTACCACTCAAACAGCCCCGGACATGATACCAATGATTGCTGGTCTCTAAAGAACAAAAATCCAAGACCTAATTGATAACAAGACAATTAAATTCTACCCTCCGCCAACTCCAAATGTGATCACTGCACCCATGCCAAGTCATGGTAAAGGTGTCAATGCTATTGAAGATGCCTCTTTTGTTGCCTCCATCATTGACTTAACCACTCCTTTGCAGACTATTAAAGAGAATTTGTTGAAAGCCCGAGTATTCCCTGGTGTTGTACCCCAAAATTTTCCCTCTCATTTTACTCAACACATGCCCATAGAGATCCTAAATTTGCTCAAGGTTGCCCAAGAGTTGACTAGATAAACTCTCTCCTAAGGCAATGTATCTTAAACTAGGGTTTACATTTTTATTAAGATGGGTGAACTCCAAAGACTTCATATTCTATCCATGGTCTTAATATTTTCAAGACCCTCCATGTAAAATTTCAAGCCTTGCACAAGAAGTTTGCTCAGTCAACTACTCAGATGCTTGAGAATCGACTGTATTAGGTCAAAAGTCAACTTGGACCACATATAGTCAAACTTCAAGATTTTTGGTTAACATCAACATTTTCAAGTTATATCCATAATTTGATCAAGGTTTGATCATGATTCCTCAAGGAATGCCCCAAATTCATCAAAACCCAAAAGTTGCTAAATTAGGGTTTCTCAAGGAAAGTCAACCAAACTTTGACCAAGCATAATTCCTCATACTTTATCAGAAATTTTCCATCCAATGCTCATTTTTAAGAGTATGCAATTCCCTACAATTCATCTTTAGACCTCAAGTTCAAAATATGCATTCACAAAAAGATATGGATTTCCACATTATAGGTCCTTTTGAAAAGTCAACAAAAATACTTTGTGGGTCAAAGCTTCTTACATGAACATGGAAGATTCAATTGAGATGAGACCAAACGGGTTGCTTATTGGACATCCTAAGCTTACTAAAAAGTCCAAGATCACCTCTCTAGGGTTAAAATTGGAAGAGATACGCCTTGTCAAAGTTGACCTTTTTTTCAAAATTGCCAAAAGTCAAATGTGCTCCAAAATGCATTTTTTTGCCAAATGGGCCTAACTTTTTATGCTTGCACCTCACTTATAACATGGTCCACGACCCAAATGTTCACTCACATGTTATTTGCTTCATTATTTATTTTATTTTGATTTTGTATTTATTAAAATTGAATTAAATCAAATAATTGGTAAATAATAGCAAAGATTCGTTTTGATTGGATTTTTGGACAGATTCCCAAGCTCATTATGCTGGCATATCAGAATCAAATCATATCAAAGATAAATGGCACAATAATGGCATGATTAGGCCAAATTTGGAAGTATATCATACCACATGAAAACCAAATCAAATCTTCAAAATTTTCAAAGATACTAGTGTTTTTTACAACCCTAATTCGTTCAAGTACATATACATAACACATCCAAAGCAAAAAAAAAAGAGGTGGCAGTCGTGAGAAAGGAAGAACAAAACTCTAAAATTGGCAAGAAAGTGAGAGATCATTCTTGGACTTAGAAGTTGATTTAGGTCATTCTAAGACTACCAATAGACTCCTGGATGTCTCCAGAACGTGACTCAATCAGCTACAAGCCTTGCCACGCCCGGATTCGCAAGCCATAGACCCACTGTTTACATCTCAAAACTTGAGTTTGATTTCTTAATTCACGCATGATTAAGCATTTTTAAATATTGCATTATGTTCATTTTTTCTTTTGCAAAGTTTTGGTTTACTTGATTTTGTGTTTTGCTGCTTAAATACAGAGTTGCCATTACTAGGGTTTTCGTGTTGGTTTTAGGGTTTTCACATACAAGTAAAATTAGACCAAGAACAGGGTACTGGGATGATCATGGCATCAAGACCAATTGAATCATGGTCTTTGAATTCATTTATCATGTGTATTGCTTAATGTTTGAAGCACGCAAGTTGTAGCCATGAACACTTGTCCATAGGTAAAAGTGCAAGGAGCTAAGACGACGGTCTCAATGAAGGAGAGGGTGACTTGTCACGACCTCATTAGATGATTTGAATTTCGCGCGTGTTTTTGATTCAGTTACTTGGTTTTACATATTATGTTTTGTTGTTATTATATTAACAAATAGGAACAACAACCCAGATGGCAAAAGCGTTGGTGGTAAGTGTGAGGACCTAGGTTCGATCCCAGGTCCCAATGCTTTCTTTGTTTTAGTTTTCCTTTACATATATGGTGTTGCTCTCATCCAAACGCCCACCACGGGCCATCACCATCCAACCAATGGATGCGTCTCATGCCCAGATCCAATGCATATCAACAAAAGAGCATGGTGCATCAATAGCAAGGAGCAATATCGAATCTCAAACATGGGATTGGGCTTCAGCTTGCTGGGCCTAACAATTCAGCAACACCCCCCCTGATTTCTTCAGCAAACATGCCCAATTTAATTTTCTTTTTTATTTCTCTTTTTTTTTTGTTTAATTATTTGTTTTCACAAATTAATTCTTTTTTATGAACTACAAAAAAACCATAAAATCACAAAAAACACCCAAAAATCATTTTTTTCATAAAATAGTTATTTTCTTTAATTAATTAATTTAGTTCAAATTAGGTTAATTTAATTCCTTTTCATAATTAAAACTAATAAAAAATTAGGGTTGTAAATAATTAATTTTTATCCAAAAATAACCAAATTATTTTTTAATTAGATTTTAGGTCTCTTAATTAATGCTTTGCATTTAATTCGTCGCGCGTATTTTAATTACCTTTTGTAATTATTATTGTAACTGCTTCGAGGTTGTAATAGGTTTTAATTAGGGTTTTAATTTCCGCACTTTATTTTTAGTTAAAAAATTCTGTATCTGCGAAAGCCATGTAATAGTTAGGATTTCTATTTCCGCAATTTAAATTTCCGCAACTATTAACTGTTAGATGTATGTTAATAGGATTGTATGGCAAGAATATTTGAAAATTAAAACGGTAGATTACCTAAATGTGCAAAAAAAATTAATTAAAAGGTCACTCGCACATGCTCACACCTAGGGTTTACTCCACTTGGGTTTCCTTCGGTTAAGGGGTCATGAAGTTTAGGGCTTGCAAGTGGTCGTCCTCTAGCCTCGAAAGATCTCAAATAACCCATTCAGATGTTGCCTTAGAAACATATCTGTAAGGCTTTAGGATGATTACTAACACCTCCTAACATTGCTTTTGTAACCGTATTTGTCCCTTCGAACGTCCCTTAAAACTCCAACGACTGTGATACCTATTCCTCAATAATGGGATAGCGATGTCTAAAGGAAAATGAACAGTATTTTTAGAGTAGGTAGATTAAATTTTAAGTACTTGCTCAAACAGATAAACTTTTCACACCAACATTTTTCAAAACAATTTTCAAAACAACTTTGTCACATCCTTGAGGACTGATACAAGGGTTATCACGAAGTAAAACTTTTTCAAAACCAGCACACACAAGCAACTTAAAAGTGATCAAGAACCTAAGAGCCCATGGAAAACCATGGATAGAAAGGGTGCTAACACCTTCCCTTTCTATAATCTACCCCCCGTACTCAGAAACATTCTCGAAAAAAGTTTTTTCTGTTCTTTTTCCTTTTCCTAATTGGATAAAATAAAAGTAGGTGGCGACTCTTGCTTACCGCGACATTTTATGAACAAAAAGCGCAAAATGCAAACCAGTATAACAGTCGGTTCTGCCACCGTATCATAGAACTGGCGACTCTGTTGGGGAGTAAAATAAAGTGGGGTTTACCTTAGGATCTAGGTCATTTTTAAAATTGCTTTCTTGTTTGTTTTTCCTGCTTTATCTTTAAGGGTTATTGCTTGGGTATTGTTGAAGATCCTACACCCGTATCTGGGGACACTCTTTAGGTAAACAAAAATAGATCATGGAGACTATACGGCGTAGACCGATATGGTTTAAGCGATGGATGTGTTGGTGTGGAACTTTGGTTGGTATCGGTATCCTTCGTGGGGAAACGAGGAGAATACTGGTCCTCCGTGTGGTATCGTGAAGCACTAACGGCCGTTAGAACCTTAGTTGAAAAAACATGGCCATTAGAAAGTAGTGAGATAGTCGGCCTTGGTATAGAGCTGAGGATTGGTTGATACTCGATGCTACACTCATTGAGATCAGACTTTTAGGATATTTCAGCAGCAAGAAAAGATATCTTGAGCTGAGACAATTCCCGATAAAGGATGGTCAATGATATTGAGATCCCTTAGAACCCAGTTACTTTTTAAGACAGGTTTAAAACCAACTAAACTTCAAGAGGGTATGGCCTTTAACTTCATGCATGCCTTAAACCTAAGAACTTGGTTTGATTTGTCTGTGTTTGCTATACCTGTGGTTTATCATGACATCATGCATCATAACATAGCATCCATTCTTATTGCACTAACCATTTCAAAGACCAAGGGATTTTATCTTTGTTCTATTTTGCAGATCATGGTTTCGGTTCGTAGAAACACTATCCGAATCAGCTTTGTGAAGATACCTTCCCAACTCAAAGAGCTAGTATCAAAGGTTTCCGAAACTTCTGCGTTCACTAAGAGACGTGGTCGACTTCTCAACCTAGTTACTTCAAACATTGATGAAAAGATGATGAGTGTACTCTTTCAGTTCTTTGATCCCAAGCACCAATGCTTCACCTTTCCAGACTATTAGTTTATGCCTACCATCGAAGAATTCTCTCAGCTATTGGATATACCCATTCTTGAACAGTTTCCCTTCATAGGTCTGGAAGAAGTTCCTAAGCCAAAAGTCATTGCCTCAACTTTGCACCTGAAACGGGCCGACGCGGTATCCAATTGGGAAACAAGAAGTGGAGTCAAGGGTTTTCTAGCCAAGTTTCTGATAGACAAGGCCCGACTGTTTGGGGATGATATGGATTTTCAGGCTTTTGAGGAGGTCTTGGCTCTTCTAATATATGGGTTAGTCCTATTCCCTAATCCAGACTCATTCATAGATTTGAATGCTATCAAGATTTTCCTCTCTCGCAACCCTGTGCCTACCTTGCTTGGAGATATTTTACACACTCTCTATACTCGTACCATGAAGAGAAGAGGGGTTCTTATGTGCTGCATGCCTTTGCTGTCGAGGTGGTTTATTTATCACCTCCCTAAGTCCGTACTGAAGAATGAAGAAGGTTTAAGTTGGGCGCAAAGGATAATTTCACTCGCTCACATGGATATTCTCTGGTGTTCCCGAGCTATGGAAAACACTTATATTATTGACCGCTACGAGGAGTACCCTAATGTCCCGTTACATGGAATCAGAGGGGGCATAACCTACAATATTTGTTTAGATATGCGATAATTTGGTTACGCTCTAAGAGATGGTCCCCACGAGTTACTTATTGAGGGCATTGTATTCAACTATGAGGATGATGTTCACGAGTATCGCCGGAGGTTCATACGAGCTTAGGGCATGGGAAATCGATCTGGCGCCAGGGATTTATGGCTAAAGGCTTCCATTCCTATGGAACCTTACCTACAATGGGTACGAGCTCGCGCCCATAAGCTTATGATGCCCTATGTTTCCGTTTCACCAATGATTGTGGAACCCACTACTGAAAGGGGTATTCCTTACACGGTTCTCTATCCTTATATGCCCACTGATCTTGGATTCAGTTTATGAAGGAGCGGGATACTTACAGGGATCAATTCCATGCTACGGAGAGGAAGGTTTTAGAGCTCACGAAGCAGCTCCATGAGGAAAAAGGACTCAATGGCCATCTCGGAACAAAGAGGAAGAATCCATGGGAATTTTGAATTTTCTAGTTTTAGATTTGTTTTTAATTGTAACGCCTAAAGGAATTTGAACTTTGAATTCATCTAATAAAATCTTTGTTTTATTTTGGTTCACAAATTTAAATTTCCCAAAGTCTTTGAAATCATTGCATGTGCATCCCATTTATAGCATTTCATGTACAGGTACCATTACAGGTTTCTCATCTTCTTCGCTGTTTATTTCAGCAGAAATGTCTTCTGAACAAAGCATCAAGGATCTTCAGGCACAAAATGCCCAATTCCAACAAATGTTCATAAATTTGGCGAAAAGGAAGGAGGATCTGAAAGCCCTCATCCTGAAAGAGAAAAAGAAAAAGAAGAAGGCTGCTGGTATTCTGAATATGGGAAGAAGGTCTGGAGGGCCGTTGAAGCGACAAGTCGATCTGACCTCTTCATCCAAAGAAGGGGCGAATCAAGAAGAAGAAACAAGGAAGAAGGATCCCAGTACTGAAGTTTATGACAATGATACCGAGTACAATGATAAGCAGTATCCTCCAGCTGAGGATATATACAAGAAGTTGGAGGATCGTTTGAGTACCATGGAAGTCCAGAGGATACCTTGGTTGGATTTCTAAGAATTGGGATTGGTATCAGGAGTGGTCATGCCGCAAAAGTTCAAAGCTCCAATTTTTGCAAAGTATGATGGGGTGTCCTGCCCAAAACTCCATCTCCACTCTTATGTCAGAAAAATCCATCCCCACACAGCTGATAGAAATTTGTGGGTTCATTTATTTCAAGATAGTCTGTCAGGGACTCAGCTTGAATGGTTCTATCAAATGGAGAGAGCCAATGTCTAAAATTGGGAAGATCTGGCTGCTGCTTTCTATAAGCAGTATCAATATAATGCCGACCTTGCTCCTACTCGTACTCAACTCTAGAGTATGTCGATGGGTGCAAGTGAAGGCTTTAAAGATTATGCGCATAAATGGAGAGACTTGGCGGGAAGATTTCAACCCCTATTGTCTGATAAGGAGTTGGTCGATATGTTTCTAGGGACACTATCTGGTCCATTCTTTAATCATTTGATCGGCAGCTCGTTAGCTAGTTTAACCGAGCTGATTCTGACTGGAGAGAGAGTAGAAGCTGGGATTCAGAGCGGCAAGATACAAAAGGATGCCTCTTCGAGTTCGGTAAAGAATCCTTTCGCTGGAAAGAAGGAAGCCAGTGCCATCTATTGCCTGAGGGGCCAAAACAGAGCTGAACATCGTCAGACAGTAAGTGTCGTAATGATTCCTAGGCCTACGCCTACTCCACAATGCAACAATCAACAAAGGGTGGAAAGACCACAACAGAAGTTTACTCAAATCAATATGACGTTGGCTGAAGTTCTACCTCATTTGCTGAAATCCAACTTGGAGACCTTTAAAGAGGCTCCCAATAATCCGAATACCACATCTCCCCGATATAATCCAAATGCTCGGTGTGCCTATCATTCTGAGAGTCCTGGCCATGATACCAATGACTGATGGGCTCTAAGAAATAAGGTACAAGATCTGATCGAAGCCAAGGAAATTGAGTTCGATGCTCCAGAAAAGCCCAATGTCATAACTGCTCCCATGCCTAAGCACGGTCGTGGAGTTAATGCTGTTGATACCGACTTGTTTGTGACCTTGGTGGATGAAGTTTCTACTCCTCTCATGACTGTGAAGAAGAATTTGCTGATGGCCGGTTTATTTCTGGGTTATGGTGAAGGTTGCCACACGTGTTCATTTCTACCTTCTGGTTGCCATTTGCTGAGGTCAGGTGTTCAATGCCTGATGGACAACAAAGAAATTTTGTTCGAGAAAACTTTGGTTCCCGTTGTTTTGTCTGAAGACATTGCCATTATAACCATTTCCGCTAATCCTTCCAAGGTCTCCTGGAGAAGACCTGTTAGGATTACATCAGCTCCAAGAATCTCTCTGCTAATAATCATTGTTCCTGGTCCTGTCCCGTATGTCTCGGATAAAGCTGTCCCCTGGCATTATGGTTCCGATGTGTACTATCATGGCATTAAACAAGATTTGAAAAATGAAGAGGTTGATCCTGATATTGATAACATTGTTGGAACCAGCAAAGTTACCCGAAGTGGAAGGGTCTTCTCTCCCGAGATTTCCTCGAAGACTGTCAACAAGCCTATTGTCATTCCATCTGTTGTTCGTGCTAGTACATCAACTACTGCTCCTGTTCTTACTCTAGTTGTTACCCCTGTCGGCGAATCGTATGATACCCGCGGCAAAGAAGTTATAGGTGAGGCTGCCCGGACGAAGGCACCTAGAAAAATTGTTGTGGAAGCCTCTAAGCAAGAGATAGAGGAAATACTGAAAATAATTAAGAAGAGCGACTATAATATGGTTGATCAACTGGGGAAGACCCCGTAAAATATATCCATGTTGTCTTTGCTGTTGTGTTCTGAAGCCCATGCAAAGGCTTTGATTGCATTCCTCAAGACTACGCATGTGCCGCAGGAAACTTTAGCTGATCAGTTCAAAGATTGTGTGGCCAGCCTGACTGCTGATAATGGGCTGGGTTTTTCAGATGCAGACTTGACACTGAAAGGGAGGAAGCATAATGATGCTCTGCATGTATCGATTGAGTGCAAGGGTACCACTATGGCTCATGTGCTGGTAGATACTGGGTCTTCGCTGAATGTTTTTCCGAAAAAGGAGTTAAACTGGATGGATTGCGAGGGTTTGACTCTAAAGCCTAGTAACATTGTGGTAAGGGCTTTTGACGGGTCGAAGAGAATGGTGCACGGGGAGGTGGACATCCCTGTCAAAGTGGGTTCTTAGACTTTTGGGTCCACCTTCTATGTGATGGACATCAGGCCGTCGTATTCTTGTTTGTTTGGTCGTCCTTGGATCCATGAGGCTGGGGCAGTTACTTCCACACTACACCAAATGCTGAAGTATCCGGTAAAAGGGAAGATTGTCACTGTGTGGGGTGAAGAGGATTATATGGTGATCCACCTAAATTCCTTCCGGTACGTAGAGATGGACGGGGAATTCATAGACACTCCTTGTCAGAACTTTGAAGAGGTCCCTTAGGTCTTGGCATCAACTGAAACTACTACTAGCAGCAAACCTCCTCTAATGATGGCTTCCCTCAAGGACGCCAGGGCCGTGGTTGAAGAAGGTGGGTGTGCCAATTGGGGTCAGCTCCCTGATTTCACTCACAAAAAAGACAAATTTGGTTTGGGCTTTACTACAGAGGCTCAAAGGGTTGTTCGACGCGCTCGGGCTGGAGGACCTCCCCTACGCATCAGTAATTGGGGGGTTAACGTCATTGAAGACAGCGAGGAAGACTCAGACATTGACAACTGGATCTACCCAACTACCAACAGGGGACTGAGTAACTGGACGACTAGGGACTTTATACCCGTTTCTTTTATTCCGTAGTAATTGTCTTACTTGTTTTGAGATTTGTAATAAACAATTTAAAACTTTACGGCCTTGTGGCTTGCCCGAGGCACATGGGTTTTTCTGTGAGGGCTAGTATTTGTCATTTCATATATCATTAATAAAGAATTGGACGTTTCTTGCATACAAATTTTGCACTCTCTGTTTTTCTTTTCTGTTTTCACTTTATCAAAATAGTTATTCACTTAAACACACTCACGTATCATACTGCAGATCCATATCCATCCTGGATCCCATTGATAAAAGCTCTGCTATTGCCAGTTATGACTTCAATAATCCGATCAACCAAGCGGAAGACGAAGGTGAGGATGATTGTGAGGTGCCTGAAGAACTGGATAGACTATTATAGTAGGATTAAAGGGCCATACAGCCTTATGAAGGGTCAGTTCAGACAATGAACTTGGGTACTGAGGAAGACAGAAAGAAGATTAAAATAGGTGCAAATCTGGAGCTTAGCGTCAAATAGGGGTTGATACAGATGCTGCATGACTATGTTGAGATCTTCGCCTGGTCCTATGAAGACATGCCTGGTTTGGACACTAATATTATGGTACATCGCCTGTCGGCTAAAGAAGACTGCCCTCCAGTTAAATAGAAGGTTCGTCGTATGCGTCCCGAATTGTCAGAAAAGATCAAGGCAGAGGTCATGAAACAGTTCGACGAAGGGTTCTTAGTTGTCACTTCTTATCCACAGTGGGTTGCCAACGTTGTTCCGGTATCTAAGAAGGATGGTAAGGTACAGATGTATGTAGATTACAGAGATTTGAATAGGGCAAGCCCCAAGGATGACTTCCCCCTTCCTCACATTGATGTTCTGGTCGACAACACCGTGCAATACAAAATCTTCTCCTTCATGGATGGTTTCTCTGGCTACAACCAGATCAAGATGGCTCTTGAAGACATGGAGAACAGATACTTCGTTACACAGTGGGGCACCTTCTGCTACAAAGTGATGCCTTTTGGGTTGAAGAATGCTGGGGTAACTTATTAGAGCGCCATGGTCGCTTTGTTCCATGATATGATTCACAACGAGATCGAAGTTTATGTTGATGACATGATAGCCAAGTCTCAAACCGAGGAAGAGCACCTTGATTATCTACAAAATTTGTTCGACAGGTTGAAGATATATAAGCTGGGGTTGAATCCGAACAAGTGCACCTTCGGGGTAAGGTCTGGTAAGCTTCTGGGTTTGATCGTCAGCAACAAAGGCATCCAGGTAGACCCTGCAAAGGTAAGGGCTATACAAGAACTTCCAGCTCCCCGCACAGAGAAGGAAGTTAGAGGTTTCTTGGGATGCCTGCATTATATCGCCAGGTTCATTTCACATCTAACTGCTACTTGTGAGCCCATCTTCAAGCTTCTGAAGAAAGATCAAGTGGTAAAGTGGAATGATGAATGCTAGACCACTTTCGAAAGAATCAAGGAATACCTTCAAGAACCACCTATTTTGATGCCTCCGGTTGAAGGAAGACCTTTGATATTTTACTTGATAATGCTAGACAATTCAATGGGGTGTGTGTTGGGGAAGCATGACGAGTCTGGTCGAAAAGAGCACGCAATATACCACCTTAGCAAAAAGTTTACCGACTGTGAGACACGATACTCATTGCTCGAGAAAACTTGCTACGCTTTGGCATGGGCTGCTCGCCGACTGATACAATATATGCTGACTCATACTACCTTGTTGATATCGAAGATGGATCCGATCAAGTACATTTTCGAGAAGCCTTCACTCTCCAGAAGAATATCAAGGTGGGAAATGATCTTAACCGAATACGACATCCAATACACAACCCAAAAAGCAATCAAGGAAAGTGTCTTGGCTGATCATTTGGCTCATCAGGCCGTGGATGACTACCAGTCCATGAACTTTGAGTTCCCAGATGAGAATATTATGTTGGTGACTGACTATGAAGAACCTGGACCAGATGAAGGACCTGAGGAAGGATCCCGATGGTCTATGTATTTTGATGGAGCCTCAAATGCACTGGGTAACGACATTGGTGCTATAATCATATCTCCCGAGGGCTGTCATACTCCATTCACTACTCGATTATGTTTCAATTGCATCAACAACATGGCGGAGTATGAAGCATGTATTATGGGTCTTCGAGCTGCTATCGACCTAAGGATCAAGTTCTTGAGTGTATTCGAGGATTCTGCTTTAGTGATAAGTCAGATCAAAGGAGAATGGGATACGAAGCACCTGAATCTCATCCCGTATAAAGAGTACGTACTGACATTGCTCCCACACTTTGAGGAGGTAACCTTTGAACATTTCCCATGAGAGGAGAGTTAGCGGACGCACTAGCTACCATGCCTTTTATATTCATGGTTAGGTGGTACAATGAAGCTCCCCAAATCACCATTGAGAGGTTAGATGAACCAGCACACTGTTGTGAAATCGATATAGAAGAAGTGGCAGACAAACCTTGGTTTCATGTGGTGAAAAGGTATCTCGAGGCTCAAGAGTATCCCGAAGGGGTATCTGTCAATGATAAGAAGTTTCTGATAAGGTTCGCTGAAAACTTCTTCCTCAGTAATTGAATCCTCTATAAACGCAACCATGACTCCACACTACTATGGTGTGTAGACAAGAGCAAAGCATAGAGGATCATGACAGATCTACATGAAGGCACCTTCGAAACCCATTCTAGTGGACATACCATGGCAAAGAAGATCCTACGGGCAGGATACTACTGGTCCACTATGGAAGCCAATTGTTATCAACACTCTGGAACTTGTCATAAATGCCAAATCTATGCTGATAAGGTGCATGTGCCTCCGGTCCCCTTAAACGTCTTGACAGCTCCGTGGCCCTTTGCAATGTGGGGCATCGACATGATCAGAGAAATCAGGCCCACCGCTTCAAATGGACATCGCTTCATCCTAGTAGCCATTGATTACTTCACGAAGTGGGTTGAGGCAACTTCCTTTGCTAGAGTAACCAAGAACGTCGTGGCATGGTTTATCCGACATAATCTGATCTGTCGATATGGCGTGCCAGAGAGAATTATTACTGACAATGGTACGAATATAAACAACACAATAATCACCAAGCTCTGTAAACAGTTCAAGATACAACACCATAATTCTTCTCCCTACCGGATAAAGATGAATGGCGTTGTTGAAGTAGCTAACAAGAACATCAAGAAGATTGTACAGAAGATGACAATGACATACAAAGACTGGCATGAGATGTTACCATTTTCTCTTCACGGGTACCATACCTCAGCACAGACGTCGACAAGGGAAACACCCTACTCTCTGGTATATGGCATGGAGGCAGTCCTACCCATCAAAGTCCAGATACCTTCTCTCAGGATTATGAAGGATGCGAGTTTAAACAAAGATGATTGGATTCGAACCCGACTTGATCAGTTAAATCTAATCGATGAAAAGAGACTTACTTATATCTGCCATGGTCAGACGTATCAAAAGTGAATGATCAAGGCTTTTAACAAGAAAGTCAGGCGTCAAGAATATCAAGTCAGGGATCTAGTGATCAAACGCATCATACTGCCGCAAGGTGATCCCAGGGGAAAATGGACCCCCACGTACGAAGGGCCATTCGTGGTTAAGAACATTTTCTCGGGTGGAGCTATGATTCTAACCATCATGGACGGTGACGACCTTCCTCACCCTGTCAATGCAGACATAGTGAAAAGATACTACGCCTAATCACAAGACCCGCTAGGTCGAATGGCCTAGGCAAAAATAAGGGCTTCCCGACGAACCAAAAGGGTTCGAGCAAAAATAAGGGATGAAAATGGAAAAATATGTACACCCAGCAAGTTGAAAACCCGAAAGGGCGGCTTGGGCAAAAAAGGGTATCCCGGTAGACCGAAAACCCGAAAGGGAGGTTCAGGAAAAAAATTGGGATATAAAGCGTACCACTATGTCTCATTGGATCATCTTGCGACCAGACTTCATTATCGACTATCAAGCTCGGACGACGCCAACCAATCTGATCAACCTTCGGCCAAGAAGCAAAGTGATGAGACGCTTGAAGATATAAAGGCAATAGTAGAGTTGGAACCCAATGGGGTTATTTCACATAGCTGTTTTTCTTTCTTTTACATAAATTTGTATAGCCTCCATTTTTTTGGCGGCGTTCTCTTACTAGAGAGCCAGCCTCCTTGTACAAAAACGCCTATTACAGGCCAAATTTAGAAATCAATACAAATTTATTTTCACAAGAAACTTCGAATTTGTTTTTCTTTTTCTGTTTTGTTTCGCAAGAACGTCCAATGACTTATTTTTTGATATATGCATTTGAAAATGATTGCTGCTCATAAATATTTACATAAGAAACAAAAGACAATTACTCGTAATTCCAGAAACAGAGGCCATAACAAGAAGTTCCAAATCCGACAACTACTCCGCCCAACAGGTATTAGGATCGAGTCAGTTCTAGAATACAATCCCGGGCACATACACTCCCCACTGAGTAAAAGTAGCCAAAAGCATTGATGTCAGCTTTCCCGATATAGGACGTAACCTCCCCAACCAGGGTCCTTCTAAAGGTTCCTTCTCACAGCCCTACTATCCAGGCTTTCATTTCGAAGTAACCCTACGACCCAGGTTCCTTCTCACAAGCCCTACTATCAAGGCTTTCATTTCGAAGTAACACTACGACCCAGGTTCCTTCTCACAGCCCTACTATCCAGGATTTCATTTCCAAGTAACCCTACTATCCAGGTTCCTTCTCACAGCCCTACTTTCCAGGACTTCATTTCGAAGTAATCCTACGACCCAGGTTTCTTCCCAAAGCCCTACTATCCAGGCTTTCATTTCGAAGTAACCTTACTATCTAGGTTCCTTCTCACAGCCCTACTATCCAGGATTTCATTTCGAAGTAACAATACGACCCAGGTTCCTTCTCACAACCCTACTATCCAGGATTTCATTTTGAAGTAACCCTACGACCCAGGTTCCTTCTCACAAGCCTTACTATTGAGGCTTTCATTTCGAAGTAACCCTACTACCCAGGTTCCTTCTCACAGCCCTACTATCCAGGCATTCATTTTGAAGTAACCCTACGACCCAGGTTCCTTCTCACAAGCCCTACTTTCCAGGCTTTCATTTCGAAGTAACCCTACGACCCAGGTTCCTTCTCACAGCCCTACTATCAAGGCTTTCATTTCGAAGTAACCCTACTATCCAGGTTCCTTCTCACAACCGTACCATCCAGGCTTTCATTTCGAAGTAACCCTACGACCCAGGTTCCTTCTCACAAGCCCTACTATCTAGGCTTTCATTTCGAAGTAACCCTACTACCCAGGTTCCTTCTCATAACCCTACTATCCAGGCTTTCATTTCGAAGTAACCCTACGACCCAGGTTACTTCTCACAAGCCCTACTATCCAGGCTTTCATTTCGAAGTAACACTACGACCCAAGTTCCTTCCCACAAACCTACTATCCAGTCTTTCATTTCGAAGTAACCACACTATCAAGGTTCCTTCTCACAGCCCTACTTTCTAGGACTTCATTTCGAAGTAATCCTACGACCCAGGTTTCTTCCCAAAGCCCTACTATCCAGGCTTTCATTTCGAAGTAACCTTACTATCCAGGTTCCTTCTCACAGCCCTACTATCCATGCTTTCATTTCGATTTAACCCTATGACCCAGTTTCCTTCTCACAACCCTACTATCTAGGCTTTCATTTCGAAGTAACCCTACGATTCAGGTTCCTTCTCACAAGCCCTACTATCGAGGCTTTCATTTTGAAGTAACCCTACTACCCAGGTTCCTTCTCACAGCCCTACTATCCAGGCTTTCATTTCGAAGTAACCCTACGACCCAGGTTTCTTCTCAAAAGCCCTACTTTCCAGTCTTTCATTTCGAAGTAACCCTACGACCCAAGTTCCTTCTCACAGCCCTACTATCCAGGCTTTCATTTCGAAGGAACCCTACTATCCAGGTGCCTTCTCACAACATTACTATCCAGGCTTTCATTTCGAAGTAACCCTACGACCCAGGTTCCTTCTCACAAGCCCTACTATCTAGGCTTTCATTTCGAAGTAACCCTACTACCCAGGTTCCTTCTCACAGCCCTACTATCCAGGCTTTCATTTCGAAGTAACCCTACGACCCAGGTTCCTTCTCACAAGCCCTACTATCCAGGCTTTCATTTCGAAGTAACACTATGACCCAGGTTCCTTCTCACAACCCTACTATCCAGGATTTCATTTCGAAGTAACCATACTATCAAGGTTCCTTCTCACAGCGCTACTTTCCAGGACTTCATTTTGAAGTAATCCTATGACCCAGGTTTCTTCCCAAAGCCCTACTATCCAGGCTTTCATTTCCAAGTAACCTTACTATCCAGGTTCCTTCTCACATCCCTACTATCCAGGATTTCAATTCGAAGTAACCCTACGACCTAGGGTCCTTCTCACAACCCTAATATCCAGGCTATTATTTGGAAGTAACCCTACGACCAAGGTTCCTTCTCACAGGCCCTACTATCGAGGCTTTCATTTCGAAGTAGCCCTACTACTCAGGTTCCTTCTCACATCCCTACTAGGCTTTCATTTCAAAGTAACCCTACGACCCAGGTTCGTTCTCACAAGCCCTACTATCCAGGCTTTCATTTCGAAGTAACCCTACGACCTAGGTTCCTTATCACATCCCTACTATCCAGGCTTTCATTTCGAAGTAACCCTACTATCCAGGTTCCTTCTCATAACCCTACTTTCCAAGACTTCATTTCGAAGTAATCCTACGACCAAGGTTTCTTTCCTAAGCCCTACTATCCAGGCTTTCATTTCGAAGTAACCTTACTATGCGGGTTCCTTCTCACAGCCCTATTATCCAAGCTTTCATTTCGAAGTAACCCTACTATCCAGGTTCCTTCTCACAACCTTACCATCCAGGCTTTCATTTCGAAGTAACCATATGATCCAGGTTCCTTCTCATAGCCCTACTATCAAGTCTTTCATTTCGAAGTAACCCTACTACCCAGGTTCCTTCTCACAACCCTACTATCCAGGCTTTCATTTCGAAGTAACCCTACGACCTAGGTTACTTATCACAAGCCCTACTATCCAGGCTTTCATTTCGAAGTAACACTACGACCCAAGTTCCTTCTCACAAACCTACTATCCAGGCTTTCATTTCGAAGTAACCACACTATCAAGGTTCCTTCTCAAAGCCCTACTTTCCAGGACTTGATTTCGAAGTAATCCTACGACCCAGGTTTCTTCCCAAAGCCCTACTATTCAGGCTTTCATTTCGAAGTAACCTTACTATCCAGGTTCCTTCTCACAGCCCTACTATCCATGCTTTCATTTCGATTTAACCATACGACCCAGGTTCCTTCTCACAACTCTACTATCCAGGCTTTCATTTCGAAGTAACCCTACGATCTAGGTTCCTTCTCACAAGCCCTACTATCGAGGCTTTCATTTTGAAGTAACCCTACTACCCAGGTTCCTTCTCACAGCCCTACTATCCAGGCTTTCATTTCGAAGTAACCCTACGACCCAGGTTCCTTCTCACAAGCCCTACTTTCCAGTCTTTCATTTCGAAGTAACCCTACGATCCAAGTTCCTTCTCACAGCCCTACTATCCAGGCTTTCATTTCGAAGGAACCCTACTATCCAGGTGCCTTCTCACAACCTTATTATCCAGGCTTTCATTTCGAAGTAACCCTACGACCCAGGTTCCTTCTCACAAGCCCTACTATCTAGGCTTTCATTTCGAAGTAACCCAACTACCCAGGTTCCTTCTCACAGCCCTACTATCCAGGCTTTCATTTCGAAGTAACCCTACGACCCAGGTTCCTTCTCACAAGCCCTACTATCCAGGCTTTCATTTCGAAGTAACACTATGACCCAGGTTCCTTCTCACAACCCTACTATCCAGGATTTCATTTCGAAGTAACCATACTATCAAGGTTCCTTCTCACAGCCCTACTTTCCAGGACTTCATTTCGAAGTAATCCTATGACCCAGGTTTCTTCCCAAAGCCCTACTATCCAGGCTTTCATTTCGAAGTAACCTTACTATCTAGGTTCCTTCTCACATCCCTACTATCCAGGATTTCAATTCGAAGTAACCCTACGACCTAGGTTCCTTCTCACAACCCTACTATCCAGGATATTATTTCGAAGTAACCCTACGACCAAGGTTCCTTCTCACAGGCCCTACTATCGAGGCTTTCATTTCGAAGTAGCCCTACTACTCAGGTTCCTTCTCACAGCCCTACTATTCAGGCTTTCATTTCAAAGTAACCCTACGACCCAGGTTCGTTCTTACAAGCCCTACTATCCAAGCTTTCATTTCGAAGTAACCCTACGACCTAGGTTCCTTATCACAGCCCTACTATCCAGGCTTTCATTTAGAAGTAACCCTACTATCCAGGTTCCTTCTCATAACCCTACTTTCCAAGACTTCATTTCGAAGTAATCCTACGACCAAGGTTTCTTCCCTAAGCCCTACTATCCAGGCTTTCAATTCGAAGTAACCTTACTATGCGGGTTCCTTCTTACAGCCCTATTATCCAAGCTTTCATTTCGAAGTAACCCTACGACCCAAGTTCCTTCTCACAGCCCTACTATCCAGGCTTTCATTTCGAAGTAACCCTATGATCCAGGTTCCTTCTCATAGCCCTACTATCAAGTCTTTCATTTCGAAGTAACCCTACCATCCAGGTTCCTTCTCACAACCCTACTATCCAAGATTTTATTTCGAAGTAACCCTACGACCCAGGTTCCTTCTCACAAGCCGTACTATCCAGGCTTTCATTTCGAAGAAACCACTATGACCCATGTTCCTTCTCATAGCCCTACTATCCAGGCTTTCATTTCGAAGTAACCCTACGACCCAGGTTCCTTCTCACAAGCCCTACTATCCAGGCTTTAATTTCGAAGTAACACTACGACCCAGGTTCCTTCTCACATCCCTACTATCCAGGCTTTCATTTCAAAGTAACCCTACTATCCAGGTTCCTTCTCACAACCCTACTTTCCAGGACTTCATTTCAGAGTAATACTACCACCCAGGTTTCTTCCCAATGCCCTACTATCCAGGCTTTCATTTCGAAGTAACCTTACTATCTAGGTTCCTTCTCACATCCCAACTATCCAGGCTTTCATTTCGAAGTAACCCTACTACCCTGGTTCCTTCTCACAACCCTACTATCCAGGCTTCCATTTTGAAGTAACCCTACGACCCAGGTTACTTTTCACAAGCCTTACTATCGAGGCTTTCATTTCGAAGTAACCCTACTACCCAAGTTCCTTCTCACAACCCTACTATCCAAGCATTCATTTTGAAGTAACCCTACGACCCAGGTTCCTTCTCACAAGCCCTACTTTCAAGGCTTTCATTTCGAAGTAACCCTACGACCCAGGTTCCTTCTCACAACCCTACTATCAAGGCTTTCATTTTGAAGTAACCCTACTATCCAGGTTCCTTCTCACAACCTTACTATCCAGGCTTTCATTTCGAAGTAACCCTGTGATACGGTGGGAGAACTGACTTGAGGTTTTGCGTTTGTTTTCGCAAATGTTTCGGTTGAGCAAGAGTCGCCACCGACTTTTTATTTTATCCTAAGGAAAGGTTCAAAAAGCACAGCAAAAACCTTCGAGATTTTTCTTGGGTTCGGGGAGTAGATTATAGAAAGGGAAGGTATTAGCACCCTTTCTATCCATGGTTATCCATGGGCTCTTAGTTACTTGCTTAGATCACTTGCCTTTTGTTTTCAATTGTTTGAAATGGTGCTCGTGTGTGTGGGTTTGAAAATGTTTTGAAAAGAAGCCAATGTGGTGACAACCTTTGTAATGATCCATGTGGGGATGTATACAAAGATGTATGTCTTTTAAAAAAGTTTTCATTTGTTTTTGAAAGTTGTTTTGAAAATGTTGTGAGGCGTGGTTTTATAAAATAGGCAAGTGTTTTGTTTTTGCAAGTTTTGATTCAAGTAACTAAGAGGTTATCTACTCCTAAATTTCTCAAAGTTTATTGCTATGTTTTAACCCTTTTAATAAGTTTGTTCCACCATTGTATTTGGTGGAAAATCTCATGTTAGGATGTGAAAGGGACGGGCGCGGGTCATCGTTTAGACCATAATTGCAATGGTGCTAAGTATCTTTGGGCAATTTTCTTTAAGGGACTTGATCATTTGTTTAGGCAACATTTTGAAAGTGTTATCGAGGGACTATGATCATTTGATTTGTTTGTTTTGCCCAAGGAGACCTAACATGCAATATGGCCCAATTTTGAAAGGCAACAAGTGGAATACCCTAGGGGGTGCAAGTGTGATTTGTGTGTCCATTTTCATGCTTGTTTATCTTGAAATTAGGTCAAAACTATTTTTCGTTATTTTTCGCATACAAACCCTAATTCTAACATGGTATAATTAGAAAGCAATAAAGTGCGAAAATAAATTTACTAAGCTATTACAAAACCATATATGGGAAGGGGGGTACAAATGTTCGAATGGAGATTTTGACAAGGAATTTAAACCTAAAACTATTACATCAATATTGAATTATTTACAAGGTGATTAATTTGCATAAATTAAATAAAATAGAACAAATGTGCAAGATGCCAAAAAATGGTTTTTGTATGTATGGAAAAAAAAGTATTTTTACATGTCAAAATAAAGAAAAGGAAAGTATTATTTTTTTGGAGTTTTTCATGTTTAGGGCAAAACCCTAATTCTATTAAATAAATATATTATTTATTCAATATATACAATATTTATTATTTGTATACAAAATAAAATAAAAAGGAAGTATATTTGTAAAAAATGTATTTTTAGTATTAAATATTAATAAAATAAAAATATGTATATTTTTGGTATTTTATTCTAAGTATACTAATATATATGTATTTATTTGTATTATTTGCAAAATATGTATTATATATATTAATTAATAATATTTAATTTTTTTGTAAAAAAAAGTATATTTCACATAAAATATTTTCAGAATATAAAATGAAATAAAATAAAAATAAAAATGTATTTACACCATTTTAACATTTTTTAAATAAAAGTATATTTATTTACTTATTTATGTTCAAATAACTAGTCTAACCAAATAAATATCTAATAAATAGGAAAATGGTACAAAAAATTATTTTTATGTTTTTTATATGATTAGAAAAAATAAATAAATCAAGCCAAAAAAAAAGAAAAGTCAAAAAATCATTAAAATGAAGAAAATGGGCTTAGGGGGTTCAGAAGTAAAAAGAGTGTGTGAAAAGGAAATGCAAAAACAGGCCCAGCACAAATAACCTTTCTTCAACCTCTGGCCAAACAATGTCAAAAACGCGCGCCTGGTTCCCTGATTCAAACATCTTGATTCCTGGCTTTTTAATGAAAACTCATAACATCAAAAATGTTCAGCATTAAGAGACGAATCCAACCATATGCAGAACTTGTCTTAACTCTCTAAGATGAGGGAGAATTTCTTCTCCCCCAAATCCTGACCTAGATTTTCCTCCATGTTCAGACTCAAAATTCTTGCAACACACATAATATAAATAAAATCTAATTATATGGGAATGTTCAGGGAAATGATTGTGACATATTCTCTTCACAAACCTAAAGCTAACAATGCCTAATAAGAGAGATACGAATTCAAAAACTTACCTGTTCAGTTGAAGTTCTATCTGGCAATGGAGAAGCTTTCCGTGCAAGGTGATGATTGGGATAGTTTCCTTGAGGTCCAGGGATGCTATTCCAAGCTTTACTTTATCTTGAAAGCTTTTGAATCGAGCTAGAGCACTTCACCTGCAAATCAGAAAAGTGAAAATGGTAGAACCAGTTAGAGGGATTACAGGTCGTGTTTTAGGTTTTGGTTAGCTTGCATAGATGGTATGGAAGGTGTGTGAACTGGTTTGGGCAAGAAAGCTTGAGAGGAATGAGAGATGGCACTCAAACTGCTGGCCCTGCCCTGTTCTTGCAGTTTGAAGGTGATTCTGGGAATGGGAGTGTTTGAGGGATGTTAGGGTCGTGTACTAGCTCAGTTGGTATCTCTTGAATGTGTTTCACAAGTTTGCTTAAGTGTTTGTAAGCTGATATGAGAGTTGGTACAAGTTATGCAATGTTTCTTCTTTCTTAAGCAACAAAAGGCAAGTTGATGTTCTAGACTGATGCAGGCCCCCATAACATGCTGCAAACCCTTGTCTTGATCAGTGCAATGTGTCTCATAACTTGTGCCTAGAAGATTTTGACTGTACCACTTGGATTTGCAAAATGGACATAAAGTTCTACTTTTTCAAAATGGAAATAATGCTTTATCTATAAATGGATTAATCTTCTAGGCAATGCTTGAACACACAAAACATGGTCTTGGCATAAAGGTTTGGCATTAAATTATTGAGTTTCAAAGGGTTTTAGGACCTGTAATGTAGCACAAACTATGCTGACTTGAAAATGGCCTAAGTTATGAACATGTTCATGATCCATTCAAAAGTGAGTTTTTGCCATATTGTGAAATTCGATTCTCTCAAGTTATGAGGTTGTTTGATAAGTTCTTGGACATTTTGGAAAGCTTGGAATGTGTACTACAATCCATCTTTGAAATGCAAATTGAAACTACAAGTGGAAGTGTATGGAAAATGGCCTTGAAGTTAGGTAGAAAACCTTGCCAAAATAGGTCAAAAATTCACTAAGTTAAGAATGGTTTAGTACCCTTATTCAAAAAATTGTAACTTGAGATACAAGCTTCATTTGGGAAAACTTTGTGAATCAAAGTTGTAGATTATGAAACAAGCTACAACTTTCATGTTTTGACTTTTGTTTGAATCCAAATGAATCTTGGTGGGAAAGTGGGGCAAAGTTGGGAAAAAATTAGGGTTTTCCATAACTTAGAAAAATTCTAAGTTATGAAAAATTTCCATTTCAAACCCTAATTTGAAATTTTTGATTTCTTGGTGAACAAGTTTCATGATTTGGCATGTTTTGATGAAAAATGAATCTTGACTCTTGATTTTGACCAAAAAGTCAAAGTTTGACTTTTCAGTATACAGTCAAAATTGATCAATTGACTGGGAAATTCAACTGTCAATCTTGTGTACTTGGGAACTTTTGAGTTTGTTGAGCATGTCAAGATAATTGCACGGGGTCCTTGAGTCCATATGTGAGCTTGGTTTGCCATTGGCTAGGTCAAACAGTCAAAAATTGCCCTTGTGCAGTCAAAACCCTAAAAATGACCATTTTGCCCTTTTGATGATCTGATCAAATTTCTTGTGGAACTGTGATCCAAACTTGATCAAATGGTCCATGTGAGTTCATAATGTTGATGTGGGTCAATTTTCATGAGATTTGACTGTCAATTGGCCATAGTTTACTTTTTCCCCAATATAGCTGATTTCTAGGTCAACTGTCCAATTGACTGGGCAAAATTTGGAATCAAGACTTGAAACTTGGTATGGATAAACTTGGGAGTCCAACATGAAGCAAGAAAGTCATCCTAGGCATTTTAGGTCAAAATATCTTTGTGCAATCACAAACCCTAATTTGGGCCAACAGTGTAAGGAGAAGTCTTGAGCAGAGGAAACCCTAACTGGATCTTGATCTTCAAGGGTTTTGTGATGAGAAAATGTTGAGGAAATGGGAGGGAAAATTTTGGGGTACAACAAACCCTACGACCCAGGTTCCTTCTCACAAGCCCTACTATCTAGGCTTTCATTTCGAAGTAACCCTACTACCCAGGTTCCTTCTCACAGCCCTACTATCGAGGCTTTCATTTCGAAGTAACCCTACGACCCAGGTTACTTCTCACAAGCCCTACTATCCAAGCTTTCATTTCGAAGTAACCGTACGACCCAGGTTACTTCTCCCAAGCCCTACTATCGAGGCTTTCATTTCGAAGTAACCCTACTACCCAGGTTCCTTCTCACAGCCCTACTATCCAGGCTTTCATTTCGAAGTAACCCTACGACCCAGGTTCCTTCTCACAAGCCCTACTTTCCAGTCTTTCATTTCGAAGTAACCCTACGACCCAAGTTCCTTCTCACAGGCCTACTATCTAGGCTTTCATTTCGAAGGAACCCTACTATCCAGGTGCCTTCTCACAACCTTACTATCCAGGCTTTCATTTCGAAGTAACCCTACGACCCAAGTTCCTTCTCACAAGCCCTACTATCTAGGCTTTCATTTCGAAGTAACCCTACTACCCAGGTTCCTTCTCTCAACCCTACTATCCAGGCTTTCATTTTGAAGTAACCCTACGACCCAGGTTCCTTCTCACAAGCCCAACTATCCAGGCTTTCATTTCGAAGTAACACTATGACCCAGGTTCCTTCACACAACCCTACTATCCAGGATTTCATTTCGAAGTAACCATACTATCAAGGTTCCTTCTCACAGCCCTACTTTCCAGGACTTCATTTCGAAGTAATCCTATGACCCAGGTTTCTTCCCAAAGCCCTACTATCCAGGCTTTCATTTCGAAGTAACCTTACTATCCAGGTTCCTTCTCACATCCCTACTATCCAGGATTTCATTTCGAAGTAACCCTACGACCTAGGTTCCTTCTCACAACCCTACTATCCAGGCTATCATTTCGAAGTAACCCTACGACCAAGGTTCCTTCTCACAGGCCCTACTATCGAGGCTTTCATTTCGAAGTAGCCCTACTACCCAGGTTCCTTCTCACAGCCATACTATCCAGGCTTTCATTTCAAAGTAACCCTACGACCCAGGTTTATTCTCACAAGCCCTACTATCCAGGCTTTCATTTCGAAGTAACCGTATGACCTAGGTTCCTTATCACAGCCCTACTATCAAGACTTTCATTTCAAAGTAACCCTACTATCCAGGTTCCTTCTCACAACCCTACTTTCCAGGACTTCATTTCGAAGTAATCCTACGACCAAGGTTTCTTCCCTAAGCCATACTATCCAGGCTTTCATTTCAAAGTAACCTTACTATGCAGGTTCCTTTTCACAGCCCTATTATCCAGGCTTTCATTTCGAAGTAACCCTACGACCCAGGTTCCTTCTCATAGCCCTACTATCTAAGCTTTCATTTCAAAGTAACCCTATGATACAGGTTCCTTCTCATAGCCCTACTATCCAGTCTTTCATTTCGAAGTAACCCTACTATCCAGGTTCCTTCTCACAACCCTACTTTCCAGGACTTCATTTCGAAGTAATCCTACGACCAAGGTTTCTTCCCTAAGCCCTACTATCCAGGCTTTCATTTCAAAGTAACCTTACTATGCAGGTTCCTTCTCACAGCCCTATTATCCAGGCTTTCATTTCAAAGTAACCCTACGACCCAGGTTCCTTCTCATAGCCCTACTATCCAAGCTTTCATTTCGAAGTAACCCTATGATCCAGGTTCCTTCTCATAGCCCTACTATCCAGTCTTTCATTTCGAAGTAACCCTACCATCCAGGTTCCTTCTCACAACCCTACTATCCAAGCTTTTATTTCGAAGTAACCCTACGACCCAGGTTCCTTCTCACAAGCCGTACTATCCAGGCTTTCATTTAGAAGTAACCACTATGACCCATGTTCCTTCTCATAGCCCTACTATCCAGGCTTTCATTTCGAAGTAACCCTACGACCCAAGTTCCTTCTCACAAGCCCTACTATCCAGGCTTTCATTTCGAAGTAACACTACGACCCAGGTTCCTTCTCACAGCCCTACTATCCAAGATTTCATTTCAAAGTAACCCTACTATCCAGGTTCCTTCTCACAACCCTACTATCCAGGCTTTCATTTCGAAGTAACCCTACGACCCAGGTTCCTTCTCACAAGCCCTACTTTCCAGTCTTTCATTTCGAAGTAACCCTACGACCCAAGTTCCTTCTCACAGGCCTACTATTCAGGCTTTCATTTCGAAGGAACCCTACTATCCAGGTGCCTTCTCACAACCTTACTATCCAGGCTTTCATTTCGAAGTAACCCTACGACGCAGATTCCTTCTCATAATCCCTACTATCTAGGCTTTCATTTCGAAGTAACCCTACTACCCAGGTTCCTTCTCACAACCCTACTATCCAAGCTTTCATTCCGAAGTAACCCTATGACCCAGGTTACTTCTCACAAGCCCTACTATCCAGGCTTTCATTTCGAAGTAACACTACGACCCAAGTTCCTTCTCACAAACCTACTATCCAGGCTTTCATTTCGAAGTAACCATACTATCAAGGTTCCTTCTCACAGCCCTACTTTCCAGGACTTCATTTCGAAGTAATCCTACGACCCAGGTTTCTTCCCAAAGCCCTACTATCCAGGCTTTCATTTCAAAGTAACCTTACTATCCAGGTTCCTTCTCACAGCCCTACTATCCATGCTTTCATTTTGATTTAACCCTACGACCCAGGTTCCTTCTCACAACCCTACTATCCAGGCTTTCATTTCGAAGTAACCCTACGACCCAGGTTCCTTCTCACAAGCCCTACTATCGAGGCTTTCATTTCGAAGTAACCCTACTACCCAGGTTCCTTCTCACAGCCCTACTATCCAGGCTTTCATTTCGAAGTAACCCTACGACCCAGGTTCCTTCTCACAAGCCCTACTTTCCAGTCTTTCATTTCGAAGTAACCCTACGACCCAAGTTCCTTCTCACAGCCCTACTATCCAGGCTTTCATTTCGAAGGAACCCTACTATCCAGGTGCCTTCTCACAACCTTACTATCCAGGCTTTCATTTCGAAGTAACCCTACGACCCAGGTTCCTTCTCACAAGCCCTACTATCTAGGCTTTCATTTCGAAGTAACCCTACTACACAGGTTCCTTCTCACAGCCCTACTATCCAGGCTTTCATTTCGAAGTAACCCTACGACCCAGGTTCCTTCTCACAAGCCCTACTATCCAGGCTTTCATTTCGAAGTAACACTACGACCCAAGTTCCTTCTCACAAACCTACTATCCAGGCTTTCATTTCGAAGTAACCATACTATCAAGGTTCCTTCTCACAGCCCTACTTTCCAGGACTTCATTTCGAAGTAATCCTATGACCCAGGTTTCTTCCCAAAGCCCTACTATCCAGGCTTTCATTTCGAAGTAACCTTACTATCCAGGTTCCTTCTCACAGCCCTACTATCCATGCTTTCATTTCGATTTAACCCTACGACCCAGGTTCCTTCTCACAACCCTACTATCCAGGCTTTCATTTCGAAGTAACCCTACGACCCAGGTTCCTTCTCACAAGCCCTACTATCGAGGCTTTCATTTCGAAGTAACCCTACTACCCAGGTTCCTTCTCACAGCCCTACTATCCAGGCTTTCATTTCGAAGTAACCCTACGACCCAGGTTCCTTCTCACAGCCCTACTATCCAGGCTTTCATTTCGAAGGAACCCTACTATCCAGGTGCCTTCTCACAACCTTACTATCCAGGATTTCATTTCGAATTAACCCTACGACCCAGGTTCCTTCTCATAAGCCCTACTATCTAGGCTTTCATTTCGAAGTAACCCTACTACCCAGGTTCCTTCTCACAACCCTACTATCCAGGCTTTCATTTCGAAGTAACCCTACGACCCAGGTTCCTTCTCACAAGCCCTACTATCCAGGCTTTCATTTCGAAGTAACACTATGACCCAAGTTCCTTCTCATAACCCTACTATCTAGGATTTCATTTCGAAGTAACCATACTATCAAGGTTCCTTCTCACAGCCGTACTTTCCAGGACTTCATTTCGAAGTAATCCTATGACCCAGGTTTCTTCCCAAAGCCCTACTATCCAGGCTTTCATTTCGAGGTAACCTTACTATCCAGGTTCCTTCTCACATCCCTACTATCCAGGATTTCATTTCGAAGTAACCCTGGTATGGAAGGTGTGTGAACTGGTTTGGGCAAGAAAGCTTGAGAGGAAGGAGAGATGGCACTCAAACTGCAGGCCCTGCCCTGTTCTTGCAGTTTGAAGGTGATTCTGGGAATGGGAGTGTTTGAGGGATGTTAGTGTCGTGTACTAGCTCAGTTGGTATCTCTTGAATGTGTTTCACAAGTTTGCTTAAGTGTTTGTAAGCTGATATGAGAGTTGGTACAAGTTATGCAATGTTTCTTCTTTCTTAAGCAACAAAAGGCAAGTTGATGTTCTAGACTGATGCAGGCCCCCATAACATGCTGCAAACCCTTGTCTTGATCAGTGCAATGTGTCTCATAACTTGTGCCTAGAAGATTTTGACTGTACCACTTGGATTTGCAAAATGGACATAAAGTTCTACTTTTTCAAAATGGAAATAATGCTTTATCTATAAATGGATTAATCTTCTAGGCAATGCTTGAACACACAAAACATGGTCTTGGCACAAAGGTTTGGCATTAAATTATTGAGTGTCAAAGGGTTTTAGGACCTGTAATGTAGCACAAACTATGCTGACTTGAAAATGGCCTAAGTTATGAACATGTTCATGATCCATTCAAAAGTGAGTTTTTGCCATATTGTGAAATTCGATTCTCTCAAGTTATGAGGTTGTTTGAGAAGTTCTTGGACATTTTGGAAAGCTAGGAATGTGTACTACAATCCATCTTTGAAATGAAAATTGAAACTACAAGTGAAAGTGTATGGAAAATGGCCTTGAAGTTAGGTAGAAAACCTTGCCAAAATAGGTCAAAATTTCACTAAGTTAAGAATGGTTTAGTACCCTTATTCAAAAAATTGTAACTTGAGATACAAGCTTCATTTGGGAAAACTTTTTGAATCAAAGTTGTAGATTATGAAACAAGATACAACTTTCATGTTTTGACTTTTGTTTGAATCCAAATGAATCTTGGTGGGAAAGTGGGGCAAAGTTGGGAAAAAATTAGGGTTTTCCATAACTTAGAAAAATTCTAAGTTATGAAAAATTTCCATTTCAAACCCTAATTTGCAATTTTTGATTTCTTGGTGAACAAGTTTCATGATTTGGCATGTTTTGATGAAAAATGAATCTTGACTCTTGATTTTGACTAAAAAGTCAAAGTTTGACTTTTCAGTATACAGTCAAAATTGATCAATTGACTGGGAAATTCAACTGTCAATCTTGTGTACTTGGGATCTTTTGAGTTTGTTGAGCATGTCAAGATAATTCCATGTGGTCCTTGAGTCCATATGTGAGCTTGGTTTGCCATTGGCTAGGTCAAACAGTCAAAAATTGCCCTTGTGCAGTCAAAACCCTAAAAATGACCATTTTGCCCTTTTGATGATCTGATCAAATTTCTTGTGGAACTGTGATCCAAACTTGATCAAATGGTCCATGTGAGTTCATAATGTTGATGTGGGTCAATTTTCATGATATTTGACTGTCAATTGGCTACAATTGACTTTTTCCCCAATATAGCTGATTTCTAGGTCAACTGTCCAATTGACTGGGCAAAATTTGGAATCAAGACTATAAACTTGGTATGGATAAACTTGGGAGTCCAACATGAAGCGTGAAAGTCATCCTAGGCATTTTAGGTCAAAATATCTTTGTGCAATCACAAACCCTAATTTGGGCCAACAGTGTAAGGAGAAGTCTTGAGCAGAGGAAACCCTAACTGGATCTTGATCTTCAAGGGTTTTGTGATGAGAAAATGTTGAGGAAATGGGAGGGCAAATTTTGGGGTACAACAGTTTCCCCTGTTCAATCTTCTTGAACCTGAAGAGTTAGATTGGCAAGTTTGCCTTTCGTGACTCGAGGGTAAAAGGAGATTGGACACTAGAGTGCTCGGAAATTTGCACTCGCATGTTGAAGTATCAGTAATGTGATGTCGGGAATGGGCTTATAGATGCCATTTGGAGAGGTGGTGGATAGGGAGATGGGCTTATAGATGCCATCTGGAAATGTGACGGAACTTTGTCGGGAATGGGCTTATAGATGCCATTTGGAAGTGTTGATCGCATAAGAGATTCCTTAGCGAAAACTTGTGTATTTGAGAAAGACAGATGTTTTCCTGGCTTGTTACAGGTGTTTGATCTTCAATCTCCTTATGCAGATATGCCCTGGCTAGATACAGGTATCGAATCTACAATCGGTTGCTCACAGATGTGCCCTGGATGGATACAGGAGTCGAATCTGGAAATAGTCGTCAATAGATATGCCCTGGCTGGATACAGGAATCGAATCTTCGAACTCTTCAGACGTGCCCTGGCTAGATACAGGAATCGAGTCTTGGAAATGTGGTCAACAGATATGCCCTGGCTGGATACAGGAATCGAATCTGGAAATGTTGTTAACAGATATGCCCTGGCTGGATACAGGAATCGAATCTGGAAATGTTGTAGTTGATAGATGCGCCCTGGCTGGATACAGGAATCAAATCTTCGAATTCTTCAGACGTGCCCTGGCTAGATACAGGAATCGAGTCTTGGAAATGTGGTCAACAGATATGCCCTGGCTGGATACAGGAATCGAATCTGGAAATGTTGTAGTTGATAGATGTGCCCTGGCTGGATACAGGAATCGAATCTTCGAATTCTTCAGACGTGCCCTGGCTAGATACAGGAATCGAGTCTGGAAACTGATCACTCTCAGATGTGCCCTGGATAGATACAGGTATCGAATCTGGAATTGTGACAGTTGAAGGTAGTTGTCTTTGGGATTGTCTTTTTCCCTGAAAAGGCAAAAACATAAGTTGTATGCAATGTCATGATGTATGATATGCATGATGTCATGATGTTCAACATGAGATAGTGTTGTATGCACTTTATCATGTATGTAAGCAAGATGTATGAAAATGTGAAATGTTTATGAATGTAATTTCGTCTTAGGAAAATAAATCCTTGACGATCGGCCGGGGAGTTGCTCTGTGGCCGAGATACTTCGCTGGAGTTTTGATGAGAGGCCTGCTGAGGATTTCAATGATGAATTCTGCTGGGGATAATGATGATAAACTCCGCTGGGGAACACCAAAGATAAACTCCGCCGGGGAATACCAAAGATAGACTCCTGCCGGGGATTGAAGGAACTTTGTCGAGGGCGATCTTCCGTGGTAATTAGCTGAGGATAACCCAGTTATAAGCCCTTGTGAGGAATAACTCTGAATAAAGCTCGGGAGAGACGTCCGTACTCTGCAGGGAACAAGCTTCCAGAACCTACTGGGGATAAGCTTTAAGACCTGCCGGGGAATGTTGTGCCTTTTCAGGATTGACGGGGAATCAACTCCGCTCGGGGAAAGTATTGATGAATCTTGTCTTACTCTGCGGGGCGTTGAGATGATTTGGTCACATTCTTCAGTCGAATCTACCTTGGTACCTTGGCGGACAAAACAACCAGACTGCATCAGACAACTTCACATTGCCCCTGTTTCTAATGTCACCTGTAATTAATCTTTTGTTTCATATGCAAATATTTATGAATCAGCAATTTAATGTCAAATGCATATATCAAAAATGAACATTGGACGTTCTTCGCAAGACAAAACAGAAGAAGGAAAAAACAATGGCAATTTGTATGGACAAGTGAATTTGTATTGATTTGAATTTTGCCTGTGAATAGGCGTTTTTGTACAAGACGCTGACATTCTAGTAAGAGAATGCCGCCGAATAACATAGAATTTACAATTTTGAAAAGGAAACAAAACAGCTATGTGAACAATCCCACTGGGTTCCAACTCTGCTATTGCCTTTATGTCTTCAAGCGTCTCATCATTTTGCTGCCTAGTTGAAGATGAAGCTGATTGGTCGATGCCGAAATCTGAGCCAGATAGTTGAGGCCGAATTCCGGATGCAAAGTGATCCAATGAGACATAGTGTTACGCTTTATCCCTAACTTTTGCCTGGACCGCCCTTTCAGGTTTTCAGTCCACCGGGATACCCATTTTTACCCAAGCCGTCTTTTCAGGTTTTCGACTTGCCGGGTGTACAGATTTTTTTCATTTCATCCCTTATTTTTGCCCGAACCCTTTTGGTTCGCCGGGAAGCCCTTATTTTTGCCTAGGTATGTCAACCTAGCGGGTCTTTTATTCATGCGTAGTATCTTTTCACTATGTCTGCATTGGCGGGGTGAGGAAGGTCGTCACCATCCATGGTGGTTAGGATCATGGCTCCTCTTGAGAACACATGTTTAACCACAAATGGCCCCTCGTATGTAGGGGTCCATTTGCCCCGGGGATCACTTTGAGGAAGGATGATGTGTTTGATTACCAGGTCCCCAACTTGATACTCTTGTGGTCTGACTTTCTTGTTAAATGCCCTGATCATCCGTTTTTGATACGTCTGACCATGACAGATAGCGGTGAGTCTCTTTTCGTCAATCAGATTTAATTGATCAAGTCGAGTCTGGATCCAGTCATCTTCACTCAAGTCTGCATCCTTCATTATCCGGAGAGAGGGTATCTGGATTTCAATTGGCAAGACTGCCTCCATGCCATAGACCAAGGAGAAAGGAGTTGCCCCGGTTGACGTCCTTGCTGAGGTACGGTACCCATGAAGAGCGAACGGTAACATCTCGTGCCAATCTTTATAGGTCACTGTCATCTTCTGCACAATTTTCTTGATATTCTTATTCGCTGCTTCTACAGCCCCATTCATCTTCGGCCGGTAGGGAGAAGAATTATGGTGCTGTATCTTGAATTGTTCGCAGAGTTCAGTGATCATTTTGTTATTGAGATTGGTACCATTGTTCGTAATGATTCTTTTCGGGACGCCGTACCGACATATCAGATTATGCCGGATGAAACGTGCCACGACGCTCTTGGTTACTGTCGCGTAGGAAGCTGCCTCAACCCACTTCGTGAAATAATCGATTGCCACCAAGATGAAGCGATGCCCATTGGATGCCGTCGGTCGGATCTCCCCGATCATATCAATGCCCCACATTGCAAAAGGCCAAGGTGCCGTCAGGACGTTCAGAGGAATCGGAGGGATATGCACCTTGTCAGCATAGATCTGGCATTTATGACAAGTTCGAGAGTGTTGGTAACAATCGGCTTCCATTGTGGACCAGAAATATCCTTCCCGAAGGATTTTCTTTGCCATGGTGTGTCCACTGGAATGTGTCTCGAATGTACCTTCGTGTAGTTCTATCATGATCTTCTCTGCTTCAGCCTTATCCACACAACGCAGTAGAGTTGAATCATGATTCCGTTTGTAGAGGATGCCGTTGCTGAGGAAGAATTTTGCCGCAAACCTCCTTATGAACTTCTTGTCATTGACAGATGCACCTTCAGGGTATTCCTGAGCTTCCAAGTACCTCTTCACCTCATGATACCAGGGTTTTTCAGTTGCCTTCTCGGCCTCGAGGTCGCAGCAGTATGCCGGTTTGTCCAACTTCCAGATAATGATCCGGGGAGTCTCATTGTCCCATTTAACTTTGAACATTGAAGACATCGTAGCTAGTGCGTCCGCTAGCTGATTCTCCTCTCTTGGGAAGTGCTCAAAAGTTATTTCTTCAAAGTGGGGAAGCAGGGTTGACACATACTCCTTGTAAGGAATAAGATTTGGGTGTTTCGTATCCCACTCGCCTTTGATCTGATTGATCACGAGAGCGGAATCTCCGAAGACACTCAGAAATTTGATCCTTAAATTGATTGCAGCTTGTAGACCCATGATACATGCCTCATATTCTGCCATGTTGTTGGTGCAGTTGAAACACAATCGGGCGGTGAGTGGAGTATGAGTTCCTATGGGAGATATGATTACAGCGCCGACGCCGTTACCCAAAGCATTGGAGGCTCCGTCAAAATGCATAGACCATCGGGATCCTTCCTCAGGTCCTTCATCCGGTCCAGGTACTTCACAGTCAGTTACCACCATGATGTCTTCGTCCGGAAAATCAAAGTTCAATGATTGGAAATCGTCCACAGGTTGGTGTGCCAAATGATCTGCCAGTACACTTCATTTAATTGCTTTTTGAGTTGTATACTGGATATCGTATTCAGCTAAGATCATTTGCCATCTTGCTATTCTCCCAGATAGAGCAGGCTTTTCAAATATGTACTTGATGGGATCCATCTTTGAAATCAATAGAGTAGTGTGAGTCAGCATATACTGTCTCAGCCTGCGAGCAGCCCATACTAGAGCGCAACAAGTTTTCTCAAGCAGTGAGTAACGAGACTCACAGTCGGTAAACTTTTTGCTCAAGTAATAAATAGCGTGCTCTTTTCGGCCAGACTCGTCATGCTGTCCCAGCACACACCCCATTGAATTGTCAAGTACTGTCAAGTATAATATCAGAGGTCTTCCTTCCACTGGTGGCATAAGAATGGGTGGCTCTTGGAGATATTCCTTTATCTTTTCAAAGGCAGCCTGACATTCATCGTTCCAGCGTACTACTTGATCTTTCTTCAGTAATTTGAAGATTGGCTCACAAGTAGCAGTCAGATGTGAGATGAATCGGGCAATGTAATTCAGTCGTCCTAGGAAGCCTCTGACTTCTTTCTCTGTCTTTGGAGTTGGCATCTCTTGTATGGCTTTTACCTTGGCAGGGTCCACCTGAATACCTTTATCACTTACAATGAAACCTAGCAATTTTCCGGACCTCACCCCAAAGGTGCATTTGTTGGGATTCAACCTCAGCTTGTATAACTTTAGTTGGTCAAACAGCTTCCTCAGATGATCAAGGTGCTCCTCCTCAGTTTGAGACCTTGCAATCATGTCATCAACGTATACCTCAATCTCATGATGGATCATATCATGAAATAAAGCAACCATGGCACGTTGATAGGTTGCCCCAACATTTTTCAACCCGAATGGCATGACCTTGTAGCAGAAGGTGCCCCACTGAGTCACAAAGGTAGTCTTTTCCATATCCTCCGGAGCCATCTTGATCTGATTATACCCTGAAAAACCATCCATGAAGGAGAACACCTTGTGTTGAGTAGTATTGTCGACAAGGACGTCAATGTGAGGTAGAGGAAAATCATCCTTGGGGCTGGCCCTGTTCAAATCCCTGTAGTCGACACACATCCTGACTTTACCGTCCTTCTTCGGTACTGGCACCACATTAGCCACCCACTGAGGGTAAGAAGTTACTGCTAGAAACCCAGCATCGAACTGCTTCATGACCTCAGCCTTGATCTTTTTGGACATCTCTGGGCGCATACGGCGGACCTTTTGCTTTACCAGAGGGCAGTCTTCCTTGGTTGGCAGGTGATGAACTACAATGTCGGTGTCCAAACCAGGCATGTCTTCATAGGACCAAGCAAATATCTCCATGTAATCCTGTAGCATCTGGATCAATCGTTGCTTCATGCTGAGCTCTAGATTGGCACCAATCTTGACCTCTTTCCTATCCGTCTCAGTACCCAGGTTAACTGTTTCCACCGGCTCTTCATGTGGTTGAATAGCCCTCTCTTCCTGGAGTATCATTCTCGCGAGTTCACCAGGCACTTCGCAATCATCTTCACCTTCGTCTTCGGCCAAGTTGATCGGATTCTCGAAGTCATAACTGGCGGTAGCAGAGCTGTTACCAGTGAGATCCAGAGTGGATTGAAACCTGTATAAGTGAGTGTGTGTAAATATAGATGTTTTGCAATATATAACACAGAAAGAGAAGAGCACAAGATTTGAAATGCAACAAACGTCCAATGTTTTGATTGATGATATATGGAAATGTCATACAAAAAGCCCTCACAAATGGAGCTACGATGCCCCGGGTAGGACACCGAGCCAATAAAGTTTTAACACATTGTTTGTTACAAATTGAAAATCAAAAGAAATAATTACTGCGTGACAAATGTGATAGGTGTAAAATCCTTTGCCGTCCAGTTGCTTGGTCCGTTGCTGGTAGTCGGGTAGATCCAACTCTCAAACTCTGCTTCCTCTACATCCTCCTCAATAGCATTCACCCTTGGGTTGGAGATAAACACCGGAGCCTTTCTGATCTTTTCCTTGCGCACAGCCCTCTGAGTCTCTGCAGTAAAGCCCAGCCCAAACTTGTCGTTCTTTTGAGTGAAGTCAGGAAGCTGACCCCAGTTCACACAATTGCCTTTCTCGATTACAGCCCGGGAATCCTTCAAGGATGCCATCTTCAACGGAGAGTCTTCTTCAACCACTGCTTCAGCTGATGCCAAAATTGGAGGTACTTCCTCAAAATGTTGAAAGGGGGTTTCAATAAACTCCCCGTCCATCTCGATATACCGGAATGAATTCAAGTGACTAACCATGTATTCCTCCTCACCCTGCACGGTAACAATCTTCCCTTTGACAGGGTATTTGAGCTTTTGGTGTAGAGTGGATGTTACTGCCCCAGCTTTGTGAATCCAGGGTCGACCCAACAAGCAGGAGTAAGATGGACGAATGTCCATTACATAGAACGTTGAGTCGAAAACTTGGGAACCCACACGAATAGGGATGTCTACTTCACCGTGCACCATCCTCTTAGAACCGTCGAAGGCTCTAACAATGATGTTACTAGGTTTCAACTCCAGGCCCTCACAATCCAAGCGATCCAATGCTTTCTTGGGCAAAACATTCAGGGAAGAGCCGGTATCCACTAACACGTGTGCGAGAGTAGTGCCCCTGCATTCTATGGAAACATGCAGGGCATCATTGTGATTTTTCCCTTTGGCGGTAAGGTCAGCATCCGAGAACCCTAAGCCATTGTCAGCCGTCAAATTAGCCACACAGTCGGTGAATTGATGCGCGAAGGTCTCTTGCGGCACATGGGCCGTTTTCAGAAATGAAATCAGGGCTTTTGCATGGGCCTCTGAGCATAGCAGCAATGATAACATATAGATTTTGGAGGGAGTATGCCCCAACTGTTCAACAACGTTAAAGTCACTCTTTTTGATAATTTTAAGAATTTCCTCCATTTCTTGTTGGGAGGCTTCCACATCAGTCTTCTTTTTTAGTGCCTCCGTCCTGGCAGGAAAATCGGTAGCAACTTCTTTGCCCCGAGTATCAGAGGACTCGGCGGCAGTAGTAGACACAGGAACTTGAATTGGAACATGCACACTTGCGGGTGTGATAGTGAGAGGTTTTCGGATAACTGGCGGTGCAATGTCAGGCGAGAAGAGCCTGCCGCTACGGGTAATCTTGGCGGGACCAGTGATGCTACTGATACTGGTATTGGTGCTGAACTCTTGCTTCACCCCAAGCACATACACGTCGGCTCCATAATGCCATGGGACCGCTTTATCAGACTCATAGGGGAGAGGCCCCGGAACAGTAATAGTAATGGGTGCAACAGACATAATTCGGACTGGTTTCTTCACGGGAGCTTTGGCAGGATTGTAAATTGTGACAACAGATATTTCTTCAATGGAGACAAACGGAACAGCAGTTTTCTTGAACAGAATTTCCTTGCTATCCATCAGGCTTTGGATGCCTGATTTCAGTAGCGGACAAACGGTAGGGATAATAGCACACAGGAGGCAACCCTTACCACAACCCGGAAATAAACCGGCTAGTAGTAAGTTCCTCTTAACAATCAAAAGAGGGGTAGCAACATCATTCACCGAAACAACATACAACTCTTCCTCAATGGCATTTACTCTATGCTGGGGCATAGGAGCAGTTACAACATTCGGTCTCTCAGGCGCTTCAAACTGAATTTCCTTTGCGTCGATAAGATCTTGCACTTTGTTTCTCAAGGCCCATAAATCATCAGTAGTGTGCCCGGGACTATCAGAATGATAAGCACACCGGGCATTTGGGTTATACTTAGGAGACGCAGTGTTGACGACCTTAGGAGCTTCTTTGATGGTCACCAAGTTGGTTGATAACAGTTGGGGTAAAATTTGAGATAAGGTCATACTCAGCCGAGTATACTGCCTCTTGGGCCTTTCACCTCTTTGTTGATTGTACTGCTGAGGAGCAGCAGCAGGTTTTGAAATGACCAAAGCATTGACGGCTTGGCGACTTTCGGGCTTGACTTGTCTTCTAGGACCATAGACGACACTTGCTTCTTTATTGAAAGGCCTTTTCTCAGTACTTGTGGAGGCAGCTTTTTGTATCTTTCCTGACCTGATGCCAGCTTCAATTCTTTCTCCCGTTAGAATCAAATCCATGAACCCAGCGGAGGAGTTACCAACCAAATGATTGAAAAATGGACCAGACAAAGTCCCTAGGAACATATCAACCAGCTCACGATCAATCAATGGAGGCTGCACCCTGCCAGCCAAATCTCTCCATTTTTGTGCATATTCTTTGAACCCTTCACCCGTTCCTAGAGACATACCCTGAAGTTGGGTACGCGTAGGAGCGAGATTAGAATTGTATTGATATTGTCTGTAGAATGCGGTTGCCAAATATTCCCAGTGTCGGATACTAGTTCCATCAAGTTGATAGAACCATTCAAGCTGTGACCCCGAAAGGCTATCTTGGAAGAAGTGAATCCAAAGGTTCTTATCTGCCGTGTAAGGTTGGATCTTCCTTACGTACGACCTTAGATGCAGCTTTGGACAGGAGGCCCCATCATATTTGGCAAAGGCAGGCGCCTTAAACTTGTGTGGAATTACTACCCCAGAAGATAACCCCAGATCTCTGAAATCCAGCCCCGACACATTCTGAATCTCCATGGCACTCAAGCGGTCTTCCAATTGCTTGTATCCGTCAGCAGCAGGTGGGTATTGTTCGTCGTTGTAGTCCGTCTCGTTGTCAGAGACTGCAGGACTAGGAGCTCCTCCCCCTTGGGGACTGTTTTTCTCAGCAGAAGAAGTAGTTGGTTCAGCTTCATTATGGAGTGTGTTCCCAAATCTGCGTCCAGTGTTGAATAAGGCAGTCCTCTTTTTCTTCTTCTTCTTCAGGAGTAGAGTATTCAACTCTTGCTGTCCTTGGGCCAGGCTTAGGACCATCTCTTGAAACTGGGGACTTTGGGCCTGAAGGGCCTTGATTGCTTGCTCAATGGATGAGTCCGGATTCATGATGACTGTTCAAATAAACAGCGAAGGAGATTAAGCAACCTGTGAAATAGGATACCTGCTATGCATATGGTGCAATGAAATGCGTATGTTTTATGTTTTCAAAGACAAACAAGATTCAACTTTGTAGACAAAAAGGGAAACACACTTCATTAGATTAAAATTTTCAATTGTTCAACAACTTGCCCTTAGGCATTACAGGAATGGAAAATACTGGAAAGGAAATAAAAGCTATAAAAGAAAATATCCAAAGCCCATCAGTGCTCCCATGGCCTCCTTTTCTCAGTGTTGATGTAGTTATTAAGAACCCACTCTTCCTCCAATTGCTTAGTCAGCCTCTGGATCTTCCGTTCCTGCTCGTTGAACTTTTCCCGATAGAAATCCCGCTCTTCCTTTAGCTGCGCCCAAGATCTCTTCATTGCATCAAAATCAGTGGGTATCTGAGGAGGGAGGACAGTTGGAGGAACCCCATCTTCATCAGGAGATTCAAGAATGATAGGTCTGACAGCTTCGTACGGCATACCTAACCTTTGAGCACGGATGCGGACCCATTTGCAATAGGGTTCCATTGGTAGAGAAGTCTTTGGTCCCAACTCATGTGGGTCAGCTTTGTGAATTCTGTCCCAAGCTTTAATGAATCCATGGCGTAGTTTGTCACTGTCTGTCTGGAACTCAAAATGGAAGTGAGGAACCAACATTTCATGAGGCCCAACTCCCCGGGCTCTTCCAAACTGACAGAGAGCTAAGCATGGATTATAAGAGATTCCTCCTTGGATACCAATCAACGAAACATTAGGGTATTCTCCACAACGGTCAATAACAGCTACCTCATCCAAACCTCTGAGAGTCCAAGTGATGTCGTTATCAGTGAGAGACATTAACCTCCGAGCCCAACCTTTTCCTTCTTCATTCTTCAGCATGAACTTAGGAAGGTGCGAAATAAACCACCTCACTAGCAAAGGAGCACAACACCACGGAGTTCCTCGTTTTCGAGCAGTGCGAGCATAGAGTTGTTGCAAGATATCACCCAAAAGAGTGGGTACAGGATTCCGAGACATGAAGATCCTTATGACATGGATACTGATAAAGGTGTCAGGATTGGGAAACAGTACCAGACCATAGATTAAAAGAGCCAGAATATCTTCGTACGCCTTAAAGTCCAAGTCATTCCAGAAATCATTAGCTTTGCCAACCAGAAATTTGACCAAAAAGCCCTTGACTCCACTTCTAGTTTCCCAGTTAGCTAATACCTCTTCTTTGGTCAAGGGGAGAACTGCAGCAACCTCTTCAGGCCTAAGAGTCTTTTCCAAACCAGTGAAAGGAGTTTGCTCCAAGACAGGGTCCCAAGCAAATAAGAGAATTCTTCCAGGGTAGGAACCAGCTGGAAGTCTTGAAAGGTGAAACAATGATACAGAGGGTCATAAAACTGGGTCAGAACACTTATCAGTTGTTGGTCCCATTTTGCAGTGATCAAGCCAAGGAGAGAACCATGCCTGTTGATGAAGGAAGAACTGTTTGGAATCCTACTAACCAAATCCTTGAGTAAAACTGGTGGTTGAACAAAGTTGAGCCGGATAGTATTCCTACGCACGGGCATCATGATGTCCTACAAAACAGAGCAAAGATGAAACTTTTTTGTCTTTGAAATGGGTTAGTCCTTTATTCAGGATGCATGCAATGGTATGATGGCATGATGCTATGATGAAGCACACCACAAGTATTCACACAGGCAAACATGATAAGGCACACAAGTCACACAAGACAATCCTTAAGTTTCAGGCCAGCATGAAGTTTAGGTATTACCCTCTTTTAGTTTCATTGGTTAAAACCCGTCCTATCAAAAGTAACCGGGTTCTAGAGGATCTCAAATCATTGACTACCCTCAATCGGTCATAACTCCAGCATCGCAATCTTTTCTTGCGGCCAGAACCATCTCGAGAGTTTAGCCTCAATGAGTGTAGTATACTGCTACTGTCCTAATAGCCAGGTTGGTCAATTTAGGGTTCTAAGGTTGGTTGGTGTTTAATGACTCCTTAGAAGACCTATATTCTCCTCATTGCAACACAAGGGATATAGATACAGACCAAGGTGCCACACCAACGTAGCCACTGCTTCACCCATGTCGGTCTATGCCGGACAGGTCCCTCACAGATTATGCTACCTAAAAATGGTATTTTCCCAGATCCGGGTTAGGATCTATGAAACTCCGATGCAAAGCCCACAAATATAAAAAGCAATCAAAGCAAACAATTGAAAACAAAGGTGATCTAAGCCCTAAGGTTACTCCACTTTTAAATCTTTCCCCAGCAGAGTCGCCAGTTCTGTGATACGGTGGGAGAACTGACTTGAGGTTTTGCGTTTGTTTTCGCAAATGTTTCGGTTGAGCAAGAGTCTCCACCGACTTTTTATTTTATCCTAATGAAAGGTTCAAAAAGCACAGCAAAAACCTTCGAGATTTTTCTTGGGTTCGGGGAGTAGATTATAGAAAGGGAAGGTATTAGCACCCTTTCTATCCATGGTTATCCATGGGCTCTTAGTTACTTGCTTAGATCACTTGCCTTTTGTTTTCAATTGTTTGAAATGGTGCTCGTGTGTGTGGGTTTGAAAATGTTTTGAAAAGAAGCCAATGTGGTGGCAACCTTTATAATGATCCATGTGGGGATGTATACAAAGATGTATGTCTTTTAAAAAAGTTTTCATTTGTTTTTGAAAGTTGTTTTGAAAATGTTGTGAGGCGTGGTTTTATAAAATAGGCAAGTGTTTTGTTTTTGCAAGTTTTGATTCAAGTAACTAAGAGGTTATCTACTCCTAAATTTCTCAAAGTTTATTGCTATGTTTTAACCCTTTTAATAAGTTTGTTCCACCATTGTATTTGGTGGACAATCTCATGTTAGGATGTGAAAGGGACGGGCGCGGGTCATCGTTTAGACCATAATTGCAATGGTGCTAAGTATCTTTGGGCAATTTTCTTTAAGGGACTTGATCATTTGTTTAGGCAACATTTTGAAAGTGTTATCGAGGGACTATGATCATTTGATTTGTTTGTTTTGCCCAAGGAGACCTAACATGCAATATGGCCCAATTTTGAAAGGCAACAAGTGGAATACCCTAGGGGGTGCAAGTGTGATTTGTGTGTCCATTTTCATGCTTGTTTATCTTGAAATTAGGTCAAAACTATTTTTCGTTATTTTTCGCATACAAACCCTAATTCTAACATGGTATAATTAGAAAGCAATAAAGTGCGAAAATAAATTTACTAAGCTATTACAAAACCATATATGGGAAGGGGGGTACAAATGTTCGAATGGGGATTTTGAAAAGGAATTTAAACCTAAAACTATTACATCAATATTGAATTATTTACAAGGTGATTAATTTGAATAAATTAAATAAAATAGAACAAATGTGCAAGATGCCAAAAAATGGTTTTTGTATGTATGGAAAAAAAAATATTTTTACATGTCAAAATAAAGAAAAGGAAAGTATTATTTTTTTGGAGTTTTTCATGTTTAGGGCAAAACCCTAATTCTATTAAATAAATATATTATTTATTCAATATATACAATATTTATTATTTGTATACAAAATAAAATAAAAAGGAAGTATATTTGTAAAAAATGTATTTTTAGTATTAAATATTAATAAAATAAAAATATGTATATTTTTGGTATTTTATTCTAAGTATACTAATATATATGTATTTATTTGTATTATTTGCAAAATATGTATTATATATTAATTAATAATATTTAATTTATTTGTAAAAAAAAGTATATTTCACATAAAATATTTTCAGAATATAAAATGAAATAAAATAAAAATAAAAATGTATTTACACCATTTTAACATTTTTTAAATAAAAGTATATTTATTTACTTATTTATGTTCAAATAACTAGACTAACCAAATAAATATCTAATAAATAGGAAAATGGTACAAAAAATTATTTTTATGTTTTTTATATGATTAGAAAAAATAAATAAATCAAGCCAAAAAAAAAGAAAAGTCAAAAAATCATTAAAATGAAGAAAATGGGCTTAGGGGGTTCAGAAGTAAAAAGAGTGTGTGAAAAGGAAATGCAAAAACAGGCCCAGCCCAAATAACCTTTCTTCAACCTCTGGCCAAACAATGTCAAAAACGCGCGCCTGGTTCCCTGATTCAAACATCTTGATTCCTGGCTTTTTAATGAAAACTCATAACATCAAAAATGTTCAGCATTAAGAGACGAATCCAACCATATGCAGAACTTGTCTTAACTCTCTAAGATGAGGGATAATTTCTTCTCCCCCAAATCCTGACCTAGATTTTCCTCCATGTTCAGACTCAAAATTCTTGCAACACACATAATATAAATAAAATCTAATTATATGGGCATGTTCAGGGCAATGATTGTGACATATTCTCTTCACAAACCTAAAGCTAACAATGCCTAATAAGAGAGATACGAATTCAAAAACTTATCTGTTCAGTTGAAGTTCTATCTGGCAATGGAGAAGCTTTCAGTGCAAGGTGATGATTGGGATAGTTTCCTTGAGGTCCAGGGATGCTATTCCAAGCTTTACTTTGTCTTGAAAGCTTTTGAATCGAGCTAGAGCACTTCACCTGCAAATCAGAAAAGTGAAAATGGTAGAACCAGTTAGAGGGATTACAGGTCGTGTTTTAGGTTTTGGTTAGCTTGCATAGATGGTATGGAAGATGTGTGAACTGGTTTGGGCAAGAAAGCTTGAGAGGAATGAGAGATGGCACTCAAACTGCAGGCCCTGCCCTGTTCTTGCAGTTTGAAGGTGATTCTGGGAATGGGAGTGTTTGAGGGATGTTAGGGTCGTGTACTAGCTCAGTTGGTATCTCTTGAATGTGTTTCACAAGTTTGCTTAAGTGTTTGTAAGCTGATATGAGAGTTGGTACAAGTTATGCAATGTTTCTTCTTTCTTAAGCAACAAAAGGCAAGTTGATGTTCTAGACTGATGCAGGCCCCCATAACATGCTGCAAACCCTTGTCTTGATCAGTGCAATGTGTCTCATAACTTGTGCCTAGAAGATTTTGACTGTACCACTTGGATTTGCAAAATGGACATAAAGTTCTACTTTTTCAAAATGGAAATAATGCTTTATCTATAAATGGATTAATCTTCTAGGCAATGCTTGAACACACAAAACATGGTCTTGGCACAAAGGTTTGGCATTAAATTATTGAGTTTCAAAGGGTTTTAGGACCTGTAATGTAGCACAAACTATGCTGACTTGAAAATGGCCTAAGTTATGAACATGTTCATGATCCATTCAAAAGTGAGTTTTTGCCATATTGTGAAATTCGATTCTCTCAAGTTATGAGGTTGTTTGAGAAGTTCTTGGACATTTCGGAAAGCTTGGAATGTGTACTACAATCCATCTTTGAAATGCAAATTGAAAATCCAAGTGGAAGTGTATGGAAAATGGCCTTGAAGTTAGGTAGAAAACCTTGCCAAAATAGGTCAAAATTTCACTAAGTTAAGAATGGTTTAGTACCCTTATTCAAAAAATTGTAACTTGAGATACAAGCTTCATTTGGGAAAACTTTGTGAATCAAAGTTGTAGATTATGCAACAAGCTACAACTTTCATGTTTTGACTTTTGTTTGAATCCAAATGAATCTTCGTGGGAAAATGGGGCAAAGTTGGGAAAAAATTAGGGTTTTCCATAACTTAGAAAAATTCTAAGTTATGAAAAATTTCCATTTCAAACCCTAATTTGCAATTTTTGATTTCTTGGTGAACAAGTTTCATGATTTGGCATGTTTTGATGAAAAATGAATCTTGACTCTTGATTTTGACCAAAAAGTCAAAGTTTGACTTTTCAGTATACAGTCAAAATTGATCAATTGACTGGGAAATTCAACTGTCAATCTTGTGTACTTGGGATCTTTTGAGTTTGTTGAGCATGTCAAGATAATTCCATGGGGTCCTTGAGTCCGTATCTGAGCTTGGTTTACCATTGGCTAGGTCAAACAGTCAAAAATTGCCCTTGTGCAGTCAAAACCCTAAAAATGACCATTTTGCCCTTTTGATGATCTGATCAAATTTCTTGTGGAACTGTGATCCAAACTTGATCAAATGGTCCATGTGAGTTCATAATGTTGATGTGGGTCAATTTTCATGAGATTTGACTGTCAATTGGCCACAGTTGACTTTTTCCCCAATATAGCTGATTTCTAGGTCAACTGTCCAATTGACTGGGCAAAATTTGGAATCAAGACTTGAAACTTGGTATGGATAAACTTGGGAGTCCAACATGAAGCATGAAAGTCATACTAGGTGTAGCGGTGAAAATCGGAGATCAAGCTATTAATTAACTTGACTCACAAAAGCAAGAGTCGCCACCGCGCTTTATTATTTCCAAGGGAAAAGGGAAAAGAGCGAAATAAAACCCTAAAATATGCAATGTACAATAATACTTAAAAGTAATGAAAATACAATGCGTTTTGAAAAGAGATCGAGAGTTCGGGGGTTGGTTATACAATGGGAAGGTATTAGCACCCAATGCATCTGCGGTACTCCGCAGGAACCTTTTGAAATATCTGTTTTTTGGTTAAAATTGTTTGTTTGATTAAAATGGTTCGTTTGGCTAAAAATCGGTGTTGGAGAGATTTTGAAGATACGACGACCTAGTGTCGAAGTTTTGACTTAAAAGGTGTGAGTTTGAAAATGGAGTCTTTTGGGAAAATTATCTTAAGCAAAATAGTAAACAAACAAAAAAATGAATGAGGGTATTCACACGATTGGATGAGATGTGCTTGATGACGTGAAGTCAACAAAATTTAAATCTTTTCCTTGGAGTAAATCGAGCAAATAAAATAAGATGAATCCACAAAGTATAAACATTCAAAAATTCACAAGAAAAACAAATCTAATGAAACAGATTAATGACCAAAAGCATCGAGAAATTAAAATGACAAAGATATTTAAATAGAATAAAAGAGAATGTAACTAATTATCTAAAGAAGTTATTCGAACTAAATTAAAAATTACTTACTAAAATAATTCTAAACTAATTACAAATTCTAAGGTTATAAAAAAAATCTAGTATTATTGAATTTGATCTAAAACTAAACTAAAGCTTTAAAATTTAGTAAGTTAAATCTAGATTAAATTAAAATCCTAAGGTTACTAAATTAAATCTAAAACAAATGAAAATTCTAAAACTACTAAACTAAATTTAAATCAAATAAAAACTCTAAAGTTATTAAACTAAATAAAAATTATAAACTTATTCAGCTAATTCTAAATCAAATAAAAATTATAAATTTATTAAACTAATTCTAAATCAAATAAAAATCCTAAAGTCACTAAACTAAAACCAAACAAATAAAATTCTAAAGTTAACTTAAATAAAATCAAATAAAATTCTAAAGTTTACTAAATTAAAACTAAAGCAAATAAAATTCTAAAATTTACTAAGTCAAATCTAAATGGAATAAAATCCTAAAGTTACTAAAATAAAACTAAAACAAAATAAAATTCTAAAGTTTACTAAGTCAAAAACTAAAACAAATAAAACTCTAAAATTTACTAAATCAAATCTAAATGAAATAAAATCCTAAAGTTACTAAAACAAAATAAAATTCTAAAGTTTACTAAATTAAAGCTAAAACAAAAAGTTATAAAATAAATCTAAATTAATACTAAACTAAATTAATTCTAAACTAAAGATTAAAATTCTAAGACTAAATTAAAATTCTAAAGTTATCAAAATGTATCTAAACTAATCAAAGATTCAAAAATTACTAATTTTAATCTAGCTAAATTAAAATTCTAAAATTATTAAGTTTAAAACTAATCTAAATAATTAAAATTATATGATTAAATAAAACATAGTTATTTGATTAACTTTCACTAACTAAGCTAAATTTAAAAAATAAGACTAACTTAATTAGACAGACATGTCGAACAAAACAGTGGGGTGAAGTAACAAGTTTCGTTGGGCTGCACATACATGGTCCGATAATATCTCAGCAATGGAATAAGAAATAAAGAAACTAGGCTTATTGACCATATTTGGATGGGCAAGCTGATAAGGTCCAAAACCAAAATATTAGAACTTAGAGAAACCCTAAACATCTAATGATTCAGCCGCTAACCCTCACTTCCAATTTTCTTAACACGCTCAAATCTCCACCAATATCTCCAAACCGATTGACGAAAATGGAAAGAAAAAACTTACCTCGCTGTAATACCTTCTTCATTCTTCTTATCGAACGACATCAACAACACGACCTCTCAGTTTTTAGCTAAATACTCCAAGCATTCTGTTTCCGATTCGCTTCAGATCCGTTTCTATGAAACTTGTTCTTACTTGAAGTTTTCTCACTTCACTGCCAATCAAGCTATTCTTGAAGCTTTTCAAGGAAAATCACGTGTTCATGTTGTTGATTTCTCGATCAATAAAGGGATGCAGTGGCCGGCGCTTATGCAGGCACTTGCCTTGCGTCCTGGTGGTCCTCCTGCTTTTCGTCTCACCGGAATCGGGCCTCCGGCGTCGGATAACTCCGATCATCTACAACAGGTTGGTTGGAATTGGTACAGCGGGATTAATGAGGGATGACGGAATCGGTGATGGTGTTGATTGCGTGTTGTACATTTTTCTTTGACAGAAGGTGAAGGTGATGATGATGGAAGGTGGGCGAAGTGGGTGTTGTTACGGCAAAAGGGGAGAGTTGACTGAGATATCTGGTGAAGACACGTGGCTAAGCAAACCAACACTCGGCCTGCAAGGAGGCTCATGAATACCACTCCTTGTTGACAATGGAAATAATACTCTGCGATTTGTATGAGCAGATTTTGAGACGCTTTGTGAAACAGGAAGAGTTTGCTTTACCACCTTGCGATTGTTTGAGGGTTCAACATTGGGTCAGGTTTTCCTCTTGTCTTCTGGTTATTTTATTGACAGAATATGTTGAACCTTGTTTTGTTATTCTGAATTTGCAGGTATTGTTGATCTTTGGATGTGGTTGTGGTAGTTGTTGGTTGTGTTACGGATTTGTGGGTTAAAGCTGGAGGTTTAACTCAGGCCATTATAGTTTAAATATGAAGCTCTAATTTTTCGTGGTGCTTGGGCAGAATTTTTGAGAGGATTGGTGGTGTTTTCTGTGTAACTTTTATGTATGTTTCTGGATGTTTTTTTTTTGTGAAATTTCCTCTCCTGTTTTCTCTACTGCCCTCCCAATTTTTTGTAGAAGATGGGAGATGAAATTGGAGGGAGTTTTGGGGGGGAAATTCTAGTGAGTTTTTGGACAAAATGTGATATGCTGATTTTTCCTTTTTGATGCAGGATTTGCATTTCCTATTTTTGTGAAAGTTTAGACTGCTTTTGGACAGGTTTGACAGGAGCTTTTTGGCATTATTATGCAGTTTTTTACAGCATTGCAGCATGGATGATGCAGAGTTTGGAGCAGCTGATTTACGGACAACATTGGTACAAGTTATGGAGCAATTTTGATGCATCATGAAGCAAGGAAAACGGGCTTGAAAATAATAGCATAGACTTAGACTTGGTATTTTGAAGATTGATGAAGGATAGTTTAAAATAGGCTTCAGGATTTGCAATGTTTTTTCATGTGATTTTGTGGCTATAGTATTTGTAATGGGATATGAAATTTGTAACAAGTCTTGAATTTGGATGTAACTTTAAATATTTCATTTGAGTTTGGAATGGATTTGTCTTGAGATTTTTTTGAAATTGCAAACTTGAAATATGCCTAAAAATTAACATGATGCATTCTCCACTAAACATGACAAATATCCTTGAATCAATGATCTTGAAATTTTCTTTAAAGTTTGTATCAAATTCTTGAATTGAATAAGAACTTTTCCTTAGAAATATTCCTTGTAGAATTGATGGACTTTTGTGAACTTCTCTTGAAGAAAATTTGCAAACTTGTCATTAGTACTTGAGTGAACAAATAGTATCTTAAGAGCCTTGGTAAAAAAAAATCATCATAATTTGACAATCACTTATACTCAAATGCAAGTGACTTGAAACAAGCGCCAAACAATTTAAAGAATCCTTAAACTCATCATCATGTGTCATGAACAAACTCATCATAAAATTCAATATCTTTAGAGAACAATTATGGCATGAATTGTGGCTTGGAGGTTAAGAATATTCTAGGTTATGAAAATGACCTATAACGTTTCAATAAATTCCATAGCCTTCAAAGCATAATATGACAACATGCAAAAAGAACTGTCTCAAAATATTGGAAATTTATGATCCTTTGAACTTGATCTTGAAAAAGTTGGCTTTTTTTGGTCGAAGTGCTTTAAATCATCTCACATAGCCTGATCTTTCTTCGCATTCTAAAGCATCTTGATACACATGTAAACCAGTTATGATGAAATCTTGATTGTGCTCTGAGGAAGTTGTGGAGAAGTTTGAGAGGTTAAAACCGGCCATATTTCGTGCCCTTAATTTCTTTGAATAAAAATGCCAATGAAGATGGGATCTTAGGTCAAAAATTGGGGTACAACAGCTTCCCCTATTTAAGTTTCTTCTATCTGGAGATATGAAGATTGAGATCTTCATTTCGACGAGATTGAAGGGACTTAAATATAGAATACACAATTATTGGCCTTAAGATACCGCGATTATGTTCATGATATGATATGAATGTAATGCTCTGAATTTTATGGGGAATGACGCCATATGAGACAGACTATGCTGGAGAAACCAAGCACATTATACAGTAATCCCAGAGAGGAAGAGGTTGTAACTCCACTGGGGAAACAAAGTCATAGACTTCAAATGAGAGACTCTTGAATGCTTTTACATCAGTGTTGAGACTGGAAAAGAGATGATTTACATCAGTACGAAGACTGGAAAAGAGATGATTTACATCAGCACTGTGACTGGAAAAGGAAATGATTTACATCAGTACGAGACTGGAAAATGATCGACATCAGCACTGTGGCTGGAAAACAAAATGATTGACATCAGCACTGTGGCTGGAAAACAAAATGATTGACATCAGCACTGGCTGGAAAAAAATGATTGACATCAGCACTGTGGCTGGAGATAAACATCTCTGATTTCTGAATTTTACCAAGAACAGTAACACATTTCTTCTTTAACCAAGATATCGCTTGAAAAGGATAAAATAACAAACTTCCCTACGGGACTTTCCCGAAGGGATGCCATTTGCTGAGTAGACATTATTGTTGGGGATACACAAGCTGCTCAAATAAAGAGGCCGCCACTTGCTTCTTTTCAAAGGTGTCAATAACATACAAGCTGCTCATGAAGAGACCGCCACTTGCTGTCTTTTCAAAGGTGTCAATAACATACAAGCTGCTCATGAAGAGACCGCCACTTGCTGTCTTCAAAGAATATTAAAGCACACAAGCTGCTCATGAAGAGACCGCCACTTGCTGTCTTCAAAGAATATCAAAGCACACAAGCTACTCATGAAGAGTCTGCCACTTGTTGCCAATAACCCACAAGCTGCTCATAAAGAAGCTGCCACTTGCTGTCTTCAAGGGAACAATAACACACAAGTTGCTCAAATAGATAAGCTGCCACTTGCTATCTTCCAAAAATACTAACGTACAAGCTGCTCATGAAGAAGCTGCCACTTGCCGTTTTCAAAAAAAGTGTTGATAACATACAAGTTGTCCATGAAGAGACTGCCGCTTGCTGTTTTTAAAGGTGTTGATAACATACAAGTTGTCCATGAAGAGACTGCCGCTTGCTGTTTTTAAAGGTGTTGATAACATACAAGTTGTCCATGAAGAGACAACCGCTTGCTGTTTCTTTTCAAAATTACCAATAACACACAAGTTGCTCATGAAGAGACCGCCGCTTGTTGTTTTCAAAAGTGACAATAACAAACAAGTTGCTCATGAAGAGACTGCTGCTTGCTGTTTCTTTCAAGGTATCAATAACATACAAGTTCCTCATGAAGAGACCGCCGCTTGCTGTTTGTCAAGAGTATCCATAACACACAAGTTGCTCATGAAGAGACCGCCGTTTGATGTTTCCCAAAAAGATACCCATAAAATATCGTGAAGATATTGCTGGAGGTGAGAATCAATAATTTCATCGAGGATGGACAAACTGCTCATGAAGAGACCGCCATTTGTCGTAGAGAAATCAGAAATAATCAAACTGCTCAAATAAAGAGTCAGTCGCTTGTTGTCATGTCGATATTCCAGAAGAAGGTTGTGATAACACTGCTGGAGAATAAAGTTCATCTTCAATGGGGAACCATGAATAAATCCTTCTTGAGGAGACCAAGTATTTACGTTGCAAAATAAATGCACTCTCCATCTAGGTTTCACAGCCTAGAGAGATCCACAGGGTATCATTCACAAGAGACAAAGCTCAATCCAGGAATAAACTGGAGAGAAAGTAGTCAAACAAGACTCCACCCAATGAGGAAACAACTCAAATGGGGATTTATCCTATCCAGAGATGGAAAAGGAAAGCTAAAGCAAGATTCTTCCACGAGAGTTAACTCAGTGGGGAATTAGAAAAGAGGCACACTTTCTGCTTAAGTTGACACTCTATTTGGAAAGATCAAATACACTATTTGAATAGACACAACCAAGGTATACGTACTCAAAGACATCAACAAATACAACAGTGCATGCATGATGCAAGTGTGAATGAATAAATGAATGTCAGGTATATGCCGACAAAACAGACAGGGGAGATAGACAGAAGATGATAAGACGTCCCAGTACAACCCGACGCTCAACTAATCTCAACAAAAGGGGAACATTACTGGAGATAAAAACAAAAGCCATCATTGGAGCAAAGTCCTTTTACAAGGCTTAAATCTCTTTGGAGAGGAAGATATTTTTCGGTAGAAAACCCAAAGTCTAATCTTCTAATGTCAACAATCCATTGAAAGGATAACAACACAAACAAAGTTTCAGCTGGAAAGAAGTCTTGCTTAGCTGGAGATACTGGGAACACCACCCTCTGATAATGTATGAAAAACATATCTTGACGAATCTGGATTGCCCCTGGGATTAATTTTGGATGCCCCAAGTTTGCTGCTGATAAGCTGCGTGTTGCACGACATTTCTTGCGAATAACTTCACTTAAAATGCCCCAAGCTATATGGCTGATGAGGAGAAATAATCTCAAGAGGATTTTACAAAAGACCTGGCATTCACCATGCTCTGGTGTCTTCAAACTCTTAGAGAGATTCATCAAATCTCGATGTGATTGCCCCGGATTGACTGTAGTTGGCACAACAAAGTCTTCAAATTTTTGCCCCAAAAGAGTAAACAAGTTGGGAAAACATTAACTGGGAGAAGCAACATGTCCATGTTCAAGGTCTTTAGGTGACATGCCCCTGGATACGATTTTTCTTGACGTGATCCGCCAATTACTCAACATAGTTTAAAGCCTCAAAAGAATAAACTCCTCATTTCTTCTTATATGTGAGCTTCCTTGATATCAAACAAATGTTTTGCAGTTAGAAAAGTTTATTATGAGAATGAAAATTCTAATGCAACAGTTATGTAAGTCTTGAAGATTTTGAAAAGATATCGCACAAATTTTGCGAGTTAGAGCATCATTTATTTTTGTATAGGAAAAACATATGATACCAACATAACTATTTAGAACATTCATGGGAGTCAGGAACACTATCTCATTGAAGTATGCTTTCAAAATAACCTTGCTTCAATTAGGACTTTTGAAGGTTTTAATGTGGTCTGGTTCATGGTTTTAGAAAAAAAAGGATTTAAGGCTCAAGATATTTGGTGCCCACCCCCTTCATGATGTTCTCCAATCCTATGTTCAGTTAATTCAACATGAGTGTTCATCTTTCAAGAGGATTTTGTGACGGTCAAGGAAACGACGAGGCTTTCGGAAGAGAAACCCCCCTTATGTCTTCGTGTTTGTAGTCACCAATTTGTTCTTTGCTGAGGACTTTTCTTTGTAGTCCTTTCTTTGCAATTTTATTTTCCCTAACTTTTGCCTGAACTAATTCTTTTGAATTGATAGTCCAGCGGGATGCCTTAATTTTGCCTAAGTCACACGTTTTCATGTTTTTTGACTTAGCAGGCTTTTTTTCTTTTTTTCTCGATTTTTGGCTTTTTGAACAAAATGTGTGACATTAGCTTGTCTTTGCTTGTTGAGAGGATTGTGATTGCCTCGTTTCTTGATGAATGAGGGATAACATTGTGGTTCCACATCCTCTAGATTCATTATACATGAAGGATAGCCCTCGTAGTTTCTCTTTAAAAAAACATCTTCCTTATGAATTATGAACACTTAGTCAGATTAACTAAAAACTACCCTGCCCCAGGTTAAAATTCAAGGTTTTTTTTCGTATAGAAAAAGAAACTTTTGCTTCAAAGGCTCAAAAGGGGTTAGCAAGGGATTATCTTCCTTATATCTCCAGTGTTTAGGGATTTGAAACAATGCCTGTACATCATCAGCAAGATTTTATCCAAAAGCATGCAACCAGGGATTTTGTGTTCTTTAGATCATCATCCTCTCTTCAATCTCTGCCTAGGCAAGAGAATGAGCAACAATTTGGTATCATAGTGCAAAAGCAGTTTAAAATTTGAAAACAAATATGAGTGAAACGAATGAATTTCTTCAAGACAAACATATTCATTGTATTAAGATAATCATTCAGATGCAAATAAGTTCTTACATGCAAACAATGTTTTGATAAACAAGAAAAAATACAAAAAGCATAAACAAGTTAATAATCTGGGAAGGCTTTCCATCTGGACTTGAATTACCGAAAACATCCTTCAAAACTCAAAGTGACCATCAATCGTGTTTACTCTTCGGCGCATGCTTGATTTGAACTTCAAAACCAACGTCCTTGAATGACAAGATACCACTTCTGACCAACTTCTGAACTTCAATCTTCAAAGCAAAGCAACCCTCCAAGTCATGCCCAGGAGCACCTTGATGAAAAGTACAAGCCAAATCAGCTTTATGGCACCAATGTATCTTCTCAGGAACCTTCGGTGGAGGTTGGGTCTGAACCAAATTCCTCTGCATCAGGATAGGGAACAACTCTGTATAGGTAATTGGAATTGGATCAAACTGGGTTTTCCTTTGATTAGGAACTTGCTGATTCTGTCGATAAATGGGAGAAACATGGTGATTCTGATGATGATTATTTCTTCCTCTGGTCCTCTTCTTGGAAAATTTATTATCAAACTTCTTCACACCATTAGCTGAGCTACCATCTTCATATAAACATCCCTTTCAGGCATCTTCTTCTAGACGCACTCCCACATTCACCTTGTCAGGAAAGTCACTAGGCGCGTTAATTATCATCCTCTCATGAATGAATGATTTCAGAGTTTCAGTGAAGGCTTTTATCATCGCTTCCTCCCTCCTAGAAGGATTGACTTGGGAGTCAACCAGAATTTCAACCCAAAACAGTCAAGTGATCCATACCAGCTTTCAAAATAGTCATCTCTCTACGGAGTTCAGAAACCTCTTGCTTGATATTCTCCATTGTCCTCTTAGCGCGAGTGTTGTACTTAGGTGAAACCAAAGGGAAAAAATTAAGACTTGGAAATGACCTTTGAAAGTGAAACAAAAAATGTAGAATGATGTATGATATGCAAAAGAGTTTTTATTTGATTTTCAAGGAACTCAAGATATTTAGTTGTAAACATCAAAGTATGAAGATAGAAGATGAATTTAAAATTGGCTCCAAACATTGATCAAGTTATCATCAAGACCAATCATCCATTTTGGTGGATTAGGGTTTTCGCCCTATCAACACCCAAGATCCATTGAGCTTGACGAAACTTGTGATGTTTACAAAGAAAGACCTCCAAATTCCTTCAAAGTCAAGTGAAAAGGGTCTTATGGATGCATGAATTCATGGCTATGCAACAACCACAAGCAAGGTCACAAATAAAGTCGAAAGGTTCAACGTCACGAGCATGGAGTCAAGGTAAGGCACACCTCCAAGGTATGTACTAACGGTTTAATCACACCTGTAGAACAAGGTTCTAAGAGTTCCCGGAGTCTACATTCCTCCTTCGGATATTACCAACGTCTTGATTACTCAATAATCAGCAATATTCTCAAGAGTAACTCATCCGAGCATAGCATCGCGTGACAACTACTTCCGGATTACTCCCTTATAATCTCCGCGCTACACCTAAAAGGCCAAGATGGGTTAGGGTTCTATGGTTCCCAGCTTCTCTGGCTCCCAGGTCGAAAATAATAATGTCTTCCCGATTACTCGGTAAACAAATATTACGTTCAAAAGGGCCTTCCACTGAGTGGGGGATCTCATGCCTCCTTCTTCGGGATTACTCCCTCAAAGTTAACATGACTATACCGTCCGTCCTATTCCTAAGTGTAACTTAGTCCGGGTATATGACTTGTCCTTTTCAAAAACCACAATATAAACATATAATCAAACAATCAAATAACAATAAAACAGATAAGACAAACTAGGCTTAACCCACTTAGGAATGGACCAGCAAGAGGTCAATCTTCCCCAGCAGAGTCGCCAATTCTGTAACGGTGAAAATCGGAGATCAAGCTATTAATTAACTTGACTCACAAAAGCAAGAGTCGCCACCGCGCTTTATTATTTCCAAGGGAAAAGGGAAAAGAGCGAAATAAAACCCTAAAATATGCAATGTACAATAATACTTAAAAGTAATGAAAATACAATGCGTTTTGAAAAGAGATCGAGAGTTCGGGGGTTGGTTATACAATGGGAAGGTATTAGCACCCAATGCATCTGCGGTACTCCGCAGGAACCTTTTGAAATATCTGTTTTTTGGTTAAAATTGTTTGTTTGATTAAAATGGTTCGTTTGGCTAAAAATCGGTGTTGGAGAGATTTTAAAGATACGACGACCTAGTGTCGAAGTTTTGACTTAAAAGGTGTGAGTTTGAAAATGGAGTCTTTTGGGAAAATTATCTTAAGCAAAATAGTAAACAAACAAAAAAATGAATGAGGGTATTCACACGATTGGATGAGATGTGCTTGATGACGTGAAGTCAACAAAATTTAAATCTTTTCCTTGGAGTAAATCGAGCAAATAAAATAAGATGAATCCACAAAGTATAAACATTCAAAAATTCACAAGAAAAACAAATCTAATGAAACAGATTAATGACCAAAAGCATCGAGAAATTAAAATGACAAAGATATTTAAATAGAATAAAAGAGAATGTAACTAATTATCTAAAGAAGTTATTCGAACTAAATTAAAAATTACTTACTAAAATAATTCTAAACTAATTACAAATTCTAAGGTTATAAAAAAAATCTAGTATTATTGAATTTGATCTAAAACTAAACTAAAGCTTTAAAATTTAGTAAGTTAAATCTAGATTAAATTAAAATCCTAAGGTTACTAAATTAAATCTAAAACAAATGAAAATTCTAAAACTACTAAACTAAATTTAAATCAAATAAAAACTCTAAAGTTATTAAACTAAATAAAAATTATAAACTTATTCAGCTAATTCTAAATCAAATAAAAATTATAAATTTATTAAACTAATTCTAAATCAAATAAAAATCCTAAAGTCACTAAACTAAAACCAAACAAATAAAATTCTAAAGTTAACTTAAATAAAATCAAATAAAATTCTAAAGTTTACTAAATTAAAACTAAAGCAAATAAAATTCTAAAATTTACTAAGTCAAATCTAAATGGAATAAAATCCTAAAGTTACTAAAATAAAACTAAAACAAAATAAAATTCTAAAGTTTACTAAGTCAAAAACTAAAACAAATAAAACTCTAAAATTTACTAAATCAAATCTAAATGAAATAAAATCCTAAAGTTACTAAAACAAAATAAAATTCTAAAGTTTACTAAATTAAAGCTAAAACAAAAAGTTATAAAATAAATCTAAATTAATACTAAACTAAATTAATTCTAAACTAAAGATTAAAATTCTAATACTAAATTAAAATTCTAAAGTTATCAAAATGTATCTAAACTAATCAAAGGTTCTAAAATTACTAATTTTAATCTAGCTAAATTAAAATTCTAAAATTATTAAGTTTAAAACTAATCTAAATAATTAAAATTATATGAATAAATAAAACATAGTTATTTGATTAACTTTCACTAACTAAGCTAAATTTAAAAAATAAGACTAACTTAATTAGACAGACATGTCGAACAAAACAGTGGGGTGAAGTAACAAGTTTCGTTGGGCTGCACATACATGGTCCGATAATATCTCAGCAATGGAATAAGAAATAAAGAAACTAGGCTTATTGAACATATTTGGATGGGCAAGCTGATAAGGTCCAAAACCAAAATATTAGAACTTAGAGAAACCCTAAACATCTAATGATTCAGCCGCTAACCCTCACTTCCAATTTTCTTAACACGCTCAAATCTCCACCAATATCTCCAAACCGATTGACGAAAATGGAAAGAAAAAACTTACCTCGATGTAATACCTTCTTCATTCTTCTTATCGAACGACATAAACAACACGACCTCTCAGTTTTTAGCTAAATACTCCAAGCATTCTGTTTCTGATTCGCTTCAGATCCGTTTCTATGAAACTTGTTCTTACTTGAAGTTTGCTCACTTCACTGCCAATCAAGCTATTCTTGAAGCTTTTCAAGGAAAATCGCGTGTTCATGTTGTTGATTTCTAGATCAATCAAGGGATGCAGTGGCCGGCGCTTATGCAGGCACTTGCCTTGCGTCCTGGTGGTCCTCCTGCTTTTCGTCTCACCGGAATCGGGCCTCCGGCGTCGGATAACTCTGATCATCTACAACAGGTTGGTTGGAATTGGTACGGCGGGATTAATGAGGGATGACGGAATCGGTGATGGTGTTGATTGCGTTTTGTACATTTTTCTTTGACAGGAGGTGAAGGTGATGATGATGGAAGGTGGGCGAAGTGGGTGTTGTTACGGCAAAAGGGGAGAGTTGACTGAGATATCTGGTGAAGACACGTGACTAAGCAAACCAACACTCGGCCTGCAAGGAGGCTCATGAATACCACTCCTTGTTGATAATGGAAATAATACTCTGCGATTTGTATGAGCATATTTTGAGACGCTTTGTGAAACAGGAAGAGTTTGCTTTACCACCTTGCGATTGTTTGAGGGTTCAACATTGGGTCAGGTTTTCCTCTTGTCTTCTGCTTATTTTATTGACAGAATATGTTGAACCTTGTTTTGTTATTCTGAATTTGCAGGTATTGTTGATCTTTGGATGTGGTTGTGGTAGTTGTTGGTTGTGTTACGGATTTGTGGGTTAAAGCTGGAGGTTTAACTCAGGCCATTATAGTTTAAATATGAAGCTCTAATTTTTCGTGGTGCTTGGGCAGAATTTTTGAGAGGATTGGTGGTGTTTTCTATGTAACTTTTATGTATGTTTCTGGATGTTTTTTTTTGGTGAAATTTCCTCCCCTGTTTTCTCTACTGCCCTCCCATTGTTTTGTAGAAGATGGGAGATGAAATTGGAGGGAGTTTTGGGGGGGAAATTCTAGTGAGTTTTTGGACAAAATTTGATATGCTGATTTTTCCTTTTTGATGCAGGATTTGCATTTCCTATTTTTGTGAAAGTTTAGACTATTTTTGGACAGGTTTGACAGGAGCTTTTTGGCATTATTATGCAGTTTTTTACAGCATTGCAGCATGGATGATGCAGAGTTTGGAGCAGCTGATTTACGGACAACATTGGTACAAGTTATGAAGCAATTTTGATGCATCATGAAGCAAGGAAAACGGACTTGAAAATAATAGCATAGACTTAGACTTGGTATTTTGAAGATTGATGAAGGATGGTTTAAAATAGGCTTCAGGATTTGCAATGTTTTTTCATGTGATTTTGTGGCTATAGTATTTGTAATGGGATATGAAATTTGTAACAAGTCTTGAATTTGGATGTAACTTTAAATATTTCATTTGAGTTTGGAATGGATTTGTCTTGAGATTTTTTTGAAATTGAAAACTTGAAATATGCCTAAAAATTAACATGATGCATTCTCCACTAAACATGACAAATATCCTTGAATCAATGATCTTGAAATTTTCTTTAAAGTTTGTATCAAATTCTTGAATTGAATAAGAACTTTTCCTTAGAAATATTCCTTGTAGAATTGATGGACTTTTGTGAACTTCTCTTGAAGAAAATTTGCAAACTTGTCATTAGTACTTGAGTGAACAAATAGTATCTTAAGAGCCTTGGTAAAAAAAATCATCATAATTTGACAATCACTTATACTCAAATGCAAGTGACTTGAAACAAGCACCAAACAATTTAAAGAATCCTTAAACTCATCATCATGTGTCATGAACAAACTCATCATAAAATTCAATATCTTTAGAGAACAATTATGGCATGAATTGTGGCTTGGAGGTTAAGAATATTCTAGGTTATGAAAATGACCTATAACGTTTCAATAAATTCCATAGCCTTCAAAGCATAATATGACAACATGCAAAAAGAACTGTCTCAAAATATTAGAAATTTATGATCCTTTGAACTTGATCTTGAAAAAGTTGGCTTTTTTTGGTCGAAGTGCTTTAAATCATCTCACATAGCCTGATCTTTCTTCGCATTCTAAAGCATCTTGATACACATGTAAACCAGTGATGATGAAATCTTGATTGTGCTCTGAGGAAGTTGTGGAGAAGTTTGAGAGGTTAAAACCGGCCATATTTCGTGCCCTTAATTTCTTTGAATAAAAATGCCAATGAAGATGGGATCTTAGGTCAAAAATTGGGGTACAACACTAGGCATTTTAGGTCAAAATATCTTTGTGCAATCACAAACCCTAATTTGGGCCAACAGTGTAAGGAGAAGTCTTGAGCAGAGGAAACCCTAACTGGATCTTGATCTTCAAGGGTTTTGTGATGAGAAAATGTTGAGGAAATGGGAGGGCAAATTTTGGGGTACAACAAACCCTACGACCCAGGTTCCTTCTCACAAGCCCTACTATCTAGGCTTTCATTTCGAAGTAACCCTACTACTCAGGTTCCTTCTCACAGCCCTACTATTCAGGCTTTCATTTCGAAGTAACCCTACGACCCAGGTTACTTCTCACAAGCCCTACTATCCAAGCTTTCATTTCGAAGTAACCCTACGACCCAGGTTCCTTCTCACAAGCCTTACTATCGAGGCTTTCATTTCGAAGTAACCCTACTACCCAGGTTCCTTCTCACAGCCCTACTATCCAGGCTTTCATTTCGAAGTAACCCTACGACCCAGGTTCCTTCTCACAAGCCCTACTTTCCAGTCTTTCATTTCGAAGTAACCCTACGACCCAAGTTCCTTCTCACAGGCCTACTATCTAGGCTTTCATTTCGAAGGAACCCTACTATCCAGGTGCCTTCTCACAACCTTACTATCGAGGCTTTCATTTCGAAGTAACCCTACGACCCAGGTTCCTTCTCACAAGCCCTACTATCTAGGCTTTCATTTCGAAGTAACCCTACTACCCAGGTTCCTTCTCACAACCCTACTATCCAGGCTTTCATTTCGAAGTAACCCTACGACCCAGGTTCCTTCTCACAACCCTACTATCCAAGCTTTCATTTCGAAGTAACCCTACGACCCAGGTTCCTTCTCACAAGCCCTACTATCCAGGCTTTCATTTCGAAGTAACACTATAACCCAGGTTCCTTCTCACAAACCTACTATCCAGGATTTCATTTCGAAGTAACCATACTATCAAGGTTCCTTCTCACAGCCCTACTTTCCAGGACTTCATTTCAAAGTAATCCTATGACCCAGGTTTCTTCCCAAAGCCCTACTATCCAGGCTTTCATTTCGAAGTAACCTTACTATCCAGGTTCCTTCTCACATCCCTACTATCCAGGATTTCATTTCGAAGTAACCCTACGACCTAGGTTCCTTCTCACAACCCTACTATCCAGGCTATCATTTCGAAGTAACCCTACGACCAAGGTTCCTTCTCACAGGCCCTACTATCGAGGCTTTCATTTCGAAGTAGCCCTACTACCCAGGTTCCTTCTCACAGCCCTACTATCCAGGATTTCATTTCAAAGTAACTCTACGACCCAGGATTATTCTCACAAGCCCTACTATCCAGGCTTTCATTTCGAAGTAACCCTACGACCTAGGTTCCTTATCACAGCCCTACTATCCAGACTTTCATTTCGAAGTAACCCTACTATCCAGGTTCCTTCTCACAACCCTACTTTCCAGGACTTCATTTCGAAGTAATCCTACGACCAAGGTTTCTTCCCTAAGCCCTACTATCCAGGCTTTCATTTCAAAGTCACCTTACTATGTAGGTTCCTTCTCACAGCCCTATTATCCAGGCTTTCATTTCGAAGTAACCCTACGACCCAGGTTCCTTCTCATAGCCCTACTATCCAAGCTTTCATTTCGAAGTAACCCTACTATCCAGGTTCCTTCTCACAACCCTACTTTCCAGGACTTCATTTCGAAGTAATCCTACGACCAAGGTTTCTTCCCTAAGCCCTACTATCCAGGCTTTCATTTCAAAGTAACCTTACTATGCAGGTTCCTTCTCACAGCCCTATTATCCAGGCTTTCATTTCGAGGTAACCCTACGACCCAGGTTCCTTCTCATAGCGTTACTATCCAAGCTTTCATTTCGAAGTAACCCTATGATCCAGGTTCCTTCTCATAGCCCTACTATGCAGTCTTTCATTTCGAACTAACCCTACCATCCATGTTCCTTCTCACAACCCTACTATCCAAGCTTTTATTTCGAAGTAACCCTACGACCCAGGTTCCTTCTCACAAGCCGTACTATCCAGGCTTTCATTTCGAAGTAACCACTATGACCCATGTTCCTTCTCATAGCCCTACTATCCAGGCTTTCATTTCAAAGTAACCCTACGACCCAAGTTCCTTCTCACAAGCCCTACTATCCAGGCTTTCATTTCGAAGTAACACTACGACCCAGGTTCCTTCTCATAGCCCTACTATCCAGGCTTTCATTTCGAAGTAACCCTACTATCCAGGTTCCTTATCACAGCCCTACTATGCAGGCTTTCATTTCGAAGTAACCATACGACCCAGGTTACTTCTCACAAGCCCTACTTTCCAGTCTTTCATTTCGAAGTAACCCTACGACCCAAGTTCCTTCTCACAGCCCTACTATCCAGGCTTTCATTTCGAAGGAACCCTACTATCCAGGTGCCCTCTCACAACCTTACTATCCAGGCTTTCATTTCGAAGTAACCCTACGACCCAGGTTCCTTCTCACAAGCCCTACTATCTAGGCTTTCATTTCGAAGTAACCCTACTACCCAGGTTCCTTCTCACAGCCCTACTATCCAGGCTTTCATTTCGAAGTAACCCTACGACCCAGGTTCCTTCTCACAAGCCCTACTATCCAGGCTTTCATTTCGAAGTAACACTATGACCCAGGTTCCTTCTCACAACCCTACTATCTAGGATTTCATTTCGAAGTAACCATACTATCAAGGTTCCTTCTCACAGCCCTACTTTCCAGGACTTCATTTCGAAGTAATCCTATGACCCAGGTTTCTTCCCAAAGCCCTACTATCCAGGCTTTCATTTCGAAGTAAACTTACTATCCAGGTTCCTTCTCACATCCCTACTATCCAGGATTTCATTTCGAAGTAACCCTACAGCCTAGGTTCCTTCTCACAACTCTACTATCCAGGCTATCATTTCGAAGTAACCCTACGACCAAGGTTCCTTCTCACAGGCCCTACTATCAAGGCTTTCATTTCGAAGTAGCCCTACTACCCAGGTTCCTTCTCACAGCCCTACTATACAGACTTTCATTTCAAACTAACCCTACGACCCAGGTTCGTTCTCACAAGCCCTACTATCGAGGCTTTCATTTCGAAGTAACCCTACGACCTAGGTTCCTTATCACAGCCCTACTATCCAGGCTTTCATTTCGAAGTAACCCTACTATCCAGGTTCCTTCTCACAACCCTACTTTCCAGGACTTCATTTCGAAGTAATCCTACGACCAAGGTTTCTTCCCTAAGCCCTACTATCCAGGCTTTCATTTCGAAGTAACCTTACTATGCAGGTTCCTTCTCACGGCCCTATTATCCAGGCTTTCATTTCGAAGTAACCCTACGACCCAGGTTCCTTCTCACAGCCCTACTATCCAGGCTTTTATTTCGAAGTAACCCTATGATCCAGGTTTCTTCTCATAGCCCTACTATCCAGTCTTTCATTTCGAAGTAACCCTACCATCCAGGTTCCTTCTCACAACCCTACTATCCAAGCTTTTATTTCGAAGTAATCCTATGACCCAGGTTCCTTCTTACAAGCCGTACTATCCAGGCTTTCATTTCGAAGAAACCACTATGACCCATGTTCCTTCTCATAGCCCTACTATCCAGGCTTTCATTTCGAAGTAACCCTGCGACCCAGGTTCCTTCTCACAAGCCCTACTATCCAGGCTTTCATTACGAAGTAACATTACGACCCAGGTTCCTTCTCACAGCCCTACTATCCAGACTTTCATTTCGAAGTAACCCTACTATCAAGGTTCCTTATCACAGCCCTACTTTCCAGGACTTCATTTCAGAGTAATCCTACCACCCAGGTTTCTTCCCAATGCCCTACTATCAAGGCTTTCATTTCGAAATAACCCTACTATCCAGGTTCCTTCTCACAACCTTACTATCCAGGCTTTGATTTCGAAGTAACCCTACGACCTAGGTTCCTTCTCACAAGCCCTACTATCTAGGCTTTCATTTCGAAGTAACCCTACTACCCAGGTTCCTTCTCACAGCCCTACTATCGAGGCTTTCGTTTCGAAGTAACCCTACGACCCAAGTTACTTCTCACAAGCCCTACTATCCAAGCTTTCATTTCGAAGTAACCCTACGACCCAGGTTCCTTCTCACTAGCCCTACTATTGAGGCTTTCATTTCGAAGTAACCCTACTACCCAGGTTCCTTCTCACAGCCCTACTATCCAGGCTTTCATTTCGAAGTAACCCTACGACCTAGGTTCCTTCTCACAAGCCCTACTTTCCAGTCTTTCATTTCGAAGTAACCCTACGACCCAAGTTCCTTCTCACAGGCCTACTATCCAGGCTTTCATTTCGAAGGAACCCTACTATCCAGGTGCCTTCTCACAACCTTACTATCCAGGCTTTCATTTCGAAGTAACCCTACGACCCAGATTCCTTCTCACAAGCCCTACTATCTAGGCTTTCATTTCGAAGTAACCCTACTACCCAGGTTCCTTCTCACAGCCCTACTATCCAGGCTTTCATTTCGAAGTAACCCTACGACCCAGGTTCCTTCTCACAAGCCCTACTATCCAGGCTTTCATTTCAAAGTAACACTATGACCCGGGTTCCTTCTCACAACCCTACTATCCAGGATTTCATTTCGAAGTAACCATACTATCAAGGTTCCTTCTCACAGCCCTACTTTCCAGGACTTCATTTCGAAGTAATCCTATGACCCAGGTTTCTGTCCAAAGCCCTACTATCCAGGCTTTCATTTCGAAGTAACCTTACTATCCAGGTTCCTTCTCACATCCCTACTATCCAAGATTTCATTTCGAAGTAACCCTACAACCTAGGTTCCTTCTCACAACCCTACTATCCAGGCTATCATTTCGAAGTAACCCTACGACCAAGGTTCCTTCTCACAGGCCCTACTATCGAGGCTTTCATTTCGAAGTAGCCCTACTACCCAGGTTCCTTCTCACAGCCCTACTATACAGACTTTCATTTCAAACTAATCCTACGACCCAGGTTCGTTCTCACAAGCCCTACTATCCAGGATTTCATTTCGAAGTAACCCTACGACCTAGGTTCCTTATCACAACCCTACTATCCAGGCTTTCATTTCGAAGTAACCCTACTATCCAGGTTCCTTCTCACAACCCTACTTTCCAGGACTTCATTTCGAAGTAATCCTACGACCAAGGTTTCTTCCCTAAGCCCTACTATCCAGGCTTTCATTTCGAAGTAACCTTACTATGCAGCTTCCTTCTCACAGCCCTATTATCCAGGCTTTCATTTCGAAGTAACCCTACGACCCCGGTTCCTTCTCACAGCCCTACTATCCAGGCTTTTATTTCGAAATAACCCTATGATCCAGGTTCCTTCTCATAGCCCTACTATCCAGTCTTTCATTTCGAAGTAACCCTACCATCCAGGTTCCTTCTCACAATCCTACTATCCAAGCTTTTATTTCGAAGTAATCCTATGACCCAAGTTCCTTCTTACAAGCCGTACTATCCAGGCTTTCATTTCGAAGAAACCACTATGACCCATGTTCCTTCTCATAGCCCTACTATCCAGGCTTTCATTTCGAAGTAACCCTACGACCCAGGTTCCTTCTCACAAGCCCTACTATCCAGGCTTTCATTTCGAAGTAACACTACGACCCAGGTTCCTTCTCACAGCCCTACTATCCAGACTTTCATTTCGAAGTAACCCTACTATCCAGGTTCCTTATCACAGCCCTACTTTCCAGGACTTCATTTCAGAGTAATCCTAGCACCCAGGTTTCTGCCCAATGCCCTACTATCAAGGCTTTCATTTCGAAGTAACCCTACTATCCAGGTTCCTTCTCACAACCTTACTATCCAGGCTTTGATTTCGAAGTAACCCTACGACCCAGGTTCCTTCTCACAAGCCCTACTATCTAGGCTTTCATTTCGAAGTAACCCTACTACCCAGGTTCCTTCTCACAGCCCTACTATCGAGGCTTTCGTTTCGAAGTAACCCTACGACCCAAGTTACTTCTCACAAGCCCTACTATCCAAGCTTTCATTTCGAAGTAACACTACGACCCAGGTTCCTTCTCACTAGTCCTACTATTGAGGCTTTCATTTCGAAGTAACCCTACTACCCAGGTTCCTTCTCACAGCCCTACTATCCAGGCTTTCATTTCGAAGTAACCCTACGACCTAGGTTCCTTCTCACAAGCCCTACTTTCCAGTCTTTCATTTCGAAGTAACCCTACGACCCAAGTTCCTTCTCACAGGCCTACTATCCAGGCTTTCATTTCGAAGGAACCCTACTATCCAGGTGCCTTCTCACAACCTTACTATCCAGGCTTTCATTTCGAAGTAACCCTACGACCCAGGTTCCTTCTCACAAGCCCTACTATCTAGGCTTTCATTTCGAAGTAACCCTACTACCCAGGTTCCTTCTCACAGCCCTACTATCCAGGCTTTCATTTCGAAGTAACCCTACGACCCAGGTTCCTTCTCACAAGCCCTACTATCCAGGCTTTCATTTCGAAGTAACACTATGACCCGGGTTCCTTCTCACAACCCTACTATCCAGGATTTCATTTCGAAGTAACCATACTATCAAGGTTCCTTCTCACAGCCCTACTTTCCAGGACTTCATTTCGAAGTAATCCTATGACCCATGTTTCTTCCCAAAGCCCTACTATCCAGGCTTTCATTTCGAAGTAACCTTACTATCCAGGTTCCTTCTCACATCCCTACTATCCAGGATTTCATTTCGAAGTAACCCAACAACCTAGGTTCCTTCTCACAACCCAACTATCCGGGCTATCATTTCGAAGTAACCCTACGACCAAGGTTCCTTCTCACAGGCCCTACTATCGAGGCTTTCATTTCGAAGTAGCCCTACTACCCAGGTTCCTTCTCACAACCCTACTATCCAGGCTTTCATTTCAAAGTAATCCTACGACCCAGGTTCATTCTCACAAGCCCTACTATCCAGGCTTTCATTTCGAAGTAACCCTACGACCTAGGTTCCTTATCACAACCCTACTATCCAGGCTTTCATTTCGAAGTAATCCTACGACCAAGGTTTCTTCCCTAAGCCCTACTATCCAGGTTTTCATTTCAAAGTAACCTTACTATGCAGGTTCCTTCTCACAGCCCTATTATCCAGGCTTTCATTTCGAAGTAACCCTACGACCCAGGTTCCTTCTCACAGCCCTACTATCCAGGCTTTCATTTCGAAGTAACCCTACGACCCAGGTTCCTTCTCACAACCCTACTATCCAAGCTTTTATTTCGAAGTAACCCTACGACCCAGGTTCCGTCTCACATGCCGTACTATCCAGGCTTTCATTTCGAAGTAACCCTACGACCCAGGTTCCTTCTCACAAGCCCTATTATCCAGGATTTCATTTCGAAGTAACACTACGACCCAGGTTCCTTCTCACAGCCCTACTATCCAGGCTTTCATTTCGAAGTAACCCTACTATCCAGGTTCCTTCTCACAGCCCTACTATCCAGGCTTTCATTTCGAAGTAACCCTACGACCCAGGTTCCTTCTCACAAGCCCTACTTTCCAGTCTTTCATTTCGAAGTAACCCTACGACCCAAGTTCCTTCTCACATGCCTACTATCCTGGCTTTCATTTCGAAGTAACCCTACTATCCAGGTGCCTTCTCACAACCTTACTATCAAGGCTTTCATTTCGAAGTAACCCTACGAACCAGGTTCCTTCTCATAAGCCCTACTATCTAGGCTTTCATTTAGAAGTAACCCTCCTACCCAGGTTCCTTCTCACAGCCCTACTATGCAGGCTTTCATTTCGAAGTAACCCTACGACCCAGGTTCCTTCTCACAAGCCCTACTATCCAGGATTTCATTTCGAAGTAACCATACTATCAAGGTTCCTTCTCACAGCCCTACTTTCCAGGACTTCATTTCTAAGTAATCCTATGACCCAGGTTTCTTCCCAAAGCCCTACTATCCAGGCTTTCATTTCGAAGTAACCTTACTATCCAGGTTCCTTCTCACATCCCTACTATCCAGGATTTCATTTCGAAGTAACCCTACGACCTAGGTTCCTTCTCACAACCGTATTATCCAGGCTATCATTTCGAAGTAACCCTACGACCAAGGTTCCTTCTCACAACCCTACTATCAAGGCTTTCATTTCAAAGTAACCCTACGACCCAGGTTCATTCTCACAAGCCCTACTATCCAGGCTTTCATTTCGAAGTAACCCTACGACCTAGGTTCCTTATCACAGCCCTACTATCAAGGCTTTCATTTCGAAGTAACCCTACTATCCAGGTTCCTTCTCACAACCCTACTTTCCAGGACTTCATTTCGAAGTAACCCTATGATCCAGGTTCCTTCTCACAGCCCTATTATCCAGGCTTTTATTTCGAAGTAACCTTACTATGCAGGTTCCTTCTCACAGCCCTATTATCCAGGCTTTCATTTCGAAGTAACCCTACGACCCATGTTCCTTCTCAAAGCCCTACTATCCAGGCTTTCATTTCGAAGTAACCCTATGATCCAGGTTCCTTCTCATAGCCCTACTATCCAGTCTTTCATTTAGAAGTAACCCTACCATCCAGGTTCCTTCTCACAACCCTACTATCCAAGCTTTTATTTCGAAGTAACCCTACGACCCAGGTTCCTTCTCATAAGCCGTACTATCCAGGCTTTCATTTCGAAGTAACCCTATGATCCAGGTTCCTTCTCATAGCCCTACTATCCAGTATTTCATTTCGAAGTAACCCTACCATCCAGGTTCCTTCTCACAAGCCCTATTATCCAGGATTTCATTTCGAAGTAACACTACGACCCAGGTTCCTTTTCACAGCCCTACTATCTAGGCTTTCATTTCGAAGTAACCCTACTATCCAGGTTCCTTCTCACAGCCCTGCTTTCCAGGACTTCATTTCGAAGTAATCCTACGACCCAGGTTTCTTCCCAAAGCCCTACTATCCAGGCTTTCATTTCGAGGTAACTTTACTATCTAGGTTCCTTCTCACAGCCCTATTATCCAGGCTTTCATTTCGAAGTAACCCTACAACCCAGGTTCCTTCTCACAACCCTACTATCCAGGCTTTCATTTTGAAGTAACCCTACGACCCATGTTCCTTCTCACAAGCCTTACTATCGAGGCTTTCATTTCGAAGTAACCCTACTATCCAAGTTCCTTCTCACAACCCTATACCCAGGCATTCATTTTGAAGTAACCCTACGACCCAGGTTCCTTCTCACAAGCCCTATTTTCAAGGCTTTCATTTCGAAGTAACCCTACGACCCAGGTTCCTTCTCACAGCCCTACTATCAAGGCTTTCATTTCGAAGTAACCCTACTATCCAGGTTCCTTCTCACAACCTTACTATCCAGGCTTTCATTTCTAAGTAACCCAACGACCCAGGTTCCTTCTCACAAGCCCTACTATCTAGGCTTTCATTTCGAAGTAACCCTACTACCCAGGTTCCTTCTCACAGCCCTACTATCCAAGCATTCTTTTCGAAGTAACCCTACGACCCAAGTTACTTCTCACAAGCCTTACTATCCAGGCTTTCATTTCGAAGTAACACTACGACCCAAGTTCCTTATCACAACCATACTATCCAGGCTTTCATTTCGAAGTAACCATACTATCAAGGTTCCTTCTCACAACCCTACTTTCCAGGACTTCATTTCGAAGTAATCCTACGACCCAGGTTTCTTCCCAAAGCCCTACTATCCAGGATTTCATTTCGAAGTAACCTTACTATCCAGGTTCCTTCTCACAACCCTACTATCCATGCTTTCATTTCGATTTAACCCTACGACCCAGGTTCCTTCTCACAACCCTACTATCCAGGCTTTCATTTCGAAGTAACCCTACGACCCAGGTTCCTTCTCACAAGCCCTACTATCGAGGCTTTCATTTCGAAGTAACCCTACTACCCAGTTCCTTCTCACAGCCTTACTATCCAAGCTTTCATTTCGAAGTAACCCTACGACCCAGGTTCCTTCTCACAAGCCCTACTTTCCAGGATTTCATTTCGAAGGAACCCTACGACCCAGGTTCCTTCTTACAGCCCTACTATCAAGGCTTTCATTTCGAAGGAACCCTACTATCCTGGTGCCTTCTCACAACCTTACTATCCAGGCTTTCATTTCGAAGTAACCCTACGACCCAGGTTCCTTCTCACAAGCCCTACTATCTAGGATTTCATTTCGAAGGAACCCTACTACCCAGGTTCCTTCTCACAGCCCTACTATCCAGGCTTTCATTTCGAAGTAACCCTACGACCCAGGTTCCTTCTCACAAGCCCTACTATCCAGGCTTTCATTTCGAAGTAACACTATGACCCAGGTTCCTTCTCACAACCCTACTATCCAGGATTTCATTTCGAAGTAACCATACTATCAAGGTTCCTTCTCACAACCCTACTTTACAGGACTTCATTTCGAAGTAATCCTATGACCCAGGTTTCTTCCCAAAGCCCTATTATCAAGGCTTTCATTTCGAAGTAACCTTACTATCCAGGTTCCTTCTCACAGCCATACTATCCAGGATTTAATTTGGAAGTAACCCTACGACCTAGGTTCCTTCTCACAACCCTACTATCCAGGCTATCATTTCAAAGTAACCCTACGTCCAAGGTTCCTTCTCACAGGCCCTACTATCGAGGATTTCATTTAGAAGTAGCCCTACTAACCAGGTTCCTTCTTACAGCCCTACTATCCAGGCTTTCATTTCAAAGTAACCCTATGACCCAGGTTAGTTATCACAAGCCCTACTATCCAGGATTTCATTTCGAAGTAACCCTACGACCTAGGTTCCTTATCACATCCCTACTATCAAGGCTTTCATTTCGAAGTAACCCTACTATCCAGGTTCCTTCTCACAACCCTACTTTCCAGGACTTCATTTCGAAGTAATCCTACGACCAAGGTTTCTTCCCTAAGCCCTACTATCCAAGCTTTCATTTCGAAGTAACCTTACTATGCAGGTTCCTTCTCACAGCCCTATTATCCAGGCTTTCATTTCGAAGAAACCCTACGACCCAGGTTCCTTCTCACATCCCTACTATCCAGGATTTCATTTCGATGTAACCCTATGATCCAGGTTCCTTCTCATAGCCCTACTATCCAGTCTTTCATTTCGAAGTAACCCTACCATCCAGGTTCCTTCTCACAACCCTACTATCCAAGCTTTTATTTCGAAGTAACCCTACGACCCAGGTTCCTTCTCACAAGCCCTACTATCCAGGCTTTCATTTCGAAGTAACCACTATGACCCATGTTCCTTCTCATAGCCCTACTATCCAGGCTTTCATTTCGAAGTAACCCTACGACCCAGGTTCCTTCTCACAAGCCCTACTATCCAGGCTTTCATTTCGAAGTAACACTACGACCCAGGTTCCTTCTCACAACCCTACTATCCAGGCTTTCATTTCGAAGTAACCCTACTATCCAGGTTCCTTCTCACAGCCCTACTTTCCAGGACTTCATTTCGAAGTAATCCTACGACCCAGGTTTCTTCCCAAAGCCCTACTATCCAGGCTTTCATTTCGAAGTAACCTTACTATCTAGGTTCCTTCTCACAGCCCTACTTTCCAGGCTTTCATTTCGAAGTAACCCTACGACCCAGGTTCCTTCTCACAACCCTACTATCCAGGATTTCATTTTGAAGTAACCCTACGACCCAGGTTCCTTCTCACAAGCCTTAATATCGAGGCTTTCATTTCGAATTAACCCTACTACCCAAGTTCCTTCTCACAACCCTACTATCCAGGCATTCATTTTGAAGTAACCCTACGACCCAGGTTCCTTCTCACAAGCCCTACTTTCAAGGCTTTCATTTCGAAGTAACCCTATGACCCAGGTTCCTTCTCACAACCCTACTATCAAGGCTTTCATTTCTAAGTAACCCTACTATCCAGGTTCCTTCTTACAACCTTACTATCCAGGCTTTCATTTCGAAGTAACCCTACGACCCAGGTTCCTTCTCACAAGCCCTACTATCTAGGCTTTCATTTCGAAGTAACCCTACGACCCAGGTTACTTCTCACAAGCCCTACTATCCAGGCTTTCATTTCGAAGTAACACTACGACCCAAGTTCCTTCTCACAACCATACTATCCAGGCTTTCATTTCGAAGTAACCATACTATCAAGGTTCCTTCTCACAGCCCTACTTTCCAGGACTTCATTTCGAAGTAATCCTACGACCCAGGTTTCTTCCCAAAGCCCTACTATCCAGGCTTTCATTTCGAAGTAACCTTACTATCCAGGTTCCTTCTCACAGCCCTACTATCCATGCTTTCATTTCGATTTAACCCTACAACCCAGGTTCCTTCTCACAACCCTACTATCCAGGCTTTCATTTTGAAGTAACCCTACGACCCAGGTTTCTTCTCACAAGCCCTACTATCGAGGCTTTCATTTCGAAGTAACCCTACTACCCAGGTTCATTCTCACAGCCCTACTATCCAGGCTTTCATTTCGAAGTAACCCTACGACCCAGGTTCCTTCTCACAAGCCCTACTTTCCAGGCTTTCATTTCGAAGTAACCCTACGACCCAGGTTCCTTCTCACAGCCCTACTATCCAGGCTTTCATTTCGAAGGAACCCTACTATCCAGGTGCCTTCTAACAACCTTACTATCCAGGCTTTCATTTCGAAGTAACCCTACGACCCAGGTTCCTTCTCACAAGCCCTACTATCTAGGCTTTCATTTCGAAGTAACCCTACTACCCAGGTTCCTTCTCACAGCCCTACTATCCAGGCTTTCATTTTGAAGTAACCCTACGACCCAGGTTCCTTCTCACAAGCCCTACTATCCAGGCTTTCATTTTGAAGTAACACTATGACCCTGGTTCCTTCTCACAACCCTACTATCCAGGATTTCATTTAGAAGTAACCATACGATCAAGGTTCCTTCTCACAGCCCTACTTTCCAGGACTTCATTTCGAAGTAATCCTATGACCCAGGTTTCTTCCCAAAGCCCTACTATCCAGGCTTTCATTTCGAAGTAACCTTACTATCCAGGTTTCTTCTCGCAACCCTACTATCCAGGATTTCATTTCGAAGTAACCCTACGACCTAGGTTCCCTCTCACAACCCTACTATCCAGGTTATCATTTCGAAGTAACCCTACGACCAAGGTTCTTTCTCACAGGCCCTACTATCGAGGCTTTCATTTCGAAGTAGCCCTACTACCCAGGTTCCTTCTCGCAGCCCTACTATCTAGGCTTTCATTTCAAAGTAACCCTACGACCCAGGTTCGTTCTCACAAGCCCTACTATCCAGGCTTTCATTTCGAAGTAACCCTACGACCTAGGTTCCGTATCACAGCCCTACTATACAGGCTTTCATTTCGAAGTAACCCTACTATCCAGGTTCCTTCTCACAGCCCTACTTTCCAGGACTTCATTTCGAAGTAATCCTACGACCAAGGTTTCTTCCCTAAGCCCTACTATCCAGGCTTTCATTTTGAAGTAACCTTACTATGCAGGTTCCTTCTCATAGCCCTATTATCCAGGCTTTCATTTCTAAGTAACTCTACAACCCAGGTTCCTTCTCACAGCCCTACTATCCAGGCTTTCATTTCGAAGTAACCCTATGATCCAGGTTCCTTCTCATAGCCCTACTATCCAGTCTTTCATTTCGAAGTAACCCTACCATCCAGGTTCCATCTCACAACCCTACTATCCAAGCTTTTATTTCGAAGAAACCCTACGACCCAGGTTCCTTCTCACAAGCCCTACTATCCAGGCTTTCATTTCGAAGTAACCACTATGACCCATGTTCCTTCTCAAAGCCCTACTATCCAGGCTTTCATTTCGAAGTAACCCTACGACCCAGGTTCCTTCTTACAAGCCCTACTATCCAGGCTTTCATTTCGAAGTAACACTATGACCCAGGTTCCTTCTCATAACCCTACTATCTAGGCTTTCATTTCGAAGTAACCCTACTATCCAGGTTCCTTCTCACAACCCTACTTTCCAGGACTTCATTTCGAAGTAATCCTACGACCCAGGTTTCTTCCCAAAGCCCTACTATCCAGGCTTTAATTTCGAAGTAACCTTACTATCTAGGTTCCTTCTCACAGCCCTACTATCCAGGCTTTCATTTCGAAGTAACCCTACGACCCAGGTTCCTTCTCACAACCCTACTATCCAGGCTTTCATTTTGAAGTAACCCTACGACCCAGGTTCCTTCTCACAAGCCTTACTATCGAGGCTTTCATTTCGTAGTAACCCTACTACACAAGTTCCTTCTCACAGCCCTACTATCCAGGCATTCATTTTGAAGTAACCCTACGACCCAGGTTCCTTCTCACAAGCCCTACTTTCAAGGCTTTCATTTCGAAGTAACCCTACGACCCAAGTTCCTTCTCACAGCCCTACTATCAAGGCTTTCATTTCTAAGTAACCCTACTATCCAGATGCCTTCTCACAACCTTACTATCCAGGCTTTCATTTCGATGTAACCCTATGACCCAGGTTCCTTCTCACAAGCCCTACTATCTAGGCTTTCATTTCGAAGTAACCCTACTACCCAGGTTCCTTCTCACAGCCCTACTATCCAGGCTTTCATTTCGAAGTAACCCTACGACCAAGGTTACTTCTCACAAGCCCTACTATCCAGGCTTTTATTTCAAAGTAACACTACGACCCAAGTTCCTTCTCACAACCCTATTATCCAGGCTTTCATTTTGAAGTAACCATACTATCAAGGTTCCTTCTCACAGCCCTACTTTCTAGGACTTCATTTCGAAGTAATCCTACGACCCAGGTTCCTTCTCACAGCCCTACTATCCAGGATTTCATTTCGAAGTAACCCTACTATCCAGGTGCCTTCTCACAACCTTAATATCCAGGATTTCATTTCGAAGTAACCCTACGACCCAGGTTCCTTCTCACAAGCCCTACTATCTAGGCTTTCATTTCGAAGTAACCCTACTACCCAGGTTCCTTCTCACAGCCCTACTATCCAGGCTTTAATTTAGAAGTAACCCTACGACCCAGGTTCCTTATCACAAGCCCTACTATCCAGGCTTTCATTTCGAAGTAACATTATGACCCAGGTTCCTTCACACAACCCTACTATCCAGGATTTCAGTTCGAAGTAACCATACTATCAAGGTTCCTTCTCACAGCCCTACTTTCCAGGACTTCATTTCGAAGTAATCCTATGACCCATGTTTCTTACCAAAGCCCTATTATCCAGGCTTTCATTTCGAAGTAACCTTACTATCCAGGTTCCTTCTCACAGCTCTACTATCCAGGATTTCATTTCGAAGTAACCCTACGACCTAGGTTCCTTCTCACAACCCTACTATCCAGGCTATCATTTCGAAGTAACCCTACGACCAAGGTTCCTTCTCACAGGCCCTACTATCGAGGCATTCATTTCAAAGTAGCCCTACTACCCAGGTTCCTTCTTACAGCCCTACTATCCAGGCTTTCATTTCAAAGTAACCCTACGACCCAGGTTCGTTCTCACAAGCCCTACTATCCAAGCTTTCATTTCGAAGTAACCCTACGACCTAGGTTCCTTATCACAGCCCTACTATCCAGGATTTAATTTCGAAGTAACCCTACTATCCAGGTTCCTTCTCACAGGCCTACTTTCCAGGACTTCATTTCGAAGTAATCCTACGACCAAGGTTTCTTCCCTAAGCCCTACTATCCAGGCTTTCATTTTGAAGTAACCTTACTATGCAGGTTCCTTCTCACAGCCCTATTATCCAGGATTTCATTTCGAAGTAACCCTACGACCCAGGTTCCTTCTCACAGCCCTACTATCCAGGCTTTCATTTCGAAGTAACCATATGATCCAGGTTCCTTCTCATAGCCCTACTATCCAGTCTTTCATTTTGAAGTAACCCTACCATCCAGGTTCCTTCTCACAACCCTACTATCCAGGCTTTTATTTCGAAGTAACCCTACGACCGAGGATCCTTCTCACAAGCCCTACTATCTAGGCTTTCATTTCGAAGTAACCACTATGACCCATGTTCCTTCTCATAGCCCTACTATCCAGGCTTTCATTTTGAAGTAACCCTACGACCCAGGTTCCTTCTTACAAGCCCTACTATCCAGGCTTTCATTTTGAAGTAACCCTACGACCCAGGTTCCTTCTTACAAGCCCTACTCTCTAGGCTTTCATTTCGAAGTAACCCTACTATCCAGGTTCCTTCTCGCAACCCTACTATCCAGGCTTTCATTTTGTAGTAGCCCTACGACCCATGTTCCTTCTCACAAGCCCTACTTTCTAGGCTTTTATTTCGAAGTAACCCTACGAATCAGGTTCTTTCTCATAACCCTACTATCCAAGCTTTCATTTCGAAGTAACTCTATAACCCAGGTTCCTTCTCACAAGCCCTACTATCCAGGCTTTCATATCGAAGTAACCCTAGGACCAAGGTTCGTTTTCATAGCCCTACTATCCAGGATTTCATTTCGATGTAACCCTACGACCCAGGTTCCTTGTCACAACCATACTATCCAGGCTTTCATTTCGAAGTAACCCTACGACCCAGGTTTCTTCTCATAGCCCTACTATCCAGGCTTTCATTTCGAAGTAACCCTACGACCCAGGTTCCTTCTCATAACCTTACCATCCAAGTTTCTTCTCTCTTATGTCCAGAAAACAGTTCACAACACTGTAAGACCTGGACCTGATCAAACACGATCAATTTCACATTTCCCCAGTTAGTCGCGGTTCAGCCTTTACCCTGACCAGATATGCAGTTCACTTCTGCTTCCGCAAGTAGGAGTTATTCCCCCAGTAGAGTAACTGACAAATGAAGCTCCTAAAAGTATCTTTCTCCCAAGACAGATACCAACAATCCTCAGTAGATTCCTCCTCAGCGACAAGAACAGGAATTCTCAGCAAAGGAATATCTCACGAAATCAACATCCTCTATATGGCATCTTTAAGCCCATCTCCGACGATTCTACGATTCTCCATCACATCCTAGATGACATCTTTAAGCCCATCCCTGACGATCTTCTGTCATCTTCTCCAAATGGCATCTGTAAGCCCATTCCCGACATCATCAAATCACTGTCAATTCATACGAGTGCAAATTTCTGGGCACTCTAGTGTTCAATCATCTTCCACCTTCAGATTATGAAAGGCAGACAAGCCAATCTACATCCTCAGGTTTAAGAAGATTGAACAGGGGCAGCTGTTGTACCCCAAAATTTTCACTCTCATTTTACTCAACACATGCCCATAGAGATCCTCAATTTGCTCAAGGTTGCCCAAGAGTTGACCAGACAAACTCTCTCCTAAGGCAATGTATCTTAAACTAGGGTTTCCATTTTCATCAAGATGGGTGAAATCCAAAGACTTAATATTCTCTCCATGGTCTTAATATGTTCTCAATACCCTCCATGTAAAATTTCAAGCCTTGCACAAGAAGTTTGTTCAATCAACTGCTCAGATGCTTGAGAATCGACTGTATTAGGTCAAAAGTCAATTGTCGCCCACATACAGTCAAAATTCTATATTTTTGGTCAACATCAACATTTTGAAGTTATATCCATCATTTGATCAAGGTTTTATCATGATTCCTCAAGGAATGCCCTAAATTCATCAAAACCCAAAAGTTGCTAAATTAGGGTTTCTTAGGGAAAGTCAACTAAACTTTGACCAAGCATAACTTCCTCATAATTTATCAGAAAGTTTCCATCCAAGGCTCATTTTGAAGAGGATGAAATCACCTACAATTCTTCTTCATCCCTCAAGTTCAAAATATGCATTCACAAAAAGATATGGATTTCCATATTATAGGTCCTTTTGAAAAGTCAACAAAAACACTTTGTGGGTCAGAGCTTCTTACATGAACATGGAAGATTAAATTGAGATGAGACCAAAAGGGTTGCTTAGTGGACATCCTAAGCTTTCTAGAAAGTCCAAGAACACCTCTATAGGGTTAAAATTGGAAGAGATACGCCTTGTCAAAGTTGGCCTTTTTTGCAAAATTGCTAAAAGTCAAATGTGCTCCAAAATGCATTTTTTGCCAAATTGGCCTAACTTTTTATGCTTGCACCTAACTTATAACATGGTACACAACCCAAATGTTCACTCACATGTTATTTGATTCATTATTTTTTTTATTTTGATTTTTTATTTATTAAAAATTGAATTAAATCAAATAATTGGTAAATAATAGCAAAGATTCGTTTTGATTGGATTTATGGATAGAATCACAAGCTAATTATGCTGGCATATCAGAATCAAATCATATCAAAGATAATTGGCACAAGAATGGCATGATTAGGCCAAATTTTGAAGGATATCATACCACATGAAAACCAAATCAAATTTTCAAAATTTGCAAATATACTAGTGGTTTTTACAACCCTAATTCGTTCAAGTACATATAGATAACACATCCAAGGCAAAAAAAGAGGTGGAAGTCGTGAGAAAGGAAGAACAAAACTCTAAAATTGGAAAGAAAGTAAGAGATCATTCTTGGACTTAGAGATTGATTCAGGCCATTCTAAGACTACCAATAGACTCCTGGACGTCTCCAGAATGTGACTCAATCAATTACAAGCCTTGCCACGCCCGAATTTGCAAGCCACAGACCCACGGTTTGCATCTCAAAACTTGAGATTGATTTCTTAATTCACGCATGATTAAGCATTTTTAAATATTTCATTGTGTTCATATTGTCATTTGCAACGTTTTGGTTTACTTGATTTTGTGTTTTGCTGCTTAAACCAGAGTTGCCATTACTAGGGTTTTCGTGTTGGTTTTAGGGTTTTCACATACAAGTAAAATTAGACCAAGAACAGGGTACTGGGATGATCGTGGCATCAAGACCAATTGAATCCTGGTCTTTGAATTCATTTATCATGTGTAGTGCTTAATGTTTGAAGCACGCAGGTTGTAGCCACGAACACTTGTCCGTAGGTAAAAGTGAAAGGAGCTAAGACGACGGCCTCAACGAAGGAGACGATTACTTGTCACCACCTCACTGGATGATTTGAATTTCGCGCGTGTTTTTGATTCAGTTACTTGGTTTTACATATTATGTTTTGTTGTTATTATATTAACAAATAGGAACAACAGCCCAGATGGCAAAAGCGTTGGTGGTAAGTGTGAGGACCTGGGTTCGATCCCAGGTCCTAGTGCTTTCTTTGTTTTAGTTTTCCTTTACAGATATGGTGTTGCTCTCATCCAAACGCCCACCATAGGCCATCACCATCCAACCAATGGATGCATCTCATGCCCAGATCCAACGCCTATCAACGAAAGACCATGGTGCATCAATAGCAATGAGCAATATCGAATCTCAAACGTGGGATTGGGCTTCAGCTTGCTGGGCCTAACAATTCAGCAACACCCCCCTGATTTCTTCAGCAAACAGGCCCAATTTAATTTTCTTTTTTATTTTTCTTATTTATTTTGTTTTGTTTAATTATTTGTTTTCACAAATTAATTCTTTTTTATTAACTACAAAAAAACCATAAAATCACAAAAAACACCCAAAAATCATTTTTTTTCATAAAATAGTTATTTTCTTTAATTAATTAATTTAGTTCAAATTAGGATAATTTAATTCCTTTTCATAATTAAAACTAATTAGAAATTAGGGTTGTAAATAATTAATTTTTATCCAAAAATAACCAAATTATTTTTTAATTAGATTTTAGGTCTCTTAATTAATTCTCCGCATTAAATTCGTCGCGCGTATTTTATTTACCTTTTTAAATTATTATTGTAACTGCTTTGAGGTTGTAATAGGTTTTCTATTTACGCACTTTAAATTTCCGCAATTATTAACTGTTAGATATATGTTAATAGGATTGTATGGCAAGAACAATTGAAAATTAAAATGGTAGATAACCTAAATGTGCAAAGACAAATTAATAAAAATCTCACTCGCACATGCTCACTCCTAGGGATTACTCCATTTCGGTTGCCTTCGGTTAAGCGGTCATGAAGTTTAGGGCTTGTTAGTGGTCGTCCTCTAGCCCCGGAAGATCTCAAATGACCCATTCAGATGTTGCCTTGGAAACATATCTTTAAGGATTTAGGATGATTACTAACACCTCCTAACATTGCTTTTGTGACCGTATTTGTCCCTTCGAACGTCCCTTAAAACTCCAACGACTGTGCTACTTATTCCTCAATAATGGGATATCGCTGTTTAAAGGAAAATGAACAGTGTTTTTCGAGTAAGTAGATTAACTTTTAAGTACTTGCTCAAACAGATAAACTTTTCACACCAACACTTTTCAAAACAATTTTCAAAACAACTTCGTCATATCCTTGAGGACTGATACAAGGGTTATCACGAAGTAAAATTTTTTCAAAACAAGCACATACAAGCAATTTAAAAGTGAGCAAGAACCTAATATCCCATGGAAAACCATGGATACAAAGGGTGCTAACACCTTCCCTTTCTATAATCTACCCGCCGTACTCAAAAACATTCTCGAAAAAGGTTTTTTCTGTTCTTTTTCCTTTTCCTGATTGGATAAAAAAAGTCGATGGCGAATCTTTCTTACCGCGACATTTTGTGACCAAAAAACGCAAAATGCAAACCAGTATAACAGTCGTTTCTGCCACCGTATCACACCTGGCTTCCTTGAAGACTTTTGTTGTTGTGCTGTACAAATTAATGGATGTAAATGGATGAAGAAATGTGTCCAACACCTGATGGGTAGCCATGAGATTCTATTTGAAAGAACCCTATTGTACCCCAAAATTTGCCCTCTCATTTAACAAGAATTTTCTCACAAGATCTCCCATGACTCAAGTTTGCAGCACTAACACATCAAATTGGGTTTGGAATTGGCACAAGGGTAAAATGGTCAATTGCACACTTAAAAGTCAAACTTTGACTTTTGGATCAAAATCAAGTTTCAAGAATCATATTTCATCAAGACATGTTAGAATATGAAGTTTGTTTCATCAAGAAAAGTAAAAGTCAAATTTTCTTGGAAAAAGTCAAAGTTCTAAACACTTAGAAAATTTTTCTAAGTGTTAAAAGAGTATGATAAGTTGAGAACTTCTGGCCAGATTTTCATCGTGATGCAAGCTGATTCAGGAAGAACTTATGACACAAGAGTTGTAGATCTCAATGAGATCTAAAACATTGCAGAACAGACCTTCTCCTAGAAATGTTGGGATTTCAAGTTATAAATCCTTGAAGACACGTCCATGAAACTGAAGCACTCAGTAAATTCTGGGCCTTTCCAAGACAGAATTTGGTTAGAACTTCTGGGCCAGTTTTCACGAAGGTTAAATCAGAGTTTGCAAAGAGTAATTCAAAGAAGTTCTACAAAGTATATTACAAGCTTTCTGAAAAGTATGAGAACTCCTTCAGAATATGCTGGAGCAGGGAGATTCAAAGATCAGAAGTTGGATATTGTTCTAAGTTACGCTGATACTGAACTTCTGATCCAGATTAAGCTATGATACATAATCTCATATTGCAAGTTTTCTGTTTTGATAAATCTCATCATCATTTAATGCTCACACTCACTTTTGAGTCTTTATCCAAAGATTTCCCCACGTGTGGCATAGAAGTACCATTGTTGTCCTTGAAAAGCAAACTTTTGTACAAAGTTTATGCTAGGCTCATGCTTTACCTTTGCTTCTGAGGGTACTTTTCCATGAATCGTGCTTACAAATTCAAATTAGGCACAAGTAAAAGCTGCTAACCACCCTACTTTGTGCTTTGAACCATACTTGTTTAAACTTGCTTCAAGAGCAAGTCAGCGCCCTAGCATATGATGGTTGTACTCTTGGCTTCTCCAAGCTCCTAAATCCTTGCCTATAAATTGAACTTCATTTGCAACTGTTAAAGAGGTCGAGGATTTGAGAAAAAGTCTTGAAACTTTGCTAAAATTTCAAAGAACTTGAAACTGTAAACACAAATACAAAACCTGTGAATTTCTGGTTTTTGCATCCAAGCTCTAATTTTCCTTGTGCATTTCCCAGCCAAATCACCAAAACAACTTCTGATACACATTTAGAAGTCATCCCAACTCCTGTTTTAAGACTGTAACGCGTTATTAATTAATCTCCATCTCAAAAATCAGAACATTTGTTTCTTGGATGATCCAGAACGCTCCAGACATTCATAGTTCAAGTTAAGGGTTATTCTAGCTTTCTGAGAATATAGGGAAGCTCACCAGAACATCACAGCAGTCAGAATCAGGCTCTTGTTCACAGAACAATCTCCAGCTGCAAGGTAGGTTTCTTATGACTTTTACCTCATTGCTTAGGCATTGCTAGGCTTCAATTTTCAAAGATACAATTTAGATATCATGGCTCTGATTTTGTATATACTTATAGATTTCATGTATTTTTGCCTAAGTAGGGAGAATTTCAGTTCAGAACTTCTTGAGGAGATTAGGATTCTGAATTAGGATTAGCAAAATTCATGCTTGCTTCTGATTTATAGTTCAGATATTTTATATTTCTGAAACCATGATGAAAACTTCCACAACTGTTATGTTTGCATTTTCTATTTTTGTTGAGAAATGGCTAAGCTGCAGATACTCTGACTAGCATGGAGAAGGAGATGAAGTTCATCATCAAAACTTTCTTTTTAATATATGTTTATGTTTTTGCTTCTAGTACCGGATGTATAGCCACCTCAGTGGTAGAGAACGCGTGCATGAGACATCAGTGTTAAGGGTCCTGAGTTCTAGCCCAGAAACACCTTTTTTATGTTTCTTTCCTAACATTTTTTTTACCCCATTAGTTTGGGCCAGAGCTTCTAGATCAATCCCCTTTAATTTCATGTCAAAATAGTGGTCCTAGATCAAAACTTCTAGACATTATCATCCAACAACATTGACACCCCACATACCCATTATCAGAACTTCTAGCTTGCCTGTGACACTAAAACTTCTAGGCTTCCAATTGCATCAGAACTTCTAGTCTCTCTCAAACGACCAGAACTTCTGACCTACAAGTGACATTAGAACTTCTAGATTCCCAGCTGCACTAGAGCTTCCAGACTCCCTCAGCAACAAGAACTTCTAGGCTTTCCTTTGTTCCCAGCAACCCCAGAACTATAGTGTACTCGGATCCAGAACTTTTGGCCTTCCTCATTGCTGCTAACATGTTATTTCTGATTGGCAGTGCACCAGAGTCAGAACTTCTGCTCTCCCCTCTTTCAGCAATGCGCTGATTCTGATTCTTTTCCCTTTCAATAATTCTTAATATCACTTCTATTTTCATTAATCAAAAACACCAAAAATACTTTATATTCATACACTTTTCTTTATTTCTTTTAAAGCCAAAAGACTAAAAATATTTTCTTAAGCCAATTCATTTCTTCTCTTAACAAAAAAACAAAACAAGTCCATTTTACATTTCTTGTACACTATTTTAATATGGTTGTAATAGATAATTAGGCCTTTATTTTCTTGCAATCCCCATTTGTAAATTTGTACACCCCATCCCCCTAATGATTGTAATAGCGTAGAATATTTACTTTCCGTAATTTATAGCTTTCATATAAATTCTAGTAAAGTAGGATTTGTATGGGAAGATAAAAACAACAAGTAGACAACCCATAATCAAAGGCTAAATGCATGCAAATCAAACACACTATTCACACATGCACCCCTAGGGTTAACTCCACTTGTTTCCTAAAAAATGGTCATGTTATGCATGTGAGACGTCTTAGCAAAACAATCAAAATTCAAGATCATAGTCCCTCGATGTGTCTTTAATTGTTTCCTTTCAAATGATCTTAGTCCCTCAAAGAGAAATGCTAAGATATCTCATAACATTGCTATCATGACTATACGAAGACCCACGCCCGTCCCTCACATCCAAAGATATAGCTTCTTACCAAATCAATGGTAAGGTAGCAACATCTAAAGGAGGAGGAAAAGAACCAAGACTTTTGAGTAGGTAGAAATATTCCTAGTTGCTTGCTCACTTTCAAAACAAACATCCTTTCGAACATACACCAAACACTTTCAAAACATGAAATATTTTCAAAAAATCCAACACTTTGTATACGTTCTTATGAGACAGGAACCATTGCAATGTTTTCCTAAGCGAAGGCGCTTTTCAAAAATACTTTCAAAAAACCACCACAAAGCACATTTTCAAAAAAAGCAAGTGATCTAGCAAGCAACTAAGAGCCCATATATAACTATGGATGAAAAGGGTTCTAACACCTTACCTTTTCATAATCTACCCCCCGAACTCAAAATAATATCAAAGGTATTTCCTTTTCTTTTCACCCTTTCCTTTATTGGATAAAAGAAGAGTCGGTGGCGACTCTTGCTAACTACAACAATTGCGATCAAACGCAAAATATCCCAAATCAGTTCTCCACCGTATTACAAACCCCATCTGTGAAAAGTTTGACCCAAAGTGCATCTCAAGAATTTGAAGACGTGCCCATCATTACTATCTCCAATAAACCTATTAGGATCACCTCCAAAGGTCCTATTAGGATTCCTGTTGAACCAAGAATAGCTCCACTAATTATCACCACACCAGGGCCAGTCCCCTACTCTTTTGATAAGGCTAAGCCTTGGAATTATGGAGCGGAAGTGTATTACCATGGTATCAAACAAGATTCATGGATTGATGAAGATGAAACTTCTAACATTACAAACATTGCTTGATCAAGTAAAGTCACTAGGACAGGGAGGATTTTCTCTCCATAGATTTTCACCTCCTACAACCACAACTACACCGTATGCATTACTTCTGTTAAACTTGTTGCTTATACTCGAGGAAAGGAAAAAATGACTGAGCCTAACCTGACGGAGGCACCCGCAAAAGATATTACCATCGAGGACCCATCTACCCAAGGGGTGGAGGATATTTTAAAAATTAACAAGAAAAGTGATTACAAGATAGTGGAATAGTTGGGGCAAACTCCCTTGAAGATTTCTATGTTGTATTTGTTGCTATGCTCCGATGCGCATGCTGAAGCATTGATAAAATTCTTGAAAAATGCACATGTCCCTCAAGAAACTACCACCGACCAATTTGAAAGTTGTGTAGCCAGTTTGACTGCTGACAACGGTTTAGGCTTCTCTGATACAGATTTGACCCCGATGAGGAAGAATCAAACCAAAGCTCTCCACATCTCCATATAATGCAAGGGCACTACCATATCACATGTATTAGTGGATACTGGATCTTCTCTCAACGTCTTACCTAAAAGAGAATTGGATAGATATGTCTGAGAAAAAGTTCGCCGCAAGCGACCAGATATATCTGAGAAAATAAAAGTTGAGGTAATGAAGCAATTCAATGCAGGATTTCTAGCAGTTATGTCATATCCGCAGTGGGTTAAAAATATGGTCCCCGGTGCTAAAGAAAGATGGAAAAGTCTGTATGTGCCTGGAATATAGGGATTTGAATAGGGAAATCCCCAAGGATGATTTGCCGCTACCACATATTAATGTCTTGGTCGACAATACTGCTCAACATAAAGTGTTTTCCTTCATGGATGGTTTCTCCGGTTACAATCAGATCAAAATGGCTCCCGAAGACATGGAGAAGACCATTTTTGTCACATAGTGGGGCACCTTCTGTTACAAGGTAATTCCATTCGGTTTCAAGAATGTAGGGGCAACCTATTAATGATCTATGGTAGCTCTGTTTCATGACATGATCTATCATGAGATAGAAGTCTATGTTTATGACATGATTGGAAGATCGCAAACTGAGGAACAAAACCTTGATTATCTTCACAAGCTGTTTAAGACATTGAAGAAATACAAGTTGAGGCTGAATCCCAACAAATGCACCTTCAGGGTATGGTCTAGAAAACTATTAGGCTTTGTTGTCAGTGGCAAAGGAATTGAATTCGATCCTGCGAAAGTCAAAGCCATACAAGAAATGCCAACTCCCTGTACTGAGATGGAGGTCAGGGGTTTCTTAGGTCGACTCAACTACATCGCCTGGTTCATATCTCACTTAACTGCTACTTATGAGCCAATCTTCAAACTATTAAAGAAAGATTAAGTAGTCATATGGAATAACGATTTCCAGGCAACTTTTGACAAGATCAAAGAGTACTTACAAGAACCTCAAATCCTGATGCGTCAGGTTGAAGGAAGACCTCTGATTATGTATTTGACTGTATTAGAAAATTCAACGGGGTGTGTGCTGGGCCAACATGACGAGTCTGGCCGAAAAGAGCATGGAATATACTACCTTAGAAAAAATTTTACCGACTGTGAAATAAGATATTCACTGCTCGAGAGAACTTGTTGTGCTTTGGCATGGTATGCTCACCGGCTAAGAAAATATATGTTAACATACACCACTCTATTAATTTCTAAGATGGATCCCATCAAATATATCTTCGAGAAGCTAGCTCTCTCCGGGAGAATAGCTAGATGGCAAATGATCCCTAGTAATCAGTCACGTTAAAGGAGAGTGGGATACCAAACATCCAAATTCGATCCCCTACAAAGAGCATGTGCTGACCTTGATCCCATACTTCGAGGAGGTCACATTTGAACATTTCCCGAGGCAAGAAAATCAGTTGGCAGATACTTTAGCAACTATGTCTTCTATGTTCAAGGTCAATTGGGACGACGAAGCTCCCAGAATTACCATCAAAACACTTGACGAACCTGTGCACTGTTATGAGATCGGCACTGATAAAGAGAAGCCATGGTATCATGAAGTGAGGAGGTACCTTGAAATACAAGAATATCCCGAGGGAGCCTCAATAAATGACAAGAAATTTCTGCGAAGGTTCTCAGCCAAATTCTTCTTAAGCAATGGGATTCTATACAAGCGCAACCACGATTCTACTTTGCTTCATTGCATGGAAAAGAAGGAAGCAGAGAAGATCATGGAAGAAATGCATGAAGGTATCTTTGGAACTCACTCTAACGTGAACACTATGGACGAGAAGATTCTAGGGGCTGGTTACTATTGGTCGACTATGGAAACTGATTGTCACCATCACTCGAGGACTTTCCATAAGTGTCAAATCTATGCCAACAAGGTTCATGTGCCTCAAATTCCTTTGAATGTCATGACTGCTCTGTGGCTATTTGTAATATGGGGCATTGACATGATTGGAGAGATCAAGCCCACTGCCTCTAATATACATCGCTTCATCCTCATCGCCATTGATTACTTCACCAAATGGGTCGAAGCTACTTCATTTGCCTCAGTCACTAAGAATTTTGTAGCCTGATTTATCAAGCATAAACTCATATGTCGGTACGGTATCCCTGAAAGGATTATCACTAACAATGGAACCAACCTCAAATAATGCCATGATTACTGAACTCTACATGCAGTTTAAAATTAAACACCACAATTCTTCTCCATACAGACCTAAGATGAATGGTGCAGTGGAAGCTGCCAACAAGAATATAAAGAAGATTGTGCAAAAGATGGTGGTGACCTACAAAGTTTGGCATGATTTGCTACCATTTTCTCTTCATGGCTACCTTACTTCGGCTCGAACATCAACTGAGGCAACCTGTAATACAGTGGGAGAACTGACTTAGGTGTTTTTCATTTGATTGCATTTGTTGCGGATAGCAAGAGTCGCCACCGACTTTGATTTTATCCAATAAGGAAAGGTTGAAAAGAACAAGAAAGACATTTCCAGATATTTTCTTGAGTTCGGGGGGTAGATTATGAAAATGGAAGGTGTTAGCACCATTTTCATCCTTAGTTATCTACGAGCTCTTATTTGCTTGCTAGATCACTTGCTTTTGTTTGAAAATCTGTTTGTGGTGTGGGTTTGAAAGTATTTTGAAAACTTATTTGTAATGATTCTCGTCTCTATAAGAATGCGTACAAAGTGTTGGTTTTGAAAATAGTTCAAAGAGGTGTTTGTGGAAGACGTTTTTTGAAAGTGATTTTGAAAAGTGCCTTTCTAATGATTCTCGTCTCTATAAGAATGCGTACAAAGTGTTTTAACTTTTGAAAATGTTTCAATTGAGAGTGTTAGTGTGAAAAATGTTTTTGTTGTGAGCAAGTGAGTAACTATAAGCATCCTACCTAATCAAAAGGTCTAACGTTCTTTTCCTCCTCCTTTAGATGTTGCTATCTTACCATTGATTGATAAGAAGCCCCATCATTGGATGTGAAGGGACGGGCGTGAATAATTTGTATAGTCATAGAAGGCAACCTATGGGATGTTTTAGCACTTTCATTTTGGGACTAGATCATTTACCTAATGAAACATCGAGGGTCATCGAGGGACTACGATCTTTTATCGAGGGTCTTTGTTAAAATGCCCGTATTCGAGGGACATGACTATTTTTTCGAGCCAACAAGTGGGGTTATCCTAGAGGTGCATGTGTGTGAATAATGTGTTTGATTTGCATGCATTTAGTCTTTGATTAGGGTGGTCTACTTGTTGGTTTTATCTTGCCATACACCCTAATTACTAACATTTGTATAAAGCATTAAACATGCAGAAAATAAATATCCTACATTATTACAACCATATTGAATAGCAAGAAAATGTAAAGACAAAACAAAATAAAAGAAGGGAAAACAAGCCTTTCGATTCAGGCAGCAACACCCTTCGATTCTTCTCTTCTTGGCTTCCTTTGATTTGGCCTGGAAGTCAGCATGTGCAGGCAGCCTTCGATTCATCTTCCTGGTTGCTTCCTTCAATTGGGCCTTGCAGTCTGTATGAATGGATCCTTCGATTATGTCATTTTCTGCTTTCTTCGAATGACCTGGAAGTAAGTGTGAATGGATCCCTTGATTACGTCATTTTCTGCTTCCTTCGAATGGTCTGGAAGTCAGTGTGTGGCGAAGCCTAAGGCCATACTCTTTGTTCTGCTTGCAACTATGGAGCAGCCAAGGATGAATCCTAAATCTTCGATTCACACCTCCTTCCTCCTGTTTTCTTTTGTTTGGGATTTTAATAGCAACATGGTCTGAGGCCATGCTAGTATTGTCTCATGGCCAGGTTAGTTCTTAAAAATGTTTGATAAACCAAGAAACAAAACCAAAAGGTTAGTGTAACGCGGTGGGAGAACTGACTTGGGTGTTTTGCGTTTGATCACAATTGTTGCGGATAGCAAGAGTCGACACTGACTTTTCTGTTATCCAATAAGGAAAGGTTGAAAAGAACAGGAAAGACCTTTCGAGATTATTTCTTCTGTTCGGGGGGTAGGTTATGAAAAGGGAAACTTTTATCACCCTTTTCATCCGCAATTATCTACGGGCTCTTAGTTGCTTGCTAGATCACTTGCTTTTGTTTGGAAATGTGCTTGTGGTTTGGGTTTCGAAAGTATTTTAAAAACGTCTTTGTAATGGTTCTCGTTTCTATAAGAACGCGTACAAAGTGTTGTTTAGAAAATAGTTCAAAGAAGTGTTTGTGGAATGTGTTTTTGAAAGGGATTTTGAAAAGGTGTCTTTGTAATTGTTCTCGTCTCTATAAGAACGCGTACAAAGTGTTTTAACTTTTGAAAATGTTTCAAATGAAAGTGTTGGCGTATAAAATGTTTTTGTTGTGAGCAAGCGGGAAACTAGGTTCAACCTACCTACTCAAAAGGTCTTAAATGTTCATTTCCTCCTCCTTTAGATGTTGCTATCTTACCACTGATTTGGTAAGAAGCCCCATCGTTGGATGTGAAGGGACGAGCGTGGGACATTTGTATAGTCATAGAAGGAAACCTATGGGACGGTTTAGCAATGTCGTTTAGGGACTATATCGTTTACCGAAGGCAACATTGAGGGTTATCGAGGGACTACGATCTTTTATTAAGGGTCTTTGCTAAAATGCCCATATTCGAGGGACATGACTATTTTTCCGAGGCAACAAATGAGATTACCCTAAGGGTGCATGTGTGAATGGTTTGTTTGATTTGCATGCATTTAGTCTTTGATTAGGGGTTATCTACTTGTTGTTTTTATCTTGCCATGCATACCCTATTTTACTAGCAATCATATAAAAGTAATAAAATACAGAAAGATAATATCCTACACTATTAAAACTATATTGAATTGCATGAAAATATAAAGGCAAAAATAAAATAAAAGCAAGAAAAATGGGTCTTTCGATTTAGGCAGAAAACCCTTTGATTCAGCACTTTCTAGCTTTCATTTATTTGGCCTGAATAAGGTGAAGACGTGACTTTTCACTGAGGCTTGGGGGTTAACATGTTATGCCTTTCGACTGGGCCTGTAGTCAGTGCAAGATGTAATATGCCTTTGTGCCTCCTACGACTGGGGGTTGAAAGCAGTGAGGGAGTTCCTTTTGTCTAGGCCTGGAAGTCAGCATGGTGTGCCTTCTGGCTGCCTCTTTCATTTGACCTGGAGGTTAGTGTCTAAGCCAAAGGCTTCGTTTCCTACTTTCTGTTTCCTGTTTCTTTCGTTTGAGTTTTGAATAGCAGCATGGCCTAAGGCCATGCTAGCATTACCTTAGGTCCAGGTTAGTTCTTAAAGCATTTTTAACAAACCAAAGAACAAAACCAAAAGGAGAGGCAATAAAAACAAACTAAAAGGGTATAAACAAAAGGGAAGAAAATACTATGTACATGTTTGAAACAAAAAAGAAATTTATTTATATGCTATGCTGGAAACGAAGAGTTTAAGGCTTGGAGTAACTTACCTTGCCTGAGGCTGGAGCGCTTGTTGGGCTTTGAGTGGTTGCCTTGAGTGTCCCTGGATTCAATGGGAATGAGCGAGGGTAGCGTCTCTAATGCTGGATTCGAAAGAGAAGAACAAGTGAAATGTCTTTCTTATTGGATTCGAAGGGTAACAAGATGTAAGGATGTTTCAGAGTGGAAGGGGACAAGTGTTTGGATTCTGGGTTTGTGTTTTCACAAGTGTTTAAGTGTTTGAGAGCTTTACGGTGTTTGAGAAATTTGAAGATTCGTTCCTCTGGCCAAATAGTCCTCTTCAACATGTTGTGAAGTCTTTTATTTATAGGCAAAGTTTCCTGAAGCTTTTGGAAGGAAAACAAAAGGTTTGAACAAATTAAGTAACCTGCTCTTTGTAGCTTTCAAGAGACAGTGCCTTGTATGTTATTTTGGTGCAAGAACGGGGCAGTGTTTTAGGACTACTGTGCAGCAGTTTTTGCCAGTGTACCACGCCTGAACTTGGCAACAAGCATCTTTGAATATTTCACCCTTTAATTTTGACTCTTCTTCGACCAGATTCTTCTCCCAACAATATTATTTGATTTTTCTCCAGTAAGTGTCCTTCGAATGGGCTATTTTGTGCATCCTTCGAAGAATCCAAAAGTGTGACCCTTGGATGGGTCACCAAAACATGCCTTAAAGTGGGATTTGTAAATCCTTCGAATGGGTCATCCAATGTGTTCTTCGAATGGCACGCCTAGACATGTCCCTTGAATGGGTCTGTTGTACCCCAATTTTTGCCCCTAAGATCCCTTCAACATACCATGTTGATTCACTCACAACAAGATCACACTAGGATTCTTGGTTCCCCTCCCTACTTTGAAATTTTCTCCTTTTTATGGATTACCAAGCACCTTTAGATATGTTCCTTTTTTGATCATGAATATTGTTTTATTTTCTTCATTTAACTAATAAAATTCAATGTTGGTTTGTCTTGCTTGTTATCCATGTAGGTGAAGGGCAATGAGATTTAACAAGTTACTCCATGGGTTCATGAGTTTATAGCCATGTCCCAGTCAATATAGATTGAGAAGTTCAAAGCTCACCATTGGATTGGTTTTGGGAGGATTGGCATGGCAAGGTTGCTTTGGTTCATCACATTTCAAGGTTATTAGATTTGACTCAAAAGTACAAGGGGTTGATTGAATAAGTTGTCATGTTTGGACAAGGCCTTGTTCCTATTGGTCACAAGAGCATATTTCTCTCAAAATTCAAGACATGGAAGTGTTTTTGGTGTCTATGAGTCTTCATTATCATCCTCAATAACTTCTATTCACAAAGCAAGAATATTGGTACAAGAAGTTTGTTCAAACTTATCAAAGTTCCTCAAGGCATTCTCTTGATCTAGAAGCTAGGGTTTTGAATTTCAAAGGAGAATATCTTGCTCATATTTAGTTATTTTTGAGTGATTCCAAATACATACTTCTCTTCAAAGGGGTATCAACAAATCACTTCAAAAGTTCCAAAGAGTTTTCATGTGGAAGGAACTTGGTGAAGAAGAAAGATTACAAGTCATCCAGATGAATCCACAATTTTACATGAATGATTTCAAATGTTCCTAACTTGGTCAATTTTTATCACCTTGAGCCCATTATTTTTCCAAAATGATCTTGAGGATGTGGACTTTATGCCTTCTTTTATGTGCAAAGTGGGAAAATGGATGGAAGTTTCCTTAAAGATGCAAAAGATTATAGGTCATTTCATGATTTTTTGCCAACTTCAACAAGTCATAACTTTCTCAAATTTTGGATATTTTGAATGATTGAAGTCTCAAAGTGTCATTCAAGAGGTCTGTAAGTCTAAGAGTTCCTAATAGGGGGGTGAATTAGGTATATAAAAATTTATTCGGTTTTATGAGAATACTTGTAGTAATTTGTGGTTAAGTGTTTGAAGGTTTTTGACTATATCTTATCTTTTCTTGATTATGGTGATGAAAACGATAAAAGCGGAAAATTAAAGAACACGGGGATATATCCTGGTTCTCCTCACAATCCGAGAGTACTCCAGTCCCCTTTCCAACACGAAAGAGATTTCACTATAGTTTAGAATGATTGTACAGCCTATGCTTACTATCTAACCTATAGGGTGACCAAAGGTTCTTAACACCTTTAAGGTCAAACAAACACTAATGTGAATGAAGAACAATCCTCTTCAAATCACAACACTTACTTCCAACAATCCTGGATAGTAAGGGAATACTTTCTTTTTGTAATACAATGATTTATTTGAAAGAGATGGAGAGCACTATCAATCTTTGATTGATCTTCTTCTTCAAGAAAGAAACAATTCTCAAGCAATGATTATAAATGTTCACAATGAATGTATGAAACTTGTAATGATTTCTTAATGAAAATGTATATGGCAAGTTTCACAAAATTTATGATTTGTAAGAACACTTGAAAGTTTGTAAGAATATGCAAATTTGAATGATGAAAATTGTTAATTGAAGAAGGTAATTTGAATTTGAAAATCTGCACAATTTATAATGTCACAAATACCTCTTCATTCATGCCATTTGATATGAAAAGATGCAATGCAATCATGAAAGAATACCTTTTGAATTATGTTCAAAAAACAAAAGAAAATTTGTACTGGTTCGCTGGGAACTGGTTCCGACCCAGGCAGAACCCGGTTCCTAGTGAACGTTATAACCCAGAATTCAAAAAAAACACGCAGGAACCGGTTCCCCTATAGGTACAACCCGGTTCCCGGTACAAATTCCAGGGAAGTGTTTTTTGAATAAGTTTGGAACCCGGTTCCCTGTTAGGTAGGAACCGGTTCCTGAAAGTTTATTTTCAAAAAATCCTTTTGAAAAAGATCTCAAACATAGTTTTTCTTATTGTTAAAAATGTGGGATATGTATATGATTATGAATGCATATTTGTGAACATCTATATTCAAGTTTAAGAATTATTTATACCTTTTGACATTTGTTGTTTCTTTATTAATTCTTCGTCTAATCTTCAAGACTTGTAACAAGGTTTTATATGATATTGATAAACTTTTTGCACATCCTTTGAATGTTGATATACATGTTGTCTTTATCAAAACCAATGCTTTAAACATGACTTGAGAAGCTTGCAATTACAAGGTCTACTTTATGCCATATTTTTTGGTCAAGTCCAAATTCCAAGTGGAAGGCCATGTTTGGATGCAAAAGATTATAGCTCATTTTTGAAGAAGAATTTGAAATATTTCTAAGTATGAAAAGTCAACCCTTTTTCTTCAACTTTGACTCAATGCAACTTTCAGCTCAAGCATCCATTTAACTCCATTCTTTTTCAATTGCAAAGCTTGTAACCTGATCTTTCCAAAGCATCAAGAATCATGCCTTGAGACCCCTTGAGTTGAGAATGCCATAGTTTCAAAAATGGTAACTTAGAATTGAAGTTTCCTTGCAAGTCAGAATTTGAATTTCATGTTACAACCTCTAAACCTCAAATTAACACGCGTTTTGGGTCTAAACATGATTAGACAACTTTCCCAAGTGGATTACTGCCTTAAAACACAAGAATTGGATGAGTTTTGATGAAGTTTGGATCACACTTCACTCGTGCATCAGGTTTGCACGAATTCCCTCCAAACTTGGATAGCCAGAATCACCCTGCCAAACTTGGATAGCCAGAATCACCCTGCCAAACTTGCTCCATAACTCAATTTTCTGTAACTTCAAAATCCATTCTAGAGCCTTTTTCAATCCAATTTTTCCATCAATTCACCTTCCTTGATCTTCCCTGAAGCTAACCACATAATCACATTCAAGAATCGTTCCCTATATTTCTCCATAGAAGTACAGTTTCAGAGCTCTGCAACTCAACTTCAATAGGTAGATTCCTTCATCAATTCTTCAAAACTATGATATCATTGTGTTGCTCTCATTGCCTTGGTTCTAGTCGCAACACTTACCTTTTACTGGAAACACGTTTTGACCATGAAATTTCAAATCCCTTTTCAAAACTTTCCTTCCAAAATGCTTGAGCTACAATTTATATAAATTTGGCGCGAGGGTGTGGTTGTCTTTGTTTTGAATAGACGAAGCGAATGGCATAGGTCTGGGCTTCTGATTTTACAGTTTGAGAGACCTGCAATTCATGATGGCTGGAGGTTGAAGATGACCAATGTGTCATCTTCCAACCAATGAAGGCGCGCCATCTGTATTTTTCAAATCTGATTTAATTAATGATTCTGTATTTATTCACTAACGACCATGATATGCACAACGTGCCATATCCATTGGATTTGATTACTAACACGTTTTGACTCTCATTCAATGGTCCACATATTTTACTTTTATTTTGTTTTTCTGATTTTTATATTTTAATTGTTTTAAATTTCAAAAAATCATAGAAAATTCATTTTTAGTCCAAAAAATCTGAAAAAATTATGAAAAATATTTTTGATTATCCTCTTTCTGATTTTTATTTTTTCAAAATTTAATTTTGTATTTTGGTATTTTTATAAGTTTTACACTTTATTTGATTTGTTTAAAATGTTAAAAATACTTTTATACATTTTTAAATTCTGAAAAAATTATGGAATGATTCAATGATATTGTGACAAATATTGGTGACCTTATTTAATTTTTGTTTATTTTACCCATTTATTTTAATTTTAAAAATAGTTTCTGACTTTAAAAAATTACCAAAAAATTTGTAAAATTATTTGAGACTTTTTCTGATTTTTCTATGGTCTTATTTTTTATTTCTTGATTAATTTGAACATAGTTGATATTTTTCTCATTATTTTCTTTTTTTAAAACATTTTTAAAATCTTTTTTTGTGTATATTAAATGTGATATTATTTTGTGACTATTTTCTGGCTGATCTTAGGTTAGATTTTGGATCATGAACTTTATTAACATCATTGGATCCATGGTGTTGAGTTTAACTCCACAAAAATGGATGAATGATTTTAATAATAGTTTGATTAAAATTTAATTCAAATGTCGTTTGTGTATTTTTTTTCCCATCCCTCTTCATCTCATCCCCTTCTTATTGCATTAGATGTTGTTGGAGCATGATCTCTATATCATGTCTCAAAAAAAATGGTGCATAAATTTCTATTTGACCGGCCTCAAAATAGGTGCGACTTCTATATAACTCCACTTACGATTGCTTAAAATAGTGCTAAATTTTGTCCCGATTCGAATAAATGATCATTCGTGGCCCAAACTTATGATTGTAAGCCAAAGTATGTTAATTTGATCTCTTTGATCCAATAACCTTGAGATTCATTGTGTGGAGGATTTGGTTCTACTAATCCTCTAATGGATCTGCAACACCTTTGGTCAACGCGGATTACTTAAACATTGTTGACCTTTAAATGGTACTTATGAGAATTCCAAATGGATGATATACTTGACAAAAAGAAAATGCAACTTGTTGTGTGGGGGCTTTGGTTCTACCAATCCTCTAATGAGTTCCAAATGCAAGTTTCAAGATGGCCATCCAACTAACCACTAATTATTGACTTGTTTTACCTTATGCTTTTATTCTTTTTATGCTTTATGTACTATTTACTTTTAGCATTTACATTTCATGCCATTTTCATCTTTGCTCGTTTGAGCATTTATTTGCTTGTCATTTTTACTTTTCTCACTTGAGCTTTTCTTTTCCTTTCTTAAGATACTTAATAATCAACATAAACCCTAAAAAATCTCTAATGGTACTTGGACTATTTGGTTACTATCCTTGGCATTATGGAGCATGGGACTTTTTTTCTTAGACTTAGGAGTAGAAACCTTGGCCTATCTTGGAGACCTTGTGATCTTATCTGAATATTTTGTTTGGAGTTCTTGAAGTTTACCTCAATACATTGGGTTGCTTGTTTGTTTTTGTGTGCAGGTTTTTGTGATTACACCTTTGGATTATAATCTGGAGTTCGCCTGTATACAGCCGTTACTGTGCCCAATTTTTGTGAAGACTTAATACACTTGAAGTTTGGTTCTCTCAATAGGTTTAGTATTTTTGCTTGCTTGGTTTCAATCTAAGGAATGGGAATTCTATCTTGGCTCATAATGTCAATTTTTGGCTTCTTGTTGGTTAGATGGTTCTTATCCCTAGCTTTTACCCTATGCTTTAGGATAGTCTCTTCTTCTCCTCCCATTTTCTTTAATTTCAAAATCTTCTCCCTCCTTTTGAAAACTCTTCTTGTTTTGTAACTTGAACTATTTTTACAATAAACTTGGACTTATGTCCATGTATTTTCAAAACATTTTCATAAATGAACTCCAACCAACTTAATAATACCTTGACATTTTTTGTGAGAAGACTAAAAGTCAATCAATCTCATTTCAAACCATTTTCCACTTTGGATTTTATCTTTAAACTTTTCTTAAAAGATTAAACTCTTGTCAATCCTTGTAGTGATGCAAACATCTATACTTTTACAATATGTAGTGAAGAGAGATATTTTCCACTTGGGTGGTGAGTGAGGCATTTTTGATTTTGAAATCCAAGCCATATCCTCCACTTTTAGATGATGAAAATTCTCCTTTCTCATGATTGTGGGTAGTAGGTGTGTTTTCCACACAGACAATGATGATGATGTTTTATCTTATAAAATTAACCAACACATTTGTGTTTCAAATTTTTAAAAGAGGAACTACGTGTACCCTGATCCCCTATTGCACGAAAGGTGGTACGTAGGAACTAAAGGTTCACAACCTCGGCGGGTGCAAAAATCATAAAAAATATATTTCTTTCGTCACCTCCTCCATCCATTTTATATACAATAATTTTTATAACTAAAATATACAAATTTTACAAAGAGGCTCCTGCGGAGTACCATAGATGTTTAGTGTGCTAATACCTTCCCTTTGCATAACCAACCCCCTTACCTTGAATCTTTCCCCGTCTTTTTGGGTTATTCGCTCTTTTCCCATTCCTTTGGAAACAATAAAGAGCGGTGGTGATTTTTATTTTGATTTGTATAAAGTCTAGTCAATCCAATGCTTAGTCTTGAACATTTCTACTGCTACAGGAAAAATGGCGACTTCACTGGAGAAAGATTTACCTCTTGCTGGTCCAACCATAAGTGGGTTAAGCATATCTTTGTTTATATTTGTATATGTGTTATTACTTATTTTTGTGTTATGTGTTGTATATATGTTTTGTCTGGATTTTCCTTATTTTCAAGGTGCTTGGTGATTACTCATAAGTCCTATACCCGGACTTGGGCAAAATTTAAGATATGATGGATGGTATAGTCATGTTAACTTTGAGGGAGTAATCCCAAAAAAGGAGGCATGAGATCCCCCACTCAATGGAGGCCCCTTTGACTGTAGTGTCATTTATCGAGTAATCGGGAAGACGTACTGCGTTCGACCTGGGAGCCAGCTGAAACTGAGGACTGTAGAATACCAAACCCATCATAGCCTTTTAGGTGTAGTGCGGAAGCTATGATGGAGTAATCCGGAAATAGTTGTCACGCAATACTACTCTCGGACGAGTCTTTCTTGAGAATATTACTAATTACCGAGTTAATCGGGAAGTTGGTAATATCCGAAGGAAGGATGTAGACTCTGGGAACCTCTAGAACCTTGTTCCACAGGTGATAAATTTTTAGACCAACACCTTACGGGTAGTACCTTCAACTTCATGCTCATGACGTTGAACCTATGAACCCTATATGTGTGATCTTATGTGTGATTGTTGCATCATGCATCCATGCACTCATAAGCATCTTTTGAAGAAACCATATTTAAAGGGATTTAAAGGTTGACTATTTTTGAATATCTCAAGTACTTCTTAACCATGGATTCTGGAAAGAGAAAGACCGGGAAGTATAGTTTCAAGGATTCCAAGATAGATGAGTTGATCAGTCTAATTCCCAAGATTGAGTGTTCTGCAGACTTTCGGAAGAAGTATGGGTCCATTATTCCTCTCATGAAGTTGAAGATGAAAGAGGGTATTCTCTCGACCTTGGTCCAGTTCTATGATCCGATGTATCATTGCTTTACTTTTCCCGACTATCAGTTGATGCCTACACTGGAGGAATATTCTTATCTTTTGGATTTACCTGTTACCGATCGTGTTCCTTTTACTGGTTTGGAGGGTGAACCAAAACCACATGAGATTGCTACTTTGATCCATCTGGGGAAGTCTGAGGTGGAAGCCCATATGACTACTAAAGGAGGGATTAAAGGATTACCAGCTTAGTTCTTATTGGAGAAAGCTCGTTACTTTGCCAAAATGAAGAGCACAGTTGCTTTTGAGGCCATCTTTGGTCTACTTGCTTACGGGTTGTTCTTATTTCCTAATGTGGATAGGTTTGTTGACATTAATGCTATTAGGATCTTCATGATTGGAAACCCAATTCCTACACTGTTGGGTGATGCTTATTACTCTATTCATCTTCGAAGTTGTTATCATGGGAGAATGATTATCTGTTGCACGCCTCTGTTATACCGTTGGTTTATCTCTCATATGCCTCAGTCTGATGCTTTTTGGGATGTAAAGAAGGAACCCCGTTGGGCTCATAAGATCATGGAACTTACTCACTCGGATATTGATTGGTATCATCGAGCTTACCAGGATGTAGAGATTATTGACAGTTGTGATAGTTTCCCCAATGTACCTCTTCTTGGTACAAAGGGAGGAATTAAGTATAACCATGTTCTTACACGGCGACAACTTGGTTATCCGATGAGGGATAAACCAAATAATATTCATTTGAGTAGTTTCTTTCTGAAGGAAGGGGAAGACCATAGGGAAGTTAGGGAGAAGATTGCGAAGGCCTGGCATCACATTCATAAGAAGGGTAGGAAGGATTTGGGACCTAGGGGGGCTATTTATTTGGATTCATATCTTAAGTGGGTCCGATCGAGAGCCATTCAGTTAAAGATGTCGTATACCCGGGAGACACCCATGCCTGATCTATTTGTGAAGACCACTCCTCCCTAATTAGATGATCTGGAAGAGCTACAGCTTTCTTTGGTTAGGATGCAACAGGAAAGGGATGCTTGGAAAAACAAGTTCCAAACTTTAGAGAGTTCCTACAGAGCAGACCTGAAGGAGAAAGATGACTTGATTGAGATCCTTGAGAGTTGAGCGGTAGAATCTATGGAGAGGCAAGGGGATTTATTTTCTCCTAAGCCTTAATCAGGTGCTGATCACTCACTTCCGGATTCAGATGATTGGAAGAAGGTTGCCATCAGACATGTGGAATGAAACCAGAGGTTGAAGGCTCAGATTGCCAGGCTTATAGGGAAGCGCCAACGTATAGAGTGATTTCCATGAGCTCTTTTTTCTCAGGATTTTAGATTGTATTTTCATCTTGTACTTGAGATTAGTGAAACTTGTAATCCATTTTGGAGTTATTATAATAAATTTTTTTTCAGTATTTCAAAAGATTTATTACTTTGATGTTTGCAATATGTCTATAAATCTTTAAATCCCTTGAAATAATAAATAACAAAGTAAAAATAATCATGTGCATTGCATATCATGCATCATATTGCACATTTTTTCTTGCATTTGTTATGCATATCCAAGTGTCTTACCAAGCTTCTTTACTTCGTTCAGCAAGCTGACTCATCACTACAACACTCGGGCTAATTTCAAAAAGAAGATGGACAACTTAAAACAAGAGAATCGCGAGCTGCGCGAGGAAGTTTCTGCTTGGAAGGCCGGTTTGGCCAATTTGACTACTTTGATGGAAGCTCTGGTGGCTGCTCAGAATCAACCACCGAGTGTTCAACCTCAACCAATAAGGGCAACTACTGAAGCTCTGATTGTTCCCGTATCTGCTACTCCGGCTGTTGTTCAAAACCTTATGCCTCAAGGTTATCCATGGGGAATGCCAGAGTATTTTTCACCTGAAGGTTTCAATCTTGGTCCTCAAGATACTCCAGTGGTTCAGACTATTGTTACTCTAGCACCTCTTGTGGTGCATGTCGTTCCTGCTTCACCTCCTTCGGTGAATATGGTTTCGTTTGTTAATGATGATGCGTGTCGTCCTTTCCCTCCACCGAGTGAAGACTTGGGTCTTTATGACAGAATGGATGACTTTCAAGAGCAGTTTGACAAGATGCAGAGGGAGATGAAGGCCCTAAGGGGAAAAGAGCTATTTGGGAAGAATGTGAATGAGTTATGCTTGGTCCCAAATGTTAAGATACCTGCTAAGTTCAAGGTCCTGGATTTTGAGAATTATAAGGGCAACACTTACCCTCGTGCTCATCTGGTGATGTACGTGAGGAGAATGTCTACCCATACTGATGATCAACGTCTGTTGATTCACTTTTTTCAGGATAGTTTGACTGGTACTGCGTTGAAGTGATATATGAGTTTGGATAGCGCCAATATCCATACTTTTCATGATTTGGGAGAAACATTCATCAAATAATACAAGTACAACGTGGACATGGTGCCTGACCATGATCAACTTAGGGCCATGGTTCAGAAAGACAGGGAATCATTCAAAGAGTATGCACAGAGATGGCGTGAGGTAGCCTCCCAAGTGATTCCTCCCATGGAAGAGAAGGAGATGACTAAGATTTTCTTAAAGATGCTGGGTGCTTTCTACTACGAAAGGATGGTAGCAAGCGCACCAAGTGACTTTACTGAGATGGTAGGAATGGGTATCCGCTTGGAAGAGGCTATAAGAGAAGGTCGTTTGACGAAGAGTGAAAGATCTGGAGGTGTAAAGAAGTCATCGTATGGGTTTACCAAGAAGAAAGAGGGATATGCAAATGTTGTTATGCAAGAGAGGAGGGTAAACGCTCCTAGAAGAAATTATCAGCGTCATCAGCAAGTCGACTTAGTTACTCCTGTTATGAATGCCGCTCCAGCTACCGTTGCTTATCAGAGACCGTCCCAGCATGGGAATCAAGGGTCTAATCAGAGAAGGGAGAGTTATGACCCTATTCCCATGAGCTATTCAGAGTTATTACCAGCATTAATTCAGAAAAAGTTGGTCCAGACCCGACCACCTCCCGCCGTACCATCACAAATGCCTTGATATTACAAGGCAGGCCAAACATGTGCTTTTCATCAGGGAGCACCAGGGCATAATGTTGAGAATTGTTATCCGTTGAAGAATAAAGTGCAGAAATTGGTAAAACATGGTGTTCTATCTTTCAAGGACATGGGACCTAATGTGAAAGATAACCCTCTACCCAAGCACGGGGGAGTAAATGCTGTGAATATGGTGGCCGGTTGTCTAGGAGATTTCCGGATTTTTGACATTAATCTGGTTAGAGGAGATTTGGTAAAAATTCACACAGACCTTTGTGAATTTAGCTACTATACGCATGACCATACCGGTTGTGCTATTTGCAATAGAAACATATAGGGTTGCCAGAAGATAAAGGATGGTTTACAGGAGATGATGGATAAGGGCTTCATCCACATAATCAGGCCTAGGGCAGAGTGTGAAGAGGAAGTGAACATGGTTTCTCGATGTCCTGGTGAATTCATAATTTTTTATGTGGAGTATATTAATGAGGACCTCGTGCAGTTGCATGCTACCTTCTTCCATACGACTGGTTAGGTGGAACACCAATATGGATCTTGCATAGTTTGCTGTTGAGACCCCGAGGATGTTCAATCGTGAAGAAGGGTGTTCAGTTGTTGTTAGACAATGGAACTATCAAGATCAAAAGTCAGGGGGATGATTATCATGAGGTTGATATGGTTGAGGTTTGTTTAATGGAAGAAGAGTCATAGGAAAAGTATGCCTCCGTGAATGAGTATTTCTCTTCAGAAGAAGATTTGTTTTCCAGAAATGACTTACTGATGACTGGTTATGTTGAAGAAGGGGTAAACATCATTGTGCCTTGTTTTGGTGCACCCTCCCACTTTGAAGTTGAGTATTATAGCAAGTCAATTTGTTACCCCATTGGTAATTAGTTTGCCAGGTCCTATCCCCTACAAATCAGATAAAGTTGTGCCTTACAAATACAATGCTACAATCTTAGAAGATGGAGTGGAAGTTCCCATCCATCCAATGCCTGATATTGGAAATATAGCTGAAAACAGCAGGGTGACCCGTAGCTGTCGTGTGTTTGTGCCGGTTGTTTGGAGAGATGTTGTTGTTGGAAAGAAAATTGCCGAGAATGATGAACCTAAGAAGGCTATAGGAGAGACTAGCGGAGCTACGCTAGAGAAAGAAGTGGATGATATCTTGAAGATAATTAATATGAGCGACTACAGAATTGTAGATCAGCTACTACAGACTCCTTCAAAGATATTTATCTTAGCTTTATTAATGAATTCATATGCTCATGGAGAATCCTTGATGAGGGTACTGGACCAAGGTTTTGTAGAGAGTGACATGCCAATAGATCAATTCAGCAGCGTAATTGGAAACATTACGTCATGTAATAACTTGAGTTTCTGCGATGATGAATTACCAGATGAAGGGAGGAATCATAACCTGGCCCTCCACATATCTATGAACTGCAAGAATGATTTTCTATCCAATGTACTAATTGATTATGGATCCGCGTTGAATGTTATACCAAGGAGTACTCTCATGAAGTTGAAATATCAAGGAACACCTATGCGCCCGAGTGGCATCATTGTGAAAGCATTTGATGGGTCGAGGAAATCTGTCATTGGTGAAGTGGACTTACCTATCCATATAGGACCACATTTGTTCCAGATAACCTTCCAGGTCATGGACATTATTCCCGCATATAGTTGTTTGCTATGACGGCCATGGATACATGAAGCAGGGGCTGTCACTTCAACTTTTCACCAGAAGCTAAAGTTTATGCGCGAAGGGAAGGTAGTGATCATAAATGGGGAGCAGGCATTATTAATATCTCATTTGTCCTCTTTCAGTATTATAGAAGCAGATGAAGCTGCTGTTGGAACCCAGTTCCAAGCCCTATCCGTTGACAACATAAGGAGAAATGAGAATTCCATGGCTTTGCTGAAGGACGCGCAACAGGATATGCGCAATGGTCATAATGCAGTGTGGGGACGAATTATGGATCCACCAGTGAACAAGAACAAAACTGGCTTGGGTTTGTCTTCAAAGAATGGAAAAGGAGGAAGTTTGAGGTCAAAGTCGACTATGAGTGGCTATCATGATGTTTTCTGCAGCGGAGGTTACCTCCATCCAACTGACTTGGGGATCAATGTTATTGTGAAGGATGAAGCAGAGCAGGAAATCCTGAATTATGTGATGCATGGAGTCAGGGTTCAGAACTAGGTCATCATTGATGTTGCCTCTTGCATACATGTTTCAAAGTAATTTGATTTGTTAATCTTTTGTTCTTGAAAAGCTTTCACTCTGCCCAAGGTGGAAGTATTAATGTTGTAGGGCTTATTTGTTTGTTGTGACTATTAAGATCAGTAATAAAAGTTGTCTTTGTTTCCCAAATTAAGTCTTTATTTTTCTGCTTTTCATCGGAAAATGGTAATAATAAAAAAAAACCTTTCAAAATAAATAATAACTGAAATTTAATCTGCATGATCACTTGTTATATGTGTCAGTTTCTAAATGCAATCACAAATCATATGTGCAGATTAATTAAAAACCCGTTGAATACAATGACCCTGCACCCTCTCCCAAATTTGAATATCCTGTGTATGGGGCTGAAGAAGAAAATTATGATGAGATTCAAGAAGAGGTCTCGCGGTTGCTTGAGCACGAGGAAAATACCATCAGCCATATAAAGAGCCTTTGGAAGTGATCAATTTGGGTTCAGAAGAAGATCCGAAGGAAGTCAAGATTGGTGCATCACTGCATCCCGATTTGAAGAGAAGGTTTATTGAGTTTCTTAAAGATTATGTGGATATTTTTGTTTGGTCTTACCAAGATATGCCTGGTCTAGATACATATATTGTTGAGCACCGTTTGCCGTTGAAGCCAGAGTGTCCGCCAATTAAACAAAAGTTGAGAAGAACTCACCTAGATATGGCAGTAAAGATAAAAGAGGAGATTCTAAAGTAGATTAATGACAATTTTCTTGTGACGTCAGTGTATCCTCAATGGATTGCCAATATTGTCCCAGTACTGAAAAAAGACGGAAAAGTCCGCATGTGCGTAGATTACATAGATCTAAATAAAGCTAGTCCAAAAGATGATTTTCCATTGCATCACATCGACATGTTAGTGGATAGCACATCAAAATTCAAAGTATTCTCGTTCATGGACGGATTTTCCAGGTATAAAGAACGCTGGTGCAACGTACTAGAGGGCTATGACAACCCTATTCCATGATCTGATGCACAAGGAAATTGAAGTATATGTTGATGATATAATTTCCAAATCCCAGACTGAATAAGGGCATATAGATAATTTGTTGAAGTTATTTCAGTGTTTGAGGAAGTATCGTCTCCGCTTGAATCCAAATAAATGCACCTTCGGTGTTCGATCGGGGAAGTTGTTGAGTTTCATTGTTAGCCAGAAAGGAATTGAAGTTGACCCTGATAAAGTCAAATAAATTCAAGAAATGTCGGCACCAAGAACTGAAAAGCAAGTCAGAGGTTTCCTCGGGCATTTGAATTATATTTCCAGATTCATTTCCCACATGACGGCAACATGTGAACCGATCTTTAAGTTCTTAAAGAAAGATAAAGGTTGTGTGTGGACGGATGACTGCCAAAGGGCATTTGAAAGTATTAAAGAATATCTAGTTGAACCTCCTATCTTGCTCCCTCCCATAGAAGGAAGACCGTTGATTATGTATTTGACAATGTTAGATAAATCCATGGGTTGTATTCTGGGACAACAGGATGAAACAGGGAAGAAGGAGTTCGCCATTTATTATCTCAGTAAAAATTCACTGATTGTGAGTCACGGTATTCCATGCTGGAAAAAACATGTTGTGCTTTGGCCTGATCGGAAAAGCGTTTGCGGCAGTATATGTTGAATCACACGACTTGGTTGATCTCCAAAATGGATCCAATCAAGTACATTTTTGAAAAGCCTGCTCTTACTGGGAGAATCGCCCGCTGGAAGATGTTGTTATCTGAATATGATATCAAATACCGCACTCAAAAGGATATTAAAAGTAGTGTGTTGGAAGATTATCTTGCTCACCAACTGATTGGTACTATACTTATGTATCTAATGATTCGGACTGCAAGTGCACAGTCTTATCGTGTAGTTTTAAAAGATATCAAACCACAGAGACTAATGAATCGATCTAACGTCTTCTATTGTTACTTTGCAAATCTAAAGCTAATGAATATTTGTTTGGGTTGTAGGGAAAAGTAAATACTAAATTAAATTGGATTTTTAATAATCAATTAGCGTAATTACCAGTATGCAATAGTCGTACCTCGGGAACTAGCGACCTATTGGGCGTTTTTATTTTTTCAAAACAGCTTTTAGTAAAACTTATTTAGTTTAAAAACCCTCGTCTCACACTGTCGTTTTGTTGATTTAAGCTATGCAGTTAAGTCCTAACGTACGCTTCCGCCATCCCGCAGGAGTTAAAAACACTTTTTGAAAACTAAATAAAATATTAATTAACTTTAAAGTGCTTCCGCTGTATTTTAAGCCAATGCCTAATTACTACTGTCCAGTTAAAAGATCTCAAACTTCCGCTTTGTTGACCCTAACCTCTATCTGTTTTTTACTTCCGTACCAAAACAATTTAATGATTAAAAATAGTAACTTAGGCCAGAAAAGAAAGTTTCGTAGTAAAAATAATCCCAACTAGTTACTCGTTCCCTTGGTTGAGTGACTTTACATACCGGTATAGGATTTCTAGCCTAACATAATATTAAACCAAATCGCAGAATAATTTAAGAGAAAAAAAAATAAACATAATTATATTGATTAAAAAGCAATAAGAATTTGTAAACATAAACCTGGTAATAACTCTGAAGACAGAAGCACTCCTGCACAAATTGTAGGCTTTGCTTCGATCGGAGAATATATTTAACCGTACAGAAGAAAATAATGCTTCGAAAGGAATATAGAAATAACTGGGAAATAAAATAATGCTGAAAAGAATATTCGCTCAAAGTAAATATAAAATCTCCAAAGTTTCTTGCACCAAAAGCCGAACCCTTTCTACTGTGGTCTAAGGCTCTATTTATAAGTCTTACGTGATAGTTGTTCTCGAAAATGTAGGAACAGTTTATTTCTTCCATTGAGAAATAATAGGGCCATTAATCTGTCACGTTCCTTAGTGCTTTGACTGAGTGGGCGAGAAAATGTAGGTAGTCGCTGGATTAACATTTGAATGCGTTTCTGTCCGTTGGATGAGGAGAAAGTGGAGTAAGTGGCTTGTGACGTTCGTCACATTCTAGTGCCGATAGTCACTTGGTCTTTCTTGGCGCGTGACGTTCAGCACGCCTACTTGACGGTCGTCAAGGTCTTCTTCATTGTGGGCCAAGTGCTCACATGTATAATGGGCTTGAGCTCATTTCTTCTCCTTTGGCCTTTTTGCTAGTTTTGCACCTCTTTTTTCTTAATTTCTTCCAAACTGTTCAGCTTAATGCATATCTGCAAAAATAGAAATATATCTGCATAATACCTATAAAACAATTTAATTTAAACTAAAGTATGAGAAATATTTGGTGTATATCAAGCCAGAAATATCACATATTTGTGTGTCATCAAACTCCCCCATACTTAAACTTTGCTTGTCCTCAAGCAAATGCTAAGTACGATGTTTTTCTAAACATGGTCAGATGCATGGTGATGACTCGGATCAACTAATATATAGCTGCATTGTGTTTTTTTCAGAAAATCGATGGCTTGATTCATGCTCCATTACTACGTCAATGACACTAGACAATCCCATTTTACGTAACCAGTTACAAGTCCTATCATAGCCTACCTCGAGTATTTGTCTTGTTTTGACCTTTTCATTCTAGCACAATCACATTAAGCCCTTTATCTTTACACGCACATAGCAGAACAGTCGGTTAGTGGTTATGATCCTTTTAAACTTTAGAGGTTTCTGGCACAGTAATGTGGCAACCTTTTTCAATTCAACGGTTGTATGCGGGGGATCAGACCGTAATCTTCCCTACCGAGTTCAGTACCTGATGCCCCTGAACCATCCACCAAATGAATTTTCATGTTACTTTGTAAGGTTTACATCATTTGGACTAGGCGGTCGGGTAAGGATCGTCCAATTTAATTGGTGTGTTTCCTTGCAATATTTTGCTGAAATATTATATCATCCACTTATATTCATTGACTTCCTGCGTAGTTTGTGTTTAAGACGGTGCTGACTGCTAATATAAACTACTCAGGGTTACTATAAAGACTAAACTCAAGGTGTTGGAATAACAGGTCTTTGAACGGATCTATCATACTCTGGGGTTGTAGAGTGTCTAGATGGTAGAAATTTCGCTTAATCTTGCCCCAATTCCTGACGATTAAAGATCTTGAAATCTATGTACTTGTCGAGTGAGTCAAAATTTTTTTTTATAGGGCACAAAAAGAAAGGGGAGTCTATAAGAACACAAATTTCTTTGATAGATAACTTGATAAAATTTTTTTATTGGAATAAAGATAACGGAAGGGAAATTACAAAAAATAAAAATTACTAGGAAAAGGGAAATACTTCCTCCCCCATACTTGAATCATACATTGTCCTCAATGTATTGATAGAAGAGGGAAAGGGGAAATGGAAACTGGATAATCATTCTTCCTCCTCTTGTCTTTGGTATCGGCCACGTGTCCTCGCTCTTCGACGTGCTTGCCCACCGTGTCTGGAAGATTTGCCTCCATCTCTCTGAGATATGATGTTATGCAAGTCGTCAACACGAAGTGTTAAGGCTCACATATCTTCCGTCATTCCTGTGGTGAATTCCAGCATACTTTGATCATGCATGCGAGTGTAGTCGTTTTGGTCTCTCTGCATTTGTTGCATGAGAGTCATCATCTCGATTTGGCGCGTCTCGAGGCTCTGGTGGCGTTGAGTGGACAACTGGTTTTGCTGCATTATTGCGGCATAGATTGCGTCGATGGTGGCGAGATTATTGGCTTTTTGTTGTTGGGGCTCTTGCTGCTCTAATTCTTCTTCGATTTCGTCAGCAGCAATGTTGTTTGCCTCACCTTGATTTCCTTGCACATTTTCTACGGGTTCTGGGGCGTTCAAGTTATAAAGCCAGTTATTGGATTACCCAAGTAAGTACGATTGTGATTTGTCATGATCACGCTACGAACTCTTACATTCTTAACCATTAGATAGTACCCTCCAGCTTCTCGCACTTTGATCAGGTGGCCAACTCTACAGTTATTAATATCCATATAAACTGCTGGCAACGGAGGTAGGCGTTGGATCCTTTCCCGCCAGTTCAGGTGAACTGCGATGGTGGTGACGATGCCTCCGACACAAAATGGTGTAGTCCCGTCTCTTGTAACGAGGTTTTGAATGTGGGCCATCATTAAAGTAACGCGATTAAGACGAAGGTTTTCTGAAAAGGTACAGTGAAGAGCATACAATTCTTTAGTGTTTAACTTGTTGTTGTTTGCCCTTCCAAATACTGTGTTTGCCATAACACGGTGTAAGAAGCGAATGTTCGGGTTGTGGATGTGAGAGGCGTACCGTGCTTCTGGATTGACATTTGGTTCGCCGGTTATTCTCTCCCATAGTGCGTATGCACTTCCATTCCAATCCAATTCTGGGGGAATGCGATATTGCATATTATTCCCACGGGGAAAATGAAATATGTCGCTCAAAATTTCATGGTTGAGTGTGTACTCTCGGTTGAACATCCGAAATTGAACGGCTCCCGTTAGGTGTGCGTCGACATCATCGCGAGTGTGATAGGCGTAGGAACTCAAGAATTCCAACGTGAGAGCTTCGTAAGTTGGTGTGTTCATCGTGCTAATAAAGCCCAGGCCAGCTTTATCCAGCAAGCCTTGCATATGGGTTTGCAACCCCAATTCTTGCAGGCAGTTGTTGTCGATGAACCGCGTGGATGTTAGCCCTCGGTGATGGAATTTTATGTAACTTTCCTTTTGAAGTTCACCTGCTTCTCCTTGTCGGAGCATGAGATGTCGCATATCGGGTTCGTGTTGGTTTGGTGGATTCCTTTGGGCGGACATGATTTTTGAACTTGATAGACAAAAATGTATTTGTGGTAAAGAGATGGAAAGTGGGTGGTAGTGATGAAACTAAGGATGGAAGAGAGGTTTATATAGATGGTTTTATTGAGTGATAAATTTAATGAGATTTATGGGAGGATTTTGAATATGAGAGGTTATGGAAGTTGTGGATGAATGGAGTAAATGGGGTGGTGGGGGTTTTAAAACAAAGTTTCGTGCATCAATGTTGTTCAACTGTCACGGGAAGTGAAAGCGTGGGAGACAAGACCTGCCGCTCGTCACGCGCTCTCTGACGCTCGTCAGAGTCAAAGAGACAATCCCTGACGTTCGTCACATGCATCCTGACGTCCATCAGGGTGAAGTGATGCGTGCATGTCTTTCTTTGACCTCTTTGACCGCGTGCTGTAGCATGGTTCCATTAAATTAATTAATTCATATACTTTGAGAAGTATGTTTGCAAGGGGTATAGTAGCACATAGTAGAATTGGAAGAATGATATGATAAATAAATAAATAAAAAACAGATAAGAATAATAACAGAAATTGCATAGTATAAAAATAAATAAATACTGTGAATGGAAATAAATAAATACTTTGAAATAAAAAAAATGGATATGAAATGAATAGATAAATAATCGAAATTTTAGAACCGAAAAGTAACAAATTATTCAAAAATATGAGTATAAAACCAAAATGTGTTTTAAGAGTAATAATGAAATAAGAATAATAATGAACCCCACCCCCACCCCCATACTAAGAACAAACAGTGTCCTCACTGGTGCGGCACAGAAACAAAAAACTATCAAGCACTAGGGCCTCCTGGAGGTGGTGCAGAAGCGTGTAAATGCTGATAAATGTGATCAAACTGCTCTGTGACGACATCCATGAAATGAAAGAAGTCACGCCGAAGTGTGCTGACATTATCTTTAAGAGTGGCGAGCTCTCCTCAGAGTGTGGTAACGTCTGTCTGTAGTGTCGTGATCGCATGTGCATGATCAACCATAGGGACGTCAATAATTGTGGTAACAAGGGGTAGTGTAGGGTAATCCGATGGTGTATAATCATGGTAACCGGTGGGTGTGGACAGGTCACTCTCCTCCCTCTCAGGGTCGTGTTCGTCTGTCTTTTCTAGGTTATATAGCCAATTTTTCTTAGTATAGACACTTGTGTTTTTAGGGCTAGGCACTTTGAAGTAATAGACAGGGTAATTTCAGACAAGCAGCTGAAAGTGAGGTGGGTTGAGGTTACCAATCAAAGATATGTTAAAACAAAAAGGTATATCCATGGTATAGAATCTGGCGTATGGCGTAAGGTGTGACAGAGATGACCGTAGGGATAACGCCTCGGCTATCATAGTGACGAGCCCGCCGACACAGATGGGGCCCTGGGGACACTGAGCTATAGCTGACATGTTGGCGATCATAAATGATGCACCAATGACTGGTCTGGACTGAAAAGCACAGTAAATGATGAATAACTCATCCCTAGAAACTGAGAGTCTATTAGTAGGTTTTCCAAAAAAAGTGAAGGCTAATATGTGATGGAAATACCTAATCGCAGGGTTATGGATCTCAGTAGCATCAAAGTGGTCAGGGTCCTCAGGATATTTTCCTGCTATGTCCCTCCAAAAGTGGTTAAGTTCAAAATTAAGGTAGTCATCCGCCTGTGTTTCCATGTAGGCATCTAAAGAGCTAGGGAATCCTAGCAGCTCAGCTAGACTACAAACTGTAAACTGGTGGGTGAAACCAAACAATCTAAAGGACATCTATCCCCTACTACACCCTAGGCCTTGTGTGGGTTTATAGATGAGTGAGCTTAAGAACTCTAAGGTGAGGCGTTGGTGTGTAGGGTGTTTATGGGCTAGGAACCCTTCCCATCCTATCTGGTTGAACAAGAAGTATACACTCTCCCTGATTCCTAAAGCTGTCAATGTGGGATCATGCACATACGTAGTCATGCTCATCTGGCGCTGAGCCAGAATCTCATATCGCCTCTGCTGGGCCTCTGTGGCGAAAATGATAGTATCCATGAGTTTTAGCTTGTAGGTTCCTGTGAGTCGGTACTAAAATTTGTAAAAGAAAAATGCAAATAAGTAAAATATGTAGCGGGAGAATGAAAGAAAAGGGAAAAAAATTTAAAAGTAAAAATCAAAATGCAGAAATAAAAATGAAATATAAAGAGATTTGAAAGAAAGTAAATAATAAACTTGTGGATTGCCTCCCACACAACGCTTGTTTAATGTCGTTAGCTTGACAATGTTGTTAGACGTCAATTAGTTTCCTAATTCCGGTGGTAGCTCTAATAGCGTTAAGCTCGCGGTGTAATCATTATTTTCAACGTTGTAATAATGTTTTAGACGTTGGCCATTTACTAAGAACGGGTTCATGGATTTTCCTTTAATCTCTATGGCAACATTGGGTAAAACTTTGGTTACTTCGAATGGTCCAGACCATCGTGAACGGAGTTTCCCAGGAAAAAGTTTTAGACGAGAGTTGAATAAGAGAACTACATCTCTTTCGTTGAATTCCTTCCTTGAGATTCGTTTGTCATACCATTTTTTGGTTCTTTCTTTGTAGATCCTCGCATTTTCGTATGCGTCTAATCTTAGTTCTTCTAATTCATTTATGTCGAGGATCCTTTTCTCTCCTGCTGCAGTGTAGCTTAGGTTTAAAGTTTTAATTGCCCAGTAAGCTTTGTGTTCAATTTCCACTGGCAGGTGGCATGATTTTCCATAGATGAGTTTAAAGGGTGTTGTACCTATTGGCGTCTTGAACGCCGTCTTGTAGGCCCATAATGCGTCAGGTAACTTAGTCGACCAATCCTTTCTTGACGTGGTAACAGTTTTTTCCAATATTTGTTTTATTTATCGATTTGAGACTTCCACCTGTCCGCTTGTCTGGGGGTGGTATGGTGTTGCTACGCGGTGTTTCACCCCATATTTGGTTAGGAGTTTATCGAATATTCTTGATATGAAGTGGGAGCCACCGTCGCTTATAACTTGTTTGGGTACACCAAACCTTGGGAATATAAAAGTTTTGAAGAGTTTAATCACGACTCTAGTATCGTTCGTTGGATAAGCTATTGCTTCAATCCATTTCGAAACGTAATCTACAACCACGAGTATATATTTGTTGCCGAATGAGGATGCAAATGGTCCTATGAAGTCTATTCCCCATACATCAAAGACTTTGACTTATAAAATTCCAGTTTGAGGCATCTCATCGCGTCTGGATATATTTCTGGTGCATTGGCATCGGTCGCAGTTTAGGATGGCTATGTGCACATCTTTCCACAAATTTGGCCAGTAGAATCTAGACTGCAAAATTTTGGCACAGGTCTTTGATGTGTTTGCATGTCCTCCGTAAGGGGCATCATGACAATGAGAAATAATGCTTTCGATCTCATTTTTTGGGACACATCTTCGGAAAATACCGTTGGCACTTCTCTTGAATAGTAAAGGTTATTCCCAAAAGTTATGTTTCAAATCGTGAAAGAATTTTTTCTTCTGTTGATAAGTCATATCAGGGGGTAGGATTTTGGCAGCCAAGTAATTTTCTATGTCCGCATACCATGGTATGGTTTGGTTAGTTCGGACAGAGACCACGGCTTCTTTTATATCATTATTTATTTCGTCTTGGCTTTCTTGTGAATCACTGCTAACAGCTTGTGTGTCAAGTCCTAAAAGCAGTGATTTGGATTCGATTCAGGTGGTTCTTTGCTGGCATCTCCTAAGTCCATCTGAGCTAACAGACGTTCATACGGAAAGTCATCGTTAATAGGTACTTCTTTTGGTGTCAGATGTTCCATTCGGGATAAATGGTCAGCTACTACGTTCTCGGTACCTTTTTTGTCTTTAATTTCTAAATCAAACTCTTGTAGAAGCAGAATCCATCTCAAAAGTCTCGGCTTTGAATCTTGCTTGGTTAAGAGATATCTAATAGCTGCGTGGTCTGTATAGATGATTATTTTTGCGCCTACTAGGTAGGAGCGAAATTTGTCTAGTGCAAAGACTACGGCTAAAAGTTCTTTTTCCTTTGTTGCATAATTCATCTGTGCAGGGTCCAAGGTTCTACTAGCATAGTATATCGCATGAAGCTTCTTATCTCTTTGTTGTCCCAGGACTGCACCTACGGCGTAATCACTTGCGTCGCACATGATTTTAAATGGAAGTCTCCAATCAGGTGGTTGCATGATTGGTGCGGATACAAGAGTTGTTTTTAGTTGGTTAAACGCTTTTAGGCATTTGTCATCAAAATCAAATTCAACGTCTTTCATAAGGAGGGTGGTTAGAGGTTTTGATATTTGCGAGAAATCTTTTATGAATCGTCGGTAGAAACCGGCGTGTCCTAAGAAACTGCATATTTCTCTTACTGTTTTAGGGGGTTGCAAGTTTTCTATGACTTTGATCTTAGATTTATCGACTTCAATCCCCTTTTCAGACACAACGTGTCCTAGTACGATTCCTTGTTTGACCATAAAGTGGTACTTCTCCCAATTCAGAACGAGGTTAACTTTTACGGATCTGTCCAAAACTTTCTCCAAATTTATCAGACAATCTTCAAAACTCTCTCCACATACAGAGAAGTCGTCCATGAAGACCTCCATGATGTTGTCTATGAAATCAGCAAAGATTGCCATCATGCACCTCTGAAATATGGCAGGAGCATTGCATAATCCAAACGACATTCGTCGGTAGGAGAAAGTTCCATAAGGACATGTGAATGTTGTTTTCTCTTGGTCATCGGGGTGAATTGGAATTTGAAAGAATCCTGAGTAACCGTCTAGATAACAGTAATGAGAGTGCTTAGCTAATCGTTCAAGCATTTGATCAATGAATGGTAGAGGGAAATGGTCCTTGCGAGTGGCCTTATTTATTTTCCTATAGTCAATACACATTCTAGCTCCGCTTATAGTTCGTTCCGCTACAACTTCGCTTGCTTTGTTTGTTGTTACTGTTATACCACCTTTCTTTGGTACACAATGCACTGGGCTTACCCATTGACTATCGGAGATTGGGTATATGATTCCTGCGTTCAGATGTTTTTTTACTTCATCTTTAACTACGGTGCTCCATATAGGGTTAATTCTTCGTTGATGTTCTCTAGAATATTTGCAGTCATTTTCCAGCATAATACGATGCATGCAAATGGAAGGACTTATTCCTTTGAGATCTGTAATGTTGTATCCTAAGGCGGATGGATATTTTCTTAAGACTTGTAATAATTTGTCTGTTTCATGTTGACCTAGGTCCACGTTGACAATTACAGGTCGTTTTAACTTGGTGTCAAGGAATACAGGTCGTTTTAACTTAGGTAATGGCTTAAGATCCAATGCTGGTTTTCTTGGACAAGGCATGTGATCGGGTGTTAGAGCTAAGCATTCACTCAGATTTTCGTCTCGGTATTCAGGACATCATTCGTTATCTTCGAATATAAGAGGTATCAGAATCTTCATGGTTTCGGAACAAGGTATTGGTTCCCATTCAATGTCTCTTACGCATTCGTCCACGATGTCCACCAGATAACATGTGTCATCTATGGCAGGCACTTGTAAGAATTGTGTCAGAATAAATTCAACTTTCTCTTCACCTAATTCAAAGGTTAGTTTGCCCTTTTTTACATCTATGATAGCTCCAGCGGTATATAGTAATGGTCTTCCTAAGATGATAGGTGTACTTTCATCTTCTCTAATGTCCATGATTATGAAATCTGTAGGGATGTAGAATTGACCTATCCGAACAGGAACGTTTTCTAAGATTCCTACTGGGTATTTGACGGAGCGATCCACAAATTGAACGGATATCTTCGTTGGTCTTAGTTCACCCATTTCCAGTTTGTTGCATATGGATAAAGGCATAACGCTAATACTAGCTCCTAAATCACATAGGGCGTTGTCTATGACAAACTTACGTATATGGCATGGTATAGAGAAGCTTCCAGGGTCTTTCAACTTAGGAGGCATCTTGTTTTGGATAATTGCGCTACATTCTGCTGTAAGTGTTACTGTTTCGTTATCTTTTAGTTTTTTCTTATTGGATAAGATTTCCTTGAGAAATTTGGCATAGGAGGGCATTTGAGTTATAGCTTCTGTGAAAGGAATTATTATATTAAGTTTTTTCAAAAGTTCTACGAATTTTTTAAATTTCCCTACATTCTTAGGTTTGGCTAATCTACCAGGAAATGGGATCTGGGGTTTATAAGGCGGTGGAGGCACATAAGGTTTTTCTTTTTATTTGGCCTCTCCTCCTTTATCTTCGTCGTCTTCCTCTATTTTCTCTGGTTGATTCTCCTTCTCAGTTGATGTTTCAGCACTTTGATACATACTTTGATTTGACAGTCTTGGGTCGGGCGGTCCATCTAACTCGGTTCCACTCCTTAATATGATGGCATGAGCATGTCCCTTCAGGTTAGGTTGTGGTTGACCGGGAAATGTATCAGTCGGTGCAGCTGTAGGTGCTTGTTGTTGAGCCACTTGAGAGATTTGGGTTTCTAACATTTTATTGTGGGTGGCCAGAGCATCTATTTTGTTTGCTAATTGTTTTATCTGCTCTTTAGTGTGTATGTTCTGATTTTGGACGTCTTTGTTTGTTTGTGCTTGGGTAGCTATGAAGTTCTCCATCATCAGTTCTAAGTTTGATTTTCTGGGTGCACTAGGAGCATTTGCATGAGCTTTCTGATATCCAGGTGGCACGACAGGTGCTTGGTTTGGAGCATACAACGCATTGGGGTTTTTATATGAGGGATTTGGGTGATTTTTCCATCCAGGGTTGTACGTGTTTGAGTAAGGGTTTCCTTGAGCATAATTCACTTGGTCAGTTGGAGTTCCTGCCAAGATCTTACATTCAGTAACTAGATGTCCAGGTACTCCGCATATTTCACAATTGGGAGTTATAGCAGCCATGGTGGCTGGGGGTATTGCGGTCAAATTATCTATCTTTAGGGTGAGGGCATCTACCTTAGCATGGACACTGTCTAGTTCTCTTATCTCATATATGCCTCCTTTTGTCGGTGCTTTCTCTGCAGTACCTTTGTCTGCGTGTCCTCTTTCACTTCCCCACTGATAGTGGTTTTGGGCCATACTTTCTATTAGAGCATAGGCAGCGGTATAGGATTTGTCCATAAGTGCACCACCTGCGGCAGCGTCTATTGTTAATCTTGTATTGTAAAGGAGACCATTATAGAAGGTGTGGATAATCAACCATTCTTCCAAGCCATGATGTGGGCATAGTCTCATTAGATCTTTGTATCGTTCCCAAGCATCGAAAAGGGATTCGTTCTCCTTTTGTCTAAAATCGCTTATCTGAGATCTTAGCATAGCTGTTTTGCTTGGCGGAAAATACCTTGCAAGAAAGACTTTCTTTGTTCGTCCCATGTAGTGACTGAGTTTGCGGGTAGAGATTGGAGCCAAGCTCTTGCTCTGCCTCTTAGAGAGAAAGGGAAGAGACGAAGTCTTATTTCCTCTTGACTGACCCTATTGTTCTTAATTGTATCTGCGTACTGTAGAAATATTGATAGAGGAAGATTAGGGTCTTCCATTGAGCCACCAGAGAACTGGTTCTATTGTACAGTAGATAACAAAGAGGGTTTCAGTTCAAAGTTATTAGCCTCGATTGGAGGGGCAGCAATGCTATTGTGCGGTTAATCTTGTGAGGGAATGGCATAGGATTTGAGTGGGCGCGGAGCAGGATTCGCATCCATTTCTTTGGTTGGTCGAGAAATAAGAGGTTTGAGTGATTGACGAGGTTGAGTGTTATGCAAGAGATGATACTCTTGAATGCGGCGTCTAAGTATGAGATAACACTCGATATCATTGATTTGTATGTATAACGGCTCGCCTTGCGAACGAGTGTTTGGCATACAAATAAGAAAAGAAAAGAAAAGAAATAGAGAAGAAAGAGAGAAGTTTTTGCTCTAGTCTCGACTGTGTAACAAAAGAGTAGTGATATCAACTTAAATCAGTCCCCGGCTACGGTGCCAAAAACTTGATTGGTACTATACTTATGTATCCAATGATTCGGACTACAAGTGCACAGTCTTATCGTGTAGTTTTAAAAGATATCGAACCACAGAGACTGATGAATCGATCTACCGTCTTCTATTGTTACTTCACAAATCTAAAGCTAATGAATATTTGATTGGGTTGTAGGGAAAACTAAATACTAAATTAAATTGGATTTTTAATAATCAATTAGCGTAATTACCAGTATGCAATAGTCGTACCTCGGGAACTAGCGACCTGTTGGGCGTTTTTATATTTTCAAAACTGCTTTCAGTAAAACTTATTTAGTTTAAAAACCCTCGTCTCACATTATCGTTTTATAGATCTAGGCTATGCAGTTAAGTCCTAACGTACGCTTCCGCCATCCCGCAGGAGTTAAAAACACTTTTTGTAAACTAAATAAAATCTTAATTAACTTTAAAGTGCTTCCGCTGTATTTTAAGTCAATGCCTAATTACTACTGTCCAGTTAAAAGATCTCAAACTTCCGCTTTGTTGACCCTAACCTCTATCTGTTTTTTACTTCCGTAACAAAACAATTTAATGATTAAAAATAGTAACTTAGGCCAGAAAAGAAAGTTTCATAGTAAAAATAATCCTAACTAGTTACTCGTTCCCTTGGTTGAGTGACTTTACATACCGGTATAGGATTTCTAGCCTAACATAATATTAAACCAAATCGCAGAATAATTTAAGAGAAAAAAAAATAAACATAATTATATTGATTAAAAAGCAATAAGAATTTGTAAACATAAACCTGGTAATAACTCTGAAGACAGAAGCACTCCTGCACAAATTGTAGGCTTTGCTTCGATCGGAGAATATATTTAACCATACAGAAGAAAATAATGCTTCGAAAGGAATATAGAAATAACTGGGAAATAAAATAATGCTGAAAAGAATATTCGCTCAAAGTAAATATAAAATCTCCAAAGTTTCTTGCACCAAAAGCCGAACCCTTTCTACTGTGGTCTAAGGCTCTATTTATAAGTCTTACGTGATAGTTGTTCTCGAAAATGTAGGAACAGTTTATTTCTTCCATTGAGAAATAATAGGGCCATTAATCTGTCACGTTCCTTAGTGCTTTGACTGAGTGGGCGAGAAAATGTAGGTAGTCGCTGGATTAACATTTGAATGCGTTTATGTCCGTTGGATGAGGAGAAAGTGGAGTAAGTGGCTTGTGACGTTCGTCACATTCTAGTGCCGATAGTCACTTGGTCTTTCTTGGCGCGTGACGTTCAGCACGCCTACTTGACGGTTGTCAAGGTCTTCTTCATTGTGGGCCAAGTGCTCACATGTATAATGGGCTTGAGCTCATTTCTTCTCCTTTGGCCTTTTTGCTATTTTTGCACCTCTTTTTTCTTCATTTCTTCCAAAGTGTTCAGCTTAATGCATATCTGCAAAAATAGAAAAATACCTGCATAATACCTATAAAACAATTTAATTTAAGCTAAAGTATGAGAAATATTTGGTGTATATCAAGCCAGAAATATCACATATTTGTGTGTCATCACCAACCAGTGGAGGATCAACAGTCTGCAAAATATGAATTCCCTGATGAGGATGTGATGTTCTCAAAAGTGAAGGATTGTGATGAACCATTACCTGAGGAAGGTCCTGACCCTGAATCTCATTGGAGTATGGTATTTGATGGAGTTGTGAATGCTTATGGTAAAGGAATTGGTGCTGCGATTGTCACTCCTCATGGATCACACATTCCTTTTACTACAAGGTTAACATTTGATTGCACTAATAATATGGCAGAATATAAGGCTTGCATCATGGGTCTCGAAGAAGCTATTGATCTCATAATTAAAATTCTCGATGTGTATGGTGATTCAGCTTTGGTAAAAAATCAGATTAAAGGAGAATGGGACACTCGTCACCCTGGCTTGATCCCTTACAAAGATTATGCTAGAAGATCAATACCCTTCTTCAATAAAGTTGAATTCCATCACATCCCTAGAGATGAAAATCAAATGGCGGATGCTCTGGCAACTCTGGCTCCTATGTACCAAGTGAATACTTGGAATGATATACCCCGAATTACGGTTCGACGGCTGGATAAGCCCTCTCATGTGTTTACAACAGAGGATGTAGAAGATGAAAAACCTTGGTATTATGATATCAAGCATTTTCTTCAGACTCAGGAATACTCGATTGGTGCGTCGAAGAAAGATAGAAAGACACTGAGAAGATTGGCTGGCAGTTTCTTCCTCAATGAAAAGGTGTTATACAAGAGAAATTATGACATGGTCTTGCTCATATGCATGGATAGACACGAAGCAGACATGTTGATGCATGAGACTCATGAAGGTTCATTTGGCACTCATGCCAACGGACATTCTATGGCTAAAAAGATGCTAAGGGCAGGTTATTATTGGCTGACAATGGAATCTGACTGTTACAAATTTGCAAAGAAGTGCCATAAATTCCAGATTTATGCAGACAAGGTCCATGTGCCTCCTACACTCCTCAATGTGATTTCCTCCCCGTGGCCTTTCACTATGTGGGGTATTGACATGATTGGGATGATAGAACCCAAAGCTTCGAATGGGCACCGTTTTATCTTGGTAGCAATTAATTAATTCACTAAGTGGGTGGAGGCTGCTTCATATGCCAATGTTTCTAAGAAGGTGGTTGTGCGCTTCATTAAGAATAATCTTATACGCCAGTATGGTGTGCCGAGCAGAATTATCATTGACAATGGCTCAAATTTGAACAATAAGATGATGACAGAACTGTGTGAAGAATTCAAGATTGTCCATCACAATTCATCTCCATACAGGCCAAAGATTAATGGGGCTGTTGAAGCTGCTAATAAGAATATCAAGAGAATTATTCAGAAAATGCTTGTTACTTATAAGGATTGGTATGAAATGCTCCCTTTTGCTTTGCATGGATATCGAACATTTGTCCGCACTTCAACATGAGCAACCCCGTTCTCCCTAGTGTATGGAATGGAAGTTGTACTCCCAGTCGAGGTAGAGATTCCCTCATTGCGTGTGATAATGGAAACCAAGGTGACGGAGGTTGAATGGGTTCAGAACATGTTTTACCAATTGAATTTGATTGAGGAGAAGAGAATGACAGCCTTGTGTCATGGCCAGTTATATCAAAAAAGAATGAAGAAAGCTTTTGATAAAAAGGTCAAACCTCGTGAATTCAGAGAAGGCGACCTCGTGCTCAGGAAGATCATGTCTTTCAACAATGATTTTAGAGGCAAGTGGACTCCTAATTTTGAAGGCCCGTATGTTGTCAAGAAAGCCTTCTTTGGTGGTGCATTAATTCTTGAAACTATGGATGGCGAGGAGTTCCCACGTCCCATGAATGCTGACGCAATCAAGAAATACTTCGCCTAAAGAAATAAAATAATAGCTCGCTAAGTTGAAAACCCGAAAGGGCGGCTTAGGCAAAAAGGAGTGTCTCGGTAGACAGAAAACCCGCAAGGGAGGTCTCGGCAAAAATTAGAGACCTAAACAGAATAAATTTCCCGCTAAGGTGAAAACCCGCAAGGGCAGTTTAGGCAAAAGTTAAGGATTTTCTTGGCAAGTAACTACGTCAGACAACACTTGATCGTTGAAGCAACAATCTTCCCAGATTCTCACCATACTTCAACAAAGGCTACTGCTCAGGATTTCAAAAGTTGTTAGGGGGGGATAGTGGTCATTGTATCTCAATGTATCTTTTCCATTATGTATTACCATTTCCCAAATTTTGTAATCATCTATGGAGTCTCTCCATTCGCAGACTACCATTCTATTAATGAAATTCGAGCTTTTACCAAATTCTTTGTGTTTCTTATTTTATTTATCTTGCAAAGACTCCATTTTTTACTGATAATAACTTTCAAAGAAAAGAGATTAAATAACAAAATTGATTTTTCAAAAAAAAAGATTTTTACAATTTACTTTTACTTTGAGATTTATGATGAAACAATGACAACAAAAATGGTGATCCCAGAAACGGACAAACTCCAGTTGTTTTGAGAAGCTTTTGTTCCCCTCGAGAAGGTTTACTCGGGTTGTTTTCACCGTATTGGGTTCATGGTTCCAGTATCCTTGGTCAAGTTTGGATTCATTTCTCCTTTTTCTGAGTTTTCATGATGTGAAGTTTCAATCCTCATTTTTCTCCAATGAAGTAGGCTTTAATTCCCCAATGATGTTTGAATGTTTCGGTGTCAGTCTGCTTTATTTGAGACTGATCTCGCAATTTCTGGTAGGCATGTTACTTTTGAAAAAAAAACACATGTTTCCCTGATGAATCCTGAAGAAGGATGTTCTACCCCGGTATCTCTTTGGTTTGTCTACCTCCGGATCATGTTTCTCCTCTGTAAAGTTAAAAGCAGACAGTATGTTTTGTTTCCTCAGCTGGCCTTTACCCTTTGTTAGTGCCCGAGGCAGTTTTGCCTGGTTGTTCCCCATTGTTGTGTATCTGTTTTATCAGCATGCACACGATAACACTCATCCATTCATACATGCATCATGCATAGTTAAAATTGGCAAGTCATTGTTCATTGACATTTGTTAATATATTTGTTGACATATTACCCTGTTTTGCAGAGATAAGTTACCCTCTTTTCATCAGAATGTTGGACTTGAGAAGAAAACATACATTCTTTCAATTTCCCTATTGAGTTGTCCCTCATAGAAGATTTTTGCTTTAAAATTTTCGGTACAGCTCCTTGTTCGAATAAATGTGGTTTTCCCTCTTGAGTTTATTTCTCAAAGGATGAATTCACATTGACTGTTTCATTCCAGTTTATTTCTGGTTTGGATCTATGGTTCCCTGGTAATGCTATTCACTTTGGAATCCTGAAAAACTCCAAGCTTTGGTTGTTGCATTTATTTTTCACAAGAAGAATTTATCCCCCTAGCAAGAATATCATGGAATCTACCCAGTAAGTCATACCTCTTGCCCTAAAAAAGTCATTTCCTTTTACAATCCCCCGTGACCACAAATAGCAAGTCTCTTTATTTGAAACAGCTTATGTATTATCCTTTCCAGGCGGAGTGCCTTGGTCAAAGAAGAAGTTGAGACCCGTTCTAGGCGAAACACCATAATCTTGGGGAAATTTATTATCTTTTTGCTATCTTCAGTGAACGTTGATAGTTCATCGTCAGTGAACAGCGGTGTTGTTATATTCTCTTTCTACCTTCAGTGAAAGTTGGTAGACAATCGGCAGTGAACGTCGATGTTTGTTATCCTTTTGCTATCTTCAGTAAATATTGATAGTTCATCGTCAGTGAACGGCGGTGATATTTCATATTATTATTCTACCTTCAGTGAAAGTTGGTAGACCATCGACAATGAACATCGATGTTTGTTATCTTTTTTCTATCTTCAGTGAACGTTGATAGTTCATCGTCAGTGAACAGCGGTGATATGATATATTCTTTTTCTACCTTCATTGAAAGTTGGTAGACCATCGGCAGTGAACATCGATGTTTATTATCTTTCTCTTTGCCTTTGGTAAACGTTGGTAGCTTCGCCTTCAGTAGAAGTTGGTGTGTCCTTTGACCCTCCTACCATCCTCTCTGATTCAATTCTTTTAGCCCACCAGCGATTTATTTTCCTGGTGGGGTTGCTCCTTTTTTTCTTTATTATTGTTACATCCCAAGTGTTATCTTTGCGTCTCTTTGGTCCTATTCATATGCATTCATATGCATAAGCATTTGCATGGCATCTTAGGGCCAAAAATAGGGTTTGTTTTATATTTAAGTATCTTCGATTGCGTCGACACGATAATTTTTTAACCTTCGTATCTTCGGATAGAAGAAACTTAAATAAGGGCAACTATTGTACCCCAATTTTTTCCCCTAAGATCCCTTCATCATACCATGTTGATTCACTCACAACAAGATCACACTAGGATTCTTGGTTCCCCTCCCTACTTTGAGTTTTGCTCCTTTTTAGGGATTACCAAGCACCTTGACTTATGTTTCTTTTGTGATCATGATTATTGTTTTGTTTTCTTCATTTAACTAATAAAATGCAATGTTGGTTTGTCTTGCTTGTTATCCATGTAGGTGAAGGGCAATGGGATTTAACAAGTTACTACATGGGTTCATGAGTTTATTTCCATGCCCCAATCAATATAGCTTGAGAAGTTCAAACCTCACCATTGGATTTGTTTTGGGAGGATTGGCATGGCAAGGTTTATTTGGTTCATCACCTTTCAAGGTTATTAGATTTGACTCAAAAGTACAAGCGGTTGATTGGAGAAGTTGTCATGTTTGGACAAGGCCTTGTTCCTATTGGTCACAAGAGCATATTTCTCTCAAAATTTAAGTCATGGAAGTGGTTTTGGTTACTATGAGTCTTCATTATCATCCTCAACAAATTCTATTAACAAACCAATAATATTGGTACAAGAAGTTTGTTCAAACTTGTCAAAGTTCCTCAAGGCATTCTCTTGATCTAGATGCTAGGGTTTTGAACTTCAAAGGAGCATATCTTGCTCATCTTTTTTTATTTTTGAGTGATTCCAAATAAATCCTTCTCTTTAAAGGGGTACCAACAAATCACTTCAAAAGTTCCAAAGAGTTTTCATGTGGAAGGAACTTGGTGAAGAAGAAAGATTACAAGTCATCCAGATGAATCCACAATTTTACATGAATGACTTCAAATGGTCCTAACTTTGTCAATATTTATCACCTTGAGCCCATTCTATTTCCAAAATTATCTTGAGGATGTGAACTTTATGCCTTATTTTATGTGCAAAGTGGGAAAATGGATGGAAGTTGCCTTAATGATGCAAAGGATTATAGGTCATTTCATGATTTTTTGCCAACTTCAACAAGTCATAACTTGCTCAAATTTTGGAGATTTTGAATGATTCAGGTCTCAAAGTGCCATTCAAGAGGTCTACTTCATTCCATCTTTTTTGGTCAAGGGAAAATTCCAAGTGCAGGGCCATGTTTGTATGCAAAAGATTATAGCTCATTTTTTAGGAAGAATTTGAAATATTTCTAAGTATGAAAAGTCTACCCTTTTTCTTCAACTTTGACTCAATGCAACTTTCAGCTCAAGCATCCATTTAAATCCATTCTTTTTCCATTGGAAAGCTTGTAAACTCATCTTTCCAAAGCATCAAGAATCATGCCTTGAGACCCCTTGAGTTGAGAATGCCATAGTTTCAAAAATGGTAACTTAGAATTGAAGTTTCCTTGCAAGTCAGAATTTGAATTTCATGTTACAACCTTTAAACCTCAAATTAACACGCGTTTTGGGTCTAAATATGATTAGCCAACTTTCCCAAGTGGATTAGTGCATCAAAATGGAAGGATTGGATGAGTTTTGATGAAGTTTGGATCACACTTCACTCGTGCACCAGGTTTGCACAAATTCCCTCCAAAACGCATCATTTACTCTTCCTTTTGATCCCATTCGCTTCTCCTATAAATACATGAACTATCCCATTCAATTTCCCAAGCTTGGATAATCAGAATCACCCTGCCAAACTTGCTCCATAACTCAATTTTCTAAAACTTCAAAATCCATTCTCGAGCCTTTTTCAATCCAATTTTTCCATCAATTCACCTTCCTTGATCTTCCCTGAAGCTAACCACATAATTACATTCAAGAATCGTGCCCTATATTTCTCCATAGAAGTCCAGTTTCAGAGCTCTGCAACTCAAATTCAATAGTTAGATTCCTTCATCAATTCTTCAAAATTATGATATCATTGTGTTACTCTCATTTCCTTGGTTCTAGTCGCAACACTTACCTTTTACTGGAAACACATTTTGACCATGAAATTTCAAACCCCTTTTCAAAACTTTCCTTCCAAATTGCTTGAGCTACAATTTATATAAATTTGGGGCGAGGGTGTGGTTGTCTTCGTCTTGAATAGATGAAGCGAATGACATAGGTCTGAGCTTCTGATTTTACAGTTTGAGAGACCTGCAATTCGTGATGGCTGGAGGTTGACGATGACCAACGTGTCATCTTCCAACCAATGAAGGCGCGCCATCTGTATTTTTCAAATATGATTTAATTAATGATTATGTACGTTATTCACTAATGACCATGATATGCACAGCACGCCAGATCCCTTGGGTTTGATTACTAACGCATTTTGACTCTCATCCAATGGTCCACATATTTTACTTTTATTTTCTTTTTCTGATTTTTATATTTTAATTGTTTTAAATTTCAAAAACTCATAGAAAATTCATTTTTAGTCCAAAAAATCTGAAACAATTATGAAAAATATTTTTGATTATCCTCTTTCTGATTTTTATTTTTTCACAATTTAATTTTGTGTTTTGGTATTTTTTATAAATTTAACACTTTATTTGATTTGTTTAAAATGTTAAAAATACTTTTATACATTTTTAAATTCTGAAAAAATTATGGAATGATCCAATGATATTGTGACAAATATTGGTGACCTTATTTTATTTTTGTTTCTCACTTTACTATTTTTTACCATTTTTTTTATTTTACCCATTTTTTTTTAATTTTAAAAATAGTTTCTGAATTTAAAAAATTACCAAAAAAATTTTAAAATTATTTGAGTCTTTTTTCTGATTTTTCTATGGTCTAATTTTTTATTTCTTGATTAATTTGAACATAGTTGATATTTTTCTCATTATTTGTTTTTTTAAAACATTTTTAAAATATTTTTTTGTGTATATTAAATGTGATATTATTTTGTGACTATTTTCTGGCTGATCTTGGGTTAGATTTTGGATCATGAACTTTATTAGCATCATTGGATCCATGGTGTTGAGTTTAACTCCACAAAAATGGATGAATAATTTTAATAATAGTTTGATTAAAATTTAATTCAAATGTGGTTTGTGTACTTTTTTCCCATCCCTCTTCATCTCATCCTTTCTTATTACACTAGATGTTATTGGAGCATGATCTCTATATCATGTCTCAAAACAAATGGTGCATTAATTGCTATTTGACCGGCCTCAAAATAGGTGCGACTTCTATATAAGTCCACTTACGATTGCTTAAAATAGCGCTAAATTTTGTCCCGATTCGAATAAATGATCATTCGTGACCCAAAATTATAATTGTAAGCCCAATTATGTTAATTTGATCTCTTTGATCTAATAACCTTGAGATTCATTGTGTGGAGGCTTTGGTTCTACCAATCCTCTAATGGATCTACAACAACTTTGGTCAACGCAGATCACTTAAACATCGTTGATCATTAAATGATACTTATGAGAATTTCAAATGGATGATATACTTGACAAAAAAGCAAATGCAACTTGTTGTGTGGAGGCTTTGGTTTTACCAATCCTCTAATGAGTTCTAAATGCAAGTTTCAAGATGGTCATCCAACTAACCACTAATTATTGACTTGTTTTACCTTATGCTTTTATTCTTTTTATGCTTTATGTACTATTTACTTTTAGCATTTACATTTCATGCCATTTTCATCTTTGCTCATTTGAGCATTTATTTTCTTGTCATTTTAACTTTGCTCACTTGAGCTTTTCTTTTCCTTTCTTAAGATACTTAATAATCAACATAAACCCTAAAAAATCTTTAATGTTACTTGGACTATTTGGTTACTATCCTTGTCATTATGGAGCATGGGACTTTTTTTTCTTGGACTTAGGAGTAGAAACCTTGGCCTATTTTGGAGACCTTGTGATTTTATCTGATTATTTTGTCTGGAGTTCTTGAGGTTTACTTCAAGACATTGGGTTGCTTGTTTGTTTTTGTGTGCAGGTTTTTGTGATTACACCTTTGGTTTGTAATCTGGAATTCGCCCGTATACAGCCGTTACTCTGCCCAATTTTTGTGAAGACTTAATACACTTGAAGTTTGGTTCTCTCAAGAGGTTTAGTATTTTTGCTTGCTTGGTTTCAAACCAAGGAATGAGAATTCTATCTGGCTCATAATGTAAAGTTTTGGCTTCTTGTTGGTTAGATGGTTCTTATCCCTAGCTTTTACGCTATGCTTTAGGATAGTCTCTTCTTCTCCTCCCATCTTCTTTAATTTTAAAATCTTCTCCCTCTTTTTGAAAACTCTTCTTGTTTTGTAACTTGAACTATTTTTACAATAAACTTGGAATTATGTCCATGTATTTTCAAAATATTTTCATAAATAAACTCCAACCAACTTAATAATACCTTGACATTTTTTGTGAGAAGACTAAAAGTTAATCAATCTCATTTCAAACCATTTTGCCACTTTGGCTTTTATCTTTAAACTTTTCTTAAAAGATTAAACTCTTGTCAATCCTTGTAGTGATGCAAAAAACTATACTTCAACAATATTTAGTGAAGAGATATATTTTCCACTTGGGTGTTGAGTGAGGCATTGTTGATTTTGAAATCCAAGCCATATCCTCCACTTTGAGATGATGCAAATTCTCCCTTCTCATGATTGTGGGTAGTAGGTGTGTTTTCCACACGGACAATGACAGTGATGTTTTATCTTATAAAATTAAGCAACACATTTGTGTTTCAAATTTTTAAAAGAGGAACTACGTGTGCCCTGGTCCCCTATTGCACGAAATGTGGTACGTAGGCACTAAAGGTTCGCAACCGTGGCGGGTGCAAAAATCATAAAAAATATATTTCTTTCCTCACCTCCACCATCCATATTATATACAGCAGTTTTTATAACCAAAATATACAGATTTTACAAAGAGGCTCCTGCGGAGTACCATAGATGTTTTGTGTGCTAATACCTTCCCTTTGCATAACAAACCCCCTTACCTTGAATCTTTCCCTCTCTTTTTGGGTTATTTGCTCTTTTCCCATTCCTTTTGAAACAATAATGCGCGGTGGAGATTTTTATTTTGATTTGTATAAAGTCTAATCAATCCAATGGCTTAGTCTTGAACATTTCTACCGCTACATGGTCGTGTATGTTTCTTTGAAAGGTCCAAATGTGTCCTTCTAATGGACTAGTAAGGTATACCCTTCGACAGGGACTCAATGTATGCCCTTCAAATCCAACACTATATGTCTTTTGAATGGGCTACAAGAGGATTTGTGCCTTGTGAATTCAAGCCAGCATGCCAGAGGGCCATGCCCAGTCGAAGGATGCAAGCCAAGCTTGCATTGAAAGAGGCCAAAAGTCCAATCGAAGGAGCTGAATTGAAAACACTTGTTTATTCTCCAAATTTGTCAAAAATATTATTTTTATATGTTTTCCCCTTTTTTTGATAATTTCCTTTTAATCTTGGTACTGAAAATCCCGATGTACTTGTGCAAGCTTGAAATTTGAGAATCCTTGTGAGAAATGCCTTGAAAAGTGAGAGAGAAAATTTTGGGGTACAACAGCTGCCCCTTTTCAATCTTCTTAAACCTTAAGAGTTAAATTGGCGAATCTGCCATTCTTGACTTGAAAGTGGAAGATGATTGAACACTAGAGTGCCCAGAAATTTGCACTTGATAATATGGTGGTTGATTGTGTAGGGAATGGGCTTAAAGATTCCATTTGGAGAGATGATGGAGAGTTGTCAGAGATGGGCTTACAGATGCCATCTAAAAGTGATTGGTAACAAAAATTTGAAGAAGTATCGAAATAAATCTCTGGTTGATTTATATTGAAATAGTAGATGTAGTGGGATGAGTATCAGAATAATATCCATAAATGAATTGTGTTTGGACTGTATTTGAAAGTTGAATCTTAATAAGTATAAGAATGGAACCCGTATCTGGAGCGTATCTGAATTGTATCTGAAAGCTAATTCTGAATGAGTATTAGAATGGCATCCGTATCTGGAGCGCATTTGAACCGTATCTGAAAGCTAAGTCTGAATGAGTATCAGAATGGCATCCGTATCTGGAGTGTATCTGAACTGTATCTGAAAGCAGAATCTGGATGAGTACCAGAATGCAACCTTATCTAGAGCGTATCTGAACTGTATCTGAAAGCTGAATCTGAATGAGTATCAGAATGGCATCCATATCTGGAGCATATCTGAATTGTATCTGAAAGCTGAATATGAATGAGTATCAGAACGACATCCGTATCTGGAGCGTATCTGAACTGTATCTGAAAGCTGAATAGGAATGAGTATCAGAATGCCATCCGTATCTGAAGCGTATTTGAACTGTATCTGAAAGCTGAATCTGAATGAGTATGAGAATGAAATCCGTATCTGGAGCGTTTCTGAATTGTATCTGAAAGTTGTATGAGAAGGAACCCGTGTAGGATTTCTTCATGATGAGTTCTTGTAAAACTGCATCTGGAAATGAGAAGGAACCTAGGTAGGTTTTCTTTAGCTGGTCGATTAGATAGTTGTCCTGTCTTGTTTCAGGTATTAATCCATGATCAGTCATCCACAGATAGTTTTCTTGGCTAGTTACATGTATTAATCTGGAACTTGAAAAGGTTGGTCGTTGAGATAGTTGTCCTATCTATTTTTAAGTGTTAATCTCTGACTTGGGAAAGAAAGATAGTTTTCCTGGCTTGTTACATGTGTTAATCTTCAATCTTCTCATGTAGATAGTTTTCCTGGCTTGTTATAGGTGTTAATCTATAATCAGTCATCCACATATAATTTTCCTGGGTTGTTACAGGTATTTATCTGGAACTTGAAAAGGTTGGTCATTTGAGATAGTTGTCCTGTCTGGTTTCAGGTATTAATCTCTGACCCTTTTGAAAATCATTGATGATAGCCATTTCTTGATTTGATCTTTCCTGAAAAGGTAAAGAGTTAGCTCCTTGCAATGTCATGATGTGTGAAATGCATGGCGTAATGAGATTGCGATATATGCATTTGTGTTGTTGATGCTATGGTGTATGAATGCAATGTATGCACATATTAGTTTTTCTACTGCAGTGTCTTCGGACTGGGGAAAATAAATCCCTGGCTGCTGCTGGGTTTGAGGAGTGTAAGTATTCATATTTGAAGTTGAAGTGTTGATAGATGGGCCTCCATTATTAGAGAAATAAACTCTGTTGGAGAAGGGAAACGCCATGCATTGCTTGTGGACTTTGTGAAACCCTGCTGAAAAATCCTGAGAAGCTGGGCGACTTTCACTGGGGAATGTTGATTTTTCTTGAGAAGAAAACTCTATGGAGAGTGTTGATTTCCGCTTGGGGAAAAGAGTTCAGGAGTCTTCGTTATCCGTTTCTCTATTGAGAGTTATCTCTTGATGAAAGAGAAAGGGAGCTAACAACTTGTTGGGGATAAAGGAGTTAACTATTATCTGGTTGTCTTCCAAGTTTCGCAACAACTTATTGGGGATTGTAGGAAGGTCTACTATGGAAGAGGAGTTGTGGTCCCTTGATTAGTAGTATTCAGATAGGAAAACTTAAGTTGGGGAATCTGTGGTTTTGTTGGGGAAATAAACCTTGTTGCCAATCTGTTGGAGAGGCGTTTTCTTTTGGTAGAACTCCTCGAGGATTCTTCTTGAGACCAACTCAGTTGGGAAGAAGGTTTTCCAGAGATTGAAACTCTGGCCGGGGAACACCCTATGAAAAGGACTTTGTCGGAGATTTGTCAGTGCCCCTAGTAGCAAGTGTTGTAGAACTTCCAGAAAATGTTTGCTTGGCCGTATACAACCCTTTACTGGGGTTCATGTTCAATTACCTAAGTGATTCAAATACAGACCTGCCCCTAGTTATTCAGCATCTCTCGAGAGACTTCTCAGAATCTTGACTTGACTGCCCTAGGACAGTGATCATGCCGATGCCCCCTTGCTTACAGGAGATATGTCATTGGAAGCGTCATCCCATTTGAAGTGATTTTGTTCATCAAGAGAGTTTTTTTTCCGCTGGATATTCGTTATGTGAATTTCTATGTTGTCAAACAAATAGCCATATGCAAATAACGATATTCAAATAATTCAGAGTTTATGCTTGTCTTGAAGTTTTGAAAATGCGTTTTAACAGGTAAAAGAGTTTTTTGTAAGAAAATTCAACTCAGGTTTTGGAGTAAAGCCTTACAGGAGTTAGGATACCTTTTGTAATAGTATGCTTTCGAACTAACCCATGCTTCAATTAAGACTTTGAAAGGTTTTATCACGGTCTAAGTACACGGTTTAAAAAACAAAGGATAAGACTCAAAGTGTAATTGTACCCGCCCATTCTTCGTGATGATTTTTCAGTCCTAAACTCAGTTAATTGTGCGTTTGAATTCCAATTGAGTCTGGAATGGCGTTTTGGTGATGGTTCAGACAAGTTGAGTTTTTTGGAAGGCATTCATTTTTTCCATATTTTCCTTGTTGTTGAGGATTTGCAGTGACCTCTTCTTGATTTATTATCCCTGATTTTTCCTGATTGTTCTTGTTTTTGAGATTACAGTTAGCGGGTGCCCCCATTTTTCTTAAGTCTCCTTCGTAGGTTTTGACTTAGTGGCCTTTTCTTTTGAGAGATAATGACTGCCTATTTGATAGGGAATCATCACATTCTATTGGTTCAGAAGGAATGTTTTTGATGTCATTCGGAGTGAAAGTTTGCGACTGAACATGCGTTTGAATTAACTGAGAAACTAACATGCCCTAGGTTTTGATTAAAGGTTTTAATTTGTGTAAAAAAGAAAACTTCTACTTCTTTGGATCTAAGGGGTTGACTAGGGATTATCCTCCTTATAACTCCAATGTTTAGGAATTGAAAGAACGCTTGTACATCGTCAGCAAGGTCTGTCCAAAAGCATACTGTATGAGATTATGGCATTGTTTTCGTCATCCTCCCTCTAAAGGCTTGCAAATTTTAAAACAAGAGTTAAATATCATAAAGGGAGTAAAAAGCATAGTTTAAATATAATGAAAACAAATGAATTAATTCAAGACAAACATATGAAATGCATTAATGAAACAAAGTTTGACATTAATAGATAAATGTTTGAACAACAAAAGAGATTAGAATTGAAAATTCAAAATGAACAGGACGCTCTCAATAATTTGGCATAGGAGAAGTGATCATGTTAGGAGCTTCTAGAGGGTCGAACTCAATCTCCTTGGCATCAATCATGTCTTGGATCTTGTTCTTCAGATCCCAACAAATGTTCGTGTCGTGTACAGGACTATTAGAATGGTATGCACACCTTTCATTAGGATGATAAGTAGGAGCAGAAGTATTAGGATTCCGAAGAGGAGCTTTTAATGTAATCAACTCTGCCTTCAACATGTGTTGTAATGCTTGAGCCAGTGGCATGTTGATCTTGGTGAATTGTCTTTTAGGCACGGCCTCCTTATGCTGAATCCTCTGTTGCTGTTGTTGCACCGATGCAGGATTGGAGATCAGAACTGCCCCTAGATGTTGGTTGTGGTTATTCTGATTACGACCTTTTTGACTGTACACAACATTGGACTCTTTCTTCCCATTTTATGATTTTTTTGAGTATTAGAGGATGTAGTTCCTTGGATATTTCCGCTTTTGATGCCAGCTTCGACTATTTCGCCAGTCAGTATTAGCTCGGTGAACTCGACCGAGGGGCTTCGGATTAGGTGATTGAAGAAAGGTCCCGTCGAAGTTCCCATAAAGATGTCAATCATCTCCCTATCAGTTAAGGGTGGATGCACTCTTCCTGCCAAGTATCTCCATTTTTTGGCATACTCTTTGAATCCCTCGTTAGAATGCATGGTCATATTTTTCAATTGCACACGAGTTGGTGCAAGATAAGCGTTGTATTGATACTGCTTGTAGAAAGCAGCAGCCAAGTCCTCCCAGGTATGAATGTCGGTTCCTTCTAAATGATAGAACCACTCTAGTTGAGTGCCAACCAAACTTTCTTGGAAGAAATTGACCCATAGCTTCCGTTCAGTAGTGTGAGGTTGAATCTTGCAGATATATGACCTCAGATGCATTTTAGGACAAGAGATCCCATCATACTTGGCAAAGGTAAAGATTTTGAACTTTGGTGGGGTGACCACTCTGGAAATCATTCCTAACTCTTCAAAGTCCAAGCCAGGTATTTGCTGAATCTCCATAGCATTGAGGCGATCCTCCAACTATTTGTATTTATCATCAGCGGGAGGATATTGTTCCTCAGAGAAGTCAACTTCATCTTCATTAATCCCCATGCTGTTATCTCCTTCTTTTGTCTGATTGTCCCATTCGGTTGACGGAGTTGAGAGATCTAGAGTTCTCTTGATTGGTCCTCTAAGTTTTCTTCCAAAATTCAAAACGCCTACTGACTTCTTTGACTTTTTCTTCTTGTCTTTGAGAAGAAGAGTCTTCATGTCCTCTTGCCCCTTAGCTAAAGCGAGGAACATTTGTTGGAATTGGGCATTTTGTGCTTGGAGATCCTTCACCGTTTGTTCCATATCCATCTCACTGAAATAAACAGTAGGAAGATAAGGAAACTTGTATGGGATAAACCTGTCATGATATGATGCATGATATGAGGATGCATGTTTTCAAGGATCTCACAGGGTAAACACAAGAAGATGTTAGAAGTTACTTACAACTTTGATTGGAGAACTTCGTATCGATGGATGTACTTCCATGAGAATTAAGTTCACCATATCAAGTGGGTCATAGCCCCTGGCTCAAGTTGTTGTACTTTGATTTTTGACGGCATTTAGTTAGAGGAAAATAAATCCTCTTCCCCCTTGATAGACGTTTGATTCAACGTGACCCTGCATCATAGGCCCTTGAGATCCTTGAAATGACTATTGAAAATGTTATGGTATGTTTTCATGATGTTATGTACAAGTACGCAAAGTAAGCAGGTTCTTATGTACAAATAGTCATATACACACAAAGCAGACAAGTCCTTAGGTTTAGCCTTGCATGGGGTTTGTAGGTAAGTACCCTCTTGAAGTTTAGTTGGCTCAACCTGTCCTAGAAATAGTAATCGGGTTCTAAGGGATCTCAATATCACTGACCTTTATTTTAGGCACTGTCTCGGCTCAATCAATCTTTTCTTGCAGCCGAGATATCCTAAAAGTCTGGTCTCAATGAGCGTAGTATCGAGTATCAACCAATCTTCAGTCATAACTGAAGCCGGCTATCTCACTACTTCCTAATGGCCAAGGATGAGTAATTAAAGGTTCTAAGGTCATATAGCGCTTAATGATACTATAAGGAAGCCTAATGTTATCCTTAAATGACTAAAGTAACATTAGTACAAACCATTGTATCACGCTAACATAGCTATCACTTCATCCATATCGGTCTACGCCATACAACCTCTATGATTTATTTCTACTTACCTAAAAAGGTGCCCCCGATCCGGGTATAGGATCTTTACAATAACCCAAACAAGGACCCAAAATGTAAAGCAAGAAAGTCAAACCAATGAAAAGCAAGTAAAGGTGATCTAGCCCTAAGGTAACCTCATTTTAAGCAGATTCCCCAACAGAGTTGCTAGTTCTGTAACACGGTGGGAGAACTGACTTGGGTGTTTTGCGTTTGATCGCAATTGTTGCGGATAGCAAGAGTCTCCACCGACTTTTCTTTTATCCAATAAGGAAAGGTTGAAAAGAATAAGAAAGACCATTCGAGATTATTTCTTGATTTCGGGGGGTAGGTTATGAAAAGGGAAGGTGTTAGCACCCTTTTCATCCGTGGTTATCTACGAGCTCTTATTTTCTTGCTAGATCACTTTCTTTTGTTTGGAAATGTGCTTGTGGTGTGGGTTTTGAAAGTATTTTGAAAACTTCTTTATAATGGTTCTTGTTTCTATAAGAACGCGTACAAAGTGTTGTTTGGAAAATAGTTCAAAGAAGTGTTTGTGGAATGTGTTTTTGAAAGTGATTTTGAAAAGGTGTCTTTGTAATGGTTCTCCTTTCTATAAGAACGCATACAAAGTGTTTAACTTTTGAAAATGTTTCAAATGAAAGTGTTGGTGTATAAAATGTTTTTTTTTTGTGAGCAAGCGAGCAACTAGGAGCAACCTACCTACTCAAAAGGTCTTAAATGTTCTTTTCCTCCTCCTTTAGATGTTGCTATCTTACCATTGATTTGGTAAGAAGCCCCATCGTTGGATGTGAAGGGACGAGTGTGGGACATTTGTATAGCCATAAAAGGAAAACTATGGGACATTTTAGCAATGTCATTTAGGGACTATATCGTTTACCGAAGGCAACATTGAGGGTCATTCAGGGACTACGATCTTTTATCAAGGTTCTTTGCTAAAATGCCCATATTCGAGGGACATGACTATTTTCCCGAGGAAATAAATGGGATTACCCTAAGGGTGCATGTGTGAATGGTGTGTTTGATTTGCATGCATTTAGTCTTTGATTAGGGGTTATCTACTTATTGTTTTTATCTTTCCATACATACCCTATTTTACTAGCAATCATATAAAAGTAATAAAATGCAGAAAGATAAAATCCTACACTATTACAACCATATTGAATTGCATGAAAATATAAAAGCAAAAATAAAATAAAAGCAAGAAAAATGGGTCTTTCGATTTAGGCAGAAAACCCTTCGATTCTGCACTTTCTGGCTCTCTTCGTTTTGGCCTGAAAGGGGTGAAGGCGTGACTTTCGACTGAGGCCTGGGGGTCAACATGTTGTTCCTTTCGACTGGGCCTAGAATAAGTGCAAGATGCAATCTGCCTTTCTGCCTCCTTCGACTGGGGGTTGAAAGTAGTGAGGGAGTGCCTTTTGTATGGGCCTAGAAGTCAGCATAGTGTGCCTTATGGACGCCTCATTCGTTTGACCTGGAGGTTAGTGTGGATCCAAATGCTTCATTTCCTACTTCCTGTTTCCTGTTTCTTTGGTTTGAGTTTTTAATAGCAACATGGCCTAAGGCCATGCTAGCATTACCTTAGGGCCAGGTTAGTTCTTAAAGAATTTGTAACAAACCAAAGAACAAAACCAAAAGGAGAGGCAATAAAAACAAACTAAAAAGGTGTAAACAAAAGGGTAGTAAATACTATGTACATGTTTGAAACAAAAAAGAAATTTATTTACATGCTATGTTGGAAATGGAGAGTTTAAGGCTTGGAGAAACTTACCTTGCCTGAGGCTGGAGCGTGTGTTGGGCTTTGAGTGGTTGCCTTGAGTGTCCATGGATTCTAAGGGAAGGAGTGAGGGTAGCGCATATAATGTTGGATTCGAAAGAGAAGAACAAGTGAAATGTCTTTCTTACTGGATTTGAAGAGTAACAAGATGTAAGGATGTTTCAGATTCGAAGGGGGTAAGTGTTTATATTCTGGGTTTGTGTTTTCACAAGTGTCTAAGTGTTTGAGAGCTTTATCGTATTTGAGAAATTTGAAGATTCGTTCCTCTAGACAAAAAGTTCTCTTCAACATGTTGTGAAGCCTTTTATTTATAGGCAAAGCTGCCTGAAGCTTTTGGAGGGAAAACAAAAGTTTTGAACAAATCGAGTAACCAGCTCTTTGTAGCTTTCGAGAGACAGTGCCTTGTATGCTAATTTGGTGCAAGAACGGGGCAGTGTTTCAGGACTGTTGTGCGGCAGTTTTGGCCAGTGTACCAGGCTTGAACTTGGCAGCAAGCATATTTGAATATTTCACCCATTCGTTTTGACTCTTCTTCGACCAGATTCTTCTCCCAACAATATTATTTTATTTTTCTCTAGTAAGTGTCCTTCGAATGGGCTATTTTTGTGCATCCTTCGAATGAGCCAAAAGTGTGACCCTTTGATGGGTCACCAAAACATGCCTTAAAGTGGGCTTTGTAAATCCTTCGAATGGGCCATCCAGCGTGTTCTTCGAATGGGACGCCTAGACATGTCCCTTGAATGGGTCATGTATGTTTCTTTGAAAGGGCCAAATGTGTCCTTCGAATGGACTAGTAAGGTATACCCTTCGACAGGGACTCAATGTATGCCCTTTAAATTGAACACTATATGACTTTTGAAGGGTCCACCAACAATGTGTGTTGAAGTTTGTTAAGGATAGAAATGCAGCATACTAAAGAGAAATGTTTCCCAGTCTAGGCTAGTACAGACATAGCCAATATCCTGTCGAAGCCTGCATACAGGAGGTCTAAACTTTGTAACTCCATGCATGCACACAAAAGGTCAATGTCTAAATGAAGACTTGCATGGAGGGAGCCACATGCCCAAACTAAAGAGGCATGCAAGAGGCAAAAATGTCCAGATTCGAAAGAGGCATACAGGAGGCAAAAAGTGAAAATTGAAGGATGCCAAAAGGGAGCCTTCTGCCTTGGAATCGAAGGAGGCTGCAAGAGACTCTGTGCCTTGTGAATCTAAGCCAGTGTGCCATAGGCCCATGCCCAGTCGAAGGATGCAAGCCAAGCTTGTATCGAAAGAGACCAAAAGGCCAATCGAAGGAGCTGAATCGAAAACACTTGTTTTTTCTCCAAATTTGTCAAAATATTTTTTTTATCTGTTTTGCTCGTTTTTTGACAGTTTCCTTTTAATCTTGGTATTGAAAATACCAATGTACTTGTGCAAGCTTGAACCTTGAGAATTCTTGTGAGAAATGCCTTGAAAAGTGAGAGGGAAAATTTTGGGGTACAACAGTTAGCAATGAAAACAAACTGAAAAGGTGGAAATGAAAAGGAAACAATAGTTATGTACATGCTTAAAACAAAAAGTTTAAGGTCAAAAGGACTTACCTTGCTTGACGTTGGAATGTAAGTGTTGGACCTTGAGCTGCTACCCTGGGTGCTCCTGCATTCGAAGGAAAGAAACAGGTGTGATGTTTCTTTGACTGGATTCGAAAGTCAAGGAGAGTGGGGTTGTGCTTGTTGTTTCTGGATTCGAAGGAGAAGAATAGGTCTGATGTTCCTTCTGCTGAATTCGAAATAAAAACAAAGCGTGGGGGTTGCTCCTGGATTCGAAAGGGAAAAGAAACATGTGTTGTGCTTCTAGTGTTGGATTCGAAAGGGACATGAACAAAGGTATGGTCTTTTGATTATGGGTTTGAGGATGTGTTAAGTTTTTGATGATTTTTCACACAGTCAAAGTTTCTCCAATTATCAAAAGCCTTTGGATGCGTTGTTTAACCCCTAGACATGTTATGGAGCCTCTTATTTATAGATGAAGTTGTATGAGGTTTAGGAGGGAAAACAAAAGAATTTGAACAAATTGAGTATGTTGTTTTTGTAGCTTTCGAGATGTATTGTTTGTATTTCAATTTGGTGCAAGGATAAGGGCAGCATTACATGACTACTATGCAATAGTTTTGGAGCATTGTGGCCAGTGAATCAAGCTTGGACCTGAAGCAAGCATCTTTGAATATTTGACCTCATAGGTCCAACCTTTGACCAGACTCCTCTTCAGACAACAATATTTGTTTTCAATCAAAGTGTCCTTCGAATGGGGCAAATATATGTCCTTTGAATGACTATGTGCCTATCCTTCGAATGAGCCAGCTTGTGTGTCCTTTGAAAAGGGAAACTCATATATGTCAATGCATGTCCTTCAAATGGGACACCCAAGTATGTTATAGTGTACCTCGAATGGGCCACCAAGGTGTGTCATAGTGTACTTCGAATGGGCCACCAAGGTGTGTGTCATGGTGTAGAAATGGTGTTAAATATTTTCAAGGGTGGAATCGAAACTCATATACAGGAGGCCCCTTTCTTTGTAAGCGCTAGCATGAAGGGAAATTTTTTCCTTGTGAACTTGGCAGACATGTAAAACAATTGGCTTCTGAGTCAAAGGATAGTTGCAAGAGGCTTTTGCCTTTTGGATCGAAGGAAATCAACAGGAGTCTTCTCCTCTTTAAATCGAATGAGGCTACAAGAGGCTCTTCCCTTTTGGATAAAAGGACATCAATAAGAGGCTTTTCCTCTTTGAATCAAAGGAGGCTAGAAGAGGCTCTTTGCCTTGTGCCTACTGTCCTGGTGGGAGTCTATTGCTTTGAAGCATGTAAGAAGGAATATATTGCTCAATCGAAGGTTTTATGCAGCTAGCAATTACTTTGCGAATCAAAGCAAGCATGGAGGGAATTATTTGTCCAATCAAAACAGACATGCATGCATCAAATGTCCAATCAAATCAGGCATGCAGGACATTATTGCATTGTGAACCATGTGAGGCCAATGGTGCAATCGAAGCTTGCATGCAGGAGGTCATTGCTTCGTGGATCTAAGGGGGCACAAAGGATGGATCGAAGGAGGCATGAAGGAGACCATAGTCCAATCGAAGCAAGAGAAATCGAAAAAATATTGCAGGAGACCAAAATCCAATTGAAGCCTTGTGAATCAAAGTAAACTTATTTTTTCTCCAATTTTGTCAAAAGATTATTTTTATCTGCTTTGCCCCCCTTTTGACAGTTTGCTATTTAACTTGATGCTGGAAAATCCAATTGTACTTGTGCAAGCTTGAATTTTGAGAATCCTTGTGAGGAAATGCCTTGAGAAAAGAAAGGGAAAATTTTGGGGGTACAACAGCTGCCCTTGTTCAATCTTCTTAAACCTGAAAAGCAAGTATGGCACATTGTCGTTCGTAGCTTGAAGGTAGAAGATGATTGAACACTAGAGTACCCAGAAATTTGAACTCGATGATGTGGTGGTTGATTGTGTAGGAAATGGGCTTAAAGATGCCATTTGGAGAGGTGATGGAGAGTTGTCAAAGATGGGCTTACAGATGCCATCCAAAGGTGACTGTTGATAGAAATTAGAAATAGTATCAGAATAAATCTCTACCCAGATTATACTGAAACAATAGATGTAGTGGGATGACTATCAGAATAATATCCATAAATGGATCGTATCTGACTCGTATCTGAAATATGTACTGAATGAGCGTCAAAATGACATCCATATATGGATCGTATTTGAACCACTTTTGATAGATGTATTGAATGAGAGTCAGAATGACACACGCATTTGGATCGAATCTGGACTGTATTTGAGGAATCTGGAATAAGTATCAGAATTTCAGCCGTATCTGGATTGCATCCGAACTATTTCTAGAGGGAATCTGGAATAAGTATCAGAATGTCAGTTATATCTGGATCGCATCTGAACTGTTTCTAGAAGAGAATCTGGAATAAGTATCAGAATGTAAGCCGTATCTGAATCGCATATGAACTGTTTCTAGAAGAGAGTCTGGAGTAAGTATCAGAATGTCATTCGTATCTGGATCACACCTGAACCATTTCTAGAGGGAATCTGGAATAAGTATCAGAATGTCAGCCATATCTGGATCGCATCTGAACTGTTTCTAGAGGGAATTTGGAATAAGTATTAGAATTTCAGCCATATCTGGATCGAATCCGAACTAGTTCTAGAGGGAATCTGGAATAAGTGTCAGAATGTCAGCCGTATTTGGATCGCATTTGAACCATTTCTAGAGGGAATCTGGAATAAGTATCAGAATGACAACCGTATATAGATCGCATCTAAACTGTTTCTAGGAGAGAATATGGAGTAAGTATCAGAATGTCATATGTATCTGGATCGCATCTGAACCATTTCTAGAGGGGTGTATGAGAAGGATCCCGTGTAGGATTCCTTCAGTTGGTCATGTAGATAATATTCCTAGCTTGTTTTAGGAATTAATCTTAAATCAGTTGTTCTGAGATATTTGTCCTGTCTTGTTTCAGTTATTAATTTGGAAATTGTGTTTGTTGGTCGTTGAGATAGTTATCCTGGCTGGTTTCAGGTATTAATCTCCAATCTTTTGAAAATTGTTAATGATAGTTATATGTTGATTGATATTTCCTGAAAAGGTAAAGAGTTAGCTGCATGTTATGATGTATGAAATGCATGGCGTAATGATGTTCTCAAGATAAATGAGATTGTGCTATATGCGTTTCGTATGCATATGCTATGACGCATGAAATATGCAATGTTGTTGGAATGTATCTTTGTCTTGGAAAATAAATCCTTGACAAATTATGGGGAGTTTTGGGAAGTTAAATCCTAGACTGTTGTTGGGGATGAAGAGTATGCACACCTTCAGACCTTGTTTTAGAATGTTTCTGCTGAGGATTCATGTTTTGTTGTTTGAGGAGACCTCCGTTGGGGAATATTGACTTTGTTTTAGGGAAAAGAGTTTAGGATTCTTGGTTGTCCGTAACTCTACTGGGGACTTATCTCTTGATGGAAGAGAAAGGAAGTTAACAACTTGTTGGGGATAAAGAATTTAACTATTATTTGGTGGTCTTTCAGGCTTTGCAGCAACTCACTGGGATTGTAGAAAAGTCTACTGGGAAAGAGGGGTTATGGTCCCTTGACTTGTAATAGCCTGAGGGGAAAATTCAAGCTGGGGAATCTGTAGTTTGTTGTAGAAATAAACCTTGTTGCCAATTTGCTAGACAGGTGTTTTCCTTAAGCAGAACTCCTTGAGGATTCTTGAGATCAACTCGCTTGGGGAGAAGTTTTCAGAGATTGAAACTCTGGATGGGGATTGCTTGGATCCAACTTTGTGGGGATATCCATGAATTTGGCCTTGAGGGTTTTGGACCCTCGTCCATGAAGATTATTCTGTGGGGATAACCTTATAGAGATGACTTTGTGGGGACTTGACTAGGGATCACTTTATGAAAAGGATTTTGTGGATTTTTCACTGCCCGAAGTAGTAAGTGTTGTAGCACTGCTAGAAAATGTTTTCTCATGTGACCCTTTGCTGGAATTTACGTTCAACACCCCAAGTGATTTAGATACAGACCTGCCCCTGGTTATTCAGCATTCCTTGGGAGATTTCTTGGAATCTTGACTTGACTGCCCCCAGACGAGTTGGACGGTGACATGTCATACCCTATTGCTTATAAGAGATTTGTCATTGTAAGTGTCACCCCATTTGAAGTGATTATGTTTCTTGAGAGAGTTTTTATTCATTGGATGTTCGTCATGCGAATTTCTCTGTTGTCAAAAAAATATCTATAAGCAAATAGTGGTATTCTAAATAATGCAAAGTTTATGTTTGTCTTGAAGTTTTGAAAATGCATTTTAGCCGGTAAAGAGAATTTTGTAAGAATGTGAATTCAAATTCAGGATTTAGAGTAAAGCCTTACAGGAGTTAGGATACCTTTTGTAATAGTGTGCTCTCGAACTAACCCATGATTAAATTAGGACTTTTGAAGGGCTGTAGAGTGGTCTGGTTCACGGTTTTAAGAAACAAAGGATAAGGCTCAAAGTGTATTTGTACTTTATGATACGGTGGCAGAACCAACTGTTAATACTGGTTTGCGTTTTTTGTATTCACAAATGTCACGGTAAGCAAGAGTCGCCACCTACTTTTATTTTATCCAATCAGGAAAAGGAAAAAGAATAGAAAAAACCTTTTTTGAGATGTTTCTGAGTACGGGGGTAGATTATAGAAAGGGAAGGTGTTAACACCCTTTCTATCTGTGGTTTTCCACGGGCTCTTAAGTAATTGCTCATTTTGAAATTGCTTGTGTGCTTGCTTTTAAAAGTTTTGTTTTACTTCATTTTAACCCTTGTTTCTGTCCTCAAGAGTGTTACGAAGTTGTTTTTGAAAACTTTGTTTGGAAAGTGTTGGTATGAAAAAGTTTTTGTTTGTTTGAGCGAGTACCTAGGAACTAATCTACCTACTCGAAAAAGGATGTTCATTTTCCTTTTAGACAATGCTATCCCATTATTGAGAAATAGGTAGCATCGTCGTTGGAGTTTTTAGGGACATTCGAAGGGACATGTAGGATCACAAAAGCAATGTTAGGAAACGTTAGTAATCATCCTAAAGCCTTAAAGATCTTTTTCCGAGGAAACATCTGAATGGTTCATTTTAGATCTTTCGGGGCTAGAGGACAACCACTAACAAACCCTATACTTCATGACCGTTTACTGAAGGCAACCTGAGTGGAGTAAACCCTAAGAGTGAGCATGTGCATGTGTTTGATTTTAGTTATTTAACATTTGCACAAGTAAGGTGATGTACTGTTTTAATTTCCAGTTAGTCTTTCCATACATTCCTATTAACATACATCTAGCAGTTTATAGTTTGCGGAAATTAAAAGTGCGGAAAGTTAAAAATACTAGCTATTACAGGGCTTTCGCAGATAGATAATTATCTTGTAATGAAAATAAAATACGGAATTTAAACCCTAATTACTATTACAACCTTGAAACAGTTACAATAATAGAAAAAAAGAATTAAAATATGCGCGGAGATTTAAATGCGAGAATTAAAGAACCCTAAAAATCTAATTGAAAAGATATTTTGGTTATTATTATTTTTTGAGAAGAAAATTAATTAGGTTATGTACAAACTAAAACCCTAAATTCTAATTAATATAAATTATAAAAAAAGAATTAAATTTCCCTAAATAATTAAACTAATTAATTAATTAAAGAAACAAAATATTTTTTATGAAAAAGATTTTTTAAGTTTTTGTGATTTTTTGATTTAATAAAAAAATGATTTTTTGTTATTTTGTAAAAAAAGAAAATTATTAATGAAATAATTAAAATAAAGGAAATAGTAAAAAAGAAAAGAAATTGGGCCTATTAGAAGCTGAGGAGGGGGTGCAACATTGAATTGCAAGGCCCAAAAGAATGGTCAGCCCAGCCTTGGCGTGAGATTCAGTGTGATTCCCTTCTGATGGTCTACCATGCTCCTTGATGTGTGGGACACTGGATTTGTGATGATAATAATCCATTGGCTGGATTGCTGGAGCACATGGTGGATGTCTTGGATGATGGTGCACGTGATCTGCAGTTAAATATTGAGAAAATTGCAAAATGTTGGGACCTGGGATCGAACCCAGGTCCTCCCACTCAACATACGCGTGCTTAACCACTGGGCCATATGTTCTCATTTGTTATAATAATGAAAGCAATGAATGATATATAAAACAAAATGGCTGATCTAAACAAAAGAAAAAAATGCGCGCCAGATTCAAATAGACTAATAGTTATCAGCCACGTATCTTCTTCTTCCCCTGTCCTTCGCTTTAGGTATGAAAGTTATACCTACGGACATCCTCCATGGCTATAGCACTGCAAATTTCAAAAATTAAAAGCAAGCATGATAAATTACTTCTAAGCACATGGATTGATTCTTCTTGATGCCACTAGCATCATAGTACCCCTTTCTTGGGCCAATTTAACCTGTATGGAAAAACGCTAAAACGGCCATGAAAACCCTAGCCATGGCAATTATGTATACAAGCATCAAAACTTCAATTAAATCGTTCTGTCATGTTGCAAACATAACGACAAGCACAAATATACCATTTAAATATGTTCATGATTGCTGTACCTCAAAATTTTCCCTCTCATTTTACTCAAAACATACTCCTAGAGGTCCTCAATTTGCTCAAGGTTGCCAAAGAGTTGACCAGACAAACTCTCCCCTAAGGCAATGTATCTTAAACTAGGGGTTCCATTTCCATTAAGATGGGTGGACTCAAAAGACTTAATATGATCTCCATGGTCCTAATATGTTCTCAATACCCCTCATGTCAAATTTCAAGCCTTGCACAAGAAGTTTTCTCAGTCAACTGCTCAGATGCTTGAGAATCGACTATACTAGGTCAAAAGTCAAATATGGCCCACATACAGTCAAAATTCAAGATTTTTGGTAAAAATCAACATTTTGAAGTTATATCCACCATTTGATCAATACTTGATCATGATTCCTCAAGGAATGCCCTAAATTCATCAAAACCCAAAAGTTGCTAGATTAGGGTTTCTTAGGAAAAGTAAACCAAACTTTGACTAAGCATAACTTCTTCATACTTTATCATAAATTTTCCATCCAAGGCTCATTTTGAAGAGGATGCCTACAATTCATATTCAGCCCTCAAGTTCAAAATATGCACTCACAAAAAGATATGAATTTCCACATTATAGGTCTTTTTGAAAAGTCAACAAAAACACTTTTTGGGTCAAAGCTTCTTAAGTGAACATGGAAGACCCAATTGAGATGAGACCAAAAGGGTTGTTTAGGAGAAATCCTAATCTTTCTAAAAAGTCCAAGTACACCTCTCTAGGGTTAAAATTGGAAGAGATATGCCTTGTCAAAGTTGACCTTTTTTGCAAAATTGCCAAAAGTCAAAAGTGCTAAAAAATGCATTTTTTGCCAAATGGGCCTAACTTTTTATGCTTTCACCTCACTCATAACATGGTCCATGACCCAAATATTCACTCACATGTTATTTTCTTCATTATTTATTTTATTTTTATTTTTTATTAATTAAAAAAATTGAATTAAATCAAATAAATGGTAAATAATAGCAAAGATTTGTTTTGATTGGATTTTTGGACAGAATCACAAGCTCATTATGCTGGCATATTAGAATCAAATTGAATCAAAGTTAATTGGCACAAGAATGGCATGATTAGGCCAAATTCGGAAGGATATCATACCACATGAAAACCAAATCAAATCTTCAAAAATTGCAAAGATACTAGTGGTTTTTATAACCCTAATTCGTTCAAGGATATATAGAGAGCAAGAGCAGACACGAAAATAAGGGTTAGCAATCGTGGAAAGCAAAAGAAAAAACTCATTTTTTTGCAAAAAAGTAGTGAATCGGTTTCGAACTTGGAGGCTAATTCAAGCCATTCTAGCGTTGCCAATGGATTGCTGGACATCTTAGGAACCTAACTGGATCAATTGCAAGCCTGTTCACGCCCAAAAACGCACGCTACAGACCCACGGTTTGCTTTCCCTAAGTTGAATCGTATTTTGCAATTTATGCATGATTAACCAATATTGAACGTCGCATTGTCTTTGCATGAGCTTTTAGAACGTTTTGGTTTACTTGATTTTGTGTTTTGATGCTTATATCCAGATTTTCCATTATTAGGGTTTGAGGTCACGTTTTGGGGCTTCTTGATTCAGGTGAAATTGGGCAAAGAAAAGAATATTATCATGCTCGTGAGATCAGAACAAGTTGATCAATGTGCTTATAATTAATTTATCTTGCTTGTTATTGATTTTGGAAGGTTGCAGGTTTGTATCTATGGAAGATGTTCGTAGGTAAAAATATTGTACCTAAAACGACGGACTGAGGAAGAAGGTGATAAGGTGGCTGATAACCACTGGCTCATTTGAATTAAACGCGTGTTTTTATTTTTTTTCCAGTTTATCCACATTTTAACATATAATATGTACTGTTGTTATTATGTTAACAACTAAGCAATGTAGCACAGCTGGCAAGGATGTGTGTTGAAAAGGGTAGAGGACCTGCGTTTGATCCCAGGTCCTAGCAACTTTCTTATTTTATTTTCCTTTAACAGGTCCCATGCACCTCCCACTCAAGCGCTCATCATGCACCTCCATCACCCAACCACAGGATCTCATCCCCTTCATGATCAACCAGATCCAACGCCTCCACCTTCCAGACCATGGTACACCATCAGGAAGCAGCCCCACTGGATCTAGTGTAGCTTGGGCTTCAGCTTGGTGGGCCTAGCAAATTCAACGACACACCCCCTCTAATTGCTTAAGCAGGCCCAATTTAATTTCTTTTATTTATTTTGTTTGATTAATTATTTGTTTTCATAAATTAATTCTTTTTTAATTAACTACAAAAACCCAAAAAAATTACAAAGACATCAAAAATATTTTTTTTTAATAAAATATTTATTTTCTTTGGTTAATTAATTTAATTCAAATTAGGTTAATTTAACTCCTTTTTATAATTAAGATCAATTAGAACTTAGGATTTGATTTTTGTAAATAATTAATTTTGCTTCAAAAATAACTTAAATATTATTTTTTATCAAATTAGATTTTTTAGGTTTTCTAATCGTCCTCGCATTTAATTCGTCACGCGTATTTTAATTACCCCTTTTTAATTATTTTTGTAACTACTACGAGGTTGTAATAGTTTTAATTAAGTTTTAATTTCGCATTTTATTTTCAGTCAAAATAATTCTATATCTGCAAAAGCCATGTAATAGTTAGGATTTCTATTTCCGCACTTTAAATTCCCGCAATTATAAACTGTTAGATGTATGCTAATAGGATTGTATGGGAAGAATGCTTGAAAATTAAAACGGTAGATAACCTAAATGTGCAAAGACAAATTAACTGAAAAAGCTCACTCGCACATGCTCACTCCTAGGGTTTACTTTACTTTGGTTGTCTTCAGTTAAACGGTCATGAAGTATAGATTTTGTTAGTGGTCGTCCTCTAGCCCCGAAAGATCTCAAATGACCCATTCAGATGTTGCCTCGGAAAAGATCTTTAAGGCTTTAGGATGATTACTAACACCTCCTAACATTGCATTTATGATCGTATTTGTCCCTTCGAACGTCCCTAAAAACTCCAACGATGGTGCTACCTATTCCTTAATAATGGGATAGCGTTGTCTAAAGGAAAACGAACAGTCTTTTTCGAATAGGTAGATTAACTCTTAAGTACTTGCTCAAACAAAGAAACTTTTTCACAAAAACACTTTTCAAAACAATTTTTAAAACAAATTCGTCACATCCTTGAGGACTAATATAAGGGTTATCACGAAGTAAACCTTTTTTTTCAAAACAAGCACACACACAAGCAATTTTAAAATGAGCAAGTACCTAAGACCCCATGGAAAACCATGGATAGAAAGGGTGCTAACACCTTCCCTTTCTATAATCTACCCCCCGTACTCAGAAATATTCTTGAAAAAGGTTTTTTTTGTTCTTTTTCCTTTTTTTGATTGGATAAAATAAAATTCGATGGTGACTCTTGCTTACCGCAACATTTGCGAATAAAAAATGCAAACCTGTAAAATAGTCGGTTCTGCCACCGTATCACATAACTGGTAACTCAGCTGGGGAAATATAATAAGTGGGGTATACCTTAGGATCTAGGTCATTTCAAAATTGCTTTCTTGTTTGTTTGCTTTATTCTTAAAGGTTTTTGCTTGGGTTACTATAGTTCCTAGACCCGGATCTGGGAGCACTTTTTAGGTAAACATCAATAGATCCCGGAGACTGTACAGCGTAGACCGATATGGTTTAAGCGATGGTTGTGTTGGTGTGGAACTTTGGTTGGTACCGGTATCTTTCATGGGGAAACGAGGAGAATACGGGGCTGCCGCGTGGTGTCGTGAAGCACTAACGGAGCTTAGAACCTTAGTTAAAGAAACTTGGCCATTAGAAAGTAGTGAGATATCCGGCCTCGGTATAGAGTTGAGGATTGGTTGATACTCGATGCTACACTCATTGAGATCAGACTTTCAGGATATTTCGGCCGTAAGAAAAGATTACTTGAGCTGAGACAATGCCCGATAAAGGATTGTTAATGATATTGAGATCCTTTAGAACCCGGTTACTTTTTAAGACAGGTTTGAAACCAACTAAACTTCAAGAGGGTATGACCTTTAACCTCATGCAAGCCTTAAACCTAAGAACTTGGTGTGATTTGTCTGTGTTTTCTATACCTGTGGTTTATCATGACATCATGAATCATAACATAGCATTCATTCTTATTGCGCTAACCATTTCAAAGACCAAGGGAATTCATCTTTGTTCTGTTTTGCAGATCATGGCTTCCGTTCGTAGAAACACCATATGAATCAGCTTTGTGAAGATACCTTCCCAACTCAAAGAGATAGTATCAAAGGTTTCCGAAACTTCTGCGTTCACTAAAATACATGGTCGACTTCTCAACCTGGTTACTTCAAACTTTGATGAAAAGATGATGAGTGTACTCTTTCAGTTCTTTAATCCCAAGTAACACTGCTTCACCCTTCCAGACTATCAGTTGGTGCCTACCATGGAAGAATTCTCTCAGCTGTTGGATATACCCATTCTTGAACAATTGCCTTTCACAGGTCTGGAAGAAGTTCCTAAACCAGAAGTCATTGCCTCAGCTTTGCATCTGAAACGGGCCGATGTGGTATCCAATTGGGAAATGAGAATCGGAGTCGAGGGTTTTCTAGCCAAATTTCTGATAGACAAGGCCAGTTGTTTTGGGATGATATGGATTTTCAGGATTTTGAGGAGGTCTTGGATCTTTTAATCTATGGGTTAGTCCTATTCCCTAATCCAGACACATTCATAGATGTGAATGCTATCAAGATCTTCCTCTCTCGCAACCCTGTGCCTACCTTGCTCGGAGATATTTTGCACACTCTCCATACTCGCACCATGAAGAGAAGAGGGGTACTTATGTGCCGCATGCCATTGCTGTCGAGGTGGTTTATTTCTCACCTCCCTAAGTCCGTACTGAAGAATGAAGAAGGTTTGGGTTGGTCACAAAGGATAATGTCACTCGCCCATATGGATATTCTCTGGTGTTCCCGAGCTATGGAAAACACTGTTATTATTGACCGTTACGGGGAGTACCCTAATGTCCCGTTACATGGCATCAGAGGGGGTATAACCTACAATCCTTGGTTAGCTCTGCGACAATTTGGTTATGCTCGAAGAGATGGTCCCCATGAGTTACTTATCGAGGGCATTGTATTCAACTATGAGGATGATGTTCAAGAGTATCGCCGGAGGTTCATACGAGCTTGGGGCATGGTAAACAGATTTGGCGCCAGGGATTTGGGGCCAAAGGCTTCCATTTCTATGGAACCTTACCTCCAATGGGTACGATCTCGTGCCCAGAAGCTTATGATGCCCTATATGGCCATTTTACCAGTGATTGTGGAACCCACTACTGAAGGGTGTATTACTTACACAGTTCTCTATCCAGTATGCCCACTGATCTTGGAGAATTATAGAGGTCCTGGATTCAGTTGAAGAAGGAGCGGGATACTTACAGGGATCAGTTCTATGCTCAGGAGAGGAAGGTTTTAGAGCTCACAAAGCAGCTCCATGAGAAAAGAGGACTCAACACTTATCTCGACACGAAGAGGAAGCATCCATGGGAGTTTTGATTCTTTTTCTAGTTTTAGATTTGTTTTTTGTAATGCCTAAAAGGCATTTGAACTTTGAATTTAGATAATAAAGTCTTTGTTTTATTTTGGTTTGCAAATTTAAATTTCCCTAAAGTCTTTGAAATCATTGCATGTGCCTCCCATTCATAGCATTGCATGTACAGGTACCATTACAGGTTTATCATCTTCTTCGCTGTTTATTTCAGCAAAAATTTCTTCTGAACAAAGCATCAAAGATCTTCAGGAACAAAATGCCCAGTTCCAGCAAATGTTTGTAAATCTGGCAAAAGGGCAGGAGGATCTGAAAGCCCTCATCCTGAAAGAGAGAAAGAAAAATAAGAAGGTTATCGGTATTCTGAACATGGGAAGAAGGTTTAGAGGGTCGTTGAAGAGACAAGTCGATCTGACCTTTTCATCCAAAGAAGGGGAGAATCAAGAAGAAGAAACAAGGAAGAAGGATCTCAGTCTTGAAGTTTCTGACAATGATACCGACTATAATGATGAGTAGTATCCTCCTGCTGATGATAAATAGAAGCAGTTGGAGGATCGTTTGAGTGCCATGGAAGTCCGAAGGATACCTGGGTTGGATTTTGAAGAATTGGGATTGGTATCGGGAGTGGTCATCCCACAGAAGTTCAAAGCTCCAATTTTTGCAATGTATGATGGGGTGTGTTGCCCAAAACTCCATCTCCTCTCTTACGTCAGAAAGATCCAGCCCCACACCGCTGATAAAAACTTATGGTTTCATTTCTTTCAAGACAGTCTATCAGGGGCTCAGCTTGAATGGTTCTACCAATTGGAGAGAACCAATGTCCGTAATTGGGAAGATTTGGCTGCTGCTTTTTATAAGCAGTATAAATACAACGTCGACCTTGCTCCTACTCGTACTCAACTCCAGAGTATGTCCATGGGTGAAAGTGAAGGCTTTAAAGACTATGCACAGATGTGGAGAACTTGGCTAGAAGAGTCCAACCCCCGTTGTCTGATAGGGAGTTGGTTGATATGTTTCTAGGGACGCTATCTGGTCCATTCTTTAATCATTTGATCGGCAGTTCGTCAGCTGGTTTCACCGAGCTGATTCTGACTAGAGAGAGAGTAGAAGCTGGGATTCAGAGCGGCAAGATACAAAAGGATGCCTCTTTGAGTTCGGTAAAGAAGCCTTTTGCTGGTAAGAAGGAAGCCAGTGCCATCTATAGCTCGAGGGGCCAAAACAGAGTTGAACATCGTCAAACAGTAAGTACGGTAATGACACCTAGGCCTATAGTCGCTCCACAACGCAACTATTAACAAATGGTGGAAAGACCACAATAGCAGCTTACCTGAATCAATATGACGTTAGCTGAAGTTCTACCCCATCTGCTGAGATCCAACTTGGCGACCTTGAAAGAGGCTCCCAAAAATTCGAACACCACATCTCCCCGATATAATCTAAATGCTCGGTGTGCCTATCATTCTGAGAGTCCTGGCCACGATACTAATGAATGCTGGGCTTTGAGAAATAAGGTACAAGATCTGATCGAAGCCAAGGAAATTGAGTTCGATGCTCCGTAAAAACCCAATGTCATAACTGCTCCCATGCCTAAGCACGGCCGTGGAGTTAATGATGTTGACACCGATATATTTTTGACCTCAATTGATGAAATTTCTACTCCTCTTATGACTGTTAAGAAGAATTTGTTGTCGGTCAATTTATTTTCAGGTTATGGTGAAGGTTATCACATGTGTTCATTTCTGCCTTCTGGTTTCCATTTGCTGAAGTCAGGTGTTCAGCGCCTGATGGACAACAAAGAAAATTTGTTCGAGAAAACATTGATTCCTGTTGTTCCATCTGAAGACATTGCTATTATAACCATTTCCGTCAATCCTTCCAAGGTCTCCTCGAGAAGACCTGTTAGGAATACATCTGTTCGAAGAGTCGCTCCACTAATAATCATTGTTCCTGGTCCTATCCCGTATGCCTCAAACAAAGTTGTCCACTGGCATTATGGTGCCGATATGTACTATCATGGCATCAAACAAGATCTGAAAAATGAAGAGGTTGATCCTGATATTAGTAACATTGTCGGGACCAGCAAGGTTACCCAAAGTGGAAGGGTCTTCTCTCCCGAGATTTCCCCGAAGACTTTCAACAGGCCTATTATCATTCCGTTTGCTGTTCCTGCTAGTACATCAACTACTGCTCCTGTTCTTACTCCAATTATTACCCATACCGGCTAGTCATCTGGTACCTGTGATAAAGAAGTTATAGGTGATCCTGCCTGGATGGAGGCGCCTAGAAAAATTGTTGTGGAAGCCTCTAAGCAAGAGATAGAGGAAATACTGAAAATAATCAAAAAGAATGACTACAACGTGGTTGAGCAGCTGGGGAAAACCCCCTCAAAGATATCCATGTTGTCTCTGCTATTGTCTTCCGAAGCCCATGCGAAGGCTTTGATTCCATTCCTTAAGACTGCGCATGTGCCGTAGGAGACCTCGATTGATCAATTCAAGGATTGTGTGGCCAGCCTGACTGTTGACAATGGGCTGGGTTTTTCAGATGCAGACCTGACGCCAAAAGGAAGGAAGCATAATGATGCTCTACATGTCTCGATCGAATGCAGGGGCACCACTATGGCTCATGTGTTGGTAGATACTGGGTCTTTGATGAATGTTCTGCCTAAGAAGGCACTGGATAGGTTGGACTGTGAAGGATTGACCTTAAAGCCTAGTAACATTGTGGTAAGGGCTTTTGATGGGTCAAAGAGAATGGTGCATGTGGAGGTGGATATCCTTGTCAAGGTAGGCTCTCAAACCTTTGAGTCCACCTGCTATGTAATGGACATCCGGCCTTCATACTCCTGTTTATTGGGTCGTCCTTGGATCCATGAAGCTGGGGCATTCACTTCTACAGTACACCAGATGCTAAAGTATCCAGTAAGAGGAAATATTGTCACTGTGCGTGGTGAGGAGGAGTATATGGTTAGCAACCACAATTCCTTCAGGTACATGGAGATGGATGGGGAATTCATAGAGACTCCTTGTCAGAATTTTGAAGAGGTTCCTCAGATCCTGGAATCCGCTGAAGCTACTACCAACAAACCTCCTCTGAAGATGGATTACCTCAAAGACGCCAGAGCAGTGGTTGAAGAAGGTGGGCGTACCAACTGGGGACAACTCCCTGATTTTACTCACAAAACTGACATGTTTGGTTTGGGCTTCACTTCAGGAGCTCAAAGGGATGTTCGAAACGCTCGGGCTGGAGGACCTCCCCTACACATCAGCAATCGGGGAATTAATGCCATTGAAGACAACGAGGAAGACTCAGGCATTGACAGCTGGATTTACCCAACTACCAATGGTGGACCAAATAACTAGATGGCTAGGGACTTTATACCAGTTTCGTTTATTCCGCAATAATTGTCTTACTTGTTTTGAGATTTTTAATAAACAATTAAAACTCTACGGCCTTGTGCCTTGCTCGAGGCACATTGGTTTTGTTTGTGAGGGCTATTATTTGTCATTTCATATATCATTAATAAAGCATTGGACATTTCTTACATACCAGTTTTGCGCTCTCTATTTTTCTTTTCTGTTTTCACTTTATCAAAACAGCTATGCTCTTACACACACTCACGTATCATACTGCAGATCCATATCCACTCTGGATCCCATTGATAACAGCTCTGCTATTTCCAGTTATGACTTCAAAAATCCGATCAACCAAGCCGAAGATGAAGGTGAGGATGATTGTGAGGTTCCTGGAGAACTTGCTAGACTATTACAACAAGAAGAAAGGGACATACAGCCTCATGAAGAGACGGTTGAGACAATGAACTTGGTTATAGAGGAAGACATAAAAGAGGTTAATATTGGTGCAAATTTGGATGTTAAGGTCAAACAGCGGTTGATACAAATGTTGCACGACTATGTTGAGATCTTCGCCTGGTCCTATGAAGACATGCCTAGTTTGGACACTGATATCGTGGTACATCGCCTGTCGACTAAAGAAGACTGTCCTCTGGTTAAACAGAAGGTCTGTTGTATGCGTCCCGAAATGTCAGAAAAGATCAAGGCACTAGTCATGAAACAGTTCGACGCAAGATTCTTATTTTTCACTTCGTATCCACAGTGGGTTGCTAACGTTGTTCCGGTACCTAAGAAGGACGGTAAGGTACGAATGTGTGTGGATTACAGAGATCTGAACAGGGCAAGCCCCAAGGATGACTTCCCTCTTCCTCACATTGATGTTCTGGTCGACAACACCGCACAACACAAAATCTTTTCCTTCATGGATGGTTTCTCTGGCTACAACCAGATCAAGATGGCTCTTGAAGACATGGAGAAGACAACCTTCGTCACATAGTGGGGCACCTTCTGCTACAAGGTGATGCCTTTTTGGTTGAAGAATGCTGGGGAAACTTATCAGCGTGCCATGGTCACTTTATTCCACGATACCTTTCACCATGAGATCGAAGTTTATGTTGATGACATGATAGCCAGGTCTCAGACTGAGGAAGAGCACCTTGATCATCTACAAAAGTTGTTCAACAGGTTGAAGATATACAAGTTGAGGTTGAACCCGAACAAGTGCACCTTCGGGGTAAGGTCTGGTAAACTTCTGGGTTTCATTGTCAGCGACAAAGGCATCCAAGTAGATCCTGAAAAGGTAAAAGCTATACAAGAAATGCCAGCTCCCTGTACAGAGAAGGAAGTTAGAGGTTTCTTGGGACGCCTAAATTATATCGCCAGGTTCATTTCACATCTGACTGCCACTTGTGAGCCCATCTTCAAGCTTCTGAAGAAAGATCAAGTGGTAAAGTGGAATGATGAATGCCAGACTGCTTTCGAAAGAATCAAGGAGTACCTTCAAGAACAACCAATTCTGATGCCTCCAGTTGAAGGAAGACCTTTGATATTATACTTGACAGTGCTAGACAACTCAATGGAGTGTGTGCTGGGGCATCATGACGAGTCTGGTCGAAAAGAGCATACAATATACTATCTTAGCAAAAAGTTTACTGATTGTGAGACAAGATACTCACTGCTCGAGAAAACTTGTTGTGCTTTGGCATAGGCTTCTCACCGACTGAGACAGTATAAGTTAACTCACACTACCTTGTTGATATCGAAGATGGATCCAATCAAGTACATTTTTGAGAAGCCTACACTCTCCGGAAGAATAGCAAGATGGCAGATCATCCTAACCGAATACGACATCCAATACATAACCTGAAAAGAAATCAAGGGAAGTGTATTGGCTGATCATTTAGCTCATCAGGTTGTGGATGACTACCAGTCCATGAATTTTGAGTTTCCAGATGAGAATATCGTGTTGGTGACTGACTATGAAGAACCTGGACCGGATGAAGGACCCGAGGAGGGATCCCTATGGTATATGTATTTTTATGGAGCCTCAATTGAACTGGGTAATGGTATTGGTGCCATAATCATATCTCCCGAGGGCTGTCATACTCCGTTCACTGCCCGATTATGTTTCAACTACACCAATAACATGGCGGAGTATGAAGCGTGTAGTATGGGTCTTCGAACTGCTATTGACCTAAGGATCGAGTTACTGAGTGTATTCGGGGATTCCTCTCTGGTGATAAGTCAGATCAAAGGCGAGTGGGATACGAAGCACCCGAACCTTATCCCTTACAAAGAGTATGTACTGACACTGCTGCCGCATTTTGAAGGGATCACCTTTGAACATTTCCCACGAGAAGAGAATCAGTTAGCGAACGCGTTAGCTACCATGTCGTCAATGTTCAAAGCCAAGAGGGACAATGAAGCTCCCCAAATCACCATTGAGAGGCTGGATGAACCAGCACACTTCTGTGAAATCGATACCGAAGAAGTGGCAGACAGACATTGGTTTCATGAGTTGAAAAGGTATCTTTAGGCTTAAGAGTATCCTGAAGGGGCATTTTTCAATGATAAGAAGTTTCTGAGAAGGTTCGCTGCAAAGTTCTTCCTCAATAATGGAATCCTCTATAAACGCAACCATGACTCCACGCTACTACGGCGTGTAGACAAGAGCGAATCAGAGAGGATCATGACAGATCTACATGAAGGCACCTTCGGAACCCATTCTAGTGGACATACCATGGCTAAGAAGATCCTACGGGCAGGATACTATTGGTCCACTATGGAAGCCAGTTGTTATCAGCACTCTCGAACTTGTCATAAGTGCCAAATCTACGCTGATAAGGTGCATGTACCTCTGGTTCCCTTAAACGTCTTAACAACTCCATGGCCCTTTGCAATGTGGGGCATCAACATGATTGGAGAAATAAGACCCACCGCTTCTAACGGACATCGCTTCATCCTAGTAGCCATTGATTACTTCACGAAGTGGGTTGAGGCAGCCTCTTTTTCTACAGTAACCAAGAACGTCGTGGCGCGGTTTATCCGACATAATCTAATCTGCCGATATGGGGTGCCAGAGAGAATTATTACTGACAATGGTACGAATCTCAACAACACAATGATCACCGAGCTCTGTAAACAGATCAAGATACAACATCATAATTCTTCTCCCTATCGGCCGAAGATGAATGCCACTGTTGAAGCAGCTAACAAGAACATCAAGAAGATTGTACAGAAGATGACGGTGACATACAAAGACTGGCATGAGATGTTGCCATTTTCTCTTCATGGGTATCGTACCTCAGCACGGACGTCGATAGAGGCAACACCCTATTCTCTGGTATATAGCATGGAGGCAGTCCTACCCATCGAAGTCTAGATACCTTCTCTTAGGATTATGAAGGATGCGGGTTTGAACGAAGACGACTGGATCCGAACCTGACTTGATCAGTTAAATCTAATCGATGAAAAGAGACTTACTACTATCTGCCATGGTCAGATGTATCAAAAGCGAATGATCAAGGCTTTTAACAAGAAATTCAGACGTCAAGAATATCAAGTCGGGGATCTAGTGATCAAGCGCATCATATTGCCGCAAGGTGATCCCAGGGGAAAATGGACCCCCATGTACGAGGGACCATTTGTGGTTAAGAACATTTTCTCAGGTGGAGTTATGATTCTAACAACCATGGACGGTGATGACCTTTCTCACCCTGTCAATGCAGACATAGTGAAAAAATACTATGATTAATCAAGAGACCTGCTAGGTTGACTGGAATAGGAAAAAATAAGGGCTTCCCGGAGAACCAAAAGGGTTTGGGAAAAAGTAAGGGATGAAAATGGAAAAATCTGTACACCCGGCAAGTCGAAAACCCGAAAGGGCGGCTTGGGCAAAAAAGGGTATCCCGGTGGACTAAAAACCCGAAAGGGCGGTCCAGGAAAAAGTTAGGGATATAAAGCATACCATTATGTCTCATTGGATCATCTTGCGACAAGACTTCGGTATCGACTATGAAGCTCGGACGGCGCCAATCAATCTGATTAATTTTCAGCCAAGAAGCAAAGTGATGAGACGCTTGAAGATATAAAGGAAATAGCAAAGTTGGAACCCAATGGGGTTGTTTCACATAGTTGTTTTGTTTTCCTTTCTTTTACACAAATTGTATAGTTTATATTTTTCAGCAGCGTTCTATTACTAGAGCGTCAGCCTCTTTGTACAAAAATGCCTATTACAGGCCAACTTCAAAAATCAATACAAATCATTTTCACAAGAAACTTCGAGTTGTTTTTCATTTTCTGTTTTGTTTTGCAAGAACATCCAATGACTTATTTTTGATATATGCATTTGAAAATGATTACTTCTCATAAATATTTACATAAGAAACAAAGGACAATTACTCGTAATTCCAGAAACAGGGAAAAACAATAAGGAGTGCCAAACCCGACGGTTACTCTGTTCAGCAGGTGCCGGGATAGAGCCAGCTTGGGAACATAATCATTGGTACATACATTCCCTATAGAGTAAAACCATTGATGCCAGCCTTCTCGAAACAGGACGTAACCTCCCCAGCCAAGATCATTCTGAAACCTGACAGCTATATCCTCCTGCCGAATTCTGTAATCACGGGCGGGTCAGTAAATTTCATCCCCCAAGCAGAGTTTATTTATCTGGATACAGAGGATCAATCCCCAACAGAGTTCATCACTTCAGCTACAAAAATTCACTACCTATTCCTTAATAATGGGATAACGTTGTCTAAAGGAAAACGAACAGTCTTTTTCTAGTAGGTAAATTAACTCTTTAGTACTTTCTCAAACAAAGAAACTTTCTCACACAAACACTTTTCAAAACAATTTTCAAAACAATTTTCAAAACAACTTCGTCACATCCTTGAGGACTGATACAAGGGTTATCATGAAGTAAACCTTTTTTTCAAAACAAGAACACACACAAGCAATTTTAAAATGAGAAAGTACCTAAGAGCCCATGGAAAACCATGGATAGAAAGGGTGCTAACACCTTCCCTTTCTATAATCTACCCCCCGTACTCAGAAATATTTTCGAAAAATATTTTTTCTATTCTTTTTCCTTTTCCTGATTGGATAAAATAAAAGTCGATGGCGACTCTTGCTTACCGCAACATTTGCGAATAAAAAACGCAAACCAGTATAACAGTCGGTTCTGCCACCATATCACAATGATGCAAGAAACACAATAATTGAATCTGAAAAAAAAAACGCAAACCGTGTGACGTCAAGGGGGCGATTATGGGCGTGAGGATGCATGCACCAGATTGCAACACGTTCTGGAGATGTCCAGGAGTCTATTGGTAGTCTTAGAATGCTTTGAATCGTCCTCTAAGTTGGAAAACAGATCACCACTTTTTATAAATGTTTTCAGTTTTGCTTTGTGCTCTCACGACCTGCAATCCTTGTCCTTATGGTTTGGTTATGTTGAGCATATATACTAGAACGAATTAGGTCAACAAAAATGCCTTGTATCTTTGAAGATCATCAAGATTTGATTTGGTTTTTCTTTTGTATGATATGTTTCCAAAATAAGCCTAATCATGCCAATTTTGATTCAATCAACCCTTGCACGATTTGGATATGATATGCTAGCTTGATTGGATTTGATTCCTACAAAAAATCAGATCAAAAATCAATCTTTTACATTTTTTGTAATTTATTTGATTTAATTTGAATTTTAAATAATAAAAAATCCAAATAAAATAAATAATGAAGCAAATGAAGTGTAGATGCTGCTTTGGGTTGTGGAACACGTCACAAGCAAGATTCAATCATGAAAAACTAGGCCCATTTGACAAAAAATGTATTTTTGAGCACATTTGACTTTTGGCAATTTTTCAAAAATGGTCAACTTTGACAAGGCATATATCCTCCAATTTTAACCCTAGAGATGTGTTCTTAGACTTTTTAGAAAGATTAGGATGTACCCTAAATAACCCTTTTGGTATCATATCAATTGGGTCTTCCATGTTCATCTAAGAAGCTTTGACCCAAAAGGTGTTTTTGTTGACTTTTCAAAAGGACCTATAATGTAGAAATTTATATCTTTTGATGAGTGCATATTTTGAACTTGTGGGATGAGGATGAGTTGTAGGGAATTGTATCCTCTTTAAAATGAGCCTTGGATGGAAATTTTATGATAAAGTATGAAGAAGTTATGCTTAGTCAAAGTTTGGTTGACTTTTCCTAAGAAACCCTAATTTAGCAACTTTTGGGTTTTGATGAATTTGGGGCATTCCTTGAGGAATCATGATCTACCCTTTATCAAATTATGAATATTACTTCAAAATGTTGATGTTGACCAAAAATCTTAAAGTTTAACTGTATGTGGGCCACAATTGACTTTTGACCTAGTAAAGTTAATTTTCAGGCATTTGGGCAATTGACTAAGCAAACTTCTTGTGTAAGGTATGAAACTTGACATGTATGATCTTGAGAACATATTAGGACCATGGAAATCATTTGGGACCTTTGGAGCTTCCACACCCTGATGAAAATGGAAACCCTAGTTTGAGGTACATTGTCTTAGGAGAGAGTCTGTTTGGTTAACTCTCGGGCATCCTTGAGCAAGTTAGGGACCTCAATGGGAATGTTTTGGGTAAAATGAGAGGGAAAATTTTGGGGTACAACTTACCCTCCCATTCTTCGTCATGTTCTTCATTCCTAAACTCAGTCAATTGTTTGTTTGAACTCTTATTGAATCTGGAATGATGGTTCAAATATTTGGAAGTTTATTTGAGAGAGCACTTATTTTTGCAACACTTTTCATGTTTTTGAGGATTTGTAGTGACTTATTTTTAATTTATTATCCCTGATTTTTCCTGATTGTTCTTGTGTTGAGATTACAGCCAGCAGGATTCCCCAACTTTTCTCAAGTCTCCTTCATAGGTTTTGACTTAATGGGTTTTTTCTTTTGAGAGATAACGGTTGCCTATTTGGTAGGGAACCATCACCATCTTTTGGTTCAAAAGGATGTTTTTTTATATCACTCCTTGTGTACGAGGTGAAAGTTTACGACTGAACACGCATTCGAAATAACTAAGAGACTACCCTGCCCCAGGTTTTGATTAAAGGTTTCAATTTGTGTGAAAAAGAAAACTCATACTTCTTTGGCTTAAAGGGTTTGACTAGGGATTATCTTCCTTATAACTCAAGTGTTTAGGAATTGAAACAAGCGACTGCACATCATCAGTAAGGTCTGTGCAAAAGCATACTGTATGAGATTATGGCGTTGTTTTCGTCATCCTCCCTCTAAAGGCTTGTAACTTTTTGAAAAAAAAAGTTGAATATCATAAAGGGAGTAAAAAGCATAGTTTAAAAAATGAATGGATTAATTCAAGAAAAACATATGCAATGCATTTAATGAAATAAAGTTTGACATTAATAGATTAATGTATGAACAATAAAAGAGATTACAATTGAAAATTCAAAAATGAAATACACGCTCTCAATTTGGGCCATGATTTGGCATGGGAGCAGTGATCACATTGGGAGCCTTAGGAGGGTCAAATTTGATCTCCTGGTTGTCGATCAAATCTTGAATCTTATTCTTCAATGTCCAACAACTTTCGATGTGGTGTCCAAGACTATCAGAATGGTAGGTACATCTTACATTTGGATTATACTTAGGAGAGGAGGTATCAGGGTTTTGAGGGGGGATTCCTTAGTGTGATCAGCTTTGCTTTCAGTAAATGTTGTAACGCTTGACACAATGGCATATTAATCTTAGCGTACTGCCTTTCTTGGTACTTTACCATACGCCTATTGCCCAGTCATTGTTAAACATGTGTAGGATTAGAGATCAGGATTCCCCCCACGTGTTGGTCGTGGTTACTCTGGTTACGACCTTTTTAACCGTACATATCATCAGACTCTTTCTTCCCATTAAAAGTTTATTTCCCTGCACTTGAAGATGCACCCCTTTAGAATTTACCCTTTTGATGCTAGCTTCGACTATTTCACCAGTCAGTATTAGCTTGGTGAACCCCGCTGAAGAGCTTCCGATTAGATGGTTGAAGAATTGTCCTGTCAAAGTTCCCATAAAGATATCAATCAGCTCTGTGTCAGTTAAGGGTGGCTGCACTTTACCAGCCAGGTCTCTCCATTTTTGAGCGTATTCTTTGAAGCCCTCGTTGGAACGCATGATCATATTCTGCAAATGCACATGAGTTGGTGCAAGATCCATGTTGTATTGGTACTTCTTGTAGAAAGCAACAACTAGATCTTCCCATGTGTGAATGTGGGAATTCTCTAATTGATAGAACCATTCAAGTTGAGTACCCTCTAGACTCTCTTGGAAGAAATGGACCCAGAGCTTCTGATCAGTGGTGTATGGTTGAATCTTGCGTACATAAGATCTCAGATGCATCTTAGGAAAAGATATCCCATCATACTTGGTAAACGCAGGAATCTTGAATTTCGGTGGGATGACCATTCCAGAAACCAATCCCATTTCTTCAAAGTCCAAACCAGGTACTCTCTGGATTTCCATGGCATTGAGACGATCCTCCAACTGTTTGTATTTGTCGTCCGCAGGAGGATACTGCTCTTCAATGCAGTCAGCTTCTTCTTCGTTAGACCCAAACTGTGTTCCCATTCTTTTGTCAGATTTCCCCTCTCAGTTGACGGAGTTGCGAAATCTAGATCCTGCTTTGCGGGTCCTTTGAACCTCCTTCCGAAGTTCAGAACACCCACTGATTTATTTGTCTTTTTCTTCTTGTCTTTGAGAAGGATAGTCTTCAGGTCCTCTTTCTCTTTAGCTAAAGTCAGGAACATATGTTGGAATTGAGCATTTTGTGCTTGAAGATCCTTCACCGTTTGTTCCATATCTATCTTACTGAAATAAACTGTAAAAGGATAAGGAAACTTGTGTGGGAGAAACCTTTCATGATAGGATGCATGGTATGTGGATGCATGTTTTCAAGGATCTCGCGGGGTAAACACAAGAAGATGTTAGAATTTTAATTTTGCTCACACCTTTGATTGGAGAAATTCGTATCGGTGGATGTCCTTCCACGAGAATCAAGCTTGCCATGTCAAGCGGGTCATAGCCCCTGACTCAAGTTGTTGTACTTTGATCTTTGATGGTGTTTGGTTAGAGGAAAATAAATCCTCTTGCTCCTTGATGGACGTATGGTTCAACGTGACCCTGCATCATAGGCCGTTGAGATCCTTGAAATGGTTTTTGAAAATGCTATGTTATGATGTCATGATGTTATGTACAAATATGCAAAGAAAGTAAGTCGTTATGTACACAATGGAAACAAGTCCTTAGGTTTAGGCTTTCATGGAGTTTGTAGGTAAGTACCCTCTTGAAGTTTAGTTGGCTCAACCTATCCTAGAAAGTAATCGAGTTCTAGGGGATTTCAATATCACTGATCTTTATCACAAGTTTCGTTCTGATTGATAACTGACTTGCCGCCAAACAAAACTCAGGATTCAAATCTCAATGAGTGTAGTATCGAGTATCAACCGACTTAGGACTACACCAAAGACGGCTATCTCACTACTTCCTAATGGCCAAGTTATTAATTTAAGGTTCTAAGGTCAGTTAGTACTTCATGACACCACACAGCAGCCCCGTATTCTTCTTGACTACTCAAGGGCTACGGGTACCAACAAATGTGTCACACTAACATAGCTATTACTTCAACCATGTCGATATACTCCGCACAGTTTCCACAATCTATTGCTACTTACCTAAAAGGTATCCCATATCCGGGTAGAGGATCAAAACAAATCCAAACAAGGAACCATTATGTAAAGCAAGCAAGTCAAACAAAGAAAGCCAGTAAAGGTGATCTAGCCCTAAGGTAACCCCACTTTTAAGTAATCCTCAGCAGTGTCGCTAGTTCTGTAATACGGTGAGAGAACTGACTTGGGTGTTTTGAGTTTAATCGCATTTGTTACGGATAGAAAGAGTCGCCACTGACTTTTCTTTTATCCAATAAGGAAAGGTTGAAAAGAACAAGAAATACCTTTTGAGATGTTTTCTTGAGTTCAGGGGGTAGGTTATGAAAATGGAAGGTGTTAGCATCCTTTTCATCCGTAGTTATCTACGGGATCTTAGTTGCTTGCTAGATCACCTGCTTTTGTTTAAAAATGTGATTGTGGTGTGGGTTTGAAAGTATTTTGAAAACATCTTTGAAATTATTTTCGTCTCTATAAGAATGCGTACAAAGTGTTGGTTTCAAAAATAGTTCAAGAGGTGTTTGTGGAAGATGTTTTTTAAAAGTGATTTTGAAAAGTGCCTTTGTAATGATTCTCGTCTCTATAAGAATGCGTACAAAGTGTTTTAACTTTTGAAAATGTTTCAATTGAAAGTGTTAGTGTGGAAAATGTTTTTGTTGTGAGCAAGCGAGCAACTATGAGCATCCTACCTCCTCAAAAGGTCTAACGTTCTTTTCCTCCTCCTTTAGATGTTGCTATCTTACCATTAATTGATAAGAAGCCCCATCGTTGGATGTGAAGGGACGGGCGTGAATCGTTTGTATAGTCATAGAAGGCAACCTATGAGACATTTTAGAAATGTCGTTTAGGGACTAGATCGTTTACCGAAGGCAACATCGAGGGTCATTGAGGGGCTATGATATTTTATCGAGGGTCTTTGTTAAGAAGCCCATATTCGAGGGACATGACTATTTTTCTGAGGCAACAAATGAGATTACCCTAGAGGTGCATGTGTGTGAATAATGCGTTTGATTTGCATGAATTTAGTCTTTGATTAGGGTGGTCTACTTGTTGGCTTTATCTTGCCATACACCCTAATTACTAACATTTGTATAAAGCAATAAAAATGCAGAAAATAAATATCCTACATTATTACAACCATAATGAAAATCAATAAAATGTAAAGACAAAACAAAATAAAAGAAGGGAAGATAAGCTTTTTGATTCAGGCAGTAACACCCTTCGATTCTGCTCTTCCTAGCTTCCTTCTATTTGGCTTGGAAAATAGCATGTGCAGGGAGCCTTTGATTCTTCTTCCTGGTTGCTTCCTTCGATTGGGCCTGACAGTCAGTGTGAATGGATCCTTCAAATACGTCATTTTATGCTTCTTTCGAATGGCCTGGAAGTCAGTATGAATGGATCCTTCGATTACGTCATTTTCTTCTTCCTTCGAATGGCCTTGAAGTCAGTGTATGGCGAAGCCTAAGGCCACACTCTTTGCTCTGCTTGCAACTGTGAAGCAGCTAAGGATGAAGCCTAAAGATTCGATTCACACCTCATTCCTCGTGTTTTCTTTCGTTTGGGATTTTAATAGCAAATGGTCTGAGGCCATGCTAATATTGTCTCATGGCCAGGTTAGTTCTTAAAAACGTTTGATAAACCAAGAAACAAAACTAAAAGGATAGCAATGAAAACAAACTGAAAAGGTGGAAACCAAAAGGAAACAAATGTTATGTACATGTTTAAAATGAAAAGTTTAAGGTCAAGAGGACTTACCTTGCTTGACGTTGGAATGTAAGTGTTGGACCTTGAGCTGCTGCCCTGGGTGCTTCTGGATTTGAAGGAAAGAAACAAGTGTGGTGTTTCTTGGAATGGATTCGAAGGTCAAGGAGAGTGGGGTTGTGCTTGTTATTTCTGGATTCGAAGGAGAATAATAGGTGTGGTGTTCCTTCTATGGATTCGGAAGAAAAACAAAGCGTGGGGGTTGCTCTTGGATTCGAAAGGGAAAAGAAACGTGTGTTGTGCTTCTAGTGTTGGATTCGAAAGGGACAGGAACAAAGGTATGGTCTTTTGATTCTGGGTTTGAGGATTTGTTAAGTGTTTGATGATTTTTCACACACTCAAAGTTTCTCCAGTTATCAAAAGCCTCTGGATATGTTGTCCATCCCCTAGACATGTTATGGAGCCTCTTATTTATAGATGAAGTTGGCTGAGGTTTAGGAGGGAAAACAAAAGAATTTGAACAAATTGAGTATGCTGTTTTTGTAGCTTTCGAGATGCAGTGTTTGTATGCCAATTTGGTGCATGAATAGGGGCAGCATTGCAGGACTGTTGTGCAGCAATTTTGGCGCGTTGTGGCCAGTGCATCAGGCTTGGACCTGCAGCAAGCATCTTTGAATATTTTACCTCATAGGTCCAACCTTGGACCAGACTCCTCTTCAGACAGTAATATTTATTTCCAATCAAAGTGTCCTTCGAATGGGGAAAATATATGTCCTTCGAATGGACTATGTGCCTGTCCTTCAAATGCACTAGCTTGTGTGTCCTTTGAAAAGGGCAACCCATATATGTCAATGCATGTCCTTAGAATGGGACACTCAGGCATGTCATAGTGTCCTTCGAATGGGCCACCAAGGTGTGTCATAGTGTCCTTCGAATGGGCCACCAAGGTGTGTGTCATGGTGTAGAAATTATGTTAAATATTTTCAAGGGTGGAATCGAAACTCATATACAGGAGGCCCCTTGCTTTGTGAGCGCTAGCATGAAGGAAAATTTTTGCCTTGTGAATTTGGCAGACATGCAAAACCATTGGCTTCTGAGTCGAAGTATAGTTGCAGGAGGCTTTTGCCTTTTGGATTAAAGGACATCAATAGGAGGCTTTTCCTCTTTGAATCGAATGAGGCTACAAGAGGATCTTCCCCTTTGGATCAAAGGACATCAACAAGATGCTTTTCCTCTTTGAATTGAAGGAGGCTACAGGAGGCTCTTTGCCTTGTGCCTGTTGGCCTGGTGGAAGCCTCTTGATTTGAAGCATGTAAGAAGGAAGCTATTTCTCAATCGAAGGTTGTATGCAACTAGCCGTTACTTTGTGAATCAAAGCAAGCATGGAGGGAATTATTTTTCCAATCAAAATAGGTATGCAAGCATCAAATGTCCAATCGAAGCAGGCATGCATGCCACCATTGCATTGTGAACCATGTGAGGCCAATGGTGCAATCGAAGCTTGCATGCAAGAGGTCATTGCTTCGTGGATCGAAGGAGGCACAAAGGATGGATCGAAGGAGGCATGAAGGAGATCATAGTCCAATCGAAGCAAGGGAAATCGAAGCCTTGTGAATCGAAGCCTTGTGAATCAAAGTAAACTTTATTTTTCTCCAATTTTGTCAAAAGATTATTTTTATCTTCTTTGCCCCTTTTTTGACAGTTTCCTCTTTAACATGATGCTGGAAAATCCAATTGTACTTATGCAAGCTTGAATTTTGAGAATCGTTGTGAGGAAATTCCTTGAGAAAAGAGAGGGAAAATTATGCGGTACAATACAACCCCTTTCTCTTTAGTCTATGGCATGGAAGGCGTCCTACCTGTCGAAGTTCAGATTCCTTCCTTAAGGATTATGAAAGAAGCCGACTAGGGCTAAGACGAATGGATTCAGACTAGGTTGGATCCGTTGAACTTGATTGATGAAAAGAGGCTCGCTGCTGTTTGTCATGGTCAAATGTATCAAAAGCGTATCATCAAGGCATTCAACAAAAAGATCAAACCTCGAGTATACTAGGATGGAGAATTAGTAATAAAGCGCATCATTTTACCACAAGGCGATCCCAGGGGAAAATGGACTACCACTTACAAAGGGCCTTTTGTTGTCAAGAAAGTATTCTCTGGCGGTGCTATGATGCTAACCACTATGGACAGTGAAGATTTCCCGCATCCTGTGAACATGGACACAGTAAAAAAATACTACGCATAAAAAATAACCCGCTAGGTTGACATACCTAGGAAAAAGTAAGGGCATCCCGGAGAACCAAAAGGGTTCGGGAAAAAATTATGGATATATACAAAAGATTATACACCCGGCAAGTCGAAAACCTGAAAGGGCGGCTTCGGAAAAAATGGGTGTCCTGGTGGACTAAAATCCCCAAAGGGCAGTCCAAGAAAAAGTTAAGGATTAAAGCGTACGACTATGTCCCGTCAGATCACTACAACCAACTTTATTACCAAGGCTAAAAGTTCAAAAGGTACGAGATCAATTCAATTAACTTCTTTCAACGAAAAGAGATGATATTCGAAGACATAGGGGAAATGGCGGAGTTGGAACCCAATGAGATAACTTCCACATGGCTATACATTTTGTTTTCGCTTTATATTCTTTTCATTTTTCGAAGACTTCCTCTTACTAGGATTTTTGTCTCCCTGTACAAAAACACCTATTTTTAGGAAAATTATCAAGACAAATATACTCTGATGTAGAAACTTCTTGTTTTTCTATTTTGAGTGCAAACATGTCCAATGACTAAAATTGAATGAACATATGCATATGAACATGATTAACTGTTAATAAATGTACGCACAAGAACCATAATAAGCATTTACTCAAGGATGTGGGATATCCCCACATGATTAATTCATTGAGATTAACCCCCACAAAGTGAAGTCGTACATTCTCCAGAGTACCAATCGAAATATTCCCTGGAAATTTTATTCCCCAGCCAAGTTTGGACTTCCAAAACTGAAAAGAAACCTTGCAAAAAGTTCTACACCAAAAGAATTCATATCCCCAGTGAGGTCACCAGAATACTTTCCTCAATAGGGTTTATTTCCCCAATAGATTACAATCTCCCCAGTTTGAGTTTATTCCTCAGACTACTACAGATCAACTAACAAAATTCCTTTTCCCAATGGAGTTGATACTATCTCAAGAAAGTTGCTACGAAGCCTGAAATCTGAAAAGATAACAATTAACGTCATCCTCCCCCTGACAAGTCGAAGGTTTAGTCATCTATTTTATTCCCAGTCAGGGCATATAAGAATCAAATTCCTCAGTAGATAAATGTACAACCAAAGTTCCTGAACCCTACTTCCCAAGCAGAAACCAACATTCCATGCAGAGTTTCCTCAAACAAACAAACAAGAAATCATAGCGGAAGCATTCTAAACAAGGTTGAAGATACACATACTCTTCATCTCCAGTGGCAGTCCGAGATTTAGCTTCCCAAAACTCCTCAACAGTTGTCAGGGATTTATTTTCCCAAACTAAGATACATTTCAACAACATTCATACACCATGACATATGCATACAAAACACATATAGCACAATCTCATTTATTTTGAGAACATCATTACAAAATGCATGCATAATGACATTGCATACAACTAACTCTTTACCTTTTCATGAAAAGATCAATCAACAGATGCATGTCATCAACCATCTACGAATATCTCCAGAGGCTAAAATCTGACAAATATTTCCATCAAAGATTTATCCCAGGGAGTCATTCTAAAGAATATCTCTCCGAGACAAAATCAAGCTTGGATTCCTCCTTTTACCTGTTGATGTAGTAGTCGTTAAAGATTCCTTCATTATCTGTTCAAGTAGTAGTCGTCAGAGATTCCTTCATTACATGTTGAAGTAGTAGTCGTCAGAGATTCCTTCATTACATGTTGAAGTAGTAGTTGTCAGAGATTCCTTCATTACTTGTTGAATTAGTATTCTTCAAAGATTCCTTCATTACTTGTTGAAGTATTAGTCGTCAAAGATTCCTTCATTACCTGTTGAAGTAGTAGTCGTCAAAGATTCCTTCATTACCTATTGAAGTAGTGGTCGTCAATATTCCTTCATTACCTGTTGAAGTAGTAGTCGTCAGATATTCCTTCATTACTTGTTGAAGTAGTAGTCGTCAGAGATTACTTCATTATCTGATGAAGCAATAGTCGTTAGAGATTCCTTCATTACCTATTGAAGTAGTAGTCATCAGAGATTCCTTCATTATACGTTAAAATAATAATCACAATCAAGCTTTATACTTACCAACAATCATCTTGGATGGCATATATAAGCCCATCTCCAATAACTCTTTATCATCTCTCCAAATGACATCTTTAAGCCCATTCCTGACACAATCGATCAACATCATTACTTCATACACCAAGCGAGTGAAAATAGCTGGGCACTCTAGTGTTACATCATCTTCTGGCTGCAAGTCATGAATGGCGGACCTGCCAATCTAACTATTTAGGATTAAGAAGATTGAACAGGGGAAGTTTTTGTACCCCAAAATTTTCCCTCTCTTTTCTCAATACATTTCTCACAAGATCTTCAATGGCTCAAAATTGCACAAGTTGTGACTAGGTCAAACCATCTCCTAAACACTTATGCCTCAAATTAGGGTTTTGATTTTCACGAGGATAATTGGACTTTAATGTCTCAAATGACCTTCATGGATCATTATAGACCTCCAATAATACTCCTGTAAAGTTTCAAGTCTTGAATCACAATTTTGCTCAGTCAATTGACCAGATAACTGAAAATTAACTATATTGGGTAAAAAGTCAACTATGGTCAACCTACTGTCAAACTTCACTATTTTTTGCCAACATCAACATTTTAAAGTCCTATTCATAATTTGATCAAGTATTGATCACAATCCCTCAAGAAAAGCACTCAATTTACCAAAAGGGCAAAATAGTCAAAATTAGTGGTTTGATTGCAATTGACTGATCAATGACTTTTTACCTAATACATGATCTAATGGCTTGAAGCATAATCTAAAGGATTCAATTAAAACATGATTGACCTAATTTCATGGTCCAAAACATTCCTCAAGATCAATGGATTGATAGTTGAAAGTTGATCAATTGATGAAAAGTCAACTGATACACAAAAAGTCAACCATTGACTTTTTGGTCAAGATTTGATTTCAAACATCACAATTCACCAAGATATTCAAAAATATGAAGCTTGATCATCAATAAATCAATAAATTCAAAAGTCAATTTGAAAAGTCAAACTTTTCAAGACTTAGAAAAATTTCTAATTGTTTTAAGCATGATAATTTCATAACTTCATGACATTTTTTCACCAAGATGTAAGATGATTTAAAGAAAACTTTCAACATGAAATTTGTAGATCTTGATGATATATACAAATTTTCTTTACTTATAAATTCCTAGAAATGCTTATATTTTTAATTATGAATTCATGAAGTCATGTACTTCTTCTTAAACACTTAGTGAAATTTTGACCTAGTTTAGGAAGATTTTTGACCTAACGTCTTGGCCAATTTTCACCAAGATCCAAGAGGATTTTGTCACAATGGCCAACTTGGAAGTTGTAGATAATGTTCCAAGCTTTTCAAAATGTCAAAGAACTCAATGAGATCATTTTTGATCTAAGAGAATCGAAGGCAAGAAGTTAGACATTCATTCTTGAATTATAGGTCATTTTTATGATGAACAAGAATTCAAATCTCATAGCCATGCTGCATAATCTTGATTTGCATGCTTCAAACTTGTGTTTCACTCCATATTTAATTTTTTTCACAATTTATTGAGCCATTATCCAAGTGTTTGAGTTATTACCCAAATCAAATTGCCATTTAGGGAAGAAAGTTCACACTTTCATTTTGGAAAAGTGACTTTAATCACAAAGTCCACTCTCCTTGAGCTTTGTATTTATTATTTATTCATAAGAATCCTCTTTAAACTCAGAACAAGCATGTTTAAAGTGGATATCCACCCTACTTTTCCTTGAAACCATGTTTGTCTAAGCTTGCTTCAAAAACAAGTCAAAATCCATAACATGTGATTTTGTACTTCTGACTTCTCCAAGCTTCCAAACCCTTTGCCTATAAATTTAACCTTCAATTACAAGCATACACAAAAAAAGGAACAAGCATCGAAACTCCCTCAAACTCACTCAAACCAAAAATTGCACAAAAAACTCCATTTTTACCACAGTTTTGACCTTGAACATCCATCTCTCATTTCCCTCACGCGTTTCAATTTCAAGGTAAGTTTTCTTGAATTTGAACTCTTCAAACAAGCATCATTAGTGGTTCATTTGTGAAGATAAAATGTAGATATCATTTCTCTGAAGCTAACCATATGCTTACTTTTCATTTTCATTAACCATGTGTTGAGAATTATAGAACTGAAAATCCAGAAAAGTTAGGTTTTGTTTTGGGGCCAAACAAAATTCTCACTCATCTTTGATTTATAGTTTATGAAATTTATATGGATGAATTTGTGTTGAAAAATAGAGCAAGTTTCATGTTTACATTTTCTGATTTGTTTGATAAATATGGAAGAAGAAGTTGGCGCAAGGTTAGGGATGAAGTGCAAAACTGAATTATATATGTAACAAAAAAATGTTAGAAGTAAAACCGTAGCATGAGTCAATGCTTATCTCATATGAGTCGACTCATGTTAGTCACAAAACATGGGATGAGTCAATATAATGCATTATGTATCAATACATATTGTTATCAAGACATATTTCAGAGAGACAAAATGTGTATGCGTCGATGAAAAACATGAATGTGTCGATGAAACTAAGAAATGAGTCGATGAAACATTATGTATCGATACATACTGAGTTGGTTTTGATTTCCAAAAATTAGAAGTGATATATATCGATGCATAAGTGCATGTGTTGATGCATAAAGGTTTTTAAAAACAGTTTTCCTTTCTTTTTACATTATTTTTATATTTTTTATATATATTTTTTATTCATTATTCAATATGGTTGTAATAGTAATTAGGTTTTACTTGATTTCATTCCCCATTTGTAAATTGTATCTCCATCCCCTAAATGATGTAATAGCGTAGAACTTTAAATTTTCGCAATTTGTCGCTTTCAATATTATTGCTAATAATTAGGGCTTGTATGGAATGACATAAAATCAATAAGTAGACAACATTAATTCAAGACAAAAGGCATGAAAACAAAACACTTTGCACACTTTCACCTCTAGGGTTAACCCACACTTGTTGCCTCGAATAAAAACAGTCATGTCCCTCGAACGTGGGATACTTTAGCAAAGACCCTCGATTACAAGATTGTAGTCCCTCATTGAGCCTTCAATGTTGCCTTCGGTAAAACGATCTTAGTCCCTTACGACAAGTTGCTAAGGTATCCTACAATGTTTCCTTCTATGACTGTACGGTGACCCACACCTGTCCCTTAACATCCAATGACAGGCTTCTTGCCAATCAATGGTAAGATAGCAATATCTAAAGGAGGAGGTAATGAACATAGACTTTTTGAGTAGGTAGAACGTTCATAGTTTCTTGCTCACAATATTTCAAAACACCTTTCAAACACATCAACACTTTCCATGAAATATTTTCAAAAGTCAACACTTTGTATACATTTTCGCCGAAACGAGAATCATTACAAAGTTCGCCTAAACAAAGGCACTTTTCAAAAATACTTTCAAAAATAAAATCACAAGCACATTTACAAAGCATTTCAAAAGTGAACTAGTAACTAAGAGCCCGTAAATAAATACGGATGAAAAGGGTTCTAACACCTTTCCTTTTCAAAACCTACCCCTCAAGAAAATATCTCAAAAGGTCTTTCCTGTTTTTTTCACACTTTCCTTTATTGGATAAAATAAAAGTCGGTGGCGACTCTTGCTGTCCACAACAATTGCGATAAAACACAAAACACCTAAGTCAGTTCCCCCACCATATTACATACGCCATTGAGGAATGTTGGCGGTGGGCGGCGTTTCTGTAGTTTAGAATTGTCGGAGCAGCTGTGGAATCTCCCCGGGCACATCATGATGTGTTGTAGACGTCCCCTTAGAACTTAGGGATTTTTCTATAACTTCTGCCTGTTTATGCACCTTAGTGAGGGCTCTGGTCAGGGACACGATCCTCGTTTTTTAGAGCCCTTTCGCTTGATTAGTGGTGGAAGAGTGGTTCTGGCATTGATGTCGAACTCATCTTTTTCCTCTGCTTTTCTAGTGCTATGGCTGACAACGCCTGAGTCAATCTCTCGAGTGATTCTACACAATCTTCGAGATGTTCCTTAGACAAGACGAGTAGCTCGTCGAGCATCCTGGAGATTTTTGGGGATGTACAGAATCAATCAGAGCAGCAAACGGGGGGAGTCGATATGGAGATGACCTCTGTCGATTAAGGTTGCATGTTTCCCCCCGGGGACGAGGAGGATCCACAGGCTTGGGTCGTGAACGATCCTTGGGAATGGCCTTCGTATTTCTTTGAGTATCGGGGGGATGTTTTTATAGATGTGTATACTCACGAGGAGGGGAACCAAGGAGAATGGTCGTTATACATCCCCAAGAAAGAGATCAGAATCTACTCGAAATACGATAGGAGGCAGATTCTTATGTACGATAGCAGGCACCTGGGCGTGGCTCCCTCCCAATTGCACCCGAACGACATCGCATTCATGCGAGCGTTCGAAATAGTTTGTGATTACTTGAAGATAGGGGCCACCATTCCCTTGTTCTTCCACTGCTTCCACCTCTAGAGGAGCAAGGTCAACAGTAAATAGGGATGGGTTTCTCTAAAGCAAGGCAACGGGAAGCTATTCAAACCTTATTTGGAGTTCGTCCGCCACTTCAACGACAAATACATATTGGTGAAACCTTCTTCGAGCAAGGGGATGTTGAACGTCTTCAGAATCGTGTCGGTGCACAACGAGGATGGTACTCCCCGTCTGAACGAGCTCGGAGACCCCGTTGTAAAACTGGTTTACAAATTCCCGTTCTAGTGGACGAGGAAGAATTTTGATAGTGAATTGGGCTCCTATGTATGGATGGAGGGGGATCTCAGAGCCGAGGACCTAGAGAACTTCGCTGTCTTGAGTGTGTTAGTGGCTCAGATCCCTCCTGTTCAACGGATCGGCATGGGAGGCAGGTCAGTGATCGATAAGAACAGGGAACCTATATACGAGTGGGGCCTCATGGTCGTTAAAAAGCTCCTCGGGAGTGAAGAACCCATTAAATATTTGGGTATATATATGTTCTACATAGTAGTATGTGGTTGTCATTTATTTGACTCCTTGATTACTAACTATGTTTCTTTTTGTTTGTTTTGCAGATAGCATAAATCCTGCACAGGAGCGCTTAGCCAAGACTCTTGCTGCAAGAGCAAGGAGGGCTCAAAAGGATGCACATACTGGATCGGGTGCCACTCTTGCCTCGGGTTCTGGAAACTCGTCATTAACCTAAGATATAGTCACTCTTTCTCCTGTTGTCATTTCCTCGAAAGCGAAGAGGCCGCGTCTTGAGGGGAGAATCGACTTGACTGGGGAAAACGGGAAGGGAACGTACGACCTACCCTCTTACTGGCTAGAAAATAATTTCTTCGAGGGTGAAACTCTTCGTCTTCCCCGGGAAGAATTCCTTCATCTTGAGGGAATGGGCCATCCGGAGAAGAGGGCGATGCTGGCACAAGATGCCATCCGTTTGATGTGGATCTTGGAGATGGCGGTCGCCTATACCTAGGGAAGTTCCTCTCAGGAAGCTGAGATGAAGAATCTTTGGGCCAAGCTGGGTGCGAGCGAGAAGGTCCAGGTCGAGGAGGAAAAAGCTCTGAAGCTGTCTGACGAAGAATTAGGGAGGCTCTCCGAGGAACGCAGGGTCCTTTTGCTCGAGAAGAAAGGCCTTGAGGAAAATATGGCAACCCTGACTGCTGAGATTAATCTCGTTGAAGACGAGCCGTAGAACATCAAAGATCTAAAGACTCGAGCCAAGCTTGTTGCTCGTTTTCAGTTGGCTGTGGACGATGCTCAGGCTACTTCGAAGGGGAGCTTCGAAAATGATGTAAAGCAGATACACGTGTTGAAACTTGGTGTCGAGCTCAACACCTCAGGAATGGGGATCAACTATTACGTGGTTGTCGGTAATATTCCGATCCCCAACTATCTCAAGGAGTTCGTCGCTCAGCCGGCTGGGGCTCCTATCCAACTATCGCTCATTGCTGAAGAAGAAGTTGAAGGGTGATTATTCTATTTATTCCCGCCTGTGAGCTGTATTGTTGTATTTTTGTTTCTTTGGGCTTTTGCCTGTTTATGTAATTTTTGAAAAAATTTTGGTCTATAGCCACAAATTTATTCTTTTTGGATGGGGCGTTAAAAGCCTCTTTGTTGTAATATTCACACACTAGCGGCCCAAGTGGTCGTTTCCTTTAGTTTTCTGGCCAATGGTTATTTGTTTTGAATATTTAACTTGTGTTGCTTGCATGTTCGTTGATAAACTCGCCCATTTAGGATGTTTTTTAATTTGCTAAGACTTTGTAGTGAGGATTTACTCGTTTTAGTTCATATGTTTCTCTATGGGGAAACTGATCAAACAACCAACGTGTATACCGGGTGCGGGCCAGAACCCAAGTCTCCTTTCGAGGGACCCGGGTTCGGAGGCGTGAACTTCCCATCGTGAGTCGGGCGTTCTACCATCATGGAACAAGGGATTTGGAGCTCGATTAATTTATCCATGTTGGGATGAAGGTGCGCTTGTTATAAGAGCGGAGCTTCACCCTTTCTGAATATTTTGGATGTTATGCTTATGCCTAGACATGTAAGCATGGTCGAGCTGGGTGAGTTTATCTTGTCGACCAAACTCTCCGAATGATCAATGTCTTTAACTGTAATATTGTTTTACCTTTTCAACGTTCCATTATCGAACGAGCTTCTCCCCTTGTAAGTTTTCTAGTAAATACGCTCCAATCCCCATTTTCGCATAGACGCGGTAGGGACCTTCCCAATTTGCTTGGAGCTTGCCCTTGCGAGATTCTTTGCGATTTATATTCAAGACAAGACTGCCGACCTTGAACTCTCGTCGTATGACTTTGGCATCGTAGCGCATGGCTATCTTTTATTTGAGTGAGGCCTCTCGTAGGGCCGCTCCTGTTCTAATTTCTTCTACGAGATCTAATTCCTCTCGAAGAGTGACGTCATTCATTTCCTCGTCTGGAGGAGCCTCGATTCGTCTAGAAGGTTCTTCGATCTCCACGTGAATGACGGCCTTTATTCTGTAAGCTAGTCGGAAAGGGGTCTCCCCGGTTGATGAATATGCAGTTGTTCGGTATCCCTATAATACATTGTGTAACTCTTCGACTCATCTTTTCTTGGTTTCATCCAATCTTTGCTTGAGGCCCCTAAGTATTATTCTGTTTGCAGTTTCAGCTTGACCGTTAGTCTGGGGATGCTCGACAGAGGCGAAGTGTTGGGTGGTGCCCAGTTTGGCGACGGATTCCTGAAAAGTGTGGTCTGTGAAATGAGTCCCATTTCCAGTGACTATTACTTGTGGGATGCCAAACCGAGTGAGGATGTTTCTTTTGTAGAAGAGGAGGATGTTTTGGGCGATGATTTTGGCCAAAGCTTCAGCCTCTATCTATTTGGTGAAGTAGTCGACCGCTATGATTAGATATTTATTCTGATTGGTTCATACCACGAATGGACCGATGAGATCCAATCCCCACCAGGAGAAGGGCCATGGAGAGGAGAGGGATTTAAGCTAAATGCATGTCTCTGTGTCATTGGCATTTATCGCATTTCTTTACGTGCTCTTTTGCATCGCGCTGCATGGTGGGAAAATAATATCCTGCTCGTAAAGCTTTTCTCGCCGGGAATCTCCCACCTAGGTGTTGGTTGCCGATGCCCTCGTGGATTTCGAGTAAGGCACGATCAGCCCAGCTTCGGCCGACGCATTTGAGAAGGGGAATGGAAAATCCTTTAATATAAAGTTTACCCTCAACCAAAATGTATGAGCAAGCTCTTCGCGTGACAACGACCGCTTCTTTCGGGTCGTCGGGGAGTTTTCCTTTAGTGAGGTAATCGTGTATGGGGGTCATCCAGCAATCGCGGTCCCCAATGGAGAACACTTATAAGGTATATCATGGCTTTTGGGTGCTCGGTCGAGGAAGTATTTCCTGTATCACCGACTTATTCCCTCCTTTTCTCTTCGTGCTTGCCAACTTAGATAAGATATCTGCGAGAGCATATGCTCGCGGGGAATATGTTGTACGTCCACAGATTTAAATTTATTTTTACTCTCCTGGACCAGGGCCCAATATTTAGTGAGTTGGTTTTTTTTGACATGATATTCGCCTCAGACTTGAGAAGCGACTAGTTGAGAGTCGGTGAAGATTTTTACTTCCTCGGCTCCCAGATCTTCGGCCAGTCGTAAGCCCGGGAGGAACGCCTCGTATTCGGCATGAGTGTTGGAGGTCATAAAAGATAGAGAGATGGAGACCTCTATTAGGGTCCCTTACTGATTTTCCAATATGATGCCAGCGCCGCTTCTAGTCGAACTGGAGGCGTCATCGACGAGGATCGTCCAGCAACGTGATCCGTCAGGATATGCGGGCGAGGTCATTTCAGCTACGAATTTGGCCAAGTGTTGTACCCCAAAATTTGCCCTCTCAATTTTCAAGGCATCTCTCACAATGATTCTCAAAATTCAAGCTTGCACAAGTACATTGGGATTTTCCAGCACCAGAATTAAGAGGAAGCTGTCAAAAATGGAGAAAACAGATAAAAATAACATTTTGACGAATTTGGAGGAAAATAGGTCTCCTTCGATTCAGCCCCCTTCGATTGGACTTTGCACCTCCTTCGATTGCTCAAAAGTTGCTGCTCGCGTGCCTCTTTCGTCTGGGCATGTGACTTCAAATAGGTATCCTTCGATTCAGAAGGAAATGATCTTCATACGAGCTTCAATTGAGTTTTTGTTTCCCTTTGAAACAGTGTCCTTCGACTCAGGAATGTCCTTCGACTCAGGAATGTCCTTCGACTCAGGAATGTCCTTTGACTCAGGAAGTAAAGGCCTCCTTTTGGTTTTCTTCAATTCAAAAAGTCAATAATCTTCTGAAAGCTTCCTTCGATTCAGAAGTTAATAACCTTCTGAAAAAGGCCATTCGAAGAACACACAGTTGGTTCATTCGAAGGACACACAACTGGTGAAAACGAAAGATGTGTTATTCTAGTCTGGTCGAAAGGTGTAGAAAGATGGAGGATTTGACTCAAAAGATCAAGTTGAACAGTTAGACCCATAGGCTAGGCTACGTGTTTTCCCTTTTCAGGCCTCAAACCTATGACTCACCCTATACTTAATTGTTTATGCAAGCTAAAATAGGCCTTTACCCATTTGTTGTCCAAGACCACTTGCACTTAACAGCATAATACTACCTTTTAGAAAAGTTTGTCTTGAGCCTTGCGCCTGTTTTCCTTAAGAAGGAAGCAACCCATCCGAACCATTCATCTTGCTTTTATGGCACAAGTGGACATTTACTTTCCAGTTGAGCCTTATTTTATTATTTTTGCTCCCCAAGCTTCCCAAAAGCCTTTCTCTATAAATAGAGAGTTCATTTGCACAAAGAAGAGAGGATCTTTGGACCAGAGGAACGAATCCCCCAAATTTTCCCCAAACACAACAAGAAACTCTCAAGTTCATCAACACTTGAGAAATCGCAAAAAAATCCCAGAATCACATTCATCTCCTTCAATTCTGAAGAACAACCACACTTCAGTCTCCTTCGAAATCGAAGAAGCATCACACTTGCTTTTTCCCCTCTTTCGAACCCTGTGTCGAAGGCCTACCCTGGGTCTTTTCCTTCGAATCCAGAGGCATTCAAAGCAACCACTTCAAATTCCAGAACACGCTCCAACCTCCAGCAAGGTAAGTCATTTTTAACCTTTGTCCCTTCGTTTCCAGCATATCATGTAAATAAGTTTTCTTTTTCATTTAAAACATGTACATACTATTTTCTTCTTTTTGTTTTGTTTTCACTCTCTTAATATGTGTCATGGTTAATAATCTTCTTGGCTTTTGCTCTTGGTACATTTGAATACATTTTAAAGAACTAATCTAGCCCTAAGGTGATGTTGGCATGGCCTTGGGCCATGTTACCATTCATACTCAAATGAAAGAAATAGGAGACAGAAAAGTTAGAGACGAAGCCGCTGGCTTCCATACTAACCTTCAGGCTAAATGAAAGAGGCAGTCGAAAGGCACAACATGCGGGCCTCCAGGTCCCAGTCAAAAGGCACAACATGCTGGCCTTCAGGCCCCAATCAAAAGCCAAAATATGTTGGCTTCTATGTCCCAGTCGAAACTCATTCTTTCACCCCTTTTCAGGTAAGGTCGAAGGGGAAAAAAAAGGCAAAATCGAAGGGTTGTTGCCCTAAGTCGAAAGATCCATTTTTCTTTCTTTTACCTTATTTTTGCCTCTATATTTCCATGCAATTCAATATGGTTGTAATAGTGTATGATTTATTTAATTTGCGCTCTTTTATTACATTCACATAAATGTTAGTAATTAAGTGTGTATGGCAAGATAAAATCAACAAGTAGACAACCCAAAAATCAAAGACAAAATGCATGCAATCAAACACACTTGCACACATGCACCCTTAAGGAAATTCCACTTGTTGCCTTACAAAAATGACCATTTTATGCATGTGGGATGTCTTAGCACAAACAAATCGAAAAAGATTATAGTCCCTCGATGATGCTATCAAAAGTTGCCTTTCAAAATGATCTTAGTCCCTACAGAAAAAGTGCTAAGTCATTTCACAACATTGCTATCATGGTCATACGATGACACAACGCTTGTCCCTTCACATCCAACGATGGGGCTTCTTATCAAAACAATGGTAAGATAGCAACATCTAAAGGAGGAGGAAAAACACATCTAAAACCTTTTGAGTAGGTATATTACTTTTAGTTACTTGCTCAATTTCAAAGTAAACATCCTTGCTATTTTCAAAACCATCACATACACTTTAAAAACATCTTCAAAACACTTTCCAAACATTGAAATATTTTCAAAAGCTGAACATTTTGCATACATTCTTATGAACGAGAATCATTGCAAAGTTCGCCTAAACGATGGCACCTTTTCAAAATACTTTCAAAACCACACAAAAGCACAATTTTCAAACAAAAGCAAGTGATCTAACAAGTAACTAAGAGCCCATGGAAAACCATGGATGGAAAGGATGCTAATACCTTCCCTTTTCATAATCTACCCCCCGAACTCATGAAAACATCTCAAAAGGTCTTTTCTGTGCTTTTTCACCTTTCTTTATTGGATAAAAGAAACGTCGGTGGTGACTCTTGTAAATTGCAACATTTTGCAAACACAAACGCAAAACCCCAAGTCAGTCCTCCCACCCTATCACAGAATTGGCGACTCTACTGGGGAGTTGCTATCTAAAGTGGGGTTACCTTAGGGTTAGATCATATTTACTTGATTATATTGTTTGATTTGCTTGCTTTATATTTTGGTTCCTTGTTTGGGTTACTGTTAACAAATCCTACACCCGGATTTGGGGACACCTTTTAGGTAAGTAGCAATAAACTGTGAGGGAACTATGCAGGGTATACCGACACGGTTGAAGCAGTAGCTACGTTGATGTGGCACTTTTATTGGTACCGGTAACCCTTGAGTCAATCAAGGAGAGTACGGGGCGGCTGCGTGGTGTCATAAAGCATCAACTGACCTTAGAACCTTACTTGACCAACTTGGCCATTAGGACGTAACGAGATGACCGGCTTTGGTGCAGTCCGAAGTTGGTTGATACTCGATGCTACACTCATTGAGGTTGGACTCTTGAGTTTTGTTTGGTTGCGAGTCAATCGCTTATTGAACGAAACTTGGGGGAAATATCAGTGATATTAAGATCCCTTAGAACCCGGTTACTTTTAACTAGGACAGGTTGAGCCAACTAAAACTTCAAGAGGGTACTTACCTGAAATCCCATGCAAGCCTAAACCGAGGACTTGTTTGCTTTGTATATGCACTTGTACATAAACATCATAACATCATAAACATCATAAACATCACTAACCATTTCAAGGATTTTTTGGATTTATCTTTGTTCTGTTTTGTAGGACATGGCCTCCGCTCGTAGGAACACTATCCAAGTCAGTCTTGTGAGGGTACCTCCACAACTCAAGGATTTAGTATCAAGGGTCCCTGAAGATTCCCCGTTCACCAAAAGACATGGACGACTCCTTAATTTGGTTACCTCAAGTATTGAAGAAGAGATGATAAAGGTGCTTGTCCAATTCTTCGACCCTTTGCATCATTGCTTCACTTTTCCTGATTACCAACTTGTGCCCACTTTGGAGGAATTTTCTCAACTCGTAGGGATCCCTATTCTCAATCAGTTACCTTTCAATGGTATCGAAAGATACCCCAAACCTGAGGAAATTGCTTGAGCTCTACATTTGCAACCATCTGACATAGTAGCAAATTGGGTAACAAGGAGTGGTGTTAAAGGGTTACTAGAAAAGTTTTTGTTGGAGAAGGCTCAAGAGTGTTGGAATATTTTAGATCTACAAGCCTTTGAGGAAGTTCTGGATCTTCTCATCTATGGATTGGTACTATTTCCAAATCCTGACCAATTTATAGATGTGAATGCAATTAAGGTTTTTGTAGTTGTTTAGTTATTGGCTTGCATTTTTGGTAAAACCCAAGTGTGTATGTGTGAATGTCATGACTGATGTCATAACATTCTAGTTTAGTTTGTACTGATTCATTAGGTACCTTTGCAGAAAAATATTGTCATTCAGGTACTGATGTTTATAAGTGTGTATCTGAGCATTTTGCAAAATGATCACATTTTTCTAAATCAGTAGACAGGTTTTCTCAGATGTCATAACAAATGTTAAGACATCCTGTTCTGAACTAACAAGTATGCAGGTTGGTTAATTCTGAGTTTTTTCAGGAAAATAACTCAGTCTTTCCAGAACAGAATCCTGCGTTTTCTTTGGGTTAACCTAGCTCAACCCTAACCTGGTTAAAAGAGTCCTGTGACCTAGTCTTAAGGTCAAACGGAATTAACCCTAGGTTTTTGTGGAAACCCTAACTGGAGTTGCAGCTGCTATATATTCAACAGAGCTGCTGTTTTGCAAGGAATCCCTTTTTGGTCAGAAGATCATATGTAAACTATATAGGTTTAATTATTGTACTCCAAGCAATTATCATTGTGATAAGTGACTTGGAATAGGTTTTTAATTGTAAGGGTTGTGTAGCACTCAAAGCTTTGAAGCAAGAGTGTTTGAATGTTTCTTGACTAAAGCTGTGAAGCAGAGTCAAGTTAGTTGTGTGCATCACTCAAAGCTGTGAAGCAAGAGTGGTTGTGTTGCTTGATTAAAAAGTTGTGAAGCTTAATCAAGTGTATGTTTTTGAAGAGTGTCTTCATCAATTCATTAGTCAAATTGTTTTATGTATCACTGCTGTGATTGAGGGGGAGTGAGTAGGAACTCAGGTTTAAGTTGTACTTATATTGAAATTGCATTGGGTAGGTCTTAAGTGAAGGAGATAAACTGGTTGGTTTATTCCTGAATTAACATCTCTTATAGTGGATTTCCTCCCTGGCTTGGTAGCCCCCAGAGTAGGTGTTGTTGCACACTGAACTGGGTAAACAATTGACTGTGTTCTTTATTGTTTTTGTATTTACTGTCATATAGTAAGTCAGATACGGTGTCATAACATTGAACGTGACATTGAGTATCTGCAGCCAGAATTTCAATTGGCATCAGAGCAGGCACCCTGCCTGTATTACTGGGTGAGATCTAGGGATATCTCACCCATTCTGGATGGAACTAATTATGACTACTGGAAACCTCGTATGAGTGCCTTCTTAAAGTCTCTAGACAAAAAGGCTTGGAGAGCTGCTGAAAAAGGATGGATCCATCCCACCATAACTGAGAAAGATGGGACAATCAGTCTGAAGCCTGAGGAAGATTAGAGTAAAGAAGAAGATGAGTTAGCCCTGGGAAATTCCAAAGCTTTAAATGCCTTGTTCAATGGAATTGATAGAAACATTTTCAGACTAGTACATCAATATGAAATGGCCAAGGAAGTTTGGGACACTCTCAAAACTATTCATGAGGGCACTTCCAAAGTAAAAATGTCAAGGCTTCAGATGTTGACTACCAAGTTTGAGAATCTAAAAATGATGGAAGATGAAACCATTCATGAGTTTCACATGAACATCTTGGAGATTGCCAACACCTCAGGAGCACTGGGAGAAAAGATGTCAGAAGAAAAACTGGTGAGAAAGATTCTCAGATCCTTGCCTAAAAGATTTGCAATGAAGGTAACTGCCATAGAGGAAGCCCAGGACATCAGCAAGTTGAAAGTGGATGAACTTATTGGGTCTCTTCAGACTTTTGAGATGGGGATCACTGATAATGGTGACAAGAAGAACAAGAGCATGGCACTTGTGTCCAACACTGATGTTGAAGAAAATATTTCAGAAGCTATAGCCATGCTTGGAAGACAGTTCAACAAACTCATCAAAAGAATAGATCCAAAGTCAAGGTCTAATGTTCATAACATTCCCTCTGACATTGACAGTTCCAACAGAAGACCAAGGTCAGAAGAGAAGGGAAATCAAGGCAGAGGAATTCAATGCCATGGTTGTGAAGGATATGGGCATATTCGAGCTGAATGTCCTACCTTTCTTAAGAAACAAAAGAAAGGAATGACAGTTACTTGGTCTGACTGTGATTCAGAAAGTAATTCTGAAGAAGAATCTGCCAAATTAGTTATTGCTTTAACTGGTGTTTGTACCTCTGAAAGTGACATCAGTGATGAAGAGGTGACTTTTGAAGAACTGGCTGATACTTACAAGAAATTGTGTATCAGAAGTACTGAAGTCTGTGTGCAGAATGAGAAACAATCAAAACTCATCATCAAGCTGGAGGATGAAAAAAGGGCAAACCTTGAAACTATAAGTCATCTAGAAGGAGAAGTTCAATTGCTGAACTCACAACTGAATCAAATGACCAAATCTGTCAAGATGCTGACAAATGGAACAGACAAATTGGAAGAGATCCTTCAGGTTGGACAAAATATGGGAAATAAATCTGGACTAGGATTTATGGAAGCAAAGAAATCTGGTACTGGTAAGCAAATGTCAAAACAGATGTCTCAACACAACTCTCAACATCAGGAACAGAGACATATGAAGAAAAGGTACCAAAGATGGAGATGTCATAATTGTGGGAGATATGGCCACATAAAGCCCTTCTGCTTCAAATTGCATGGATACCCTAATCAGAACTCAGGTGTCAAACCTAAGTCTAAAAAGGTACCACATGCTCCTAAATGGAAGAAAAAGGCTACTGCCCTGATAGCCCACACTTCCCTGAGGGTCTCTGCAAAGGAAGACTGGTACTTTGACAGTGGATGTTCCAGACACATGACTGGAATCAAGAACCTCCTCAATAATGTTAAGCCTCACACCACCAGTTTTGCGACCTTTGGAGATGGTGCTAAAGGTGAAATCAAAGGAGTTGGTGATTTGGACTGCCCTGGAGTTCCAAGTCTGAATGAAGTACTGCTGGTAAAAGGGCTGACTGCTAATCTCATTAGTATCAGTCAATTGTGTGATCTAGGATTCAAGGTCAATTTCTCAAAATCTGAATGTCTTGTAATCAATGACAAACAAGAGATAGTAATGAAAGGAGTCAGATCCAAAGACAACTGTTACTTGTGGGAGCCTGAGAACACTAATTTCTCATTTGTGTGTTCCATTGCAAAAGAAGAAAAAGAGGTGAAACTGTGGCACCAAAAACTTGGCCATCTTCATCTAAGAGGTATGAAGAGGATTATCTCCTTGGAGGCAGTCAGAGGGATTCCAAGACTGCAAATTGATGAAGAAAGAGTTTGTGGTGAATGTCAGGTTGGTAAGCAGACTAGGATGTCACATCCAAATTCAAGACATCTGACCACCTCTAAGGTTCTAGAACTTCTTCATATGGATCTGATGGGACCAATGCAAGTAGAGAGTCTTGGTGGAAAAAGATATGCCTATGTGGTTGTGGATGATTTTTCCAGATTCACCTGGATTAATTTCATTAGGGAAAAATCTGATGTATTTGAAGTTTTTAAAGAATTGTGCAAAAGAATTCAAAGAGAAAAGGAAGGGTGTATTGTCAGAATCATAAGTGATCATGGCAAGGAATTTGAAAACAGCAAGTTTGATGATTTCTGTTCTTCAGAAGGAATTAGTCATGAATTTTCTTCTCCTATAACACCTCATCAAAATGGAGTTGTGGAAAAAAAAACAGGACCATACAGGAATCTGCCAGAGCAATGTTACATGCCAAAAGACATCCTATGTATTTTTGGGCTGAAGCTATGAATACAGCCTGCTATGTTCATAACAGGGTCACCTTGAGAAAGGGAACCTCATCCACCATATATGAACTCTAGAAAGGAAGAAAACCAACTGTGAAGTACTTCCATGTGTTTGGCAGCAAATGCTATATTCTGGCTGATCGTGAACAAATAAGAAAACTGGACCCTAAAAGTGATGAAGGCATATTTCTAGGATACTCCTCAAACAGCAGAGCTTATAGAGTATTCAATTCCAGAACCAAAGCCATGATGGAATCAATAAATGTTATAATTGATGACTATCATGAAGAAATAGATGTTCCTTGTACTGTTGAGACATTCTTTGAGACTTCAACCCAACATAATGATCTACCCAACTCCACCACAACAGAATCTGAATCAAAGGAAGCTAGCAAGATCCCTTCCATCAGAATTCAGAAGGATCATCCAAAAGAGCTCATCATAGGAGATCCCAACAGTGGAGTCATCACAAGATCTAGAGAAATCATCTCAAACTCTTGTTTTGTGTCCAAAATGGAACCAAGAAATGTCAAGGAAGCTTTAACTGATGAATACTGGATTGGTGCAATGCAAGATGAACTGAACCAATTCAAGCAACATGAAGTTTGGGAACTGGTTCCTAGACCTGAAGGAACTAACATCATTGGGACAAAATGGATATTCAAGAACAAGTCAGATGCTGAAGGAGTTGTCACCAGAAATAAGGCAAGACTTGTTGCTCAAGGATACACCCAGGTTGAAGGGGTTGATTTTGATGAAACCTTTGCACCTGTAGCCAGGCTGGAATCAATCAGACTCCTATTGTCAATTGCTTGTCTTCTGAAGTTCAAGTTATTTCAGATGGATGTGAAAAGTGCCTTTCTAAATGGGTACTTAAATGAGGAAGCTTATGTGGAACAACCTAAAGGCTTTGTGGATCCAACCCACCCTGATCATGTCTACAAATTGAGAAAAGCTCTATATGGCCTGAAACAAGCTCCTAGAGCATGGTATGACAGGTTAACAAAGTTTCTCTCAGACAAAGGCTACAGAAAAGGAGGCTTGGACAAAACTCTCTTTGTCAAAACTGAAGGAGGGAAGTTGATGGTTGCCCAAATATATGTTGATGACATAGTGTTTGGAGGAATGTCAGAACATATGGTTAAACACTTTGCTGACCAGATGCAGGCTGAATTCGAAATGAGTCTCATGGGAGAACTAACTTATTTTCTTGGACTGCAAGTCTCACAGATGGAGGACTCAATCTTCTTATCTCAAAGCAAGTATGCTAAGAACATTGTAAAGAAGTTTGGTATGGAGAATGCAAGTCACAAAAGGACTCCTGCTCCTACTCATCTAAAGCTTTCCAAAGATTCAAGTGGGGTTAAGGTGGATCAAAGTCTGTACAGAAGCATGATAGGAAGCTTGTTGTACTTAACTTCCAGCAGACCTGATATTGCCTTTGCAGTTGGAGTTTGTGCAAGATACCAAGCTGATCCCAAAGTCAGTCATATCAATCAAGTGAAGAGAATTTTGAAGTATGTAAGTGGAACTTACAACTATGGGTTGATGTATACTCATGGCTGTGAACCAGCTCTGACTGGCTACTGTGATGCTGATTGGGGTGGTAGTGCTGATGATAGAAAAAGCACCTCTGGAGGATGTTTCTTCTTGGGAAATAATCTGGTTTCCTGGTTCAGCAAGAAACACAATTGTGTGTCTCTTTCTACTGCTGAAGCTGAATACATTGCAGCTGGTAGTAGCTGCTCTCAAATGATCTGGATGAAACAGATGCTCACTGAGTATAATGTCACACAAGATGTTATGACATTGTACTGTGACAATCTGAGTACAATCAACATTTCCAAGAATCCCATTCAGCATAGTAGGACCAAACATATTGACATACGACATCACTTTATCAGAGACCTTGTAGAAGAGAAGACAATCAAATTGGAACATGTTGCCACTGAGCTACAGCTGGCTGACATTTTTACCAAGGCTCTGGATGCAAATCAATTTGAAAACTTGAGGGGTAAGTTGGGTATTTGCCAACATGAGGAATTGTAGCAATTAATTTTGCTTAAAACAAGGATTAAAGGAGTTATGCTTGTTCTGATTGGGTTAAAATTATATTTTCCCATTTCCTTCAATTCTTTTAAGAAGTTGAATAGACACTCCTTTTCTTCCTTCCCCTCTCGTCTCCTCATCAAAACCCTGTCTCTCAATCAGAATTTTCTCTTCAGTTGCTGTTGGTCTTCTAAGACTGTCAAAATGTCTCAAACACCATCATCATCCAATATGACTATTTCAACCTCTTCCTCTGATCAAGATTCTAGGACAATCTCTTCCTGTCTGGACTCTGAAGTCCTGGAGATCTCTTCTCGTAGAAAAGTGGGAACTAACCCCACCAAGGTCAAAGAGTTGAGAACAAGACATGCAGGAAAGTCCCAAGCTTCTGCCTCTGGTAATCCATCTCATCTTCTTCTTCAGTTCCCCCTGAAATTGCAAATAGGGAAGGGCCAGCCTATGTTAATCAAGCAATAGCAAAAATTGTTTCAAGAATTCTGAACGAGAACCACTCAGTTCCTGGCATTTCTGTTCCTTTGAATCAAGAAAGTTCAAATCCATATGTCTCTAAGGATGTTGAGACATCAGACAAAGAGAAGAATGCTGATATTGCTCACAAGAAAAGGAAGAAGCCCGAATCCTCTGAGTCTGATGACAGTGCTTAAAGGTTGGTTGCTGTTTGGTGGTGTTGCTGGTTCGTGCTGGTACCTGGTGGAGTTTGGAAGTGTGTTCAGTTCTTTTCTGCTGCTGCTCTTATTATTTTTTTGGATAACTGTATAATCTTTATGAACATGTATCTTTGGCCCATTTGTGGCTAAAGAGGGGGAGAATATTTTAGTACTTACTTAATTAGTACCTGCTTAATTAGTCATTCTATTTTTTCTGCAGTCATTTCTTTCTGCTGCTATCTATCTCTGATTGCTTAGGGTCTTTAGCCAAAAATCTGCCAAAGGGGGAGTTTGTAGTTGTTTAGTTATTGGCTTGCATTTTTGGTAAAACCCAAGTGTGTATGTGTGAATGTCATGACTGATGTCATAACATTCTAGTTTAGTTTGTACTGATTCATTAGGTACCTTTGCAGAAAAATATTGTCATTCAGGTACTGATGTTTATAAGTGTGTATCTGAGCATTTTGCAAAATGATCACATTTTTCTAAATCAGTCGACAAGTTTTCTCAGATGTCATAACAGATGTTAAGACATCCTGTTCTGAACTAACAAGTATGCAGGTTGGTTAATTCTGAGTTTTTTCAGGAAAATAACTCAGTCTTTCCAGAACAGAATCCTGCGTTTTCTTTGGGTTAACCTAGCTCAACCCTAACCTGGTTAAAAGAGTCATGTGACCTAGTCTTAAGGTCAAAGGGAATTAACCCTAGGTTTTTGTGGAAACCCTAACTGGAGTTGCAGCTGCTATATATTCAACAGAGCTGCTGTTTTGCAAGGAATCCCTTTTTGGTCAGAAGATCATATGTAAACTGTATAGGTTTAATTATTGTACTCCAACAAATTATCATTGTGATAAGTGACTTGGAATAGGTTTTTAATTGTAAGGGTTGTGTAACACTCAAAGCTTTGAAGCAAGAGTATTTGAATGTTTCTTGACTAAAGCTGTGAAGCAGAGTCAAGTTAGTTGTGTGCATCACTCAAAGCTGTGAAGCAAGAGTGGTTGTGTTGCTTGATTAAAAAGCTGTGAAGCTTAATCAAGTGTATGTTTTTGAAGAGTGTCTTCATCAATTCATTAGTTAAATTGTTTTACGTATCACTGCTGTGATTGAGGGGGGGTGAGTAGGAACTCAGGTTTAAGTTGTACTTAGATTGAAATTGTATTGGGTAGGTCTTAAGTGAAGGAGATAAACTGGTTGGTTTATTCCTGAATTAACATCTCTTATAGTGGATTTCCTCCCTGGCTTGGTAGCCTCCAGAGTAGGTGTTGTTGCACACTGAACTGGGTAAACAATTGACTGTGTTCTTTATTGTTTTTGTATTTATTGTCATATAGTAAGTCAGATACGGTGTCATAACATTGAACGTGACATTGAGTATCTGCAGCCAAAATTTCAGTTTTCATATTGCATTCTCTTCACTCTCGCACTTTGAAGAAAAGGGGGGCTTTGATGTGTTGCACTCCTATGTTGGCTAGGTGGTTTATTTCGCACCTACCTCGATCAGTGGTGAACAATGAACAAGGTATGAGATGGTCTAAAAGATTGATGTCACTTTCACATGCTGATATCTGTTGGTATTATCGCTCCTTAGAAGACATTACCATCATTGACCGCTGTGGGGAATTCCCTAATGTCCCTCTACTTGGCATTAGGGGAGGCATTACTTATAACCCGTGTTTAGCTTTGCGACAATTTGGATATGCTAGAAGAGATGGCCCTCATGAGGTACTCATCCAAGGAATTGCATTTGACTACGAAAGCGATACCCAAGGTTACCGTCAAAGATTTATACGAGCTTGGGGTATTGTTAACAAAGTTGATAGCAAGACATTGGGGCGTAAAAATTCCATTCCTTTGGAACCTTATCTTAAATGGGTAAGGATTCGCGCTCAAAGTCTCAAGATGCCTTATGAAGCCGTCTTACCTGTTATCATGGAGCCAGTAGTCGAGGGAGACATTCCACATACGATCCTCTATCCTGATATGCCTACTTCTCTTGAAGATTTGCAAAACGCTTGGATTCAGTTAAAAGTAGAGCGGGACACCTTCAAAGTTAAGTTCTATGAAAGCGAGAAGAAGATATTGGAGCTTCCAAGGGAACTTCATGAAGAAAGGAGCTTAAACACCTACATTGCGCCAAACAAGATGCGAATAACTTTTCTGTCTTAGGAATTTACTTTATGCTTATTTATGTAGTTGTAAGCCCAAGAGGCATGTTTGTATCCAAATCAAGATTTCTTTAATGCAAGTTAACGTTTGTTCACTCTTTGTCTATACAAATTTAAATTCTTTAAATCCTTGAGATCATTTGCATACTGCATATTCTTACATCATGACATGACAGGCGTCCGCATAAAGGTTTCCTTATCTCTGCGCAGTTTATTTCAGCAAGATGGATCTGGAGAAAACTGTGACGGAACTCCAGACTTAGAACTCTCAATTTCAGGAAGCTTTACTCGCCCTGGCCAAGGGGCAGCAAGATATGATGGCCTTGTTGGCCGCTAAGAAAAAGCCAAAGAAGAAAGCTCTACTCAACATGGGTAAAAGGTTCAAAGAGACAATCCGTCAAATTCCAATAGAGGAGGATTCATCCAAAGAGGACGAGAACCAAATTGGTGAGGTAAAGAGTACTCAGGCCGACTATATCAATGACCAAGAATCTGATGATGATTATTTTAATGAACAATATCCACCCGCAGATATCAAATACAAACAGCTAGAAGACAGGTTGAAAGCAGTGGAAATCCAAGCTATTCCCGATTTGAATTTTGACGATTTGGGCTTAATCTCTGGGGTAGTCATTCCCCACAAGTTCAAAATACCAACCTTCACAAAATACGATGGGGTTTCTTTCCTAAAGCTCCATTTGAAGTCCTATGTGCGCAAGATACAACCGCACACTACTGATAAAAAACTCTAGATTCACTTTTTCCAAGAGAGTCTGTCTGGAACACAACTTGAATGGTTTTATCAGTTGGATGGCTCTCGCATAAATATTTGGGATGGTCTAGCTACTGCCTTCTACCATCAATATCAGTACAACACCGACTTGGCGCCGACGAGGGTTCAATTGCAAGGTATGACCACGGGGAAGGATGAAGGATTTAAGGAGTATGCGCAGAAGTGGAGAGACCTTGCAAGTAAGGTCCAACCTCCCTTGACTGATAGGGAACACATTGACATGTTCATGAGCACATTATCTGGTCCTTTCTTTAATCTGTTGGTTGGCTGCTCTTCTTCTGGTTTCACCGAATTAATCCTAACCGGTGAAAGAGTAGAAAGTGGCATTAAGAGTGGAAAGATCTCGGTGGAGTCTACTTCCACTCCCAATCCTGTCAATATACCTTTTTCCGCGAAGAAAGAAGTTAATGTTGTGTATAGAGTAAAGGCCCGTACCAAAATGAATAATCATCCGTCTATCAATGCTGTCTGAATCTCCAATCTGACTGCTACTCAAAGACCATCTACCAATCATCAAAGGGTTAAAGCTCCAAGAAGACAGTTCACAAGGTTAGGCATGTCATTATCTCAAGCCCTTCAGCATCTGCTCAGGATCAATTTAGTGACATTGCGGGATCCTCCTGCCAACATTGACACCTCGTCACCGAGATATAATGCAAATGCAAAATGTGCTTATCATTCAAATAGCCCAGGGCATGAGACTGATCAGTGTTGGGCTCTGAAGAACAAAATACAGGATTTAATTGACAACAAGACTATTGAATTTGATCCTCCTCCAACGCCAAATGTAATTACCGCTCTGATGCCGAAACACGACAAAGGTGTTAATGTCGTCGAAGATACAACTTTCATTGTCTCTGTCAAAGGGTTAAATACTATATTGAATGTAATCAAGAGCAATCTGTTGAAAGCTGGGACTTTCCCCGGCTGTGAAAAATACTGTGTGGGCTGTATGAGACAATCTGATGGGTGTGAAAAACTAAGGAAGGGTATACAACGCCTAATGGATAGCCGCGAAATTCTATTCGAAAGAATCCTGCCATCAAAAATTCAGTCGACAAAGATGAAGAATTGGCCATCATAACAATTTCAAACAAACCTCTTAGGATCTCATCCAAAGGACCTATTAGGATTTCAAACAAACCAATCATTGCTCCTCTCATAATAAGTGTTGTCGGACCCATTCCATACACCTCTGATAAAGCGTTTCCATGGAATTATGGTGCCGAGGTTTATTACCATGGGGTAAAACAAGATTCTTGGATTGATGATAACGAAGCGGGTGTTACTAATATCACTGGTTCTAGTAAAGTCACAAGAACAGGAAGAGTCTTTTCCCCTGATATCTCACCACCAACCACTACTGCAGTTCCAATTCGCAACGACAATGTTGGTGCCAATACTAAAGGGAAAGAGAAAAAAAGTGAGTCTTCCAGGGAAGAGGCAATTTCTAAAAAGACTGTTATGGAAGAACCATCCACTCAAGAGATGGAGGAGATTCTGAAAATCATCAAGAAAAACGACTTCAAAATAGTAGAGCAGTTGGGACAAACCCCTTCTAAGATATCAATGTTGTCCCTATTGCTATGTTCTGACGCCCATGCACAAGCTCTAATTAAGTTCTTGAAAAAGGCTCACGTGCCTCAAGAGACCACAGTCGACCAGTTTGAGAACTGCGTAGCAAGTCTGACCGCTGACAATGGTCTGGGTTTCTCCGACGCAGATTTAACTCCCATGGGAAAGGATCACAAAAAAGCCTTACATGTTTCTGTTGAATGTAAGGCGACCACTCTGGCACATGTTTTGGTGGACACAGGCTCATCTTTAAACGTGTTACCTAAGGGCACTTTAGATCGGCTAGACTGTGAAGGTTTGGTTTTGAAGCCAAGTGATATTGTTGTGAGGGCATTTGATGGGTCGAAAAGGATGGTTCATGGAGAGGTGGATCTCCCAATTAAGGTTGGTTCACAGATTTTCAATTCCACATTCTACATAATGGACATACGGCCTGTGTATTCTTATTTGCTTGGGCGCCCATGGATCTATGGGGCAGGTGGCGTCACTTCTACTCTCCACCAGAAGTTAAAATACCCAGTTCAAGGGAAGGTTGTCACTGTTTGCGGTGAAGAAGAATTTATGGTAAGCCACCTCACTTCTTTCAAGTACGTAGAAATGGAGGGTGAATTCATAGAGACTCCTTGCCAGACATTTGAAGTTGTGGCCACCACCAAATCTCCCCCGACACTCCAAAAGCCAACAAAGTTATTCCCAAGATGGTTTCTCTTAAGGATGCCCGTGCTGTGGTAGAAAAAGGAAACAATGAGATATGGGGTCAACTCCTCGACATCCCGTTCAAGGCAGATAAGTTTGGGATAGGTTTCACCTCCAAAGCTCAGAAATAAATTAGAGATGCTCGTACTGGAAAGCTGTCTCTCCACCTCAAGAGTCATGAAGTAAACGCCGCAGAGGATTTCGATGATGAGTGTGCCTTTGAAGACTGGATCTACCCAACAACCGAGGGGAAGCCCAACAATTGGCATGCGAAGGACTTTGTGCCCATCTCCTTCATTGAGGAGTAATCTACTTGTTTTTGCTTTTAATCAATTCAATAACTCTTTTTCTGTAATATTTTAATATTGACTTTTAAGCCATGTGCCTAGCATGGGACACTTTGGTTCTTTTGTCAAGGGTTTTATATTTTGTTCATCTAATCATATGACCATTAAGTACATTGGACTCTTTTGAATTCAAATATTTGTGTTCATTGTCTTTCTTTTCTTTCAAATACATTTCCAAAAGATAGTCATGTATCTTACATGCACACACATACACACTCTTGCAGGTCTACATCCACTCTGGATCCTATTGCCAACAACTCTATCATTGCCAACTATGACTTTGCATGTCCTATCAACCAAGCCGAAGACGAAAGCGAGGAAGATTGTGAAATACCAGGAGAACTAGCCAGACTTCTGTTACAAGAGGAAAAGGCTATTCAACCACATGAAGAGTCAATGGAGGTTATCAACCTGGGTACTGAGTCAAATAAGAAGGAAATCAGGATCGGTGCTAATTTGGAAAGCAGTGTCAAAAGCCGTTTGGTTCAGATGTTGCGCGATTATGTGGAAGTATTTGCTTGGTCGTATGAAGATATGCCTGGGTTGGATACCGACATTGTGGTTCATCGTCTGCCAACTAAAAAAGACTTTCCTCCCGTTAAACAAAAAGTTCGTCGCATGAGACCTGACATGTCTGAAAAGATTAAAGACGAAGTAATAAAACAGTTTGATGCATGATTCCTAGCTGTAACATCCTATCCTCAATGGGTGGCTAATGTAGTGCCAGTGCCAAAGAAAGACGGGAAAGTTCGCATGTGTGTAGACTATGGGGATCTGAATAGGGCAAGCCCCAAGGATGATTTCCCTCTACCACACATTGATGTCTTAATCGACAATACCGCTTAGCATAAAGTCTTCTCATTCATGGATGGCTTCTCGGGCTATAATAAAATAAAGATTGCTCCCGAAGATATGGAAAAAACTACTTTCGTTACACAATGGGGAACTTTCTGCTACAAGGCCATGCCGTTCAGATTAAAGAATGCAGGGGCAACATATCAAAGGGCTATGGTGGCTTTATTTCATGACATGATTCATCATGAGATAGAGGTATATGTGGATGATATGATCGTCAGATCACAAACCGAAGAAGAACATCTCGGTCACCTGTACAAACTATTTGAGAGACTGAAGAAATATAAACTGAGGTTAAACCCTAACAAGTGCACATTCGGAGTACGCTCTGGAAAGATTCTAGGATTTGTTGTCAGAAATAAAGGCATTGAAGTTGATCCCTCCAAGATAAAGGCCATCCAAGAAATGCCAGCCCCTCGTTCTGAAAAAGAAATCAGAGGATTCTTGAGTCGTCTCAATTACATTGCCCGTTTCATATCACACTTAATTGCTACCTGTGAGCCACTCTTCAAACTCTTGAAGAAAGATCAGGTAGTTAAATGGAATGATGAATGCGAGATTGCCTTTGACAAAATCAAGGAATACCTGCAAGAACCTCCTATTCTCATGCCTCTGGTTGAAGGAAGACCTTTGATCATGTACTTAACAGTACTAGAGAATTCTATGGGGTGTGTTTTGGGCCAACATGACGAGTCTGGTCGAAAAGAGCATGCAATTTACTACCTAAGCAAAAAGTTTACCGACTGTGAAACCATATATTCACTGCTCGAGAAAACTTGTTGTGCTTTAGCGTGGGCTGCTCACCGGCTAAGGCAATACATGTTGACTCATACCACTTTGTTGATTTCTAAGATGGATCTGATTAAGTACATCTTCAAAAAACCTGCCCTTTCCGGACGAATAGCCAGATGGAAAATGATCTTGACTGAGTACGACATTCAATACACAAATCAAAAAGCCATCAAAGGAAGTGTACTAGTAGATCATTTGTCCCATCAAGCTGTAGATGATTATCAGTCAATAAACTTCGACTTCCCTGACGAGAATATTATGCCGGTAACCGACTTTGCAAAACCTAGATCGTATGACAGACCTGAACAAGGATCTCGATGGACTATGGTATTCGATGGGGCTTCCAACGCCTTAGGTAACAGAATTGGTGTTGTGATCATCTCTCCTGATGGTTGCCACACTCCTCTTACCGCCAGACTATGCTTCGATTGTACAAATGATATGGCTGAGTATGAGGCATGCATCTTAGGACTAAAGGCTGCTATTGACTTAAGGATCAAGCATTTGGATGTGTTTGGAGATTCCGCTTTGGTGATTCGCCAAGTAAAAGGAGATTGAGACACTAAACACCCTAATATTATCCCTTACAAGGAACTTGTGCTATCCCTAATTCCTCACTTCGAAGAGATCAATTTTGAACATTTTCCTAGGGAAGAAAACCAATTGGCTGACGCTCTGGCAACCATGTCCTCAATGTTCAAAGTCAGATGGGACAACGAAGCCCCTATGATTACAACTGAAAGATTTGATGAACCTGCACATTGCTATGAGCTTGACACCGATGCGGAAAATCTGTGGTACCATGAGGTAATGGGATACCTTGAAGCGCAAGAGTATCTAGAGGGAGGATCTATCAATGATAGAAAGTTCTTACGAAGATTTGCAGCCAAATTCTTCCTAAGTAACGGGATATTGTACAAGCGCAACCACGATTCAACTCTACTCCGATGTGTGGATAAGAGAGAGTCAGAGGAAATCATGGAAGACATGCACGATGACCTTTTTGGTACTCACTCAAGTGGGCATTCAATGGCTAAGAAAATCTTAAGATCTGGATACTATTGGTCAACGATAGAGACAGATTGCCATCAACATTCAAGAACTTGCCACAAATGTCAAATCTATGCTGACAAAGTCCATGTACCTCCAATCCCTCTGAATGTCATGACCTCTCTGTGGCCATTTGCAATGTGGGGGTATTGACATGATCGGAGAGATCAAGCCCACAGCTTCCAACGGACACCGCTTCATTCTTGTTGCTATCGACTATTTCACCAAATGGGTTGAAGCCGCCTCATTTGCCTCAGTCACCAAGAACATGGTAGCCAGATTCATCAGACACAGTCTCATCTGTCGTTATGGTATCCCCGAAAGGATTATCACTGATAATGGGACTAACCTCAACAATTCCATGATCAGGGAATTGTGCACTCAATTTAAGATCAAGCATCACAATTCTTCTCCGTATAGACCAAAAATGAATGGTGCAGTCGAAGCAGCCAACAAAAATATCAAGAAGATTGTGCAGAAAATGGTAGTGACCTATAAAGATTGGCATGAGATGCTACCATTTGCTTTACATGGTTACCGTAATTCAGCTAGAACATCAACTGGGGAAACTCCCTTCTCTCTAGTCTATGGCATGTAAGCCGTTTTGCCAGTGGAAGTTCAAATCCCCTCACTGAGGATTATGATTGAGGCAGGCCTAAGTAAAGACGAATGGATTCAAACGAGATTGGATCAGCTGAACTTAATCGATGAAAAATGATTAGCTGCTATCTGCCATGGTCAGACGTATCAAAAACGGTTGATCAAAGCTTTCAACAAGAAGGTCAAGCCTCGAGTATATCAAGTTGGTGACCTGGTGATAAAACGCATCATTTTACCACAAGGTGACCCCAGAGGAAAATGGACTCCCACCTATGAAGGGCCGTTTTTCGTCAAAAGAGTTTTCTCTGGAGGTGCCATGATACTGGCCACAATGGATGGTGAAGACTTCCCACATCCTATAAACGCAGACATAGTTAAAAAATACTACACATAAGAGACCCGTTAGGTTGACACACCTAAGAAAAATTAGGGCATCCCGGAAAACCAAAAGGTTTGGGCAAAAATTAGGGATATATATAAAAGATTGTACACCCGACAAGTTGAAAACTCGAAAGGGCGACTTGGGCAAAAAAGGGTATCCTGGTGGACTAAAAACCTGAAAGGGCGGTTCAGGCAAAAATTAAGGATTAAAAGCATACGACTATGTCCCGTAAAATCAACACGGTCAACACTATCACCAATGTCCAAGCTCAAATGGTCCAGGATCAATCCAATCAACTTCGATCAATGGAAAGGGACGTTCAAAGACATTGGGGCAATAGTAGAGCTGAAAGGCAATGAGATTATTTCACATGTCTATTTGTTTTTCATTCTCAATTTTGTTTTCTTTTCGGCGATTTCCTCTTACTAGGATTTCCGTCTCTATGTACAAAAACGCCTGTTCATGGGCAAAATATCAATACAAATACACTTTGAAGTGCATAATTGTCTGTCTCTGTTTTGAATGAAAATTTGTCCAATGACTAAAATTGAATGAATATATGCATATGAACATAATTAAAGCTATTTGGCACATGTGTCCTACCAAGCAGTAGCCTCAACAAGGCATCAGTGCACAACAGCAGTAAGCATCCCTTTAATGAATGTGAAATATCCCCACAGAGTTATCTCACCATCATTATCCCCACCAGAGCGTTGGCAATAAACCTTTCCCCAATGGTGTTGCCCACAAAATATCCTTGCACAGGACAATCCTTGGCCAGAGTCTCAATCTCTTGATAACTTTTTTTCCCCAGCTAAAGCCTAAGAGATCTCTTCCTAAAGGGAGTCCACTTCCTCAGCAGATTTTATTCCCCACAGAGTTATCTCATCATCATTATATGCAACCTTTCCCCAGCGGAGTTGTCCACAAAACTTTCTTCACATAAGATAAATCCCCGACCAGAGTCTCAATCTCTTGACAACTTTCTCTAGCTAAGTCAATGGAAACCTAGGGGTCTCTGTCTAAAGGAAATTCATCTCCTCAGCAGGGTTTATTTCCCCAACAGAATTATTTCCCCGGGCCAAGTGCAAATTCCTCAAACGTACAAGACACCCTGACTTCCCCAGTCGAGTAAGCACTCCCTGGTGAGTCCAAAATTCCCCAAGTGAGCCCATCATCCCCAGATGATCCCATCATTCCCAGGGGAGTATATCTTCCAACTGGTTTTTATCCCCAATAGAGTATACCTTCCAACCAAGATTTTATTCTCCAAACCTGAGCCCATCCTCTCCAGCTAGATAAACACTCCCCACTGAGTCTGTCTTCCCCCAGTGGAGTGTATCTTCCAACCAGAATCTATTCCCCAGCGGAGTCCAAATTCCTCAATGGAACCCAAATTTCCCATTTGAGTCCGAATTGCCCAGTGGAGTACATCTTTTCCCACCAAGGCTATCTTCTCCAAATAGAATCTTTCCTCCCCAGATGAGTCTATCATCCCCAACTGAGTATATCCTCCCCAAGATAAGTCTGCCTCGCCTGACTGAGTCTATACTCTCCAGTTAGAATTTCCCCTTCAAATGACTGCAAATCACAGGGCCACAACCCCTAATCCCTAGTAAAGTCTTCAAAAAAGCCTTTATTGTTACCACGAAATGCTATGAAGCCTGGATCCAACCAGATTTTAGCACAAATTTCAAGTTATATTGAAGCCTGGACCCGACCAGATAACAGTTTGACTTCTTCAATTTCTGAAGCCTAGACCCGACCAGATAACAGTTTGACTTCTTGAGTTACTGAAGCATGGATTCGACTAGATAACAGTTGATCTCATTTCTCAAAAGTCTACGAAACCTAGACACGACGAGCCCAACTCTTCAAAGATATAGAAGAACCTAAACTTAATCCAACCAAGGTTTTAACCACTTGTCGCCAATAGAGTTGCCTCTTTATTCCCCGACAAAGTACTGAGAAACTTGGATCCGACCAGATATCATTCCTCATTTCCATCTTTTCAAGAAACTCATTGCGAAGCCTGGATCCGATCAGATAGCAATCATCCTCAGAGATTCGTTGTGAAACCTGGAAACCGACCAGATAACAACTAAATCTCCAAGCAGTTCATTTTGAAGCCTGGACCCGACCAGATAACAATTTTCAAGCAGTTCATTGTGAAGCCTGGACCCGACCAGATAACAATTAACTTCATCAGAAATCTGCAAATCCTGGACCCGACCAGATAACATTTTTCAACCAGTTCATTATGAAGCCTGGACCCGACTAGATAACAATTAACTTCATCAGAAATCTGCAAAGCCTGGACCCGACCAGTTAACAGTTTTCAAACAGTTCATTGTGAAGCCTGGATCCGACCAGATAATAATTTACTTCATCAGAAATCTGCAAAGCCTGGACCAGACCAGATAACAGTTTTCAAGCAGTCTATTGTGAAGCCTGGATTTGACCAAATAGCAATCGACCTCATCAAACCTCAGAAATCTGCAAATCTTGGACCCAACCAGATGACAATTTTCGAACGGTATATTGTGAAGCCTAGACCCGGCCAGATAACAATTAACCCTGATCCCTAGAAAGACACTATGAAACCTGGATTCGACCAGATAATAGTACAACTTTCCAAAAGACCATGAAGCCTGGATCCAACCAGATAGCAGTCTTCAAGAATTTACTGTGAAGCCTGGATCCGACCAGATAACAGTTAATTCACCCTTACCTCCAACAAGTTACTGTGAAGCCTGGATCCAACCAGATCACAGTTAACCTCCACATCCCCAACAAGTTGTTATGAAACCTAGACCCGACCAGATGACTATTCAATTTCAAAGAATTTTCTGCAAAGCCTGGATCCAACCAGATAACAGTTAATTCATCTCTTTCCCTAGTAAGTTGCCATGAAACCTGGACCCGACCAGATAGCAACCAACTACTTCATCCTCAGCAACTGTGAAGCCTGGATCCGACCAGATAATAGCTGATCTTGGAGTGATGTTCCCCAGCAAAAGCATATCTTCAAAATAATTTAAAGATATGCATATCCTTCATTTCCAACAGGCAATCAAGGATTCAACCTCCGAAGATTTCCTCAGCAGTGGTCAGGGATTTATTTTCCCGGACAGAAACACACATTTCACATTGATACATCATATCATGTACATAACAATGCTTTTAGCATGATACCACATCTGGTAAGCATCATGCAAGCATCTACATTTTCCTAACCCATTTCTCACAGGTAAAACAACAAGTTTAGTATGGATCAATAGAAGATTTATGCTGATACTTCTTCCAGAGTTCACCAACATTCCTCCAAATGGAATCTATAAGCCCATTCACCATCCATATTCGAGTGCAAATTTCTGGGCACTCTAGTGTTCAAACTTCTTTCACCATCAAGTCACGAATGCCAGATCTGCCAATCTAACTCTTCAGGTTCAAGAAGTTTGAACAGGGGCAACTGTTGTACCCCAAAATTTTCCCTCTCAATTCTCAAGGCATCTCTCACAATGATTCTCAAAATTCAAGCTTGCACAATTACATTGGTATTTTCCAGCACCAGAATTAAGAGGAAGCTGTCAAAAAGGGAGAAAACAGATAAAAATAACATTTTGAGGAATTTGGAGGAAAATAGGTCTCCTTCGATTCAGCCCCCTTCGGTTGGACTTTGCACCTCCTTCGATTGCTCAAAAGTTGCTGCTAGCGTGCCTCTTTCGTCTGGGCATGTGACTTCAAATAGGTCTCCTTCAATTCAGAAGGAAATGATCTTCATACGAGCTTCAATTGAGTTTTTGTTTCCCTTTGAAACAGTGTCCTTCGACTCAGGAATGTCCTTCGACTCAGGAGTGTCCTTCGACTCAGGAATGTCCTTCGACTCAGGAAGTAAAGGCCTCCTTTTGGTTTTCTTCAATTCAAAAAGTCAATAATATTCTGAAAGCTTCCTTCAATTCAAAAGTTAATAAACTTATGAAAAAAGACCATTTGAAGAACACACAGTTAGTTCATTCAAAGGACACACAACTGGTGAAAACTAATGATGTGTTGTTCTAGTCTGGTAGAAAGGTGTAGAAAGATGGAGGATTCGACTCAAAAGATCAAGTTGAACAGTTAGACCCATAGGCTAGGCTACGTGTTTTCCCTTTTCAGGCCTCAAACCTATGACTCACCCTATACTTAATTGTTTATGCAAGCTAAAATAGGCCTTTACCCATTTGTTGTCCAAGACCACTTGCACTTAACAGCATAATACTACCTTTTAGAAAAGTTTGTCTTGAGCCTTGCGCCTGTTTTCCTTCAGAAGGAAGCAACCCATCCGAACCATTCATCTTGCTTTTATGGCACAAGTGGACATTTACTTTCCAGATGAGCCTTATTTTATTATTTTTGCTCCCCAAGCTTCCCAAAAGCCTTTCTCTATAAATAGAGAGTTCATTTGCACAAAGAAGAGAGAATATTTGGACCAGAGGAACGAATTCCCCAAATTTTCCCCAAACACAACAAGAAACTCTCAAGTTCATCAACACTTGAGAAATCCCAAAAAAAGCCCAGAATCACATTCATCTCCTTCAATTCTGAAGAACAACCACACTTCAGTCTCCTTCGAAATCGAAGAAGCATCACACTTGCTTTTCCCCCTCTTTTGAATTTAGTGTCGAAGGCCTACCCTGGGTCTTTTCCTTCGAATCCAGAGGAATTCAAAGCAACCTCTTCAAAGTCCAGAACAGGCTCCAACCTCCAGCAAGGTGAGTCATTTTTAACCTTTGTCCCTTCGTATCCAGCATAGCATGTAAATAAGTTTTATTTAACATTTAAAACATGTACATACTATTTTCTTCTTTTTGTTTTGTTTTCACTCTCTTAATATGTGCCATGGTTAACAATATTCTTGGCTTTTGCTCTTGGTACATTTGAATACATTTTAAGGAACTAATATAGCCTTAAGGTGATGTTGGCATGGCCTTGGGCCATGTTGCCATTCATACTCAAATGAAAGAAACAGGAGACAAAAAAGTTAGAGACGAAGCCTCTAGCTTCCATACTAACCTTCAGGACAAATGAAAGAGGCAGCCGAAAGGCACAACATGCTGGCCTCCAGGTCCCAGTCGAAAAGCACAACATGCTGGCCTCCAGGCCCCAATCAAAAGCCAAAATATGCTAGCTTCTAGGTCCCAGTCGAAACTCATTCTTTCACCCCTTTTCAGGTAAGGTCGAAGGGGGTCAAAAATGGCAGAATCGAAGGGTTGCTGCCCTAAGTCCAAAGATCCAATTTTATTTCTTTCACCTTATTTTTGCCTTTATATTTCCATGCAATTCAATATGGTTGTAATAGTGTAGGATTTATTTTTTTTGCGCTCTTTTATTACCTTCACATAAATGTTTGTAATTAGGTGTGTATGGCAAGATAAAATCAACAAGTAGACAACCCAAAAATCAAAGACAAAATGAATGCAATCAAACACACTTGCACACATGCACCCTTAAGGAAATTCCACTCGTTGCCTTACAAAAATTACCATGTTATGCATGTGGGATGTCTTAGCACAAACAAATCGAAAAAGATCATAGTCCCTCGATGACTCTATCAAAAGTTTCCTTTCAAAATGATCTTAGTCCCTACAGAAAAAGTGCTAAGTCATTTCACAACATTGCTATCATGGTCATATGATGACCCAACGCTTGTCCCTTCACATCCAACGGTGGGGCTTCTTATCAAAACAATGGTAAGATAGCAACATCTAAAGGATGAGGAAAAACAAATCTAAAACCTTTTGAGTAGGTAGATTACTTTTAGTTACTTACTCAATTTCAAAGTAAACATCCTTGCTATTTTCAAAACCATCACATACACTTTCAAAACATCTTTAAAACACTTTCCAAACATTGAAATATTTGCAAAAGCTCAACACTTTGCATACATTCTTACGAATGAGAATCAATGCAAAGTTCGCCTAAACGATGGCACCTTTTCAAAATACTTTCAAAACCACACATAAGCACAATTTTCAAACAAAAGCAAGTGATCTAACAAGTAAATAAGAGCCCATGGAAAACCATGGATGGAAAGGGTGCTAATACCTTCCCTTTTCATAATCTACCCCCCGAACTCCTGAACACATCTCAAAAGGTCTTTCCTGTGCTTTTTCACCTTTGCTTATTGGATAAAAGAAAAGTCGGGGGCGACTCTTGCTAAACTGCAACATTTTGCAAACACAAACGCAAAACCCCATGTCAGTTATCCCACCGTATCACACCAAGGCATGTGCCTTAAGGGATTTCATGCTCTCATATTGGATATCAAATTCAGAGAGCTCCAAGGACCATTTCAACATTCTGCCGGCCATATATGGCCTTCCGAGTAGCTGTTTTATTGGATGATCCATTCGGACAACTACGGTGTGGGACATGAAGTAGTGTCTAAGTCTCCTCGCTGTGTTAATGAGGGCTAGAGATACTTTATTGAATTGTTGGTATCTTCCCTCCGGGCCCTATGGGGCCTTGCTCGTGAAGTAAATTGGCCTTTGTCCCTTTGGAGTTTCTCTAATCAGTGCCACACTTATTGCCTCGGAGGCGACAACCAGATAAAGGTAGAGGACTTCGTCTTTCTTGGGCCGAGAAAGGACGGATGGCTGCAACAATTCTTGTTTTAAATGAGTAAGGGCTTGCTCGCATTTGGGCGTCCATTCAAAGGAATCTTCGTCTCACAAGAGTTTGAAGAAGAGAAGCGCGTGCTGGGAGAACATTGCCACGAATCGAGAGAGGGGAGTGAGCATGCCGTTTAAGATCTAGATGGAATTTTTTGAGGTGGGCTTCGGAAATTCGAAAAATGCCCAACATTTGTTAGGGTTCTCTTTGATGCCATGTTCTGTTAGGTAGAATTCGAGGAACTTTCTTGCCCGTATACCGAAGGTACATTTTTCTGGGTTGAATCGCATCTGACACTTTTGAGCCTACTTGAACACTTTCTTTAAGTGGGTGGCATGATCGAGCTCTTCACTGGACTTGAAGATCATGTCATCCATATAGTCTTCGAGCATGTCACCTATCTCGTTGTGAAAAACTTTGTTCATCATACGCTGATACGGAGCACCCGCGTTTTTCAAGCCGAAGGGCATTACGTTGTAGTAATAGTTGCTCGACTCGATCATGAAAACAGTGTATGTTTTGTCTGTTTTCGCCATTGGGATCTAGTTATAACCAGGGTATGCATCCATAAATGATAACAATTTGAAACTAGCCGAGTTGTCGACCAATATGTCAATATTAGGAAGGGGAAAAGCATCTTTCGAGCAAGCCCGATTGAGATCAGTATAATCAATACACATGCGCCATTTTTCATTACATTGTTTCACAAGAACTACATTGGAGATCCAGGTTGTGTACTAGGCTTCAGAAATAAAATGTGCCTCTAGAAGGTCTTTTATAGCTAGTTCTGCAGCCTTCGCTTTCTCAGAAAACTATTTTCTTCAGTGTTATGTGACCGCCTTGAGGGAAGGATCTATAATCAAGTGATGGCATGCAACTTATGGATCTAATCCGAGCATCTCGGCCGCACTCAAGGAGAATAAATCAACATTCTCCCTTAGGTAAGCTTTGAGTTGCCTTTTTTCCAGGTCAGGGAGTCTGCTCCAATCTTCACTCCTCTGGTGGGATCTTCTCTGAGGGGAACTAGCTCGAAGTTGCCATCCGGGATAGGCCGTGCGTGACTCGAGAGTTCATCGCGATTAGCAGAGGGGATTGAACCTTCTTCTTCGACCATATGCTCCTTTCCCTTCCTTCTTTGCTAGGAATGGTCTTCCTTGGAGAAGCGACTATCGAGGTCAATGGTGTCGACCCTCGATAGCGTCTTGACTTCCTCGGAGCTGGAGGAAAGTGTGGATTCAGTGGTCGTTTGAGGTTAAACGCTGAGGGAGATGAAGCCCTTGGCTGAAGCTTCGAAGCACCTTCTTACTGCTTGGATGTCATCGTGGAGGGTGGCGACCAAGCCTTCGACCGTGTAGTACTTCATTTTGAGATGCACGGTAGAGGGAACCACGATGAGTTCGGAGAGAGTGGGTCTCTCGAAGATGCACTGGTAGAGAGACAGACAATCTACTATCATGAATTGGTTCTTGATGGCTTTGGCTGTTACACCTCTCCTGAAGGTAACAATCAACTCGACATATCCCCAGGGTTTCGTGCTAGCTCCATTGAAGCCCTAGAGATCTGATCCCACGTATGGGGTCAGATGGCTTTCATTCAGCTGCAAAGTGGTGAATAGCTGGACATACATGATCTCCCCCGAGCAGCATTGGTCGACCAATATGCGTCACACATTGAAATTCTCCATGCAGGCTCTCACGAGTAGTGGGATGGTCGAATTCGTGGCCCCGCCAGGTAGTTCCTCTTTGGAGAAGGAAATGGGATGGGAGCCTCCCCGGAATTTATCAAGCAGGACATCCATATCGGAGTTGGCTTTAATGAGCTGGTAGAATCTTCTTTTCACTGAGCCAACTGTGTGCCTGTTGAATCCCCCACCTGAGATGACCATGGCTGTGGGGAAAGATTCCCAAGGATTGTGGGAGGACAAGTACAAGAGGATGTTCTCCATGTTCGGATGATAGAAATATTTCTTTCGTGAGATTCTCATGGCGACCAGAATGGCGTCGAGATCGGGGGACTTCTTCCCTTCCTCAAAGTTTTTGGTTTCTGATGCTTCTTGACAAGCGCCCCACTTATTTTTGTATTGTTTGAGGTTCCCGTTGTTGTACCCCAAAATTTTCCCTCTCATTTCTCAATTAATCTCTCGCAAGATCTCCTTTAATTCAAGACTGCATAAGGTTTGATCAGCTCAAGACACCTCCTCAAGCACTGATGACTGAGAATTAGGGTTTGAGTTTGCACAAGGACAAATTGAATTTTAATGCCTCATATGACTTTATTGTCTCATTTTGGACTATCAATATTGCTCATGTCAAGTTTCAAGTCTTGGATCACAATTTTGCTCAGTCAATTGATCAGTTGACCTAAAATCAACTATATTAGGGAAAAAGTCAACTGTTGGTCAATTTATAGTCAAACTTCATAATTTTTTATCCATATCAACATAATGAACTCATATATGTTATTTTATCAAATTGGACCACAATTTCACAAGAAATTTGATCAGATCACCAAAAGGGAAAAATTGTCAAAATTAGGGTTTTGAATGAGAAGGTGCAATTTCTGATTTTTGACTTAGCAATTGACTTATTGGTTTGAGGCATGATCTCAAGGATTCAAATGCATCATTTTGACCTAATGGCATGGCTCAAAACATTGCTCAAGATCAATTGATTGATAGATGCATTTCAATCAACTGATGAAAATGTCAATTGTACACTGAAAAGTCAAACTTTGACTTTTTGATCAAAATCAAGTTCAAAAGATTACAATTCATCAAAGCATGTAAAAATATGAAACTTGTTCATCAAGAAATCAAAAATTCAATATTTCATTTTGAAAAGTCAAAATTTCTAAACTTAGAAATTTTTCTAAGTGTTGGAAATTCATATTTTTTCATAACTTTGAGCCAAATTTTCACAATGATGCAAGATGATTCAAAGGAAACTGACAACATAAAAGTTGTATATCTCAATGAGATATAAAACATTGTATAATATAACTTTTTCTAGAAATGCATGGATTTCAAGTTATGATTTTAAGAAGACATGTTCATGAAACTTAAAAAACTTAGTGAAATTTTACCCTAGTTTAGGTAGGATTTTAACCTAACTTCATGTCAATTTTTCACATAGTTCCAAGATGAATCTTAAACAATGTCCAACATAGAGGTTGTATAGGATGTTAAAATCTTTCCAAAATTTCCAAGAAGTCATTAAGATCATACTTTAGCAAGGAGAATCGAAGGTAAGAAGTTAGGGTTTCATTCTTGTTTTGCAAGGCAAATTTGTGAAGAACACTTGATCCAATCTTCAAGCATGTTGTACAAATATTGCTTTGCAGGCTATAAACTTGGTAATCACTCAATAATTAAATGTTTACACAGCCGATAGAGCCTTTGTCCAAGCATTTGAGCCATTATACAAGTTGCATTTCCATTTATGGCACAAAGTTACCATTCCATTTTTGAAAATTTGCTTTAATCACAAAGTCAACTTGTCTTGAGCTTCTAACTTGTTTGTTGATCACACACTCAACATACAAAGTCAGATAAACATGTTTAAAGCCTGTAACGACTCTAGATAGCCTTGTACTATGCATTGGGACAATATGTATTAAGCTTGCTTCAAAAACAAGCAAAAGAGCCATAACATGTGAACTTCTACTTCTGATCACCCCAAGCTCTCAAAAACTTTCCCTATAAATTAAGACACTATTATGCAACTTAGGACATGATTTTGCAAGCCTAAAAATTCTCCCAAACTCCCTCTAGCCAGAAATTGCACACAAACTCCATTTTTGTGTAGGTTCTGACCTTGAACTTGTATCTTCTATTTCCATCCTGCATTTTCCCTCAAAATAATTTTCAAAGCTTCCTTACATCAAATACAACTCATCCCTGTCCTTTTTTCCCAACTGTAACACCGTCTTCTTCATCTTCCATAACCAAAAGCTGAGCATTGCAAGTGGACTTCTCCAGATCATTTCAGCCACTCTCCAATCAAGCAAATCATTACATTAGCTTCCTGGGAACTTGAGGAAGCTAACTTGATCATTACAACAACTTGAATCAAGCTCTAACTCAAAACACGATCTCCAACTGCAAGGTGAATTTTCTGACTTTTCATCTCATTATTTAGGCATTATTAGGCTTGCATTTTCAAAGACAAAATGTAGATATCATTTCCATGAAACTGTACATATCCATAGATTTCATTTATATGTCTTGAGCTTAGAGAATTTTAAGATTGAAATTTCTGGAAAAATTAGGGTTCAAATTAAGGCAAACGAAATTATCATTCATCTTTGATTTATAGCTTTACTTATTTACATGGTTGGATTCGTGAGAAAAAATCGAACAATTTTCATGTTTGCAATTTTAATTTTCATTGAGAAATGAGCAAGATACATGTTGTCTGGCTGGGCGTGAGGTTGAAGATCAAGTTCAGCCCATGGACTTGATTTGTAATGTATATTTATGGTTTTATACAAGTTAACAAATGTATAGCCACTCTAGTGGTAAAGCAACGCGCGTTTCATGCTCAATGTGTGGGTTCAAGCCCCAGCGCTGCCACTTTTCTCATTTTTCATACTTTTTTTTCTCTTTTTTGTCACAAGTTGCAGGTGCCTGGGCCTCCAACAGTGGGCCTTCCATTTTTTGCTTCTTCTGACCCCCTGCCTTACTTTTGCATACCTGGCCCTTCCTTATTTTTATTATTTCATCTTTATGTATTTTCTTTTCTTATTTTATTTTATTTTTAGTTTTCTTTTGTAATTTTTTATTATTACTATTATTATTATTATTAATAAAAAATCCAAAAATATTTTATTTATTATTTTTACCTTTATTTATTTTATTTGCTTTATAAAATAAAAAAAAGAACAAAATATTTTCTTAGCAATTTAATTTTCCTTTTAATAAATAAATATTTAGATTTAGGTTTAATTATTATTTTTCTTTTTTATTTAAAATTAATTTAGAACTTAGGTTTCTTTTAATTAAATAATTTTCAATTTATTTTCATTAAGTTAAAACCTTTCACAAAAAAACCCTAAAAATACTTTTTTAACTTAATTTCTTTCTTAATTAATTTAGGTTCAAGTTTATTTTATTTTTTATTAATAATTTTATTAATTAAGTTAAAATTAAACCCTTTCATAAAAATCCAAACAAAAATCATTTCTTTTTTCCATTTATATTCTTGCATTATATTTTCAATTCTTGTACAATATTCAATATGGTTGTAATAGATAATTAGGTTTAAGTTTCTTGCAAATCTCCATTTATAAATTTGTATACCCCATCCCCTAATGATGTAATAGCTTAGTAATTTTACTTTCCGTAATTTATCACTTTATATAAATGTTAGCAATTAGGGTTTGTATGACTAAATAATATGCTACCTTGAGATTCCATGGAAATGACTAGTTGGCCCCTTGTAGTCCTTGGAATCTCGAGACTTGTCTTCCCGTTTCTTTTGCTCATCATTCCTCAAGGACTTGGCACTCTCTCCATGCCTCGATTCCCTGGCGTTGTTAGCTGCTTCCTTATCCTCGTACTGGATGTATGTCTGTGCCTTGAGGAGGAGGGAGTCAAGCGTGGCCGGTGTCTCAATGCCAACAGCTTTGGCAAAGTCACTACGAGGACGGAGCCCGCGCTCGAGGAGATATTTCTTCATGTTGTCAATCGTTGAGACCTGGACTGCTTCTTATTTGAAGCATTCAATGTATGCCCACAAAGATTCTTCTCTTCCCTGAATGATTGCTTCGAGCGAAGCCTCCGACTTTGGGTGTCGATGGGAGGCGGTGAAGTGCCTCGTGAATATCCTCCCGAGCTGTTTCCAGGAGGTGATGGATTCGTCAGGGAGGCTCTTGTACCAAGACATCTCCCCCTTCCTGAGAGTGGTTAAGAATAATCTGTATTTGATGGCCCATCTGACTCCTCGGTAGTCAAGGAGAGCGTTAATGTTCTCGATATGTTCATCAGGGTCTGTTGTTCCATCGTAGGTTCCAAATGGAGGTGGCTTCTCCAGGCCGATAGGGAGTGGGGCCTCTGTAATTTCCCTCGATAGTGGGCCACAGGGCTCGTTATCCTCACTATCCGCGGGAGATTGAGAAAGGGAGTGATAGTTCCTACCTCGTCGATTGTCATAGTCTCGTCAGAGGGTGGGGCTCCTCCGTTTTTGTTTTGGGTCGGGTGAAGGAAATTGAGTGTGGTCAATTTTTCGGTTGTCTTTCCTCTTCTTGGATGAAGGGGACTCTTGATCTCTTGTAGGAGGTGTGCGGTTGCGTTTCTTGAAGAAAGAAACGTTGTGCCTCTCCTTTCTTGGTGGAAGGCCACGCCTGGGTGGTGATATACTAGGGGAGATTCGTCGTCGGGTTCTCCGAGGAGGAGATCTTGACAACCTGTTCTCCCAGGCCCCTATCCTTTGATTTTGTTATAGGATGAGGGCGTTAGTCTGATTAATAGCAGCGGGCAATGCTTCCAAGGCCGGGTCGACACTGATAGGGATGGGAACTTGTTGCATGACTTCTGGTAGTTCCTCGGGGGGATTCTTTGGGCGTCCCTTGTCTAAGAATTGGTCATCACTGCGTTGGGTGTTAGTAGAATCTAAAGACACAGTCTATTCGTCTCAGAAACCCAGGTTGTCCTAGAGGTGAGGATGTTCCTAACTTCTGTCGATTTTGTGAGCAGGGGAAGAATAACATTTCCGATAAGATGGAGATCATCATGGTCGACCATGATTAGTGAAAGGAATCTTGAAAAGTTACTTTTATCTTTACGTTTTAAGGAAAGAAAGATGGGGAGAGCAGTTTCCCATAGATGGCGCCACTGACCTTACCCGTTGATCAAAACCTGTGAAGTGGCTGGAAGATAATCTGTAGTCGGGTTGTGATGTCGAGGAGGAAAAAAGGGGTTTGTACCTGCAAGGCACTCCGACGATCAAGTAAGAGTGGGAACAAGGAGATACATGCAAATTATTAAGATATTGGTGGTGAAAAGTGAATATTTGATACCTGGTCCTCACAGGTGTGAGGGTTTATATAATGCCACTGGCGCATGGCCATTGGTTCCTGATTTTATGCCTGGATATACGGGTCCTCAAAATCAGCTAACTTCTAGGACTTGGTCCAACCGGGAAGATGTGCTTGTAACTAGTCGTTGATTCCGAGGAGGGGGACAGTTACTGGCATCTCTCTGGTCAGTTCATGGTGGCCTGCATGACTTCGATGTCGGGCAGGCTAAGAGATACTTGTCGATCATCCTAGGCCAGTGCTAGCTTGAGAGGGAAAATGGTTGATATTTCCCGACGGAGAGCGGGCGGTTCGGGTCATGGACGTGCGGGCCATCAAGAAGAAAGGGCTAGACTTGGCCCATTCAAGTTGTCAGGCCAGTCCAGAACAGTTCTCATTGAAGAATTTATTTAAGTGTTCATCAAGTTCAATTTCAAGTGTCATTCATCATAATTCAACTTCATTCAATTCAAGTTTGCAAGACACTTTTTGTTCTCAATTTATTTTTCCCATAATGCAAGTATTGATATGGAAAGTATTCTTTCAAATTCTTAATGTGCAAAGTTACTCAATCCTGTCATTCAAATTCCATCCAAGTCTATTCAATTACGTTCATGTTTCAAAGTTACAACACTCCATCCATAAAACAATAGTCAAGTGATTCATTCAAAACTTCAAATAATTTGCAAGTTGTTACAAGAAAGTTACATTGTTTCTAAGTTTGTTTCATTACAAGACATAAAACAAAAGAGATTGAGAATTACAAGTCCAAGTTGTAAAAAGATACATTCATTCACCATTCTTCAAGTTTAAACTTCTAAGTTCATAACAATTACAATATCAAGTCTTTCTTTTACAAGACCAAACCGAAGAGAATTCTAAACCCTAAGATATCCTATGAGATTCTATTGGCCAAGATTCGATTCTTCATCTCATGTTTTCCTTCTAATCTCTTCCATAGATGCCACGATTTTCTTCTTCATCTTTGCCAAAGTTCCATCTTTCTCTCATCAACCATACATGAAACAAGTAAAAGAGAATGGTCAGTACAATCTTCAACAACATTGAACTAGAGTAAAAAGCTTTCAAAGAAGGTTTTTTCACAACATCATCATTAAGGTATATAAAGGAATCAGAAAAAAGGGAATCACATTCAAATCATGCTCATAAGCCTACCAAAAGCCTCATACATTTTCACGACAACAAAGTCGAATTTCAAGTGAATAATCATGGGCCTAAAGTAACCTCTACTACAAATCACAAGAAAAGGTTAGTCCTTGGTTCATAATACAGGTTCAAGAATTAAGTTACTACTAACTCAATAAAAATATCATCATAGTTACAATTCCAATAAAAAAGACAGTAAAAAGAGTTTCACATCTCAGCTCCACAAGGATTCACTGCAGTAAGACAACAAATGCAAGTACACAAAATTCGCAGCCAACGCAAAAACTCATTTTCACCATAGTAAAGTCACGGTTTCACCAAGAATTAACAAATAACAATAATCAGAAAATCAAAGGCACAATACAAATTGGGAATAGAGATTTTGTTTGAGGCCTGTTATCACAAAAATTAGAAAACCCTAATTTCACAGTATATAAACAATCAATGCACATATCCCAAAAAAGGAGGCAAATGTTCACACAGAGACAGCCGCAACAAACCCTACTCCTATCATCATCATCCCTTTCACAAAATCCTTCATAAATCAGAAAAATGGACGATACAAAGAGTATTTGAGCTTAAAGGGAAGTCAGAAAGCCTTACCAGAAGCCTCAAAAGGTTGACAAAACTCACAGATTCGGACATGACGGATTTTTTTCCTTCTCATTCCCTTTAATTTTCCTCTGTTATTTACATTTTCCTCATCATATTTGTTTGAATATTGTTGCTTCTGAGACTAGGGTTTCCAAAATCCCCTTTTAGATATAGGGTTAATCGTTCAATTTATGCAAAATCAAACTACATATTAGTAATCAAAAGAGAGAGACAAAGAGAATGATGTCAAAACAAATAACTGGATCAGTCCGTAGTGGCGCCGCCTCCACATTCATCGAAGCCACCGTGAATCTTCATAGTCACCACCATTATGTTATTTGTTAACCACCGTATTGATCATTTTTCCTGGATTCCTCTGTGTTTTTAGGGTTTTTGTGTTTGAATTTAGAGAGAGACGAACGAGAGAATCAAGAGTAAGAGAGAGAATTATATTTGTTTTTCTGTGTTTAGTATACTAATTGCTTTTTTATATGGAATAATCATTGAGTTAAGGGATTAATACGGTGGTCAAATTTGTCACCACCTGTTTAATTACTTTTTAAGATCCCTCGCAAGCGTCCTTCTATTTCTTACTGTGTGACCTCCTTTGGATCCATTAGATCTTCATGAAGCACATCATATTTTTTTCCTCATGGTGAACTCTCACAGGCTCGGTGCACTGGATCTCTAGACACCCTTTATTTAGGTATGGACGAATTTCTTTTCATACCCCTCATATTTCTTGATATAGGCCCATTTCTAGCCCTTCTCTTATATTTTTATTATTTACACTTATTTGGTTTTATTTTATATTTTAGAAAAAATTTAAAATGCAAAAAGAGATCAATATGTTTTAAATAATTATTAACTTTAAAATAATTTTTTGTTTGACATTATTAATTAATTTTATTAAATGAAAAGAGTTTTAACTTTAATCATTATTCAATGGTAAAAAAACTTTAATAATTATTTAATAGTTTGGACTTGTATTGTGTGATTTAATTATTTACTTGCTTCTTGTATACTTGTATGGATTGTTCACAAATGTGCACTCCACACACTCAATATAATTGAATTCCACTATAGCATCTCGGTCCATATACCAAGATTTCTTAAAGGGTCTCATAGTTGAGAATGGGCATGGCCATTCTCACAAGGTTAATCAAAGCCTTTGATTGCTTTGATTAATCATAATCTGAATTAATCGCTTTGGTCCATATACCAAGTGTTCCATGCAAAAGGGTCTCATGGTAGAGGGTAGGCACGTGTCTACACTCTCGAGGTTAATCGTACAAGTCACATGACTTGTATTTGATTAATCATAACTTGAATCTTTCCTTTTCAATCTATTCACCATCCACCACTTAATAAAAGTCATTCAAACATTTTTCATAATAAACCTTGGTCCAACGACAAGTGATTCTCTTCTTTTATCACCGCTTTCATAATAAATGTTCCAAACCTCGATCCAACGTCGAGTGAATTTTATCAATAAACAAGGGCCTCATAGCCCGATTAAATTATCTAAATGGAAGGAATAAGAAACTCATCTTACTCCTTCCCAACTTAATCAAGGACAAGTAACTTCACTTGGACATGATTTCTCGTCCTTCCATAAACAAAAGACTAAATGGGAGACAAGGAACTTCCCTTATCTTTCCCTAAGTGTTTGTGTATAAGTAAATTTCCTTTGTATTTCAAACACTCAGGCCTTATAAAAACAACTCAACCTCATTCAAACTTTTTGTGCCCTTATGCACTCTTCTCTTTAAAAACAACCAACAAACTTTTGGTCTTTTCAAGAAGAACTATGGAGTTCTGACTTTCCCATTGCACGAGGGAGTACGTAGGAACAAGTTATCTTGGTGAATTCAAAGTAATCTAAAAATAAACTCCTTATTCATTTCCTTTCTTTAATAAGATTTCAACCATCACACTAACACTCAAAAACACACACGAGCTAAATGGTGCCCATCGAGTATGATGGATATGAGGGGTACTAATACCTTCCCCTTGCATAAGCGACATCCGTACCCATATCTTGGTCTTGAATACCATCTTATTCTTTGTTTGTGGGTTTTACTCAATATTTTCCCTTTCCTTCTTGGAATAAATAAAAGTTCGATGACGACTTCATTGTATTGAAATGTTTTTAGCCAACTTACGACGGTTGGCAACGGAGACCAATCTATAAGTGTGTCTAGCCTAATTTATTTCTTTGTGTGTGCTTTATTGTTTTATTTCTTTCTTATTGTTTTATTTTATTTATGGTTATATATCTTGTTTTATTCTGATGCGATGTTGTATGGATTTCCAAGGGAGATATGTTACTATGTGCGAGACCCAATACACAGGTCTGAGAAAAACATTTCGATTAAAAGGGTGTTGTGTAGCGGCCTAACTCGCAAGGAATGTGTCTTGTAAGTCTATGCAAAGACCACGCCTAGAGTAGATTCTGATGGGAATGTTAATAACTTGCACACTTGTGTCTGTCATTAGCATCTTCCAAATGGATTATTGACTCTAGTTGCCACTTTAGGAACCTTTAAAATAGATCTTTGACTTCTCCAAACCGATGGTTGTGTAGTGCTTAACTAACAACTGATGTGGCTTGTTCGTGGCCCGAAGACCTCGCCTAAAGTCAATTTTGGCCAACGTACCTGTGTTATGTCAAAATCATCATCCAATGGGACCTATGACTTTAGTAAACCACTTATCAAAAATCTCTAGAACCACTTTGTGAGGGGAATTATTGGGTAGACTTTGAAACCATGCTTGACTGTCCTTTTAAACTTATACCTGTGTAGATCTTTTAACAATTTAATTTGACATTATTATGTATTAATTGGAAACATATTGCATTCATCCATAAATTTAGCATTCTTGTTTTTGTTTCAGGAATCTTAGATTCGGTTTTATTGCAAGTATTCATCGAACATGGAATTGCATCCACTCATACACCTCATACATCTTCATGCATTCATAACAGGTACTTAGTGTTGGAGTTTCTTATTCAGGCCTGGTATTCTTTTCAGAACTGCGAATCTTGACTTCTCACTGCACTGTGATTAGAAATAAGCTATGGAACAACTTCATGGAGAATTGAATAAGATGAAGGGTCAGATGGGGCTACTTATGGTGGACATACATTCTTTAGTCATTGGTCAGAAACTCCTGAGAGAGGAGAACACTCAGTTGAAGACTCAACTAAGTTTGGTTATGGAAGTTCTGAGGACACTATTGAAAAAGGAAGATGATCCTATACTTTCCGCTGTAACAGGGGTTGTCACACCTTCTTTGGGGCTTCATTCAAGCCACAGAGTAACACGTGAGTCTTTTCCACAACCTTGGGTTACTGGGACATCTCATCAATAATCATTTTCTGTTCCCCAAGTGAATCCAAGGAACAATTCTCCTCAGCAAAGATAGAAGCAGCCTGTAAAGCATTTTGATCCCATTCCAAGGATGTATGCTCAGTTACTTCCTTGATGCCTTGGTTTTCAGTTGGTTAAGCTCCAGACTCTTGTACCACTCCCACTAGTAAAATGGCCTCCCGGTTATGATATAAATGATAGACGTGTATGCCACTCAGGGGAACCTGGTCATAATATTGAGAATTGCAAGTCATTAAAATATCAAGTCCAGGACTTTCTTGATTAAGAGGCATTTGTGTTTACTCTAGATGGTCGAGATGTGCGAGTTAATCTTTCTCCAACTGCTGTAGGGGAAAAGCTTAATCATGTTCTCTATCCAGATTCTACTTCAAACCAGGGGCACTCTCCATAATCTTGGGTTCCAAAGCATCCACGCTACCAATCTCCGTTTGTTTCTCAACAAAATTATAAAGGGAAGGCACCAGAGCAGACTTGGTGTCCAAATTTGTCAAATAGACAGAGGTACATGAAGCCAAAAAGAATGTTCGACACTATTCCTATGCATTACAATCAATTGTTCTCTCAGTTGCTCAAGTTTCTTGGGTGGAACCACGACAGTTGAATCTTGTCATTCCTTCTTATCCTGTGGGATTTGATCCTAATGCCCGATGTGATTACCATGTTGTGGAACCTCGCCATTCAACTGAAGATTGTAAGCCATTCAGAGATAAGGTACAATACATGCTTGATGCAAGGGTTATCAGTTCCACATCAAGTGGTCTGATTCGAATTCTCCTTTGACTCAGTGATATAAAGATTGTAGAAAGTCTTATGAAGAAATAAGTACATATGTAGTCAAGTCTCCTCAATAACGCGATCATTTGTTTCTTTACTGCATTTTCATCTGTAATTTTTCTTGTTTGCTTAAACATTGTTTGCATGTATGAACTTGTTGGTTTTCTAATATTATTTTTAATGCAATAAGTATGTTTGTCTTGAGTTAGTCCATTCGTTTACACTCATCCATTCGTTTTCACTCATGAAAGGTTTCTCTTGCATTATGATACCAACTGTACTAGTCTTTAGCTTATACAGAGATTGGAGGGAGGATGACGACAATTGAAAAACGCAAAAATCTCTTGTTATATGCTTTTGAATAAAACCCTACTGATGATGTACATGCATTGTTTTAAATTCCTAAACACCATAGATATAAGGGAGTGAAACCCTCGTTAACCCCTTTGATTCTTGAAGTATGAGTTTCTTTCCATATGAAAAAACCCTCATTTTTAAACCCAGTGGCAGGGTAGTTGTGATACGGTGGCAGAACCCACTGTTTAATACTAGTTTGCGTTTTGCATTTTGTGTTCGCAAAATGTTGTTGTAAGCAAGAGTTGCCACCGACTTTTATTTCATCCAACCGGAAAGGAGAAAAGTACAGAAAAAATCATTTTTCGAGATATTCTGAGTACGGGGGGTAGATTATAGAAAGGGAAGGTCTTAGCACCCTTTCTATCCATGGTTTTCCATCGGCTCTTAGGTACTTGCTCATTTTTAAATTGCTTGTGTAATGTGCTTTGTTTTGAAAATGCTTTACTTCGTGATAACCCTTGTATCAGTCCTCAAGGGTGTGACGAAGTTTGTTTTGAAAATTTGTTTGAAAAGTGTAAGTGTGAAGAGTTTTGATTTGAGCAAGTAACTACTAGCATCTACCTACTCGAAAAAGATCGTTTCTATTCTTGTTTCCTTTAGACAGCACTATCCTACTCTTGAGAAATAGGTAGCACCGTCGTTGGAATTTATAAGGGTCAATTCGAAAGGGACGTACGGTCACAAAGCAATATTAGGATACCTTAGTAACAACCCTAGAATCTTAAGATCTTTTGAGGCAACATTTCCGAGGCAACATTCGAATGGGATATTTTGATCTTTTAGATTGGAGGGCAACCACTAAGACACCTTATGCTTAATGATCGTTTACCGAAGGCAACCGAAGTGAGAGTATACCCTAAGAGTGATATGTGCGAGTGATTTGTTTCATTTATTTATATTTGCACATTAGGGTTTTCTAACCGTATTAATTTTGTCATGCATTCTTGCCATACAATCCTATTAGCATACATCTAGACAGTTAAATATTTGCAGGAATTAAAAATGCGAAAAAATAAATCTACACTATTACAAGGCTTCGGGGAGGGGGATTAATTACATAGCCAAAAAATCGGGGATTTAAACAGTAAATAAAAACCCTAAATTAACTATTACAAACCATGAATAGTTACAAAATAATGGCAAAATAATTAACAAGCGCACGGCGAATTAAATACGAGACGATTAGGGTTTTGACCCTTTGACTAATCCTACTTGCAATTGATTAAAGAAAAATGGTTTTTGGTCATGTTTTGTTATTTGAGAAAATAATGAATAATTAAATTAAAAGAAAATCCTAATTCTAATTAATGTTAATTTTTGAAAAAAAATTAATTAAGTTAACCTATTTTTGTTTTTTGTTTGAAAAAAGAAAAGAATTAAATCAAGAACTTAAACCTAATTTTCTAATTGATTTTAATTATAAAAAACAAGTTAAAATTTCCCTAAACTAAATTAAATTAAATTTGATAAAAAAACCTAATTATAATTTTTGTGAATTCTTGATTTTATGATTTTATAAAAAATAAAGAAAGTGATTTATTTTTGTTAATTAAAGTAATTAAAGAAAATAATAAAATAATTTTAAAAAATAAGAAGAAATAAAAAGTGAAGAGATGGGCCTGTGTTGAATAGCAAGCTGGGGGGTGTAAATCTGGATTTTCTGGCCCAACACTTCAAAGCCTGCTTGACCACGCTTATTCCCATGCAGTGTTGACTTTGAGGTGTATGGTGGTCCCTTGTTATCTGGGCGTTGGATCTGATGGCACGCTGGATCAAAGGATGGATATTTGATGGAACATGGTGTGCATCATGATGAGAGATGCGTTGGATCAATTATCTGAAAATAATACAAATGAAAATTCTGGGACCTGGGGATCGAACCCAGGTCCTTATGCTCGCTTCCACTAATCCCTTGCCATCTGTGCTACGCGCTCTATTTTTTCATATAACAGAAACAAAATAATATAAGCAGAACAAATAATATATTCAGAAAATGCACGAAAATTCAAACAGGCCAACCATATGCTGCCACGCCATCGTCTCCTTCCTTAGACCGTCTCTTTAGGTAAAACACTTTTACCTACAGAAATTTGTTGTAGGTATAACTTTGTTCATCTCCAAAATTGCATACGAGCAAGATAAATGACAAATACTGGTACCAATCAACTCGTCTCGTCCTCACGAGCATCATGGTACCAGAATCAAGGCATAATTTTGCCTGTACAAAAAAACCCTAAACAAGAACATAAAACCCTAACCATGGCAATATCACGTAGAGGCATCAAAAATGCAATTAAACTAATCTGTTAGCTTGAAAACATGATAATAATCACAACTATGACAATTAAAAGTGCTAACGATGCAAGAATTATGCTAATCGAATTGCAAAAATATGTCAAACCGTGGGGGGTGTAGCGCGCGTTTCTGGGTGTTTTGAAGCTTGCAAAGGATGTTGTTAGCTTCCTGAGATATCTAGCAAGCGATTGGGAACCTCAGCACACATTGAATTGGCCTGTGGAAGGAGATTCGTCTCACACTTTTCTTGGAAATTTTCAAGCTTTGTTCTGGTTTTTGGAGGCAGGTTGTGCACGAAAATTCTCCTGTTTAGGGTTCCACAAACTTCAGTATATGTATTGATTCCAATTAGGTTAACAATTTTGGATCCAATCTTAAGTATTCATGAATGGAATATTTGATTTTTAAGCCATATGATATCTTTCTATTTTCATGCCAATCATGCCTTTCTTGTACCAATTATGCATGATTCGAATTGATCTTGTAAACTCAGCATATCTTGATTGCTAATCTGTCAAAAAAACAAAACAAATCATATCTTTGTTAATTTTCATCATTTATTTGATTTAATTCACTTTTTAATCAATGAAAAATCAAAATAAATTTAAAAATGAAGCACATAATGAGTGAGTGAACATTTGAGTCGTGGACCATATTATAATTGATGTGCAAGCATAAAAAGTTGGGCCCATTTAGCAAAAAATGCAAATTTGAGCACATTTGACTTTTGCCAATTTTGCAAAAATGGTCAACTTGGCCAATACATAACTCCCTCAATTTTGACCATAGAGAGGTGTTATTGGACCTTTTAGAAAGCTTAGTATGTCCTCTAAGCAACCCTTTTGCTCTCATCTCAATTGAATCTTCCATGTTCATGTATGAAGCTTTGACCCAAAAGATGTTTTTATTGACTTTTCAAAAGGACCTATAATGTCAAAATTCATATCTTTTTGTGAGTTCATATTTTGGACTTGGGAGATGAAGATGAATTGTAGGGAATTGCATCCTCTTAAAAATGAGCTTTTTATGAGTCATTCATGATAAAGTATGAGAAAGTTATGCTTGGTCAAAGTTGAGTTGAGTTTTCCTACAAAACCCTAATTTAACAACTTTTGGGTTTTGATGAATTGTGAGCAATCCTTGAGGAATAAAGATCAACCCTTCATCAAATGATGGATAATAATTAAAAATGATTATGTTGACCAAAAACCTTGAAGTTTGACTGTATGTTGGCCACAGTTGACTTTTGACCTAATACAGTCGATTCTCAAGCATCTGAGTAGTTGGCTGAGCAAACTTCTTATGCAAGGTATGAAACTTGACATGGATGATCTAGGGAACATATTAGGACCTTGGAAGGAATCTTGGATCCTTTGGACTCAAGCATCTTGATGAAAAATGAAACCCTAACTTGAGGTATACTGCCTTAGGAGAGAGTTTTCCTGGTCAACTCTTGGGCTTCCTTGAGCAACTTGGGGATCTCCCTTGCCATGTGTTGAGAAATATGAGAGGGAAAATTTTGGGGTACAACAGTAGTCTTTATTTTATCTGATCAAGCATTCAAATTCAAAATGAGTGTCCTATCTGAGGATCGCCATACCTTATCCCTCGCATCATAAGGTCAAATGATGACAATTCCATAATGGTTATCCCTCATCAGCTAAGAAATGACGCAGTCACGACTCTTCAAAGAGTCAAAATGACTTAGGATCACCTGATTTGTTTGAGTAAAGAAAAAATAATGAAAAGAAAAAGAAAGAAAGACTGCTAAGTCAAAAATTTAAAAACAAGTGACTTAGGCAAAAATTAGGGCATCCCGGTGGACTTGATTTTTTTTGCAGCGGCATAACGACAAGCAAAAAGTAAGTTATTAGTTTACTGGGTGATATAGATTATATTGTATTGTGTCCACAAAGATTGGTTAATGAATCACCGTTCGACAAATCTCTCGTTAATGAGTTTGGGGATAAATGGGTTAAAAAGAAACGAATCAACAGAAAATAAATGTAAACAAAAGAAAAAACTATGGAAGAAATTATCAAGCATGCAAATAATATACTCATCACAAACTTAAATCTATAAACCAGTTTCATTCAACCTAACAATACTCATAAATGTCACTACGTATCACTCACAACCTAAGTCATTTCTAACCTAAATTGAGAGACCGATTGTATCACCAAGTAAATGATCTCTCTACCTCCTCAATAACACATAAGACAACTATGTAATCGCACTGATGATCTCTCAGCAAAACACAACCACACAGGGGAATTAAGCTCTGATACCCGAGTAGATGACAACTCTAAATCTATCTCTAGAGTTCAAAAACTAACAGATAATCATCCTAAATAAGAATCTTAGCAATATATGTCTATAACAACTCAAATCCATAACACATAGCAAAAATCTAAGACAACAATCCACAAATATTTGCACAAGAAGTTTAAATATAATGCCATGGGCGACAAATATACATGAGTTCAAAGTAAAATCATATACAAAACCTAACTAAAGAGAAATACATAAAGAGAAAGAGAAAATGAACCAAAAATCTCCCGATTTGTCAGCGCTGATTGATGATCAATCCATCATGGATCATTCATATGCAAGCTCCAAAGTTGTTTTCTAAACTCTCTCTATCCAAAAATGAAGGTTGATGGAGTTGCGATAAAAAAATACCAAAAACCATAACCTAAAAAATGTGTTTTTACCCTTTATAACATATTTCTGACTAGTCCACATCGCTCGGAGACTAAAAAGCCTCACCCGGCGCTCAAAAATGTGTTTTTTCTACGCTTTTGGTCGCCCCAACATCGCTCGGCGAACTTGGGGAGACAACTGACAATAGGTTGAAAAATCAGCACAGTTTCAGCCAAAAGTTGAGAACCGTAACTTTGATTCGCGTACGATCAGAAGCGTTGGAAATCTTATTCAATGTTCTATCTAACAACGCCTAAATATCAATGCTTAAATACCAATAAAAATTAGATAAAATCAATTAAAATCAATGATGTTTACACGATAACGCAATAAATACACTATAACGTAAACTATACCAAATATACACTAAAGTTGAGGTTTATTGACAAAAAGAAAACGAATTAAGGTGATGAGTGATAATTATTCACACTAAAATTCACAATAATTTAGCACTCATCAAACTCTCTCCAACTTAAAACATTGTTTGTCTTCAAACAAAGTCAAATAAACTCAAAGAAGCAAAAGACGATAATCAAAGAATCACGAATCATAAGGTTTTTGAAAACGGAAAACAAATGCAATGGTTCAAATGAAAAATAATACACACAAAGTAAACACTTATCACTAAACTACCAATATAACATAAACACGAAACAAATCCTAAATACAAAAAGTATGCCAAACATTCTAAAATAATACTAGTTCACAAATGAATCACATCTAGCAAACACAATCATCAGTAGATGAAAATTACACAAAATGAGGTATTTTCACTCATCCACAATCTTTAAAACAATAGACTAAATTATACACTCATCCAAAAATCAAGTTGAAAACATAAAAGCAAGAATTTCAAGGGCTTTTCAAGGTTGTAATGTGGCTTCGTTAACAAACAAGTGATAAGTCATAAAGTTAATCGAAATAAAACTTTCCTAAACCTAAGGGAGTAATTACTTCGAAAAAGTTTCAAACAAAATAATTCCAATCAAAATTCTTATAAATCCAAAATTTCAAACCAACACACATCATTTTTTCAACACAATATTATTCCATACTCTTTTTGTTTTTTTTTCAAATCTTTTTCAATTTTTTCTTTCTTTTTCTATCTTTTCTTTTTCACATTTTTTATTTTCTTTTCTTTCTATTTTCAACCTCGTAGCAATCAACCAATAAATAAAAAATCATTTTTCCCCAACTTGAATTCAACCATACATTAAAGTGAATACTCCTTACTTTCTAAGGCAAGGTAAAAATTCAAACCAAAACAATGGTTGAGGGTTCAAGAAAACAACGAATCAACATCCATGCAAAAGGGAAACTAAACACTCATAGACAAGAATTTAGCAAATACAACATGGATATCGACAAAAAGCTCAAAGGGGTTACTAATGATCACACACTCACAAGGTGAATTGTCTATTTTGCTAGGTAGTTATGCTCAAAATGAAATAAAAATGCCTTGATCCTTTTCTTGCATTTATACAATCAACACAAACAAAAGATTAAGCATAATAAAATCCAATTAAAACAAGAATTATGGCCTCCAGCATATGTGAACAATGGAAAACTACCTCAGAAAAAGGTGGGAACTAAAGTGATTCACAAATGAACAAGTATACAAAAGAATGAATGACATAAAAATTGTAAAAAGTCTAAGTATCAAGAATATGCTAAAGTATAGAAAATGATAAACACATACTTCGAACATGTACAAAACTTTAACAAAATCATTACCATGCATTCGCAAGTTGAAACGATCAAACTTGAAAAATCACATCAATATTCTACAAGATATCAGGCCAAAATTGGAGTCCAAACAAAAATCAAAAGAATTAGAAAAATAATACTCCTACAAAATTTCAATATACAAAATTTACAATATATACAAAGAATAAAACTCCTCAAGCTAAAAACAACAAGCTTTCAGAAAAAACAAATTGACATAACAAAACAAATACAAATAACAATATGAAAACTAGGTGAAAATGAATTAACAAGTTGAAAAGTGAAGATTTGAAATTCAGAATATTTCCTTGTTTCAACTTGTTAAAACACAAATCACCATACACATAAACAAATACAAACAAACATACTTGTTTTACGTCGTAAGCTAGACGTCTTTATTGTGCGTGCTAGTAACCTCCTCTCAAAATGCCATGGTATTGTCACACCGTGAAAACCTAAAGAAAGTGTCCTAACAATCACAAAACAAACATTCTAAAAACGAGACAATTCACAACAATATGTGAAAACACATATATGCACAAATATCATATACAAGTTAATGTACAATTTCTATACAACATATATATTAATTACAAAACTCAAAAACAAAAGAATTATTGCAATGTGAAATCAATAAAACCAATCCTCGACAATAACGCCATTTTCTTACAGCGTTAAAGCAGTAAGCAAAAAGTAAGTTATTAATTTACCGGGTGATTTAGGTTATATCGTATCGTGTCCACAGAGATTGGTTATTGAATTATCGTTCGACAAATCACTCATTAATGAGTTTAGGGATAAGTGGGTTGAAAAGAAAAGTATCAACAGAAAATAAATGTAAACAAAAGAAAAAACTAGGGAAGAACTTATCAAGCATGCAAATAATCTACTCATCACAGACTTAAATATATCGACCAGTTACACTCAACCTAACAATACACATCAATGTCACTACGTATCACTCACAAACTACATAATCTCTAACCCAAATTGAGAGACCGACTGTATCACCAAGGAAATGATCTCTTTGCCTCCTCAACAACATAGAAGACAACTATGTAATTGCATTGACGATCTCTCAGCACAACACAATCACACAGAGGCCTTAAGCTCAGATACCCAAGTAGATGTCAGCTCTAAATCTATCTCTATAGTTCAGAAACTAACACATAATCATCCTATATAAGAATTTAAGCAGTATATATCTATAACAACTCAAATCCCTAGCATAGAGCAAAAATATAAGACAACAATCCACAAAGATTTGTAAAACAAGTTTAAATATAACGCCATGAGCAACAAATATACGTGAGTTCAAAGTAAAATTATATACAAAACCAAACCAAAGAGGAAGAGAAATGAACCAAAAATCTCCCGGTTTTTCAGCACTAATTGATGATCAATCCACCATGGATCATCCGTATGTAAGCTCTAAAGTTGTTTTCTAAGCTCTCTCTACCAAAAAATGAAGGTTGATGGAGTTGGGATCAAAAATACCCAACACCGTAACCTAAAAAAATGTGTTTTTACCCCTTTTAACGTATTTCTGACTTGTCTGCATCGTCCGACGACCAAAAAGCATCGCCCGACGCTCAAAATTAAATTTTTCCATGCTTCTGGTCGTCCTAGCGTTGCCCGGTGAGCTTGGGGCGACAACTGACAGTAACTTGAAAAACCAGCACATTTTCATCCATAAGTTGAGAATCGTAACTCCGATTCACGCACAGTCATATGCGTTGGAAAGCTTATTCAAGGTCATATCTAACAATGCCTAAATATTAATGCTTGAATACCTACAAAAATGAGATAAAATCAATTAAACTCAATGATATTTGTTAGAACAAAGTTTTAATCTACTAGCCTATGTTTTAGTTTTGATGATAACAAAATGAAAAGATATATTATTTATATGATTCATGTATGAACTATTTGCTACCTAAATTATGACGTTCTGATTTGCAGAAACTCTGATAGGTATAAGCAAGATCACACCTAATCAGCATTAGAAATTTGGTTCTTGACATCAGCATCAGAAGTTGCTATATCAGTATACCAGAATCAGAAGATTAACTCACGTGTATGTTGAAGCCTGATGAACAGAACTGCGCTAAACACTCTGATAAATAAAACAACAGTTCATCAGCAGTTAAGCAGAGTCAGAATGAGCCAAGCCAGAACATGCATTAAGTAAGCAACGGTACTGTGCATTTAAAGCAAATTATTACCAACGGCCTCATTCCAGACAAGATCTGCTCAATAAGGAAAGTTTGCTATTAGCATTGAATCAAGAATATTGCTCCAACGTTCAAAAATCTCAGTGCTATATAAACAAGACTATGAAGATTGAATTGGCTAATGCTCTCCAACTCTTTACACGCCTAAAAGCTGATCATAATCTTCCTTCTCTCAGTTTGCTAAACACTACATATCTTCTTACTCAATCATTGTTTAGAAATCTAGTTTCATAAGCTTAAGTTGTGTATACATCAAAGTTGTGATACAGTTTTGTAGAAAACATTCACACACCTAGATTTATCTTCTTTGTAAGAAAGTGTTTCCTTGACAAACCGGGTTGTGGTTTGCATCAAGAAGGCTTTAGCAGTTGTTAAAGCAGTTTGTAATATTCAGTTGAATATAGTGGATTAAGACCTCGTTGGAGAGAGGCGAAATCACCTTGACGGGTGGACTGGAGTAGTTTGAGATCAAACGAACCAGGATAAAAATATCTTGTTCATTGCATTGATTTACAGTTTTACAATTCAACCCCCCCTTCTTGTGTTTTTCTCTTCTTCAATATTTACATGATAATGCAATAAATACACTATAACATAAACTATACCAAATATACACTAAAGTTGAGGTTTATTGACAAAAAGCAAATGAATTAAGCCGATGAGTGCTAATTATTCACACTTAAATTCACAATAATTTAGCATTAATCAAAAATCAAAATTCAAAAGAATTTTTCCAGGAAAAAGTTAGGGAAAATGAAAAAAAAAATTAAGCGAAATAGATTAAAAAAACAAAAGAAGAGGATTACAAATAAAAATCCTCAGCAAAGAACAAAGTCGTGTGATCAAACACCAAAAACCAAAGGTGAAGTAACTACTATGTCCAAAAAACCTCAGTGGTTCCTTAACCGTCTTGAATTCATCCTGAGAGATGAGTACTCGTATCAATTAATTGAATGTAGGACTGAAGAACATCATGGAGAATGGGTGGGTACAAATAATTTTGAGCCTTAAATCCTTTTTTCTGAAAACCGTGAACCAGGCCACGTTACAATCCTCAAAACTCCTAATTGAAGCAGGGTTTATTTCAAAAGCATACTACAACGAGACATTGCTAACTGACTCCTAGAAGGTGGGTTAAAATATTTGTGTTTGGTATCATATGTTTGCATTATCTTTCATGTAAAAAGATTTTCAATGTTGCGCCCTAAAAAGGTGATTCATTCACAAGAGGCTCGCAACACCGTTTCAATAAAAATGATACCTTCATGACTAACATAGGCTTTGCATTAAAATTTTCATTCTCAAAATAAACACTTCTCTGTTTTCAAATTATTACTTGGTATCAACTAAGTTTCCATGATGGGAATCAGTAAAAGACATGACCATTTCAAAGTAAAGAGACTTGAGCACTTCGTGGAGTAAAGGTAATTTATTTCAGAGAATGGTCATATCAAGGGGCATGTTGCTTAGAAACCGCGTTTGAGCATAAGAAAGTTGCTTTCGCAGTTGGACCACCATGGAAAGGGTGGGGTTTGAAGTCTCTATTGAGCAAAAGATGTGTCGACTGCATCCAATCTAGAGAAGTTACGTCGAAATTCAACCTATCTCTCCCAGGATCTGAAGAAGTTGAGAAAAACTATCCTGAAGACTGTGTGGAGCACAGGTATGCCACTTTCACATAATCATAAGGGATAAAGTGGCTTGAGGACTCTGTTGAGCATGAGAAGTTTGGTGCTCTTACTGTTTTGATTAACTTGAAAGGGGAAGAAGTTTAAGACTATATTGCGTATGAGAAAGTTTGTTTTCCCAACAATGTTTGCTCTTAATGAGAGTGAAGTTTGAAGATTCAGTCGTTTCGGGGCAACCAAGTTGGGATTTGATCCCTCAAAGTTAAGATAATCTGAGGCAGTTACTTCGAGATTTTGAAACAAATATCTCTCGAAGAATCTGTTGATTAGAGGAGAATCATTTCATAATTTAAAGATATTGGGGCAAGTCATCTTGAGACATTATTATAGAAGGACCTTCTCAATGCAGATTCCTTCATAGACCATACTTGGGGCACATTGGTGTGGATTACTTTGCAGTAATCATCGTTCACTTATGGGAAACAACATACCAGCAAGAGAATAAATAAGTGTCGAGGTTGTTACCAGTAGAAATTCTTGATGATTTATATTTTTCATTGGAGGATGGGAAATTCGTTTCCTCAAAAAGAATCCTTTCCCTCAGTGTAATCCGCACTTTTGCTTAATAGAAGTTTGTTTGTTAAGAGGTTTCTCTTCAAAAATATCCTCCCCAGTGAAATACATGTTGGTTGATTCGATACAACAATTCTCTTATCACCAGTGTGGTCTACATATTTTACGGGTTCTTATAAGAATGCTTTCACTTGCAAATAAGAGGTTCTTTAATTTATCCCCGTGAAGAAGGTTGTTTTCCCCAGTGGAGTGTGGGTAAGGCTGTTTTTCTCCGGTGAGGTCTATACATCTGGTTTTCCTTTCTAATATTTCTTTCAGGAAGTCTTTCTCCCCAGTGAGGTTATATATTGGTGAATTCCTTACAAGGTTTGTATCCCTAGTGTTGTTTATACTTGTGAGAGTTCTTTTAAGAATTCTCTTATCCCTAGTGGCAGAAGATATTGTATCATCCCTAGTGGAATATGATCTTTGAGGATGTTAATGTTCAAAGATTTCTCTTCTCCCCAAGTAAAGATTTATACCCCAACGGAGTTTGTCGTAGATTTTCTTTTGTTCAAGAAGTATCATTATCCCCAGTAGAAGTTATCTTTGTTAATGTCTCTACGCCAGGAAATCTCTATTTCCCAATGAACGGTTCCTTATTCCCAGCAAAAGGAGGTAATGAAGCTTTTCCCCAGGAATTTAAAAGTTGGACGAAGTCAAGATAGACTCTCTTCAGTGGACTGCAATTTATTTTTGCAGTATCCTTTCCAAAGTCCAATGAAAATATAAGAGAAAAGAGTTTAGTGTAATATATTCATTTGGTCTAACAAAAATTTTCATTGCTTATATTCATTTGGTTTTATCTTATATTTAAGTATAATATAAAATACAAAAAGAAATCAATATGTTTTAAATGATTACTAACTCTAAAATAATTTTTGTTTGACATTATTAATTAAATTATTAATTAATTTTATCAAATGAAAATAGTTTTAACTTTAATAATTATTTAATGGTTTGGACTTGTATTGTGTGATTTAATTATTTAGTTGCTTCTCGTATGCTTGTATGGATTATTCACAAATGTACACTCCACACACTCAATATAATTGAATTCCACTCTAGCATCATGGTCCATATACCAAGCTTTTATAAAGGGTCTCATAGTTTAGAATGGGCATGGCCATTATCACAAGTTTAATCAAACCCCTTGTTGCTTTGATTAATCATAACCCGAATTAATCACGTTGGTCCATATACCAAGTGTTCCATGCAAAAAGGGTCTCATGGTTGGGGGTAGGAGAACCTACTCTCACAAGGTTAATCAAGTATAGCCCTTGGTTAATTATAACCTGATTTAAGCTCTCACCCTCTGCTGTACCCCAAAATTTTCCCTCCAATTTTCCATTCAAGATATTCTCTTAGGGTTCTCAAATGTTCAAGGTGGCTCAAGAAATGATCAGACAAATTCTCCTCCTAAGCAATGGGTCCTCAACTAGGGTTTTGTATTTCTTAAGAAAGATTGGGTTTCCAAGGTATCAAGTGGATTTCATGGTGTTGCATATGTATTCAAGAATGCTCATATCAAATTTCATGTCTTGCATCACAAGTTCGCTCAGTCAATTGCTCGGATCACTGAAAATCAACTGTAATGACCAAAATGTCAACATTTTCAAGATCAAGTTCAAACGATTGTAACTTCTTCATTATTCAATATTTTTGAGTGGTTCTTTTTGCGTATGACCCTCCTTGACATCATCTCCAACTTCTCTTTACAAGTCAAGAGTTGATTATGCACGAAAGATCATTAAAAATTCGAATACTTTAGAGGTCGCTTTGTGGGCTTTGACCTAATTTCAAGTTTTTTTGTTGTCTGACTTCTAAGGATCGTAACTTCTACAATATTCAGAATTTTGAGACGATTCTTTTTGGATGTTGTCATAAGCAATATCATCTATAAATTCTCTTCAAGTATTGAAGGAAAATTGTTTTTAGAAGACCTTGAAAGTTATCGAAACATTATAGGTTGTTTTCATGATTTAGAATGTTCCTGGCTTCTAATTTCAATTCATGCCATAATCGTTTCTTCAAAGACGATGATTCTTAGGATGAGATCATCCATGAAACACTATTTTTTTGTTTGAAGATTCTTTGATTGGTCGTTTTCTTATAATCCAAGTCACTCGTGTTTGAGTGTCAGTGATTATTGGATCAAAGTTGGATTTTGAGTAAAGTTCTTAAAGGAAATATTTATACTATTGGCTCGTATTTCAAGTTACTATGAATTGAAGATATGGATTTTAATGAAGAAGATTCAAGGATCTATTCAAATAATTCTTTTGACTTCAGCTCAATTCAAGCATGTGAGGCATAATTCATTCATATGAATTTGTCTTTGGTTCAAGATATTCAAAAGGATCAGTATGCTTAAGGTGCAAGTTTGATATATTTGAAAAAAGATTCATTCATGTGAACTATCTCGAATTCAAGGCAAGGTGTTGTACCCAAAAATTTTCCCTCACTTTTTCAAGTATTCTCAAGGAATTGATCAGGCAAAATCATCTCCAAAGCACTGAGACTCCAAATTAGGGTTTTGACTGAGAATGACCAATCTTGGACTTTTGACCTAGTACATGACTTATTGGTTTGAAACATGATCTCAAGAACTTAATTACATCACCTAATCGCATATTTCAATTCATCTCCTGAGATAAGTGCGTTGATAGATAAAATTTGGTCCATCAATAAAAAATTCAATTGTACACTAAAAAGTCAAACTTTGACTTTTGGTCAAATTTGAGTTTCAAAAATCACATTTCATCGAGACAATTCAAAATATGGAATTTGATCATCAAAAATCAAGAAAGTAAAAAAATCAAACTTTGCAAGACTTAGAAAAATTTTCTAAGTATTTTCTATACATGATTAATTTCATTACCTCATGACATTTTTCTTCACCACAACTCAAGATAATTCAAATTTTCAAATAAACAACAAAGCTTCATTTTTTAAAGTTAAAATTACAAATCATAAATTTTGTCTTGGTTGAACTTTTCCCTTTGAATCAAACCTTGCCATTATGTTGTCGACAAAACCAAACTTGTATCATGCTACAAACAATGTTGTCCAATTTACTGATGAATAAAGCCCAAAGTTTGCACCAACCAGTCCAAGCATATTAGTCCAAAACTTGTTGTTCCTACACTAAACAGTCTATGCAAAACCAGTTCTGCTATGCTGCCTCTAAACATTGTCACAACCTGCTCCCAAAATCTGTTATGTTGTCCAAGCCTGCACTATATCAGTCCCCTTATTTACACCAAATTAGAATATAAGAGCTGCATATCAAAAGCTATGAAACAACATACCCACAAAGTTCAAAAACTTATTTGTTTTCCCCACAAATCTAAGCCAACTTCATCTATAAATAAATTGTTTTCACAACACACAAAGAGAGGATTTTTTAGAGGGAATTTAGAAAGAGAATATAGATTTTTGAAAAATCTAACTGAACGTTTGTTGTAACTTTTGCTCATCTTCAGCTCTATCTTCATTCACAAAAACAAAACCTTAACCCATTATTCCACCTTGCAAGCTCTCCCATAAACCAGCCATCCAAACACTTCATACCATATAGAGATTGTTCAAACACAAGAACAGTTGTTGTAGTTCCATAATCATCACCTTTCAAACACAAACAAAAGACAATTTTATATAACCTAACTGAGTTGGAGAGTGGTCTAGCAATTTCCAATACAGAGGGAGGACTGGAGCAGTATCCTGGAGGTTCACTGAAGCCATCACATCATCTAGAAAAAGGTTTAGACATCATAACAAATTGCAGTCTCAAGGTAAGTCTTCTTGACTTTGAATCTTTCATTTCAAGTATCATTAATGATTCATGTTTTAGCATTAAACGTAGTAATCATCGCCTTTTGAAGCTAACCATTTACTAGCTTTTCATTTATGTCAATACTATGTTTATAACTGACCTGTATACACAATAGAATAATGTTTAAGGCAAAAAACTGCAGCATGAGTCGACATATCCTCACATGAGTCGACTCATTTTAGTGACAAAAAAAAGTATGAGTCGATACAAGGCTTTATGCATGGATACATACTGTTATCTAGACCCAAAAACAAAAAGACAAAATGTGCATGAGTCGACACAAAACACGAATGTGTCGACATAAACAAGAAATGAGTCGACACATACCATTATGTATCGACTCATACTGAGTTGATTTTGGTTTTACAGGAACAAGAAAGGTTATGTGTCGATGCAAAGATGCAAGTGTCGACACATAATGGTTAAAAAATAATTTTTGCTTTCTTTTACACTATTTTTATGTTTTCCTATATATTTTCGTCATTTCTATTCAATATGGTTGTAATAAATAAACTTATTTCATCCCCATTTGTAAATTGTACCCCCATCCCCCGAAATGATGTAATAGTGTAGGATTTTAATTTCCGCAATTTATCGCTATAATATAATTGTTAGTAATTAGTGTGTGTATGGTAAGATAAAATCAACCATTAGAAAAGTCTAATCTCAAAGACAAAAATGCATGCAATCGAAAAATAATTCACACACGCGCACCTTTAAGGTAATCCCGCTTATGGCATATGAATAAATAGTCATGTCCCTCGAATATAGGACGCTTTAGCAAATACCCTCGATAAAAATATTGTAGTCCCTCGATGACCCTTCAATGTTGCCTTTGGTAAAACGATCTTATCCCCTACGAAAATTCCTAAAGCGTCTCATAAATTTCCTTCTATGACTATACGACGACCCTCGCCTGTCCCTTCACATCCATAGATAGGTCTTCTTATCAATCATTGGTAAGATAGTAACATCTAAAGGATGAGTAAAAGAACAAAGACCTTTTGAGTAGGTAGGACACTCGTAGTTGCTTGCTCACAAACTAAAACCATCTCCACACTCATACTTTCAAGATATTTTCAAAACAAACATCTCTTTGAACTATTTTCAAAACCAACACTTTGTATACATTCTTATAGAGATGAGAATCATTACAAAGTTTGCCAAAACAATGGCGTTTTCAAAATATTTTCAAACTCACACCTATCAAAAACACATGTCAAACAAAGAATTTTCAAAGTTATCAAGCAACTAAGATAACTACATATGAAAAGGGTGTAACATCTTCCCTTTTCATAACCTACCCCCCCCCCCCCCCTGAACTCAAGAAAATATCTCAAAAGGTCTTTCTTGTTCTTTTCACCCTTTCCTTTATTGGATAAAAGAAAATTCGGTGGCGACTCTTGTTATCCGTAACAATTGGGATAAAACGCAAAACACCCAAGACAGTTCTCCCACCGTATTACAGAACTGGAAACTCTAATGGGGAAAACTTAAAAGTGGGGTTACCTTAGATCTAGATCACCTTTAAATATTTTCATTGATTGATTTGCTTGCTTTACATTTTTGGGTCCTTGTTTGGGTTTTGTTGATCCTCTACCGGAATCTGGGAACATCATTAGGTAAGTAGTAATAGATTGTGGAAACTGTACAGCGTAGACCGATATGGTTGAAGAAATGGCTACGTTAGTGTGACACATTTCTTGTTACCGGTATCCCTTGTGTTGAATCGAGGAGAATACGAGGTTGCTGAGCAGTGTCATGAAGCACTAACTGACCGTAGAACCTTTAATTGAACAACTTGGCCATTAGGAAGTAGTGAGACAACCGACTTTGGTGCAAAGCCGAAGATTGGTTGATACTCGATACTATGCTCATTGAGATCAGACTTTTGGGAAATTTCGGCCGCAAGAAAAGATTAATTATGCTGAGATAATGCCCAATGAAGAAAGATCAGTGATATTGAGATTCCCTAGAACCTGATTACTTTCTAGGATAGGTTGAACCGACTAAACTTCAAGAGGGTACTTACCAATGAACCATATACAAGCCTGAACCTAAGGACTTGTTTGCTTTATGTGTATATGTTTATTTGTACATAACATCATGACATCATACCATCAGATCCACACTAAGCATTTCAAAGGATTTTTAGGATATATCTTTGTTCTGTTTTGTAGGTCATGACTTCCACTCGTAGGAATACCATCCGAGTCAACTTTGTGAAAGTGCATCCTCAACTTCAAGAGTTAGCATCAAGATTTCCTGGAGCTTCTCCCTTCACTAAGAAATATGGTCGACTTCTCAACTTGACTACCTCAAACTTCCAAGATGAAATGATGTGTGTGCTTTTCCAATTCTTTGATCCTATGCACCATTGCTTCACCTCTCCTGAATACCAATTGGTGCCTACATTAGAAGAATTATCTCAATTGTTAGGAGTGCCCGTGCTTGATTAAATACCATTCACCGGTTTAGAGGAGACTCGAAAGCCTAAAATTATTACCAAAGCCTTGCATTTGAAGAGATCTGACATTGTGAGTAATTGGGAGACAAGAAGTGGAGTTAAAGGTTTCTTAGCAAAATTTCTATTGGAGAAGGCTCGTTTGTTCTGGGAAGATATGGATTTTCAAGATTTTGAGGATTTGTTGGACCTTCTAATATATGGTTTAATTCTATTTCCCAATCTAGACCAACTCATAAATGTGAATGTCGTCATGGTTTTTCTCTCTCGTAATCCCGTACATACCTTTCTTAGAGACATTCTACATTGTTTCCACACTCGAACCATGAAGAAAAGGGGTAATCTTCTGTGTTGCATTCCATTACTGTCTAGGTTATTTATTTCACACCTACCTCGATCAACATTGAAGAATGAGCAAGGTTTGACATGGTATCAAAGGATGATGTCACTCTCGCATCCGGATATCCATTGGTGTTATCGATCTTCGGAGGATATTAACATTATTAACCTTTGCGGGGAATTCCATAATGTCACACTCTTAGGCATTAGGGGGGTATCACCTATAACCCTTCCCTTTCATTACGTCAGTTTGAGTATGCGCGAAGAGATGGTCCCCAAGATGTGCTCATCCATGGTTTGGTATTCGACTATGAGGTCGACGACCAAGACTATCATCAAAGGTTCATACGAGCTTAGAGAATGATAAACAAAGTGGATAGTGAGACATTGTGGCATAAAAATTCATTTCCCCTTGAGCCTTACCTAAAGTGGGTACGAACTCGTGATCAAAGTCTCGTGATTCCTTACCCCGCCATCCTACCTGTGATTGTGGAGCCCATTGCTAAGAGAGACACCCCTTACACTATTCTTTATCCTGACATTCCAACTACTCTTGAGGAATTGCAAAGATCTTGGATTCAACTCAAAGGGGAGCGAGACACTTTTGAAACCCAATTCCATGCAAGCGAGAAGAAGGTTTTAGAGCTCACCAGACAACTTCATAAAGAGCGGAGTTTGAATGCTTACATTGCACCAAAGAGGATGCGCTTATGGGAAGCTTGAGTCTTTTTTGTTTTAGGAGTTTATTTTGTATTGTCTTTGTTTCTTCCATTGTAATCCCAAGAGGCATCTTGTAACCGTTTGAACTTATTAATGCAATTAATGTTTGTTCCCTCTTTGTCTAAACAAATTTAAATCTTAAAAATCCTTTAAATCATTTGCATACGCATTCCATACATCATAACATAAGCAGGTTTTCAGACACAGGTTTCCTCATCTTTCTACTGTTTATTTCAGTAAGATGTATATTGAGCAAACCGTTAAAGACTTGCAGAAACAGAATTCACAATTCCAAGAAACCTTGCTGACTCTGGCCAAAGAACAACAAGAGCTGATGTCACATCTAGTGGCCAAAAAGAAGACCAAGAAGAAATCACTGATTAACATGGGGAAAAGGTTTAAAGGTCTCTTCCGTCAAGTACAAGTGGTTGAAGAGTCATCCGAGGAGGAGTAAAATCAGAATTAAGATGCAAGGAGCACTCGTGATGGTGGTGCAAACGATCAAGCTTCTGAGGAAAAATATTACTTTGATTAACAGTATCCACCGGCTGATGATAAGTACAAGTAACTTGAAGAGATGTTGAAAGATGTTGAAATTCAATTTGTATCTGGCTTGGGTTTTGGTGATTTGGGCTTAGTTCCTGGGATAGTCATCCCCCACAAGTTCAAAATTCCAATCTTTGCTAAGTATGACGGAGTTTCATTCCCAAAACTTCACTTGAGGTCCTACGCCCACAAGATACAACCACATACCACTGACAAGAGGTTGTGGGTACATTTATTTCAAGAGAGTATGTTTGGGACTCAGTTGGATTGGTTTTACCAGTTGGAGGGTTCCAACATTCATACTTGGGAAGATCTGGCCACCGTTTTCTACCGTCAATATCAGTACAATGTTGATTAGGCGCCGACTAGTGTTAAACTTCAAGGAATGACAATGGGTACTAATGAAGGGTTTAAAGAGTACGCGCAAAAATAGAGGGACCTTGCTGGTAGATTTCAACCACCACTGACTGATAGGGAGCTGGTGGACATGTTCATGGGAATACTAACTGGCCCATTTTTTAATTTGTTAATTGGGAGCTCATCGTCCGGTTTCACTAAGTTAATTCTGACTGATGAAAGGGTTAAGAGTGGTATCAAGAGTGGAAAAATTCCCATGAAATTTTCTTCTACATCAAACACTATAAAGAAGCCCTTTACTGGATAGAAAGAAGCCAATGATGTATATGGGTCAAGGGCCCACACCAAGAAGGATCACCGTTCATCTGTTAATGTTGTTTTGGTCTCCAATCCTCCATTCGCTCAAAGACAACCACAACAATCAAATCATCAATGACCTGAGATCCCAAGAAGACAGTTCACGAGGATAAACATGTCGTTATCCCAAGCCTTGCAACACCTGTTGAAGGCTAACTTGGTAACATTGCGTGATCCACCATCAAATCCCAATGTTTCATCACCGAAGTACAATCCTAATGCCAAATGCGAATATCACTCTAATAGCTCTGGGCATGATACTGATCAATGTTGGGCTCTAAAAAATACAAATCAAGATCTTATCGACAATAAGACTATTGAGTTTGATCCACCTACAACTATGAATGTTATAACTGCATCAATGCCAAATCATGGCAAAGGTGTCAATGCAATTGAAGACACTGCTTTTGTTTCCTTCGTTGAAGATTTGACCACTCCCCTGACCGTTGTTAAAGAGAATCTCCTGAGAGCTGGGGTTTTCCCTGGCTATTTGAAAGATAGTATTTGCTGCGCCGAATAAGTTAATGGATGCAAATGGATGAAAGAATGTGTTCAATGCCTGATAAATAGTCATGAGATCCTGTTTGAAAGAACTCCGACCATCAAAAGTTTGACTGATAAAATGAAATACGCTTCTATCATAACAATTTCCAACAAACCTCTTAGGATCTCTTCAAAGGGTCCTATTAGGATTTCCGACAAACCAACAATTTCTCCCTTGATGATTACCGCACATGGGCCGATTCCTTACTCCTCCGACAAAGCAATCCCTTAGAACTACGGTGCCAAAGTTTACTATCATGAAATTAAGAAAGATTCCTGTATCAATGAAGACAAGGCTGATGATGTTACAAATATTGCTAGTTCTAGCAGGGTAACGAGAACGGGGAGAATCTTCTCTCCTAACATTTCACCGCCAACTACTACAACGACACTTGTCCACATTACCATTGATAAGCCTAGTACTAACACTAGGGTTAAAGGGAAAGTGATTAAGCCTGTTGGGATAGAGGCACCTCCCAAAGACATTGTTGTTGAGGAACCTTCCACCCAAGAAATGGAAGCAATCTTGAAGATTATAAAAAAGAGTGATTTCAAGATGATAGAGAAACAAGGGCAAACCCCCTCCAAAATCTCTATGCTATATTTGGTTCTTTGTTCCGATGCTAATGCCCAAGCTTTAATCAAATTTTTGAATAAAGCGCATTTTCCACAAGAGACCACAACCGATCAATTAAAAAATTGTATGGCGAGTCTGACTGCCGATAATGGACTGGGGTTCTCTGATGCCGACTTGACACCAGTTGAAAGGAATCATAATAAGTCTTTTCATGTCTCTATTGAGTGCAAAGGAACTACCTTGTCCCATGTCCTGATTGATATTGGTTCCTCTCTAAATGTTCTACCTAAAGGTTCCTTGGACCGGTTAGATTGCGAAGGTTTGGTGTTAAAACTAAGTGACATAGTTGTGAGGGATTTTGATGGATCCAAGAGGATGGTACTTGAAGAAGTTGATCTACCCATTAAAGTTGGTTCGCAAGTTTTCAACTCTACCTTTTATGTGATAGATATACGTCCCACCTATTCTTGTTTACTTGGACGCCCTTAGATACATGGGGCAGGGGCGGTGAAATCCACCCTTCACCAACAGTTGAAATACCTAGTTAAGAGAAAGATTGTTACTGTTTGTGGAAAAGAAGAATTCATGGTTAACAACTTAAATTCGTTCAAGTATGTGGAGATGAACGGTGAGTTTATAGAGACTCCTTTACAAGCTTTCAAAGTGGTTCCTCCCATGGTTTCCGCCGCCAAAATCTCTTCTGATATTCCAAAATCTGGTGAAGCTGCTCCAAGAATGGTGTCATTCAAAGATGCTCACACTGCGGTTAAAGGTGGAAGTGTTAGAACATAGTTTGATTCTCAACCCTTTATTAGAGTTTTGATGATAACAAACACAAAGAACAAATATGCACTCTAAAAATTATGTTACTGTGTATACAGAAGTTCTGATCAAAGCAGCATCAGAAGTTAAGCTATAGAAGCTTTCACGCTGAGGTAATTAGAATCTGCACTGAAGAATGATGATCAGAACATGCGCTAAATGAAACACACTCTGATTCTGAATAGAAGGTTCATATACAATCAAATTCTCACACTCTAAGTCATCAATGTTCTGAAAGCAATTGCAGCATACAAGACTATAAGATTCTGAAGCGTTACTCTTCAATAAAGACAATATCACTTATAACGGCTTCATTCAGACATGATCTTCTCAATATGGAAACTGCTTAAATGTCCTTTATCACGCTTAAAGTTGGACATGATTCCATTGCCTATATAAACAAGATAAGAGATCAAATCGTTAACGATTTTCCAACACTACTGCAATACAATCTCAAAAGGCTGCAAGCTTACATTCTCATTTTTCTACGCTTTAATTTGTGTAAAATATCACAGTTGTGATAGCTGTTTTTTTAACGAAAAACAACTACACATAGAATTCTTGTATCTTTGATTAAGACAGTTTTCCTTGAGATTAACCGGATTGTGGTTGTACTCAAGAGGACTTTGACAGTTGCCAAAATAGTGATTGTAATCTGTTTGTGATTAGTGGATTAAGACCTCGTTGGAGAGAGGCGAAATCACCTTGACGGGTGGACTGAAGTAGTTTGAGATAAAACGGACCAGGATAAAAATATTGTGTCATTGCGCATTTGATTTCAAGTTTTCAATTCAACCCCCCCCCCCCCCCCCCTCCTTCTTGTGTGTTTCACTTCTTCAATTGGCATCAGAGCGCCTGGTTCTGAGTTCATACACTTAACCGTGTCAGTACAAGATCCAAGTTTCAGAAAAACACTATGGTGGGATCAAGCTAAAACATCAGCAATGACTATCATGAAGACAAAGACAGAATCAGTGGCAAACCTCCAGTCTTTGACGGAGAAAATTTTGACTATTGGAAAGACAGGATTGAGAGCTTCTTTCTGGCCCATGATGCTGATCTATGGGACATGGTAACTGATGGATACACACATATAGTGGATGGAAGTGGTCAGAAGATAGACAGAAAAATGATGTCTGACCAGTAAAAACGTGATTTCAGAAATCATCATAAGGCCAGAACAATACTTCTCAGTGCTATCTCATACTCAGAATCTGAGAAAATCTCAAATAGAGAGACAGCCAATATGTTTGACTCTCTGAAAATGACGCATGAAGGCAACATTCAAGTCAAAGAAACCAAAGCCCTTGCGTTCATTCAGAAGTATGAGGCATTCAAGATGGAAGATAGTGAATCCATAGAAGCAATGTTCTCAAGATTCCAGATCCTTGTTGCTGGGCTGAAGGTTCTTGACAAAGGATATTCTACTGCTGATCACGTAAAGAAGATCATCAGAAGTCTACCTAAGCAATGGAAGCCAATGGTCACAGCACTTAAGCTATCCAAAGATCTCAACAAGATATCTTTGGAGGAACTTGTCAGCTCCCTTAGAAGTCACTAGATAGAGCTAGAAGAAGATGAGCCTCAAAAGCAAGGTAAGCCACTAGCTTTAAAATCCAACAAAAAATCTGATTCTAAGGTTTTGCAGGCTATGGAAGAAACCTCTGATGGATCCTCATCAAAAGAAGATGAACTGTCTCTCCTCTCCAGAAGGGTGAATCAACTGTGGAAGCAGAGACAAAGGAAATTCAGAAACCCTAGAAGATCAGAGAATCAAAATGAATCCTCCTCCAGATACAGAAAGTCTGAGTCTTCCTATGGACATAGAAGATCTGAAGGCTCTTTAGGACACAGAAAGTCAAATAACAAGGACATCATCTACTATGAGTGCAATGAGCAAGGGCACTACAAAAGTGACTGTCCAAAGCTTCAGAAGGAGAAGCCCAAAAAGAATTTTTTCAAGGAGAAGAAGAAAAGCCTCATGGCAACATGGGATGATTCAGACACTTCTGATGCTGACTCAGAGTCAGATGATGAAAGAGCAAACATAGCTCTCATGGAAAACATGTTAGAAGAAAGTGAAGTTTTTGGTTCAGACTCAGAATCAGACACTGAAGAGGTATTCCATGACTTCACTATTAATTTCACTAAGGCTGAACTTGCAGAAAGTATAAATGAAATTCTGGAAAGGTATCAGCAAATCAGAGTCAAATTCAAGAACCTTAAAAAAGGAACTTATCTCTAACTCTGAAAAGACTGAGAGTCTCAGATTAGAAAATTTTGAGTTAAAAGAAAAAGTTTCAAAATTAGAAAATGATTTGCAAAACTCTCAGAAGGAAATAATCTCAGAGACTCCCAGTAATGCTGATGAGATCACAGCTTTCAGAAGTTTCTGGCTAAAAACATAGATAGAAGCAAGATGGCTTCAATGATCTATGGAGTTAGAAAAAATGGCAGAAAAGGGATATGATATCAAGGTAAGGTACCTACACCTAATAAAGCCATGGACTTAGTCATAAAACACACACCACTTAAATCACACTTCATATATGGGCACACACACGACCTAAAATACACTAGTAATGATTACTCTGTCAAACCAAAATTCAACCAGAACTTTGGAAATACTAACAAACCAGGACCCAAGAAGATATGGGTACCTAAGGATAAAATTATATATGTAGCAGATATCTTTAGAATCAAGGCTAAAACACCAGTAATGGTACCTGGACTCTGGATGCTCTCGACACATGACGAGAAGAAAGCATATGTTCCAAAGCTTGGAACTTAAACCTGGAGGCTACGTGGGCTTTGGAGGCAACCAAAGAGGAAATATAATTGGCTCTAGAACAGTAGGTAATGGAAATCTTCCCTCCATAAATAATGTGTTGCTAGTTGATGGATTAATGCATAACCTGTTATCCATAAGTCAATTAAGTGATAATGGTTATTGTGATACGGTGGGAGAACTGACTTGAGGTTTCGCGTTTGTGTTCGCAGATGTTTCGGTTTAGCAAGAGTCGCCACCGACTTTTTATTTTATCCAAAGGAAAGGTCAAAAAGCACAGGAAAGACCTTTGAGATGTTTTCTTGGGTTAGGGGAGTAGATTATAGAAAGGGAAGGTTTTAGCACCCTTTCTATCCATGGTTATCCATGGGCTCTTAGTTACTTGTTTAGATCACTTGCTTTGCTTTTCAATTGTTTGAAATGGTGTTCTTCAATTGTTTGAAATGGTGCTTTGTGTGTGGTTTTGAAATATGTTTTCAAAAAGAGGTCATCGTTGTGGCAAACTTTGTAATTATTCTTGTTTGGTTGTATACAAAGATGTTTTTGTCTTTTGAAAAGTTTTCAATGTTTGAAAGTTGGATTTTGAAATTGTGTTGTGAAGTGTATTTGAAAATAGAAAGGATGTTTTGCAAGATTTTGATCAAGTAACTAAGAGCTATCTACCCTATTTTAATCAAAGATCTTTTCTTATGTTTTTAACCCTTTTAACAGTGTTGTTTCACCATTGCATTTGGTGAACAACCTTGTGTTAGGATGTTAAACGGGACAGGCGCGGGTCATCGTATATACCATGATAGCAATTGTGTCAAGTATCTTTGGCAATTTTCTTGAGGGACTTGATCATTTTGTTTAGGCAACTCAGATAGCGTCGTCGAGGGACTATGATCTTTTGTTTTGTTTTTGTTTTGCCAAAGTACTTAACATGCATACCATGGCCCATTTTTGAAGGCAACAAGTGGATTGTAACCCTAGGGGTGCAAGTGTGTATTGTGTTTGTTTTTCATGCATTTTTGTCTTTGATTAGGTCAAACTATTTGTTAATTTGATTGTGCATACAAACCCTAATTCTCTAATCATGGCATAATTGAAAGCGTTAAGTGCGAGAATTTAAATTCTAAGCTATTACAACATGATTATGGGGATGGGGGTACAATTTTTGAATAGGGGGTATTTGACAAGAAATATAAACCCTAGTTACTATTACATCCAAATTGAATCTCAAATGCAATCAATATTTAAATGTACAATATTTAAATAACAAAATAAACAAATATTAAATAAAATGTATTATGCAAAAAAGAAGTTTTTATTTGTTTATGTATGTAGAGCATTTTTTTATGTGAAAAAGGTGTAAAGAATTAAAATAAAAAAAGTTGATTTTATTTAATTAAGGGGTAAACCCTAATTTTCCTTAAGAAAATAATATTATATATTATTTATATACAAAAATATATTAATATGTACAAAAATGAAATATATTGAAGAAAGGGTATTTTTTAGTATAAAAAATAAAAAGGTAATATTTTTATATTTTAAATCTAATTATTTAATCAAATAAAAGTATATATATATATATATATATATATATATATATATATATATATATATATATATATATATATATATATATATATATATATATATATATATATATATATATATATATATATATATATATATATATATATATATATATTAAATATATTAAGTATGTATAAAATAAAATAAAATATTTACAAAAATAAAATATATTCAAGAAAATATTTTAAGTATGAATAAAAATAAGAAATAAAAGTAAAAGTATTATTTACATTGTTTTTAAATTTAAACAAATAATAAAAAGGTATTAAAATGTTTTCTATATTAGAAAAAATTAAAATAAATACCAAATAAATGTAAAAAAATTATGAAAATATTTTTTAAGCATTTTTTATGTTTGGAAATAAAATAATAAAGTCAGAAATGAAATTAAAATACAAAAATAACAAAATATAAAGAAAATGGGCCAGGGGGTGCATTTAGCAAAATGGGGGTGCAGGCAGCAAGAAGGTCAGACCCAGCCCAGACTTCATCTTCAACCTCCAGAACTGTCAAACGCGCGTGCGCCTGGTTCCAACTTTGAACATCCTGGAAACGTGACTTTTTGCCAAAACTCACAACACCAAACTTGTAGAGAATTTAAATACAAATCTAACCATATAAAGCATTAAATCTAACTCTCAAAGACCAGAGAGAATTTCTCTGGCCCTAAAATCTGACCTAACTTTTTCAGCATGTTCATGGATGAAATTCTCTTAGCACACTTAATATAAATGAAAACTGAGCATATGTACAGCTTCATGGCATTAAATACTACATTTTTCATTCACAAACCTAAGGCTAAATTTTCCTAAATAGAGAGATAGAAAGTGATGAAAAACCTGTTTCAGTTGGATTCGAGTTGGACAATGCAGCAACTTTCAGTGAGGCCTGAGGTTCTTTTGAGCTTGCTTGATGTTCCCTGGACCTTTCCCAATGCTTAGTTTGTTTTGAAATGGTCTGAATCTCTCTATAGAACTCAACCTGCAAAGCTTCAAAATAGAAATGGTGAACACTGTAAATGGAGTTACAGTTGGCAATGGAGGTTTGGGGTAGCTTGAGTGAGTTGAATGGAAGGTATTGGAACTGGTTGCAAGCACAACGCACGAGTGGATGTGAAAATGGAAGTGATTCTGCAGGGCCTGCCCTGTTTTGCAAGAAAATGTGATTTTTGTGTAAAAGGGTGTTTGAGGGATGAATGGCTCGTGTTTCTGGCTCACAGGGATGTGCAAAACTTGTTTGGAATATTGGCAAGAGTTCAATATATCAGATGTGTAAGTTGTTGACCTTTTGCATAATTACTTGGTTTTGAAGTAAAAAGTGAGAGTTGACAATGTTATGGATGTACTGGCTTGTAACCTAGCTGCACAAAGTGGTTGAACTTTGCATGGCATTAGGGAGCCTTGTTTGCAGCAAAGGGCTTGGTGTATGGCTCAAGAAATGGAATTTGACATAAAGCATGCTTTATGTAAATGGAAGTGCTAACTTTATGCCCAAAATGGATTTATTCATTGTGCCAAGCTCTAATGGTCAAAATAAAACCAATGTCCAATGAGTTTGCATTCAATTTTTGAGTGTTGAAGGGTTTAGAGACCTGTAATTTAGTACAAAGCTAGTTTGCAACAACTTCAGTTTTTGCCAACTTCAAGCATTCGATTCTCCCTAACCACAAATGTGTTTGAGGAGTTCTGGGATAATTTGGAAAGCTTGCAACATGTACTATAATCCATCTTTGAAATGCAACTTGATATTCCAAGTGGAACTATGTGAAAAATGGCCAAGAAGATGGGTAAAAATCCTGCCTAAACTAGGGCAAAATTTCTCTAAGTTAAAAGTTTTAGGGACCCTTGTTCCAAAACTCATAACTTGAGATCCAAGCTTCTTTTGAGAAAACTATGTGAATAAAAGTTGTAGATTTTGTGGAGTAATACAACTTTCATGTTGTAAGTTTTGTTTGAATCCATTTGTATCATGGTGAAAATGTGGGACAAAGTTAGGAAAATTTAAGAAAATTTCATAACTTAGAAAAATTCTAAGTTATGAAATTTTTTTCAATTTCAAACCCTAATTTGCAATTTTGGGTTTCTTGATGAAAAAGTTTCATAATTTGACACATCTTGATGAAAAATGACCCTTGGCACTTGATTTTGACCAAAAAGTCAAAGTTTGACTTTTCAGTGTACAGTTAAATTTTGATCAGTTGACTGAAAAATTCATCTGTCAATCCCATGCATTTGAGATCTTTTGAACTTGTTGAATAGGTCAAGATAATTTCATTTAGTCCTTGAGTCTATGGTTGAGCTTAATTTGCCATTGGCTAGGTCAAACAGTCAAAAATTGCCTTTGTACAGTCAAAACTCTAAAAATAACCATTTTGCCCTTTTGGTGATCTGATCAAATTTCTTGTGGAATTGTGGTCCAAACTTGATCAAATGATTCATATAAGTTCATAATGTTAATGTGGGTCAAAATTCATGAGGTTTGACTGTAAATTGGTCACAGTTGACTTTCTCCCCAATACAGTTGATTTCTAGGTCAACTGTCCAATTGACTGGGCAAAAATTTGATTCAAGGCTTGAAACTTGGTATGGGCAAACTTTTGAGTCCAACATGAAGTATGAAAGTTACTTTAGGAATTGAAGGTCCAAAAATCCGTGTGCAAACTCAAACCCTAATTTAGGTCAACAGTGCAAGGAGAAGTCTTGAGCAGAGCAAACCCTAGTTTGGTCTTGAGTTCCAAGAGCCTTGTGATGGAAAATGTTGATAAAATGAGAGGGCAAATTTTGGGGTACAACAGTTATGATATAATCTTCAATCAAAATTCATGCAAAGCTGTTAGTCAGAAAGATGGAACTATCCTTTTTAATGGAAAGAGGAAAAACAAATTTATAAGATAAAACTTTCTGAACTAAAGAGTCATAATGTGAAATGTCTTCTCTCTGTTAACAACGAGCAATGGGTCTGGAACAGAAGATTGGGGCATGTTAGTATGAGAAGAATATCTCAGATTAACAAACTCAATCTGGTCAGAGGACTTCCTAATTTGAAGTTCAGCTCAGATGCTTTGTGTGAAGCATGTCAGAAAGGCAAATTTGCAAAACCTGCTTTTAAATCTAAAAATGTTGTTTCCACCTCTAAGCCATTAGAACTTCTGCATATAGACTTATTTGTACCAGTAAAAACTGTGTTTGTCAGTGGCAAGAAGTATGGGTTAGTGATCGTAGATGACTATAGCAGATTGACATGGGTAAAGTTCTTAAGACACAAGGACGAGTCACACTCTGTGTTCGTTGCATTCTGTAACCAAGTCCAGAAGGAAAAGGATCTTAGAATTGTCAAAGTCAGAGGTGATCATGGTGGAGAATTTGAAAATAAATATTTTGAATCATTTTTTAATGAAAAAGGCATCTTGCATGACTTCTCTTGTCCTAGAACTCCCCAACAAAATGGAGTTGTAGAACGAAAGAACAGAACATTACAAGAAATGGCCAGAACCATGATCAATGAGACTAACATTGATAAGATCTTCTGGGCAGAAGCAATTAACACAGCATGTTACATTCATAATAGAATCTCTATAAGACCTATTTTGGAAAAGACTCCATATGAACTGTGGAAGAACAGAAAGCCCAACATTTCTTATTTCCATCCGTTTGGATGCACGTGTTTCATTCTGTATACTAAAAATTATCTGAACAAGTTTGAACCTAATGCACAAAAGTGTATTATGTTAGGATACTCTGAAAGATTAAGAGGGTATAGAGTATACAATACAGAAACACAAATTGTTGAAGAGTCAATCAGTGTTAGATTTGATGATAAGCTTGACCCTCAAAAGTTAAAGTAAAATGAATTATTTGCATATATAGAAGTTGAATTCATAGGTACTGAAGACAACTCATCAAAAGTTCTCAACAGAGACGCTCCAACAATGTCAGAAATAAATATTACAAGCAATCCAGCACCTTCTATTAATCAACTCCAGAAAAGGTTTTCCAGAAGCAGCATAGCTCACTCAGAAGATAAAATCCAGGGAAAGAAGGATGATCTTATCAAAACAAGATCAACATTCAGAAACTCTAAAGAATCCCTCATGGGACTGGCCTCTCTGATTGAACCAACAACAATTGATGAATCTCTTATGGACAATGTCTGGATTCTGGCAATGCAGGAGGAATTAAATCAGTTCACCAGAAATGACGTATGGGATCTGGTTCCCAAACCAAAAGGATTCAACGTCATTGGAACAAAGTGGGTGTTCAGAAACAAACTGAACGAGCAAGGAGAAGTCATCAGAAACAAAGCACGACTGGTGGCACAAGGTTATAGTCAGCAAGAGGGGATAGACTATACAAAAACCTTTGCTCCAGTCGCCAGGTTAGAATCTATCAGACTCTTAATCTCTTTTGCTGTAAACAATGGCATCGCTCTGTATCAGATGGATGTTAAAAGTGCATTCTTAAATGGCTACATAGATGAAGAGGTTTATGAACACCAACCCCCTGGGTTTGAGAATTCCAAACACCCAAAATATGTTTTCAAACTAACGAAGTCACTCTATGGTCTGAAATAAGCTCCCAGAGCTAGGTATGAAAGACTAAGTAACTTCCTGTTAGAAAAGGAATACACCAGAGGGAGAGTGGACACAACCTTGTTCTGTAAGTCATTTAAGAATGACATTTTAGTGTGTCAGATTTATGTAGATGACATCATCTTTGGATTCACTAAACCTTCTCTGGGAAGAGAGTTTTCTAAGTGCATGCAGGCAGAGTTTGAGATAGGCTTAATGGGGGAACTCAAATTCATTATAGGCATTCAGATAAACCAAACTCCAGAAGGAACTTACATTCATCAGAGCAATTATGTCAGAGAACTTCTGAAGAAATTTGATCTCTTAGAATGTAAGCCCTCAAAGACTCCAATGCACCCCACGTGTATTTTGGAAAAGGAAGAGGTAAGTAATAAGGTAGAACAGAAAGTCTACAGAGGTATGATTGGCTCTCTCCTTTATGTGACGGCTTCAAGGCCTGACATTTTATTCAGTGTTTGCTTATGTGCTAGATTCCAATCAGATCCTAGAGAATCTCACTTAACAACAGTTAAGCGAATTTTCAAGTATCTGAAAGGTACTACTAATCTGGGTTTGTTTTATAGAAAATCCAATGAGTACAGCTTAGTAGGATACTGTGATGCTGATTTTGCTGGAGACAAAGTAGAGCGTCAAAGCACTTTTGGAAGTTACCAGTTTCTGGGAGACAATCTGATCTCATGGACCACAAGAGACAGTCCATAATAACATTCTCAATAGTAGAAGCTGAATACATAGCAGCTGTTGGATGTAGCACTCAAATGCTCTAGATGAAAAGTCAACTTGAAGACTTCAACATATTTGAGAGTAACATTCCTATCTTCTGTGATAACACTTCAGCTATATATCTCAGTAAGAATCATATTTTGCGTTCTAGGGCTAATCATATAGAAATAAAACATCACTTTATTAGGGACTATATTCAGAAAGGAATTCTTACCTTAAAATTTATTAAAACAGACCATCAATGGGCTGATGTATTTACAAAACCTCTTTCCGAAGATAGATTCAATTTCATTCTGAAACATCTCAGCATGAAGTTATGCCCAGAATATGTGTTTTATTTGCATATCTTAACCCTCAGAACTTTATTATTTTCTGTGAACATCTGATCAACTTGCCTTCAGAAGTTAGAAGTACAGTTGCCTCAGAGTCTATCCACGAAGATCTGAACGTTTCATTTCAAGGATAGAGGCGTGCAGTTCACATCATCAAACATCTGTCATCCTCTCACAAGCCACCTTCTGAGGCTGAACACGCGTTCAAATTCTGAAGGGTCCAAGGCTCTAATTGGATGCATTGAGACACTTGTCAGTGGTAACCGTTCAAATATCTTTCTAAATCTCCTAATTTTAGGTTTCATTAATGCATATAATCATTACTTATTTTCTTACTTACTGCCTACGTTTTCCAAAAACCTATTTAAACTAAATTTACTATTTCATTCATTCACTTTTACTATCTTCTCTATTCTCTCTTGTTTCAAGTTTCATTTCCAAAAACCCTTTTCATCTTCTTCAACAAACCCGTGTGAACAATGGCTTCATCATCAAACCTCAAAAATCTCAGTGCTCCTGAATCTTCATCAACGGAACAATATGAAGAACCAATCAAGACACTTCTCACTCCTGATGATAACCTGGAAGTTAACTCTGAAGATGAATGAATTGGGTTATGAAAAGGGCTTAGCAGAACTTTAGTGATCAACTGAAAGCCTTTCAAGATCAAGTTTTGAGCCAATGGTGCAAGAAAGTAATTCTTCCGCTGGATAATGCTCCATGGAAAGAGCATCATCCTTCAGAAGTTATTGAACCAGATTCAGATAGTCTCTCCCTGACTACTGCTTTAGAAGATATGATTGTAGCAGAAGAAGTGGTTCATTCAGAAGAATCTGTAGAATGTTCTGAATAACATGCAACCCCTGAAGAAACACCTGCTTCGTATCTAGTCTTGCAAACTCTGGAAGAGTTGAAGAAAGAGAATGCTTTAATCCATGCAAGACTGGATAACCAAGAGGATTTGAACAAAGAGATCAAGGGTATTCTGGATAAACAAGAATATACTACAAAGGAAATTAAAGATATTCTGGGAAAGTAGGAAGAGTCAAGCACTCAGATCAAGAGCTTGTTGGAAGCGTTGTTCACACGTCTTCCCCCTCCTTCTTAGATTTTCTTTAAAACTGTTTATCTATAATCTTTTATATTTACCTCCTTGTTTCTGAAACTTTTCATTACATTTTGTTTTTAATGTAATTCATATTTTTGACTCTGATTATATTACTTTTTGATAACTGACAAAAAGGGGGAGAAAGTAAGATATTTTCAATAACAGTATACCGGGACAAAGTCTCAAACATTGTGAATATTTTAACCTTTACTTTCTGAAAAGCTTGAACAGGAACATATTTTGATAAGAACAGAAGGAGATGCATCAAAAGCTCTAACGAGAAGGAACTTCAAGGAAGTAATCAACTCAGGGGGAGTCTCTCTCTTAAATTTTTGTTCTATATTTTTCATTGAAAATCTTAGTTTTTGTCATCATCAAAAAGGGGGAGATTGTTAGAACATAGTTTGATTCTAAAACCCTTTATTAGAGTTTTAATGATAACAAACACAAAGAACAAATATGCACTTTAAAAACTGTGTTACTGTGTATGCAGAAGTTCTGACCAAAGCAGCATCAGAAGTTAAGCTATAGAAGCTTTCACGTTGAGGTAATCAGAATCTGCGCTGAAGAATGATGATCAGAACATACGCTGAAGTGAAGCATACTCTGATTCTGAATAGAAGGTTCAGATACAATCAAATTCTCACACTCTAAGTCATCAATGTTCTGAAAGCAATTGCAGCATACAAGACTGTAAGATTCTAAAGCGTTACTATTCAATAAAGACAACATCACTTATAACGGCTTCATTCAGATAGGATCTTCTCAATATGGAAACTACTTAAATGTCCTTTATCACGCTTAAAGTTGGACAGGATTCCATTTCCTATATAAACAAGCTAAGATATCAAATTGTTAATGATTTTCCAACACTACTGCAATACAATCTCAAAAGGCTGCAAGCTTACATTCTCATTTTTCTACGCTTTAATTTGTGTAAAATATCACAGTTGTGATAACTATTTTTGTAACGAAAAACAACTACACATAGAATTCTTGTATCTTTGATTAAGACAGTTTCCTTGAGATTAACAGGATTGTGGTTGTACTCAAGAGGACTTTGACAGTTGTCAAAGTAGTGATTGTAATTTGTTTGTGGTTAGTGGATTAAGACCTCGTTGGAGAGAGGCGAAATCACCTTGACGGGTGGACTGGAGTAATTTGAGATCAAACGAACCAGGATAAAAATATTGTGTCATTGCGCATTTGATTTCAAGTTTTCAATTCAACCCCCCCTTCTTGTGTTTTTCACTTCTTTAGGAAGATGTACTATTTGGGGATAACTCCCTGACATTACTTTCAAAGCAGACAAGTTGGGATGGGTTTCACTGCCAAAGCTCAAAAGGAAGTCAAACGCGCTCGCATAGGAAAAACACCACTTCGCATTGATAATCACGGAGTGAATGCTATTGGAGACTCTAAGGATGACTGCAACTTTGATAAATGGATCTACCCGACTGCCGGTGAAGAACTCAATAACTGGCATGCAAAGGATTTCATTCCCATCTCCTTCAATGAGGAGTAATTACTATTTATTGTTTTGTCAATTCAAGAACTTTCGTCTGTAATTTTAATTCCAAACAATGACTTTAAACCATGCGCCTTACCCGAGGCCTCATGGTCCATTTGTTAAGGGTTTGTTCATTTTCATATGCCATATGATCATTCAATGAAAAACGTTGGACCTTTTGCATTCAAATTTTGTGCTCATTGTCTTTCTTTTCTTATTTGCATTTTAAAAAAGCCATGTATCTTACACATACACACACACACTTGTAGATCCTCATCCAATCCAGATCTCATTGCCAACGACTCTACTATTTCCATTTATGACTTTGAACATCCAATCAACCAAGACAAAGACGAAGGCGAAGAAGATTGTGAAATACCAGGGGAACTAGCCAGACTTCTGATGCAAGAGGAGAAATCCATTCAACCTCATGAAGAGCCAGTTGAAGTGGTCAACCTAGGTACTGAGGAAGACAAGAAAGAGGTCAAGATCGGCGCTAACATAGAAGAGGGTGTCAAAGACATATTGGTCAAGATGTTGCACGACTACGTTGAGGTGTTTTCTTGGTCATATGAAGATATGTCGGGGCTGGATACTGGCATTGTGGTTCATCGTCTACCAACAAAATAAGATTTCCCTCCAGTCAAGCAAAAAGTGTGTCGTATGCGGTTAGACGTGTCTGAAAGATAAAGGATGAGGTAATGAAGCAATTTAATGCAGGTTTCCTGGCTGTGACATCATATCCTCAATGGTTTGCGAATGTGGTCCCCGTGCCGAAGAAATAAGGGAAGGTTCGTATGTATGTAGACTATAGAGATTTGAATATGGCAAGCCCCAAAGATGATTTACCGCTACCTCATATTAACGTCCTGGTTCACAACACAGCTCAACATAAAGTTTTCTCCTTCGTGGATGGTTTCTTCGGCTATAATCAAATCGTGATGGCTCCCGAGGATATGGAGAAAACCACCTTTGTCACACAGTGGGGTACTTTTTGTTACAAGGACATGCCTTTCAGTTTGAAGAATGCAAGGGAAACTTATCAACGAGATATGTTAGCCCTATTCCATGACATGATCCATCATGATATAGAAGTCTATGTGGATGACATGATTACAAGGTTGAAAATGGAAGAAGAACACCTTGATCACTTACACAAGCTATTTGAAAGGCTGAAAGAGTGTAAGCTGAGGTTGAATCCCAACAAGTGTACCTTTGGGGTAAGGTCTTGAAAACACCTAGGGTTTGTCGTCATTAGTAAAGGTATTAAGGTTGACCCTGCAAAGGTCAAAGCTATCCAAGAAATGGCAGCTCCCCATACTGGGAAGGAGGTCAGAGGTTTCTTGGGTCGACTTAACTACATTGCTCGATTCATATCTCACCTAATTGCTACTTGTGAGCCAATCTTCAAACTCTTGAAGAAAGATCAAGTAGTCAGAGGGAACGACAATTGCCAAGCAGCCTTTGACAAGATCAAGGAATATTTACAAGAACCTCTCATTCTGATTCCTCCAATTGAAGGAAGACCTCTGATTATGTACTTGACTGTATTAGAGAAATCAATGGGATGCGTGTTGGGCCAACATGACGAGTCTGGCCGAAAAGAGCATGCAATATACTACCTGAGCAAAACGTTTACCGACTGTGAAACCAGATATTCACTGCCCGAGAAAACATGTTGCACTCTGGCATGGGCTGCTCACCGGCTAAGACAGTAAATGTTGACTCATACCACCTTGTTGATTTCTAAGATGGATCCCATCAAGTATATCTTCGAGAAGCCAACTCTCTCTGGATGAATAACTAGATGGAAAATGATTTTGACTGTATATGATATCCAATACACAAAAAGCAATCAAAGGAAGTGTATTGGCAGATCATTTGGCCCATCAAGCGGTTGATGACTACCAATTTATGAACTTTGAATTCTAGGATGAGAATATCATGCTAGTAACTGACTGCGAAAAGCCTGGACCGTATGACGGACCTGAACAAGGATCCCGATGGACTATAGTTTTTGATGGGGCTTCTAATGCTTTGGGTAACAGAATTGACGATGTGATTGTTTCTCCCAAAGGTTTCCATACACCTTTCACTGCTAGGTTGTGTTTCGACTGTACAAATAACATGGCTGAGTACGAGGCGTTCATCTTGGGTCTAGAGGCTACCATTGACCTAAGGATCAAGTTCTTGGACGTATACGGGGATTCTGCTCTAGTAACCAGTCAAGTTAAAGGAGAATGGGATACCAAGCATCTTAATCTGATTCCTTACAAAGAGATTGTGTTGACCCTAATCCCATGCTTTGAGGAGGTCACCTTCGAACACTTCCCAAGAGAATAAAATCAGTTGGCAGATGCCCTAGCAACAATGTATTCCATGTTCAAGGTCAATTAGGACGATGAAGCTCCCAGAATCATACTCGAAAGATTTGACGAGCCTGCGCATTGTTATGAGCTTGACACTGACAAAGAGAAGCCATGGTACCATGAAGTAAGGAGATATCTTGAAGAGAAAGAGTATCCTAAAGGAGCTTCCATCAATGATAAGAAATTTTTGTGAAGATTTTCATCCAAATTCTTCCTAAGCAATGGATTCTTATACAAGCGCAACCATGATTCTACTCTACTCTGGTGTGTGGACAAGAAAGAGGCAGAGAAGATCATGGAAGACATGCATGATGGTGTCTTTGGAACTCAGTCTAGTGGGCAAACTATGGCCAAGAAGATTCTAAGAGCTGGTTATTATTGGTCAACAATGGAAGCTGATTGTCAACATCACTCGAGGACTTTCCATAAGTGTCAGATCTATGCCGACAAAGTTCACGTTCCTCCAATACTTCTGAATGTCATGACTGCTCCATGACCATTTCCAATGTGGGGCGTTGACATGATTGGAGAAATCAAACCCACTGCTTCCAATGGACAATGTTTCATCCTCGTTGCCATTGACTACTTTACAAAATGGGTCGAAGCTGCCTCATTTGCCTCAGTAACATAGAATGTTGTATCCAGATTTATCAAGCATAACCTCATCTGCCATTATGGTATCCCCGAAAGGATCATCACTGACAACAGAACCAATCTCAACAATGCTATGATTACGGAACTCTGCACACAGTTCAAAATCAAACATCATAATTCTTCTCCATACAGAGCTAAGAGGAATGGCGCAATGGAAGCTACGAATAAAAACATAAAGAAAATTGTGCAAAAGATGGTAGTAACCTATAAAGACTGGCATGAGATGCTACCGTTTTCTCTTCATGGCTACCGTACTTCAACTCGAACGTCAACTGAGGAAACTCCTTTCTATTTGGTCTATGGCATGGAAGATGTCTTGCCCGTTGAGGTTTAGATTCCTTCCCTAAGGATTATGAAAGAGGCAGATCTAGGCGAGGATGAATGGATTCATACTAGATTGGATCAGTTGAACTTAATCGATGAGAAAAGATTGGTTGTTGTTTGTCATGGTCAAATGTATCAAAAGTGTATGATCAAGGCTTTCAACAAAAAGATCAAGCCTCGAGTATATCAGACTAGCGACTTGGTAATAAAGCGCATCATTCTTCCACAGGGCGATCCCAGGGGAAAATGGACTCCCACATAAGAAGGGCCATTTGTTGTCAAGAAAGTTTTCTCTGATGGTGCCATGATGCTAACTACTATGGACAGAGAAGACTTCCCGTATCCTGTGAACATAGACATAGTCAAAAAATACTATGCATAAAGTGACCTGCTAGGTTGACACACCTAGGAAAAAATAAGGGCATCTCGATGAACCAAAAGGTTCGGGCAAAAGTTATGGATATATACCAAAGATTATACACCCGGCAAGTCGAAAACCCGAAAGGGCGGCTTGGGAAAAAAAGGGTATCCTGGTGGACTGAAAACTCGAAAGGGCATTCCCAACAAAAGTTAGGGATTAAAGCGTACGACTATGTCCCACAAAACCTTTACAACTAGCTTTATTACAAAGGTCCAAGTTCAATGGTCCAAGATCAATTCAATCGACTTCTTTCGACGACAAGGGATTACATTTGAAAACATATAGGCAATAGAGGAGTTGGAGCCCAACGAGGTCACTTCCACATAGCTATTATTTTTGTTTCAATTTGTATTCCTTTCATTCTTTCGATGAGTTCCTCTTATTAGGATCTCTGTCTCCTTGTATCAAAACTTCGTTTATAGGAAAACATCAATACAAATATGTTTTGAAGTGCAACCTTTTGTTGTTTCTGTTTTGAGTGCAAAATGTCCAATGACTAAAATTTAATGAACATATGCATATGAGCATGATTAAACTGTTAACAAGTGTATGCATAAATACAGAGATAAGCATCTCCTTAAGGATTTGGAATATCCCAAGAGGGATACTTCAATAAAATTCTCCCCACAAAGCTGGATTCATGCAATCCCCAACCAGAGTTGCAATCTCTTGAAAACACTCTCCCCAACTGAAGTAGTCTTAACTAAGAAACCTTACGGAGTCCTTCCTAAAGAAAACACTTCCCCAAAAGGTCGTCAAATTAATTCTCTTCGATAGGGTTTATTTTCCCAATGAACTACAAGTTCCCCATCTTGAGTTTGCCCCTCATACTATCATAAATCAATTGACAAAACCCCTTAATCCCCAGTAGAATCATTTCAATCCTCAACGGAGTCGTTACTATCCTTGTAAGTTACTATGAAGCCTAGAACCCGACCAGATAACAGTTGACTCCATTCCTCCAAAGCAAGTTACTGTGAAGCCTGGGTGCAACTAGATAACAGTTCAACTTCATCGTTCTCGGTAAGTTACTGTAAAGCCTAGAATCCGACCAGCTAACAGTCAACTTCAGTAAGTGGTTGCAAAGACTAGAATTCAACCAGACAACAATTAACCTCATCTATTTCATCAGTTACCATAAATCCTAGAATCTGACCAGATAACACTTAACTTTATTCTCTCAAAAATTTGTTGTGAAGCCTGGAATCCGACCAGATAACAGTTAAATTCAGTAAGTTATTGCGAAGCCTAGGAATCGACCAGATAATAGTTACTTCAATTTGCTGCAAAGCCTGAACCTGACAAGTTAACAGTTTAATGTCATCCTTTCAAGCAAGTTATTGTGAATCCTGGATCTGACCAGATAACAGTTTAACTTCTTTAATCATTGTAAAGCCTGGAATCAGACCAGATAACAATAAGTTACTGCGAAGCATGGACCTGATCAGATAACAGTTCAATTTTATCCTCTCAAGAAAATTACTATGAAGATTGGACCCGACTAGATAACAATTTGATTTCATCTAAGTTACTGCAAAGCTTGGAATCCGACCAGATAACAGTTTAACTTCTTCAATTACTACGAAACCTAGAGTCCGACCAGATAACAGTTTCAGTTACTGCGAAGCCTGGAATCCCACCAGATAACAATCAACTTCATCCTCCCCAGAAAGTCATTGTGAAACTTGGAATCCAACCAGATAACAGTTAACTTCAATTTTCTGCAAAGCCTGGAAATCGACTAGATAACAATTAATCTCATCTTCACCAGTAAGTTTCTATGAAGCCTAGAATACGACCAGATAACGGTTAACTTTATTACCCCTAACAAGTTGTTGTGAAGCCTGGATCCGACCAGATAACAACTAACTTCCTTTCTCTCCAATCAAGAGATAACTCCCCAGTAGAGCAACAAACAACTAAAACTACTTAACTCTTTCTTTCAAACAGAAATCAAGACTCCCCACAAAGTTTCCCTCCAGCAAAGCCAATATTCCCCAGCGAAGTTCTCCTCAAACAACAAAACAGGAATCCTCAGCGGAAACATTCTAAACAGGGTCTAAAGACGTGCATACTCTTCATCCCCAACAACAGTCCGGATTTAATTTCCCCATTCTCCCCAGCATTTGTCGAAGATTTATTTTCCAGAGACAAAGATACACTCCAACAATATTTCACATTCATATATTATATTACATACATGAGAAATGCATACGACCCAATCTCATTTATTTTGAGAACATTATTGTGACATGCATACATCTGCATACAATTAACCTTCTTCCTTGCAGGAAAAGTCAATTAACAAGACAAAGACCCCTTCTAGTTAGAATTCATTTCCACTAGTTAATGACATGAAATCAGCATACCTTTTCTGGTTAAGATTATGTCCCCAATGAAGTCGCTAAACCACAAGACCTTTTATGTAACTATGGATGGCATACGTAAGCCCATCTCCAACTAATTCTTTATCACCTCTCCAAATGGAATCTTTAAGCCCATTCTCGACACAATCAATCAACCCATCATCAAGTGCAAATTTTTGGGCACTCTAGTGTTCAATCATCTTCCACCTTCAACTCGCGAATGTCGGACCCGCCAATCTAACTCTTCAGGTTTAAGAAGATTGAACAGGGGAAGCTGTTGTACCCCAAATTTTTCCCTCTCATTTTCAAAGATTCTCAATAAATTGATTAGGAAAAATCATTTCTGAAGCACTGAGAATCCAAATTAGGGTTTTGACTGAGAATGACCAATCTTGGACTTTTGACCTAGTACATGACTTATTGGTTTGAAACATGATATCAAGGACTCAATTACATCATTTTTACCTAATCGCATATTTCAAGTCATCTCCCGAGATCAATGGGTTGATAGATAAAATTTGGTCCATCAATGAAAAGTCAATTGTACACTGAAAAGTCAAACTTTGACTTTTGGTCGAATTTGAGTTTCAAAAATCATATTTCATTGAGACAATTCAAAATATGGAATTGGGTCATAAAAAAAAATAAAGTAAAAAAAAAAATAAAGTTCAAGATAAATCAAATTTTCAAATAAACAACAAAGCTGTATTTTTTGAAGTTAAAATTACAAATCATAAACTTTGTCTTGGTTGAACTTTTCCCTTTGACTCAAACCTTGCCACTATGTTGTCAACAAAACCAAACTTGTATCATGCTACAAACAGTATTGTCGAATTTACTGCTGAATATAGCCCAAAGTTTGCACCTACCAGTCCAAGCATATCAGTCCAAAACTTGTTGTTCCTATACAAAAAAGTCTATGCAAAACCAGTCCTGCTATGCTGTCTCTAAACATTATCACAGCCTGCTCCCAAAATCTTCTATGTTGTCCAAGCCCGCACTATATCAGTCCCCATATTTACACCAAATTAGCATATAAGAGCTGCATATCAAAAGCTATGAAACAACATACCCAAAAAGTTCAAAAACTTATTTGTTTCCCCCCAAATTTCAGCCAAGTTCATCTATAAATAAATTGTTTTCACAACACACAAAGAGAGGATTTTTTAGAGGGCTTTTAGAAAGAGAATAGAGAGTTTTAAAAAATCTAACTGAACTTTTCTTGTAACTTCTACTCATCTTCAACTCTATCTTTATTCACAAAAACAAAACCTCAACCCATTATTCCGCCTTGCAAGCTCTCCTATAACCCAACCATCCAAACACTTCATACCACATAGAGATTGTTCAAACATAAGAACAATTTATGTAGTGCCATTATCATCACCTTTCAAACAAAAACAAAAGACAGTATTGTATAACCTTACTGAGTTGGAAAGTGGTCCAGTAGTTTCCAATACACAGGGAGGACTAGAGCAGTATCCTGGAGGTTCACTAAAGCCATCACAACATCTGGAAAGAGGTTTAGACATCAAAACATATTGCAGTCTCAAGGTAAGTCTTCTTGACTTTGAACCTTTCATTTCAAGAATCATTAATAATTCATTTTTATGGATAAAATGTAGTAATCATTGCCTTTTGAAGCTAACCATTTACTTGCTTTTCATTTTTGTCAATACTATGTTGAGAACTGACCAGTATACACAATAGAACAATGTTTAAGTAATAAAACTGCAGCATGATTTGACACATCCTTACATGAGTCGAATCATTTTAGTGACAGAACAGGGTATGAGTCGACACAAGGCCTTATGCATCGATACATACTTCTATCCAGACACAAAAACAGAAAGACAAAATGTGCATGAGTCGACACAAAACACGAATGTGTCAACATAAACAAGAAATGAGTCGACACATACCATTATGTATCGACTCATACTGAGTTGATTTTGGTTTTACAGGAACAAGAAAGGTTATGTGTCGATGCAAAGATGCATGTGTCGACACATAATGGTTAAAAAATATTTTTTCCCTTTCTTTTACACTATTTTTATGTTTTCCTATATATTTTCTTCATTTCTATTCAATATGGTTGTAATAATTAAGCTTATTTCATCCCCATTTGTAATTTGTACCCCCATCCCCTGAAGTGATGTAATAGTGTAGGATTTTAATTTCAGCAATTTATCGCTTTAATATAATTGTTAGTAATTAGGGTGTGAATGGTAAGATAAAATCACCCATTAGAAAACCCTAATCTCAAAGACAAAAATGCATGCAATCGAAATACAATTCACACACGCGCACCTTTAAGTTAATCCCGCTTGTTGCCTACGAATAAATAGTCATGTCCCTCGAATATGAGATGCCTTAGAAAAGACCCTTGATAAAAAGATCATAGTCCCTCGATGACCCTTCAATGTTGCCTTATGTAAAATGATCTTAGCCCCTACTAAAATTGTTAAAGCGTCTTATAAGTTGCCTTCTATGACTATACAACGACCCTCGCATGTCCCTTCACATTCAAAGATAGGGCTTCTTATCAATCAATGGTAAGATAGTAACATCTAAAGGAGGAGGAAAAGAACAAAGACCTTTTGAGTTGGTAGGACACTCATAGTTGCTTGATCACAAAGTAAAACTATCTCCACACTCACACTTTCAAGACATTTTCAAAACAAACATCTCTTTAAACTATTTTCAAAACCAAAACTTTGTATACATTCTTATAGAGACGAGAATCATTACAAAGTTTGCCAAAATAAAGGTGTTTTCAAAATATTTTCAAACTCACACCAATCACAAACACATGTCAAACAAAGAATTTTCAAAGTGATCAAGCAACTAAGAGCCCGTAGATAACTACAGATGAAAAGGGTACTAACACCTTCCCTTTTCATAACCTACCACCCGAACTCAAGAAAATATCTCAAAAGGTCTTTCATATTCTTTTCACCCTTTCCTTTATTGGATAAAAGAAAATTTGGTGGTGACTCTTTCTATCCGCAACAATTGTGATAAAACATAAAACACCCAAGCCAGTTCTCCCACAGTATTACACAATGCATTCATCAAATTTATTCATCTTCATTCAAATTTCCAAACATTATTCAAATACAAGATTTAATTCAAGTTCCTAACATGTCAAGTTCATCAAGAGAGTTTGTTACATAAATTTCGAATCTAAACTTTGAGTAAACTCATCATCTTACAAGACTTGTTTGAGTACCAAATTCAAGGTGCGTTTAAAGTTACATGAGATTATTGCAAGTCATAAACTTATGCTAGCTAACACTTTCCCTAAAAGAGGCTTCGTGAACATCTTCATGAGAAAACTAAGTCTTGTCATTTTCTATCCTGTAAAATCAGTCCCACCCTGCTAGAAACCTCCAAAGTCATGTTGTTGCCTCTGCAACTTGCTGCTAGAAACCTGCAAATAGCTCTGCATAAATGCATAAATGCATAAAAGGTCAAATTGTGACCTTTCCTTATCCCAAATACCCTGCCCATAACCTGCAAAATTCTGCTATCACTATGCTGTCCACAAACATGCCGTATCCTTGCTACAAGCTACATAACATCAGTCCAAGGCATGCACCAAAATGACTAAAAATTAGATTGGCATCACAAAAGCAAGAGAAAACAGGTCCCTTCTACCACCCTTTCACCAGCCTGTCATAACACTCCAAAATCTACATAACATCAGTCCAAGAAATCCATAGGAGTGTATCACACAAAAGCTGCATTAGCAAGCATAGGAGAAGTGTACCAAGATAGTTCAAAAAGTGTTCAAATTCCCCCCAAAACTTACTTAATCTTACACTATATATACCACTCCCCTCTGATTAAGAAAGGAATCAATATACCACAGTAATAGGCAGACAACAAGAGGAGCAGAGACAAACTTAAAAAATAACAAAACTTTACATACTTCAGATCTCTCTTTGAAAACTCAGAAAAACTATTGCACCCTTATTGAACAAACTCTCTCAATCTTCCTTTCCCAAACCGCTACACTCTCTTTGTTCTCATCATCTCTTCCCATGTTCTGAATCGATTCATAAAAAACAAAATCTTTTTGTTCCCAAACATTTATCGATTTCAATATCTCATTTCATCTCTCCACTTCATTTGCAAAAACAACAAAAAAACAACACCCCCTTACCTCTCTCGGTTCTCACTATCATCTCCCTCTGATTCCATAACACAAACACTCTGTTTCCAATAGAGATCAAATATGGCCACGTAAGAATCATCAAACAGTAGTAACAATAATCAACAACAAAAAACACCTCCATCAAAATAGAAGCAGACCTTCGAAGTTTCGCAACCACATCACTTGTTACGATCCAATAACAAAGCATCTGTCAACATATTTTAAGAAAAAACATGCAAACACAAGCACGCATAGAAATGCATAGAAAAACAAAGATATGGAGTAGAACGAAGAAGAAGAAGAAGAGAAGCAAAGGATTGATGCACAAACCTGAACATTAAAGCTTCATTCTCCTAATCTTTGTAACAACCAACACCAACCTTGAAGATCCCTCAGAGCTTCTCCAAGAGGTAAGTCTCCAAATCAATTGGTTTCTCCATCTGTTTTGCATTTTCATTGATGACATGCCATGGTTTGTGTGTTTATGAAATGTAGTCCCAAGGTAGCAAAGTTAATCGCGCAAGCGAGAGCATTTGTTCTCAGTTATTATGAGATTTATGTTTTTGTTGATTGAGGCGTTGTCAAAGGAATCAGAGGAGAGAGAGAGAGAGAGAGAGAGAGGTAGAGAAGATGATGAAACGAAGAACAATTGAAGAAGAGATTGTGAGATTTGAGAGAGAGTTGTGTTGGTTCTGTTGAGAATGGTTTGGAATGAATTGAAGAGAAGATCCAGAAGAATCATGAGTTGAGAGAGAGTATTTGATGTGTTTTTTATTTATTTATTTTTTGTTTTTTTTAATTCTAATTAATTGAGAAACTAAAAGAAAACAATAATTAATTTTCTTGACGAAATTCAAGGTCATTCGGCGCCCTTTCCCTTCAATTAGAGTTTGCAAAAACCATTTCTATTCCCCTTCATTCCTAAACAGATCCGGGTTTGGGCTTGTTTTTTAATCCCAACCTATTTCATAAGTTTTTTATTATTATTTGAAACCCAAAGATGACGAATGAAGTGACATGGTGCAGCAGTTGAGGCGTTAATTGGCAAGCGTGATGACCTGGGTTCAAGACCTATGAGGAACATTTTATCTCTTTTCTGCATTTGTTGTTTCCTTAACACATACCTTTTTTTGTATTTTATCTTTTTGCTGCATAACAAATACATTTTGGCTGCAACCTTAAGCCCATTTCAAAACTGCTATCTTCCACCCCATTTAATTCGGTTTTCACTCCTCATCTTTGTTTTAATTTTTAGTTTAGTTTTTTTAATTAATTCTATTAGTAACATAATTTTTTCTTCCTAATTAAATATTTTCTTAATTAATTTATATTAAAAAATAAAATTAGTTTAAGAACTTTGTGAATAATTTTTGTTAAAATCACAAAACAATTTTCTTTCTCTTTTCATTTTCTCGTAGTTTACTAGTTTCACATTTTTTTCGATTATTGTAACTGCTTATGGTTTGTAATATTTAATTAGGGTTTCTATTTTCCTCGTTTTTACTATTTGTACCCCCATTCTTGAAGCCTTGTAATAGCGTAGAACTTTATTTTCCGCAATTTAATTATTTGCTCATTATTGTATAATATTTAGGCGTGTATGGCAAGCTTTAAAATCAACCGCTTGATAACCCTAATCAAGACAAAATAACTAAAAACAAATTACTTTTCACACACGCACCTCTAGGGTAACCTCACGGGTTGCCTTAGAATAAAAATAGTCATGCTCCTCGAATGTGGGACACTTTAGCAAAGACCCTCATTTAAAGATCATAATCCCTCGATGACCCTTCGATGCTTCCTCGGTAAAGTGCCCTAAAAGTTTCCTTTATGATTGTACGATGACCCGCGCATGTCCCTAACATCCAACGATAGGGATTCCTACTAACTAATGGTAGGATAGCACTATCTAAGAGAGGAGGAAAAGAACAAAATACCATTGAGTAGGTAGATTGCTCGTAATCGCTTGCTCACAAACTAAAACAATTTCCACACCTCACACTTTCAAAAAAACTACTATCAAAATGCTTTTAAACACTCTTGAGGACTGATACAAAGGTTATTATAAAGAAAACTATCTTACATTACCATTTTCAAAACAATTTTTCACACAACAACATTGTTTCAACAAATATTTTCAAAAACAAACACTTTGTACGCGTTCTCAACAATACGAGAATCATTACAAAGATTTCCGAACTTAGGCATTTTTTAAAGTATTTTCAAACTTACACATTCACAAGGAATTTTCAAAAGTGAGCTAGCGATTAAGAGCCCATAGATAACTACAGATGAAAAGGGAACTAACACCTTCCGCTTTCATAACCTACCCCCCGAACTCAGAAAATTCTCAAAGGTCTTTCCTATTCTTTTCACCCTTTCCTTTATTATATAAAAGAAAAGTCGATGGTGACTCTTGCTATCTGCAACATTTAAGATAAAACGAAAAACCTAAAAGTCAGTTCCCCCACTGTATCACAGAACTGGCGACTCTGCTGGGGTGAACTAAAAGTGCGGTAACCTTAAGAGATAGATCACCTTTATTTCTTTACTTGTTTTCCTTGTATGCTTTATATTTCGGGATATGCTTGGGTTTATTACTTGTATAGATCCTATACCCGGATCTGGGGGCATTTTAGGTAAGTAACAATAGATCGTAAAACTTGTACGGAGTATACCAATATAGTTAAAGTGATGGCTACGTTAGTGTGACATATTGGTTGGTGCCGGTGTCCCTTGAGTTAAGTCAAGGAGAATGTTGGGATGCCGCGTGGTGTCATAAACACTAATTGACCTTAGAACTTTAGTTGACACAACTTAGCCATTAGAAAGTAGTGAGATAGCCAGCTTTGGTGAAGACTGAAGTTCGTTGATACTCGATACTACACTCATTGAGATCAGACTCTCGGAATATTTCAGTTGCAAAATAAATGCTTGTGCTGAAACAATGCCTGGGAGAAAGATTAGTGATATTGAGGCTCCTAAAACCCGATTACTTTTCTTAGGACAGGTTGAGCCAACTAAAACTCAAGAGGGTATTTACCTATAAACTCCATGCAAGATTAAACCTAAGGCCTTGTGTGTTTTGTTTGTGTATTATTAATTGTTCTAACATGAAATCATAACATCATGACATCATACCATATCATTTTCACTAACCATTTCAAGGACCATGATATTAATCTTTGTTCTATTTTGCACGATATGGCCTCCGCTCGCATAAACACTATCTGGATCGAATTTGTAAGGGTGCCTACGTAGCTTAAAGAGTTAGTCTAAAGGGTTCCTGAAAGTTCTCCATTCATCAAAAGGCATGGTCGACTACTCAGTCTAGTTACCCCGGGTTTTGAAAAAGACATGATGAGTGTTTTGTTCCAGTTCTTTGACCCTATACATCACTGCTTCACATTTCCAGATTATCAGTTGGTACCCACAATGGAGAAGTTCTCTTAATTACCGAGGGTACATGTTCTTGACCAGACACCTTTCACTGATTTAAAGGAAGCTCCAAAACCAGAAGATATTGCAACATCCTTACATCTGAAGCGGTCCGACATTGTATCTAATTGGGAAATGAGAAGTGGAGTCAATGGTTTTCTGGATAAATTTCTGATGGAGAAAGCTCAATTGTTTCTAGATGCTATGAGTTTCAAGGCTTTCGAAGAAATCCTCGGTTTGTTAATCTATGGGGTGGTGCTATTCCCTAATCCAGACAAACTCATAGATATGAATGCCATCAAAATATTTCTTTCTCGTAACCCTGTGCCTACCTTGCTCGGAGACATTTTGCATTCTCTTCACACTCGAATTATGAAAAGACGAGGAACTCTCATGTGTTGTATACCTCTGTTATCGAGGTGGTTTATTTCGCACCTTCCCCAATTAGTAATGAAGAATGAACAAGGTTTGAGGTGGACGTAAAGAATAATGTCACTTTCTCATACGGACATCTACTGGTATTCCCGATCTCATGAGGATATCACTATCATTGACCGCTGTGGGGAGTTCCCTAATGTTCCACTCCTTGGCATTAGGGGAGGTATTACTTACAACCCTTCTCTGACTCTATGTCAATTTGGTTATGCTCTAAGAGATGGTCCTCATAACACACTTATCCGGGGTATTATGTTCGATTATGAAAATGATCCTCAAGGTTATCGTCAGAGATTTATACATGCTTGAGGCATGGTGAGAAGAATTGATAGTAAGGCTTTAGAACAGAAGAACTCCATCCCTTTGGAGCCCTACCTCAAATGGGTACGATCTCGCGCTTAAAACTTCATGATGCCATATCTATTTATTCTACCAGTGATCATAGAGCCTATTATTGAAGGAGAAGTTTCTCGCACCATCCTCCATCCAGACATGCCCACTGACCTTGAAGAATTGCAGAAGTACTAGATTCAACTGAAGGAAGAACGAGACACCTTTGAAACTCAATTATATGCAAGTGAAAAGAAAATGTTGGAGCTCACAAAGAAACTTCACGAGGAGCAAAGAGTTAATGCATACATCAACACAAAGAGGAAGCGTCCGTGGGAGACTTGAGTATTAGGTTTTAGAAGTTCATATTGTTGTCTCTTTGAGACCCTTTTGTTTTCATTGTAAGCCTAAGAGGCAATTGTAATTTTGAACTTATTAATGAAATCTTTGTTTTTGTTTCCTCTTGGCTAGCAAATTTAAATCTCCTAAGGTCCTTGAAAACATTGCATTTACATATCATGCATCATTACATAACAGGTTTTTTACAGGTTTTCTCATCTAATTACTATTTATTTCAGTATAGGACGGCCCTCGAACAAACTGTTAAGGAACTACAAGCTCACCATGCACAATTTCAAGAGATTCTCCTGAACCTAGACAAGGGGCAGCAGGATATAGTGGCGCTTCTTGCCAAAAAGAAGATAACTAGAAAGCCGAATGTCATTCTTAATATGAGTAGAATATTCAAAGGTCATACTCAACCGGTTCAAGTGGATGATGTTTCCTCTGAGGAAGACGATAACCAAGAAGAGGATGGTGGAAGCACCAAGCCCGAAGGAAGTAATAATCAGGGTTCTGAGAATATTCAAGAGGATGAAGAATACTTAGACGAACAATACCCTCCTATAGATAACAAGTATAACCAGTTGGATGACCGTCTCAAAGCTATGGAAAGCCATAAAGTGTCTGGATTGGATTTTGGAGAACTAGGTCTGATCCCGAGGGTGGTTATTCCTCCCAAATTCAAGATCCCCGTCTTTTATAAATATGATGGGGTCTCTTGTTCCCACTTCATCTAAGGTCGTATGTTCAAAAAGTCCAACCTCATATTGCTGACAGGAAATTATGGGTCCATTTTTTCAAGAAAGTTTGTCCGACACTCAACTTGAATGGTTCTATCAGCTGGAAGGAAGCAACATTCACACGTGGGAAGACTTGGCAGCTGCCTTTTACAAGAAGTATCAATATAATGTTGACCTTGCACCGACAAGTGTACAATTGCAAAACATGTCCATGGGCTCGAATGAAGGGTTCAAGGAGTATGCACAAAAATGGAGGGATCTAGCTGGATGGGTGCAACCTCCCTTGTCTAAACGGGAACTGGTTGATATGTTCATGGGCACTTTAATAGGCCCATTCTTTAATCTGCTAATTGGGAGTTCTTCAGCTGGTTTTACTGAGCTAACACTCACAGAAGAAAGAGTTGAAAGTGGTATTAAGAGTGGGAAGATCCCAATGGATGCAGCTTCTAATGCTGTGAAGAAGCCATTAAGTGTAAAACAGAAACCAATGTTGTCTATGGCCAGAAGAGTCGTATTAAAAATGACCGCCGTCAGTCTGTGGGAGCGGTGTTGATCTCTAATCCAACACTTGTTCAACAACAACAGGGTAATTAACGTAGTTCAGATGCCCCGAGAAGACAGTTCACCAGAATTAGTATGCCATTGCCTCAGGAATTATAACATCTGTTAAAATCAGAATTGATAACACTGCGGGATCCTCCTCTTAATCCCAACACATCATCTCCTAATTACAATCCGAACGCGCAATGTGCCTATCATTCTAATAGTCCTAGGCACGACACCGACAACTGTTGCACTCTAAAAAACAAAATTTAGGACATGATTGATAACAAGGAAATTGAGTTCGACCCTCCAGAGACTCTGAATGTGATTACTGCACCTATGCCGAAGCATGATAAAGGCATAAGTGTTATTGAAGATGTTATGTGTGTTACCACTGTAGTTGATGTGGTTACTCCCCTCTCAACAATAAAAAAGAATTTGTTACAAGCCGGTTTATTTCTAGACTGTGTTAAAGAATGTTATTGCTGCTCAGTCTAATCCAATGTCTGCAAATTACTGAAGCAAGGCGTTCAATGCCTGATGGATGAACATATAATTTTGATCGAGAAAATTTTGTACTCTGAGAATTTGTGCCAAGATTCGTCTGTTGTATCTGATACTCCTGTCAGGATCACTTCCAAAGGTCATGTGAGGATTACCGCCAATCCAAAAGTTGCTCCCTTGATCATTACAACACTTGGACCCATCCCATATTCCTCATAAAATGCTATTCCATGAAATTATGGATCTGACGTCTAATACCATGGCATCAAACAAGAATTATCTGATGAAGATACTAGAAGCGAAAGAATTTTCTCCATGGAAATCTCTTTGTAAAATGTTGCTACACCTGTTCAAGTCACAGTTACTAAGTTAACTATCGAGGCTCGGGGTAAAGAGCCAATGATAGAGCCTGCCTAGACGAAGGCACCTAAAGACACCACGATCGAGGACACCTCTAAAATGTTACGGATGGCAAGAGTTGTCACCGACTTTTCTTTTATCCAAGAAATGAAAGGGTGAAAAGAATAGGAAAGACCTTTTTGAGAATTTTCTTGAGTTCGGGGGGCAGGTTATGAAAAGGTAAGGTGTTAGAACCCTTTTCAACCGTAGTTATCTACGGGATCTTAATTGCTATCTCACTTTGAAAAATGCTTTGTGTTTGTGTATGATTGAAAATATTTTGAAAATGCCTAAGTACAACAATTTTGTAACGATTCTCGTATCGTTGATAATGTATACAAAATATTTGTTTTGAAAAAATTTATGAAATAGAGTGTTGTTTTGTGAAAAGAATTTTGAAAATGTCAATGAAGGCAAATTGCTTTATAATAACCCTTGTATTAGTCCTCAAGAGTGTTTATAAAGCGCTTTGAAAGTAGTTGTTTTGAAATTGTGAGATGTGAAAATTGTTGTAGTTTGTTAGCAAACGATTACAAGCGACCTACCTACTCAACAAGTCTTTGTTCTTTTCCTCCTCCTTTAGATAATGCTAACCTACCATTAGTTACTAGGAAGCCCTATCATTGGATGTGAGGGGAAGGCGTGGACCATCTTACAGTCATAGAAGGAACTAAGATCGTTTACCGAAGGCAACATCTAAGGGTCATCGACGGACTACGATCTTTTGATCGAGGGTTTTTGCTAAAGCATCTCACATTCGAGGGAGATGATTGTTTTTTATCCGAGGAAACAAGTGAGGGTAACCCTAGAGGTGTATGTGTGCAAAGTGTTTTGATTTCAAGTATTGTATCTTTGATATTAGGTTTTCTAATGTTGTTTGTAAATTTTTGCCATACAATCCTATTAAACTAACAGTAATAAGGAAAACAGTAAATTGCGGAAATTAAATTTCCTACACTATTACAATGCTTCGGGGACGGGGGTACAAATTTATGAATGGGGGAGGAAAGCAATAAACCCTAATTATCTATTACAATCCATAAGCAATTACATAACTATGAAAATAATGATGAGAAAAATAAACAAACACGCGGAGATTGTGAAATAGGGAAAATGTTTAAAACCCTAAAAATTTCTAAAGAATTAAAAAATATTTTGTTGTTTCTTTGTTTAAAAAATATTTGAAATATGAAATAAAAGTTAGACCTAATTCTAATTTAATTTACAATTTAATTATTAAAAATAAAGTATGATTAAATTAATTAATCTTTATTATCAAAAACTTAATTAAAACCTAAGGAATTCTAAGCATTTAGAAAATATTTTTGTATTTTATTTGATAGTAAAAAATAACAAAACCTAATTCTAATTATTTTACAAATTAATTAATTAATAAATAAATCAAAGTGATTAAGTGAAATTAATTTTTTATTTGTCAAAAGCTAAATTAACTAATTAAAAACCTAAATCTAATTTTTTTAATCATTTTTTATGATTTTTTATTATTATTAATAAAATTATTTTAGAAAAGAAAAAGTTAATTAAAATAAAAAAGAAATAATATGGGCCTAAACTGAAAAAGAAATTGGGGGGTGTTAGCAAGCAAAAATAAAAAGGCCCAAAACAACTAAGCCCAGGTGATGGATGACTCAGTGGGGATGGCTCTCTGAGGATGCATCATGGGGATAGCGCTTGGTGCATTGGATCTGCCTGCGTGATGATCTGAAAGTTGTAGCATAAGGCGCATGATGAGCGCGTGTGACTTACCCACACTAGATTTGTAGAGAAAATGTTAGAAAAATAAAAGGGTACCGCTGGGGCTCGAACCCAGGTCCATATAGTAACAGGCACACGCTTTAACCACTGGGGTGGTGATACATCCGTTAGTTTACACACGAATCATTCAATATATTATAAACTCGTTTCTAAGAGTTTGAAGATGCAACTTCATCTTCTTCGCGCAGCCAGCAACAACAACAAAATTTTTGAAAATGTTAACTCCTTCATTTCTCAATCATTTAAAAAATTGTAAACACCAAACTTGTTCTAAATCTCAACATGAATTCAAACATGTAATTAACTTAAGCTAAAATTCAAAGATTAAAGTGAATTTTCGTTGGTACCAAACTGAACCCTAATTTCTCAGAAACTTTAAATCCAAAATTCACATCACATTGTCAACATAAATGAAAACTAAGGACATGGTTAGTTTCAGAGCATTGATATCTACATTCTTACTTTAGAAAATAAATGCAAATGATGCTTGTACAGAGATTTCAAAGTTTAGAAAACATACCTCTGAAGTGAGAATCAAGTTTGGAGTTAGAGCACTTTTAGATATGTTTGGATGATCTGGATAACTTCACTGAACTCCCAGGAAGCTTTTGCAATGCTTACCTTGGATCGAGAGTGCATCAATTCTTCTGGACAAGTCAAGTTGTAGAGCTCTGTTTTTTAGTTTAGAAGATGATGAAGATGGTGTTACAGTGATGAAACAAGTCTTTGGATGAGTTCTATATGAGTTATAGAAACTTTGTAAGTGATGTAGAGTGAAAACGCACTAGTGGATTGAGTGTTTAGTGTTTAAGGTCATAAGTTGCAACAAATGGATTTTTTATATGTAGCGTCTAGTTTTGAGAGGCTTTTAAGGTTGTGTATTCGTGCTATGGCTTGCTAATGACCCTTATATTTATAGGCAAGGGGTTTGAGGAGATGAAGTAACTAAGTTTGCAAGATAACAAGTAATGGCTTGGTTGCTTATTTATGAAGAAAACTTGAAGATCATGGTTCCAATGCCTTGTACCTTGTCTCATAGAGTGGTTAGACACTTTAAACATGTTCCTTTGAGTTTTTTAGGTTGAGTGTGATCAGGAAAAACAAGTTAGAGGCTCAAGAAGTTGACTTTGTGTATAAATTGACTTTACAAGAATGGAAGTGTGAACTTTCTTCCCTCAATGGTAAAATGGATTAGACAAAGCTTTAATCACTTGGATCATAGCTCAAATTCTTGTGTAATATTTTGGTAATAGTTAGATTTGGAGGTTAAAATCCTGAAAAGTTGGATTATGTAGCATGGCTTGAAGATTGGCTTATTAACTTGTCACAAAAATGACCTATAATGCAACCTTAGATACCCAACGTCATCCCTTCGATTATCCTTGCTCAAGCATGATAAAATTGTGTTATTAGACACTTTGGGAAGCTTGAAGCATTGTCTACAACTTTCATGTTGTGAGTTTTGGCTAAATCAAATGGGAACTTGGTGAAAAATAGCCATGAAGTTGGGACAAAAATTTGATCAAAACTTTTAAAAAAAATTCTCTGTGTTGGATAAAAACATCATAACTTCATGAGCTTATATCTCTTAAATTAAACACTTTTTGAGGATAATTCCACATTAACAAATTTGTAAAATTAATCAATCCCGACAACTATCATTTTGAAAGTTTTCCTTGAATCAACTTGCATCTTGAGGAAACTTGCTTGTGAAGTTAGGGTTATTGTTAAGAACAAAAACACATAGAATTTTTTCGAAGTGTTAGAAAATTTTCCAAATTTGATTTTTATTAACTTTTTTTTTATTTCTTGATGATCAAGTTTGATACTTTTAAATATCTTGATGATTCTTGACTTTTGAATCCCAATGTTGACCAAAAAGTCAGAATTTGACTTTTGAGTGACTGTTGACTTTTCATCAGTTGATTCAAATTTTCACTTATCAATCACTTGCATCATTGGAAATGTCTTGAGCCATTTAATTAGGTCAAAATGTTGTATTTGAACTATTGAGATCATGCTTCAAGTCATTAGGTTATGCACTAGGTCAAAAGTCAATGATCAATCATCTTCAATAAAAACCCTAATTTTGACAATTTTGATTTTTGATGATTTGAGGGTTTTCCTTGAGGAATCATGGTCAAATCTTGATCAAATTTTCCTTGATGTTGACAAAAAATCTTGAAGTTTGATTGTATGTTGAACATAATTGACTTTTTACCCAATATATTTGATTTTCAATCATCTGAGCCATTGACTTGGAAAATTTGTGATGCAAGACTTGAAACTTGTCATGAGAATTTTTGAGGACCTATGATGAACCATGAAACCCATTTGAGTCATTAGAAGTCCAATTTCCTTTGAGAAAACTAAAACCCTAGTTATAGGCCAATGCTTAGGAGGTGAGTTTGTCTGATCAACTCTTTGAGAATCCTTGAGTATTTAAGAATCTTAGAAGAATGTCTTGAACAAAATGGGAGGCCAAATTTTCAAGTGTAACAACTTCCCCTATTCAATCTTCTTAAACCTGGAGAGTTAGATTGGTCTATCCGCCATTTGTGACTTGAAGGTAGAAGATGCGTGAACACTTAAGTGCCCAGAAATTTGCACTCGCATGTTCCTGAAGTGATGTTGTTAGTTAATTACTGAGGAGAGGAATTTTGCCGGTGATTCATAGCAATTTGAAGAATATATTCAAGTTGAGAGACTGTAATTTTTTGGGGAAATAAACCTTGTTGACGGAGAAATGCCATACTGAGGAAACAAGCTCTACCGAAGAGTAGAAATCTACATGGATTTTTCAGTTTTGGGGGAATAAACTCAGTTGGGGAAGAGAATTTCTATTAATTGTACTGATTGGAACTTCGTAGGTTGGTGATATTGTCAGGGAAATTGCGGGGAATGTATCTTTATTGAAGACGAATTTATGAAGATTATTTTGGGGGATAATCTCATAGAAGTGGCTTTGTGGGGATTTGTGGACGGCTTGAATGTGATCCCATCTCCTAGAATCTTGAGTAAATGCGTATTCCTGTTCTTATGCATACATTTGTTAATAGTTAATCATGTTCATATGCATATGTTCATTCAATTTTAGTCATTGGACGTTTTTGCAAACAAAACAAAAAAATTTAAAAAGTTTGAAATTCAAGGTGTATTTGTATTGATAGTTTGACTATAAACAGGTGATCTTGTACAAAGAGACATAAATCCTGGTAAGAGGAAATTGTCGTGAAATGAAAAGAATACAAAGTGGAAACAAAACATATAGCTATGTGGAAATGATCTTGCTGGGTTCCAACTCTGCTATTGCCCATATGTCTTCGAACATCTCATCCTTTGCTGTAGGCAAAAGTTGATTGAATTTGTACCATTTGAACTTTTGACTTTGGTAATAAAGCTTGTAGTAAGTGATCCAACATGACTTAGTTGTACGCTTTAATCCCTAACTTTTTCCTGGACCATAATTTCGGGTTTTCAGTCCACTGGGATACCCTTTCTTGCCCAAGCCGCCTTTTTAGGTTTTCGACTTGTCGGGTGTACAATATTTTATATATCCCTAATTTTTCCCTGAACCCTTTTGGTTTTCCGGGATGGCCTTATTTTTTCCTAGGCCAGTCAACCTAGCGGGTCATTTTTATGCGTAGTATCTTCTGACTATGTCCGCGTTCACAGGGTGCAGGAAATCTTCACCATCCATGGTGGTTAGTATCATAGCACCGCTCGAAAATATTTTCTTGATAACAAATGGCCCTTCTTAGGTGGGAGACTATTTTCCCCTGGGATCACCTTGCAGTAGAATGATGCGCTTTATTACCAAGTCACCAACTTGATATACCCGATGCTTGATTTTCTTATTGAATGCCTTGATCATACGTTTCTGATACATCTGACCATGACAGATAGCCGCTAGACTCTTTTCATCAATCAAATTTAATTGATCCAACCTAGTCTGAATCCAACATTCTTCGTCTAAGTCAACATCTTTCAAAATACTTAGAGAGGGAATCGAAACTTCGATAGGTAGGACAAATTCCATACCATAGACCAGAGAGAATGGGGTTGCCCCATTTGATGTTCGTGCCAAAGTGCGATAGTCTTGGAGAGAAAATGGTGACATCTCGTTCTAGTCTTTGTAGGTCACAACTATCTTTTGCACAATATTCTTTATGTTCTTGTTGGAAGCTTCCAATATGCCATTCATCTTTGGTCGATACGGAGAAGAGTTGTGGTGCTTGATCTTAAACTGCATGCAGAGTTTGGTGATCATAGTGTTGTTGAGATTGGTACCATTTTCTGTGATGATTCTCTAAAGGATGCCATACCGACAGATGAGGTTATGCTTAATGAATCGAGCTACCACATTTTTGGTAACAGAGGTGAATGAGGTTGCTTCAACCCATTTTGTGAAGTATTCAATGACGACGAGGATGAATCAACGTCCATTAGAGTAAGTAGGATTTATTTCTACTATCATATGAATGCCCCACATTGCGAATGGCCAAGGAGAAGTCATGACGTTCAAAGGTATTGGAGGCACATGAACTTTAGCAGCATAAATTTGGCGTTTATGACAAGTTCTTGAGTGATGGTGACAGTCAGTTTCCGTAGTCGACCAATAGTAACCAGCTCTCAAAATCTTTTTATCCATAGTATCTCCACTGGGATGAGTACCAAAGATGCCTTCGTGCATATCCTCCATAATTTTCTCTACTTCCTTTTTGTCCATACAACGGAGCAGAGTGGAATCATGATTTCGCTTGTACAAAATTCCATTTCTCAAGAAGAACATGGCTGAGAACCTCCGTAGGAATTTCTTGTCATTGATGATGCCCCTTCAGGGTATTCTTGAGCTTCAAGGTACCTTTTCACTTCATGAAACCAAGGTTTTTATTTTACTCGCTCAATGTCAATTCCGTAGCAATGTGTCGGTACATCGAATCTTTCAATGGTAATTCTGGGAGCCTCATTATCCCATCTAATCTTGAACATGGATGACATGGTAGATAATTCATCTGACAATTGATTCTCTTCTCTTGGGATATGCACAAAAGTAATCTCTTCAAAGTACGGAATCAAGGTTAGCACATGTTCTCGGTAAGGGATATGATTCAGATGCTTTGTATCCCATTTCCCTTGACTTTACTGATTACCAAGGCTGAATCCCCATATACGCTCAGGAATTTGATTCTCAAGTCAATAGCAGCTTTAATACCCATGATGCATGCTTCATACTCAGCCATATTATTGGTGCAGTCAAAGTAAAGTCTAGCAGTGAAAGGTGTATGACAACTTCGAGGAGAGATAATTACAGCACCAATCCCATTTCCAAGTGAGTTATAAGCTCCATCAAAAACCATAGTCCATCAGGATCCTAGTTACAGTCCTTCATACAGTCTAGGTTCTTCATAATTTGTAATTAGCATAATGTTCTCTCCGGGAATTCGAAGTTCATAGATTGGTAGTCGTCTCCATCTTGATGTGCCAAATGATCTGCCAATACACTTCCTTTAATTTCTTTTTGAGTGGTGTACTGAATGTTGTATCCTGTTAGGATTATTTTCAATCGCGCTATCCTTCCGGAGAGAGTTGGCTTCTCAAATATGTACTTGATAGGATCCATTTTAGAAATAAATAAAGTAGTATGGGTCAACATGTACTATCTTAGTCGGCGAGCAACTCATTCCATAGCGCAACAAGTTTTCTCGAGAAGAGAATATATTGTTTCACAGTCAGTAAACATTTTGCTAAGGTAGTATATTACATACTCTTTTCGACCAGACTCGTCATGCTTCCCCAGCATACACCCAATTTATTTCTCTAGTATTGTTAGGTACATGATAAGAGGTCTTCCTTCCACTGGTGGCATTAGAATCATAGGTTCTTGTAGGTACTCCTTGATTTTATCAAACACTATTTGAGAGTCGTCGTTCCATTTTACTACTTGATCTTTCTTCAATAGCTTGAAGATTGGCTCACAGGTAGCAGTCAAATGAGAAACGAATCGGGCAATGTAGTTTAGTCGTCCTAAGAAACCTCTGACCTCCTTTTCAGTGCAGGGAGCTGACATTTCTTGAGTGGATTTAACTTTTGTAGGATCAACTTCAATACCTTTACCACTGACAATAAAACCCATGAGTTTACTGGACCTCACCCCAAAGATGCATTTGTTCGGGTTCAGCCTTAGCTTGTACTTCTTCAGCCTTTCAAATAAATTATGTAGATGATTTAGATGTTCTTATTCAGTGTGTGATCTTGTTATCATGTCGTCTACTAGACTTCTATCTCATGATGAATCATGTCATGGAATAAGGCTACCATGGCACATTGACAAGTTGCCCCAGCATTCTTCAACCCAAAAGGCATGACCTTGTAACAGAAAGTTCCTCACTGTGTGATGAAGGTAGTTTTCTCCATGTCTTCAGGAACCATCTTGATTTGATTATAACCCGATAAACCATCCATGAAAGAGAATAACTTATGCTGAGCAGTGTTGTCGACCAAAACATCAATATATGGTAGTGGGAAGTCATCTTTGAGGCTCGTCCTATTCAGATCCCTGTAATCTACACATGTATGTACCTTTCCATCTTTCTTTGGTACCAAAACAACATTAGCAACCCATTGAGGATATGACGTCACTACTAAGAACCCTGCATTGAATTGTTTCATAACCTCGACCTTGATCTTCTCGGACATCTCAGGATGCACGCGACGAACTTTCTGCTTAATCGAAGAACAACCCCCTTTCATTGGAAGACGATGAACCATAATATCAGTATTGAGCCCCGACATGTCTTCGTATGACCAAGAAAATACCTCAACATAGTCGTGCAACATCTGAACCAATTTGTTCTTGACTCTGTTCTCTAAGTTGGCGCCTATCTTGACTTCTTTCTTATCTGTATCAAAACCCAAGTTTATCGTTTCGACCGACTCTTCGTGTGGTTGGATAGCCTTTTCTTCTTTTATTAAGAGTTTGGTAAGTTCTCCAGGTACCTTACAATCTTCCTCACCTTCTTCTTCGGCTTGGTAGATGGGATTTTCAAAGTCATAAGCGACAATAGCAGAATCATTAATAATGAGATCCGAAGTGGATAGGGGTCTGCAATGTAGTGTGTGGGTGTGTGTAAGGACACATAGCTATTTTAAAATGCAATAAAGAAAAAGAAAGGCATAGATCGAAAAATTTAAATGCAAAACGTCCAATGTTTTCATTAAATGAAAATATGACATATGAAATGATAACCCTTAACAAATGGACTATTGTGCCCTGAGCAAGACACAAGGTTTAAAGTCATTGTTTAAAAATAAATTACATAACCAAATTTCTTAAAGCATAAAAAAAACAGAAATAGCTATTACTCCTGGCTGAAGGAGATAGGGAAAATGTCTTCTGTTTCCCGATAGTAAAGATATCATGGAGATTTTGGACGGGGTCTACCCCAGTTGTTCAACAATTTTGTAATCGCTTCTACGAATGATCTTAAAAACCTCTTCCATTTCTTGTCCAGAGGTATCTTTGACTGTAGCTTCTTTTGGTGCCTCTTTCCAGGAAGGCTCTATCATTGGCTCTTTACCTCGAGCTTCGGCAGTTGTCTTAGTAACTGTAACTTGAACAAGTGGAGCAATTTTTGGAGAGAAAACCCTTATGCTTCTTGTAATTTTACTGGTCCCCGAAATATTGTCAATATTGGGATCGAGCTCTTTATCATCTTCATCAGACAACTATTGTTTAACACCATGGTAATAGACGTCATACCCATAATTCTATGGAATAGCCGTCTCCGAGGAATATGGGATGGGCCCAGGTTTTGTGATGATTAAGGGAGCAGATTTTGGATTGGTAGTAATCCTTACAGGACCCTTGGAAGTGATCTTGAAAGGAGTACCAAATATGACAGACAAATCTCGGCACAAAGTTTCAGCATACGGAACTTTTTCAATCAAAATTACATGTTCATCCATAAGGCATTGAATGCATTCCTTCAGTAACCCGCTTCCATTTGGTTGAAGTGCACATCAATAACATTCTTTAACACAAACCGGAAATAAACCGACTTGTAGCAAATTCTTCTTGACTGTTGAGAGAGGAGTAACCACATCATTTACGGAGGTAACATACAAAAAATATTCAATAGCGCTTATGCCTTGGTCATGCTTCGGCATAGGAGCAATAATCACGTTCAGAGTCTCAGGAGGGTCGAACTCAATTTCTTTGTTATCAATCATGTCTTGAATTTTGTTTTTTAGGGCCCAATAATTGTTGGTGTCGTGCCCAAGACTGTTCGAATGGTAGGCGCATCTTGCATTTAGATTATACTTCAGAGAGGATGTGTTGGGATTAGGAGGAGGATCCCAGAGTGTTATGAGGTCAGCCTTCTACAAATGTTGGAATGCTTGAGCCAATGGTATATTAATCCTAGTAAACTACCTCCTTGGAGCGTCTGACCTACGTTGGTTGCCATGTTGTTATGGTTGGTAAACAGAATCTTAGAAGAATGTCTTGAAGAAAATGGGAGGGAAAATTTTGGGGTACAACAGTGTAAAAATAATAAACCCTAATTATAGTTAATTTACAAACTAATAAAATAAAATAAAGTGTGATTAAATTAAAATTTTTATTTATAAAAATTTAATTAATTAATTAAAAAACCTAAATCTAATATATTTTTTTGGGATTTTTCACATGATCATAAAATAGATATAGTAAATTAAGAGTGTGCAAAAAAATCATCCTAAAATGAGACGTTTTCATTGGTTAAAAATTGGTTGAAGTTTGTTAGAAAAAACTAAAGAAAAATTGTGGTAAAAAAGGTTTTATGGCTTCAGAGGCTTGAACTCAGGACCTTAGGGTCACAGTTCTAAAAGATTACCACCAGGCCACATGCATATAGTGTTAAGGAAGTGCCATTGTGAAAATATATTTGAAACATACTTCTGAAATCACAAAAAATCAAAATAAATCACAAAATGGAAAAATGGGGGTTCACTATGGTTCGAACCCTCACCCTTGTAGTGAAAGTAACATGAAACGCGTTGCTTGCCACTGGAGTGGCTGTTACATCCACTCATTAACACAACAACTAACAAATATATAATAAACTTGTTTTTTAAATTTTGAAAAGATGGAGCCACCATCTTCATCTTCTTCGTTGAATCATCATTATCAACATCCATGGTTGAAAACTTAACTCCCTCATTTCTCGTCCATTTACAAAAATGTAAACATGGAAGTTCATCGAAATTTTATCAACAATCCAATGGTATCATTGGTTTGAATCAAAACTCAAAAATAAATATGAATTTAAGCATTAGCCAGAAAAACCCTAAAAAGTTCATAATCACGAATCTTCACATACAAGCGTAATTAATAACAATTATGCTAGGGATAAGCTTCAAGATATTGATATCTACATTTCTTATCTTTTATTTGAACACAAAGGATGTGTGTATATGGAGTTTTGAAATTCAAGAAAACTTACCTCTTGAAGCAAAACTCAGAACTCGTTCCACCACTCCCAGAGACAATGTAATGGTGCAAAAAGCTTCCTTGAACTCCCAGGAAGCTAATGGTATGCTCAGCTTGCCTTAGAACCCTATGAAACTTTCCAACCAAATCAAATTGCAAATGGTGAATGTGAGGTTTGGATGATGATGGATGAGGTGTTACAGTTGTGCCAAGAGTGTTTGGACAACTTCTATTTGATGTATAAAAGGTGTCTGAAGTGAAAATTTAGAGGATGCACATGTGGATTGTTGTTTATGGTTTGAACTTGCTTCAATGGTGGTTTTAGAGAAAATTTTCGTGTCTTGATCTTAGAGGTTGGATTCTATATTTATAGAGGTACAAAATGACTTGTATGACTTGCAGAAATTAAGTTTAGTTCTAATTGAATCATGGTTTGGCCATTTGGTAAGCTTTTGCACAAGAGTGTGAGTTTGCTTCATGAGGAAGGATGAGTGATTCAAGGGATTTGATTCAAATTTTCATACCTTGTAGGATAGCATCTGATCCTCAGAGATTTGTTGTGATCTTCCTAGCTGGTTTCAAGCTCAAAAGAAGAGAGTTGTTGGAAGAAGTTGAACTTTATGTAAATGGAAACTTTGCTTTTGCAAAATCACCCATAAATAGCGTTATTTGTTAGACAGGGATTTAAGTTTTTGTGAAATACACTTAGGATTTGTGTAATTACTTAATTATGGAGAGATTTGGAGATAACATAGTGTAAGTGTTTGTTGGCAGCAATTTTGGTAAAACAATGACTTAATAATGTTTTGCTAAATGTCTTAACATTTAGAGCAAAACTGTTTTATATGATGTCAAAGAAGATGTATTGACAACTGCCTCCTGAATTGATCTCAGTCCAACTTCAGTTAAGTTTTATGTTTCCTGATTTCCAGCACTCCATAATTCAAGATTTATAACTCACGGGCAGCGAAAAACATGGAGGAATATTTTTCAAAGTGCATGGAGTTTATCTTGACCTGTTTTTATGGAAATATTCAAAAGAGTTGAATATTGGATTTTATAACCCAAGCCCACAGCTGCGCATATATAAGGACTTGCTTCCTTATTCAAACTACTACAACTTTTGAAGAAGAATACTTTCTTTCTGTTTTAAAAAGTCTAAGTCTTTTAATTGTCAAACACTCTAGTATTGATTGAATACTTGTGTTGTTATTTGGGTTGTTAATTGTGTATCATTCATAAGCTTTTAAGAATTGAATAATTGAAGTGTTTTAAACTTATTATTTCTGTTGGTTTTTCACTGTAAGTGATTGAAGGGATTTTAGGAGGGCCTCATACTTAGGTGAGTCTTAGGTAGAAGTATAGCATAGGTATTGATTAAGTGATTACATTGTAAACTGGTTATTTAGTGAGGGTCTATAAATTGATACTATTTAGTGGACTTGTCCCTGGCTTGGTAGCCCCCAGAGTAGGTATTGTTGTACACTGAACTGGGTGAACAATCTCTTGTGTTTTTACTTCTTTTAATTTTACTGCACTTTACTTTCAATCAGATATTTGTGTTATGACATCTCATTCGAAATCATATATCTGATACCATAATTTTAATTAGTATTAGAGCAGACATCCTGCTCTTATCTGGGTGAGATCTAGGGAAGATATTTTATGGTACTATAGACAAGGAAGGTGGATTTGTGAACAGACCACCTATTCTGGATGGAAGAAATTATGACTACTGGAAACCACAAATGGTTGCCTTTTTAAAGTCCTTAGACAGCAGGGCTTGGAAAGCTATTTTAAGAGGATGGAAATATCCTGTCATATTGCGAGAAAATGGAGAACCTACTTCTGAATTAAAACCAGAAGAAGATTGGTCTAAGGAAGAAGATGAAATTGTTCTTGGAAATTCTAAATCCTTGAATGCTATATTCAATGGAATTGACAAGAACATTTTCAGATTAGTGAATACATGTGAAGTTGCTAAGGATGCATGGGGGATTCTTCAATCTACTCATGAAGGCACATCCAAAGTTTAAGATGTCAAGACTTCAATTGCTCACCACAAATTTTGAGAATTTGAGGATGAAGGATGATGAAAGTATAAATGACTTCCATATGAACATTCTTGAAATTTCTAATGCCTCTAGTGCTTTACGAGAGAAAATTCCTGAATACAAATTGGTGAGAAAGATGCTCAGGTCTCTTCCCAAGAGATTTGATATGAAAGTTACTGCTATAGAAGATGCTCAAGACGTTGACAAAATGAAAGTGGATGAACTTGTTGGATCCCTTCTAACGTTTGAATTAAGCATCAATGAAAGATCTGAAAATAAGAACAAAACATAGCCTTTGTATCAAATACCGAAGATGAAGAGGAAGACTGTGAATTGGATACAGATGGAGGAATATAAAATGCCTTAGCTATGCTTGGAAGACACTTTAACAAAGTGATAAAAATAATGGTTTGGAACCAAAGATCAAATGTCAAGAACATCTCATCTGACATCCATAAGTCAAATGATTTTGGAAGAAAAAGGCCTGAAGAAAAATCCACTCAAGGGAAGGGAGTACAATGTCATGAATGTGAAGGCTTTGGTCACATTAGAGTTGAATGTCCTACATATCTTAAGAAACAGAAGAAGAATCTATTTGTTACTTGGTCTGAAGAGGACTCAGAGAGTGATCTTGAAGAATCTGCCAAATATGTTAAAGAATTAACAAGCAAATATGTTTCTGATGAAGAGTCTAGTGATGGGGAACTAACCTTTGAAGAGTTAGTTGCTTCATACAAAGAATTATGTCTCAGAAGTGCAAAAGTGTATCTTAAAGGGGAGAAATAGAAAGCCCTCATAACTCAGCTGAAGGGGGAAAAGAAAGAGCATCTTAAAACTACTATTGATCTGGAAAGTGAAGTGTCTTCTCTGAATTTAAATCTTGATAGAATGGTCAAATCTCTCAAGATGCTGAATAATGAGACTAACACATTAGATGAATTTCTCCAAGAAGGAAGAGTTACGGGAGACAAGAGTGGTCTAGGTTTCAATGAGAAAAAGTAACCTAACTCAGAAAAGCCTTCATCAGTTTCCACTCATGCCAAGCCTAAACCAAAGATGTCGAATCAAATGTCTCAACATATTGGCAAACATCATGGGAAGAAAGGACATCATGGAAAACATCATGGGAAGAAAAATCTTAATCACACCAGAGAGAATCCCCAGCCTTGGAGATGTCATCACTGTCGAAGGCTTGGACATATAAGGCCCTTATGTTTCAAGTTGTATGGGTATCCTAAAAATACTTCTTTTCCAAAAACTGATAAGATTCCCCAAAATAGAAAAAAGAAGAAACATTAGGTTCCTAAGTCCAATGTTGTTAGTTTCATTGCTCACACCTCTCTCAAAGTATCAACCAAAGATGACTGGTACTTTGACAGTGGTTGTTCTAGACACATGACAGGTGTCAAGAATCTGTTTGTGGATGTCAAATCTCACTCCACTAGTTATGTGACTTTTGGTGATGGGGAAAAAGGTGAAATCAAAGGTGTTGGCAAGCTTGACTGTTCGGGAGTTCCTAAGCTTGATAATGTGTTACTTGTTAAAGGGTTAATAGCTAACCTGATAAGCATACGCCAATTATGTGATCAAGGATTCAAATTTAACTTCACCAAAGAAGAATGTCTTGTGTGCAATGAAAAGAATGAAGTTATTATGAAAGGGATAAGATCTAAAGACAAATGTTATATATGATTTCCTCAAGAGTTGAACCTCTCCTTAACATGTGTTTTATCCAAACAGAATGAAGGTAAACTATGGCATCAAAAATTGGGACACTTGCATCTGAAAGGTATGAAAAGAATTATATTTGAAGAAGCAGTGAGAGGAATTCCTAAGCTCAAAATATAAGAAGGAAGGGTATGTGGTGATTTTCAAATTGGAAAGCAGACTAAGATGTCACATCAGATGATTCAACATCTTACTACATCAAATGTTTTGGAACTTATTCACATGGACTTGATGGGACTTGTCCAGGTTGAAAGTCTTGGTGGTAAGAAGTATGCCTGTGTTGTTGTAGATGACTTTTCCAGATACACATGGATAAGCTTTATTAGAGAAAAATCAGAAACCTTTGAAATTTTCAAAGATCTTTGTCAAAAACTTCAAAGGGAAAAGGAAAGCCATACTATAAGAATCAGAAGTGATCATGGAAAGGAATTTGAGAACAACAAATTTGTTGAGTTTTGCTCTTTTGAAGGAATCAACTATGAATTCTCTTCTCCAATTACTCCTCAACAGAATAGGATTGTATAACACAAGAATAGAACTCTCAAAGAATCTTCCAGAGCCATGATTCATGCTAAGAAGCTACCCTACCATTTTTGGGCTGAAGCAATGAATACTGTGTGCTATATCCATAATAGAGTCACTCTAAGGAAAGGCACTTCTGCTACTTTATATGAAATATGGAAGGGAAGAAAACCAACTGTTAAATACTTTCATGTTTTTGGAAGTAAATGTTACATCTTATATGATCGTGAACAAAGGAGGAAGATGGATCCCAATAGTGATGAAGGAATATTCATGAGTTACTCTACAAACAGCAGAGCTTACAGAGTTTTTAACTCTATAACCAAAGTTATGATGGAATCAATAAATTTTACTATTGATGATAGAGGATGGAATGTTGAAGAAGATGTCTCAGAAGGTGTTGGAACATATTTGCCTAATAGTCCGACTAAATCAAATGACACAAGTATTGATTCCAATCCTCCTAAAGAAGATCCCCAGCCTAGTCACCTCAATAAATGACCTTCAATTAGAAATCAGAAAGATCATCCTGAGGAGCTTATCATAGAAGATCCAAACAAAGGAGTTACTACCATATCAAGAGAAGGGATTTCAAACTCTTTCTTTGTATCAAAAATTGAGCCAAAAATGTCAAAGAGGCCCTAACTGATCAATTATGGATTAATGTTATGCAAGAGGAGCTAGAAAAATTCAATAGGAATGAAGTTTGGGATATGGTTCCAGGACCTGAAGGGACAAATGTGATTGGAACTAAATGGGTATATAAGAATAAATCTGAAGAGAAATGGGAGGTCACTAGAAATAAGGTAAGGTTAGTTGTACAAGGATACACTCAAATTTAAGGAGTGGACTTTGATGAAACCTTTTCTCTTGTGACCAGACTTGAATCAATCAGACTACTATTGGGAGTTACATGCATACTGAAATTTAAATTGTTTCAAATGGATGTAAAAAGTTCCTTCTTAAATGGCTATCTGAATGAATAAATTTATGTGGAACAACCAAAGGGATTTGTTGATCCAAGTTTTCCTAAACATGTCTACAAATTGAAGAAAGCCCTGTATGGATTGAAGCAAGCTCCAAGAGCTTGGTATGAGATAATGACAAAATTCCTTAGGGAAAATGGATATAGGAAAGGTGGCATAAACAAAACCCTCTTTGTCAAAGAAGAAGAAGGGAAGATTATGATTGCTCAAATTTATGTTGATGATATTGTATTTCGTGGGATGTCAAATGAGATGGTTCAATATTTTGTCAAGCAAATGCAGTCTGAATTTGAGATGAGTCTTTTTGGTGAATTAACCTATTCTCTTGGTCCGCAAGTTAAACAAATGGAAGATTCCATATTTTCATCTCAGAGCAAGTATGCCAAGAATATAGTAAAGAATTTTGGGATGGAGAATGCCAATCACAAAAAAACCCTTCTCCCACACATCTGAAGTCGACTAAATATGAAAAAGGAGTAAGCATGGATCAAAGTCTCTACAGAAGCATGATAGGCAGTCTTCTATATCTCACAGCTAGCAGAGCAGACATTGCCTTTGTTGTAGGTGTGTGTGCAAGATATCAAGCTGATTCTAAAGTTAGCCATGTCAACCATGTGAAAAGGATTCTTAAATATGTGAATGGGACAAGTGACTATGGTATGATGTACTCTCATGGATCAAACTCTACCTTAACTGGTTTTTGTGATTCTGATTATGCAGGAAGTGCTGATGATAGAAAAAGTACATCAGGAGGATGCTTCTTTCTGGGAAATAATCTCATATCATGGTTCAGCAAGAAGCAAAATTGTGTCTCTGTCCACTGCTTAGGCTGAGTATATTACTGCAGGAAGCAGTTGTTCACAATCGGTTTGGATGAAACAAATGTTAACAGAATTAAATGTCAAACAAGATGTTATGACATTATTCTATGACAATTTAAGTGCCATAAATATATCAAAGAATCCCATTCAGCACAGCAGGACCAAGCATATTGACATTTGTCATCACTTTATAAGAGAGCTTGTTGAAGAAAAGATTGTTTCCTTAGAACATATAGCCACTGAATTGCAACTGGCTGACATCTTCACAAAGGCTTTGGATACTAAACAATTTGAGAATTTAAGAAGAAAATTAGGGAGCTGTTTATATGAGGGTTTGTAGCAATTAAAAATGTGTGGGAATATCATTAAAGTGATATTGTGTTATTTTTGTTTCCAACAAATAAAATTTAGAAAGCTATCATTACAAGTCTGCCTCATTGTTTTTCCCGCACTCTACGAAATTTCTTCTCTCGACTTTCACAAACTCTTCATTATCCTCCATAGAAAAAGGACCCTTGACATTCTTCATCACCTTGCTTAAAAATTCTCAAAAATGTCTCAACATCATACATCATCTTCCTCAAAATCTGTCAACCTCCCTGAAAATCTTCCCCTTGACAGAGTACTCATGCTACTCCTCTAACAACCATCCCACCTCTTGATAAAAAAGGTCAAGAAACTCAGATCATCACATGCAAAGAAATCCAAAGATGATAGAGGTAACTCTTCCACTGCAACTGATAATAGGACAGAAGAAGAGTTTATCAATGTTGATAGAAGCATCAGAAGTCTAGTAGACAGAGTATTAAATGAAGGGTTCGATGTGCCTGGGATTTCTACTCCCCTTGCCCACATGCCTCCTCCTGTTGATAGGGGAAGTAACCCTAAAAGTGTTATTGTTGAATCATCAACCTTCAAGAAAGATACTGCTGAAAGCAAACTTGAGAAGCTTGTTATCTTTGCTCTGAAGGAAGTGGAAGAAGAAAATGTTGAACAAAATGTTGAAGAGAAATCTCCTTCTAAAGAAGATGTTGCTACCTCCAAGGATGGAGAAGGTCACAATGTTGAGAATGTAGTCAATGTTGAAGAGTTTTCTGAAAATGAGCTCATTACTAATGTGGTACCTTGTATTGCATGAAGGTTAAAATCCAGGAAAGTAAAGGATGCGAGTGTCACACCCCCTGCCAAAACAAACAAGAAGGAAATCATGTATGGACCCCTAAAGCCAGGAAGTAAAGTGATTCCTCCCTCTAGAAAAAGAAAAGCTAGACCTGTTAGCTCCACAAATGATGATGAGGATGCTGTAAAAAGATCCAAGAGTAAGAAGAAAGTTTTGGTTGTTAAAGAATTTAACTCAGACTATGATGTCGAGCAAGATGTCCAGGACATCTCTCCTATCAAAAAGTCTGTAAGCAAGAAGATATTTGTTAGGGTTCCTGATGCCCCACTTGACAACATCTCCTTCCATTCTGTTGGGAATGCTGAAAAGTTGAAGTGGTGTATCAAAGAAGGATTACCCTGGAGAGAGAATTGGGAGCTGGTGCTTTAGAATGCAAAGAAATCATGGAGTTGATCTCTTATGTTGGATTGATGAAAATAGTTACCAAGTTTTCCAATTGCTATGAAACTCTTGTTCAGGAGTTTATTGTTAATATTCCTGTTGATTGTGCTGACCATAAAAGTAAGTAGTATAGAAAGGTTTTTGTTAGAGGAAAGTGTGTAGAATTTTCTCCTACCATCATAAATAGATTTCTAGATAGGTTTGAAGATGTCTGTTGTGAGATGGAAGTTACAGACAATCAAGTGTGCAGAGCCATCACTGCTAATCAAGTAAGTGAGTGGCCCATGAAAAATAAACTTCCTGTCAGCAAACTGAGTGTGAAATATGCAATTTTACATAGGATTGGATCTACAAATTCGGTTCCCACTAATCACACTTCAACCATCTCCCTTGGATTAGTAAAGTTCATTTATGATATTGGAAACCAAAAACTTTTTTATTAAGGGACTTACATATTTGATCAGACCATAAAACATGCAGGAACTTGTGCCATTAAGATGCAAATTGCTTTTCCTTCCCTCCTATGTGGAATTATCCTAAATCAACATCCTGGAATCCTAAGTAGAAATGATGTAGTGTGCAAGAGGGAGTCTGCCTTGACCCTTCATTTTAAGCTTTTTTCAAGAAAACATGTCCCAGACATTGTTTTAACGTCTGCACCTGCTGAAAAGACCTCCACCAAGGATGATATGATCAAAGAATTAAGAGAAGCCTGCAAGGAATTGGATGATGTGATCAGAGTTAGCTCAGCAAGGAAGCTAACCTTTGAAAAGATGATCAAGGACCTGCAAAAGGAGAACAACCTTGATAAAATAGTGAACTATGAAGTTGAAGAATCTAGTGAGGAAGAAAGTTCTAACTCAGACAAGTCAACTGGTCCTGATGACAGTCAGACTAATTGATGTTTCTTTATATGATCCTTTTGTTTCCTTTTAGTACTTGCATGTGCTTGACATTTGAATTCTATTGTATGTACCCTAATTTTGATATTCTCTTAAATGCATTCTTATATTTGGAATATTATGAATAAAAAGGGGGAGAGAAAATGAGTGAGTGACTGACTAACCACTGACCACTGACCATTAATTAAGGGGGAGCTTAATACTTGAGGGGGAACCTCATGTCTCAGAATATGTTTTGACATCTTCCTTTGCTAACAGATGACTGCTAACTGAGTTTATATTTTGATTGCTTTGCTTATGCTGCTTCTATGATAATGCTCTGAGAATATACACTGATAATCTTTTAGCAAAAATTTGCCAAAGGGGGAGTTTATAAGTGTTTGTTGGCAGCAACTTTGGTAAAACAATGACTTAATAATATTTTGCTAAATGTCTTAACATTTGGAGCAAAATTGTTGTGTGTGATGTCAAAGCAGATGTCTTGATATCTGCCTCCTGAACCGATCTCAGTCCAACATCAGTTTAAGTTTTATGTTTCCTGAATTCCAGCACTCCATAATTCAATATTTGTAACTCACAAGCAGCAAAAAATATGGAGGAATATTTTTCAAAGTGCATGGATTTTATCTAACCTGTTTTTATGAAAATATTCAGAAGAATTGAATTTTGGATTTTATAGACCAAGCCCACAGATGCGCATATATAAGGACTTGCTTCCTTATTCAAAATACTACAACTTTTGAAGAAGAATACTTTCTTTCTGTCTTAAAAAGTCTAAGTCTTTTAATTGTCAAACATTCTAGTATTGATTGAATACTTGTGTTGTTATTTGGGTTGTTAATTTTGTATCATTCATAAGCTTTTAAGAATTAAATGATTGAACTGTTTTAAACTAATTATTTCTATTAGTTTTTCATTGTAAATGATTGAAGGGATTTGAGGAGTGCCTCATACCTAGGTGAGTCTTAGGTAGAAGTATAGCATGGGTAGTGATTAAGTGATTAGATCATAAACTGGTTGTTTACTGAGGGTCTATAAATTGATACTATTTAGTGTACTTATCCCTGGCTTGGTAGCCTCCAGAGTAGGTGTTGTTGTACACTGAATTGGGTGAACAATCTGTTGTGTTTCTACTACTTTTGATTTTACTTGCAAATAGATATTTGTGTCGTGACATCTCATTCGATATCATATATCTGAATCTCATAGCTCAAAAATGATATATTTGTGTTCTTGGACATTTTGGAAATCTTGAATCAAGATCTGCAACTTTCATATTTAGATTTTTTGCTGAATCAATTTGGATATTAGTGAAAAATGGCCATAAAGTAGTGACTTTGTTAAGAACAACACTTAGACATTTTTCTAAGTGTTGGAAAATTTTCCAACTTTTGACTTTTGTTGACTTTTTTCCTGATTTTCTTGACATTGTTGATTCTTGATGATTAAACTTGATAATTTTGAATTTTTTTATGATTCCTGATTTTTTGAATTCCAATGTTGACCAAAAAGTCAAAGTTTGACTTTTGTGTGATTGTTGACTTTTTTTCAATTGATTCAATTCTTCAACTAAAAATCACTTGTATCTTTGGAAATGTCTTGAGCCATGTAATTAGGTTAAGATGTTGTATTTGAGTCCTTGATATCATGCTTTAAGACATTAGGTCATGCACTAGGCCAAAAGTCAATGATTAGTCATCTTCAATCAAAACCCTAATTTGGCAATTTTTGACCTTTGATGATTTGAGCGCTTTCCTTGAGGAATCATGATCAACCCTTGATCAAATGATGAATATCAACTCAAAATGTTGATGTTGACAAAAAATTCTTGAAATTTGTCTATATGGTGACCATAATTGACTTTTTGCCTAATATAGTTGACTTTCAATCTTCTGAGCCATTGGTTGAGCAAACATGTGATGCAAGACTTGAAGCTTGACATAAGTGTTATTGAGGACCCATGATGAACCATGAAAGTCATTTAAGACCCTTGCAACCCAATCTTCCTTGAAAAGCACAAAATCCTAGTTGTAGACCCTTGCTTAAGAGGAGGTTTGACCAGTCAACTCTAGAGTAGCTTTGAGTATTTGAGACCTTTGTGAGGATGTTTTTTGAATAAAATGGGAGGGAAATTTTTGGGGTACAACAGATACCAAAGCTACTATAGAAGAAGGTGGTTGCACTATTTGGGGTCAGATTCCTGATATCCCCTATAAATATGATAAGTTTGGTTTGGGATTTACTGCAGAAGAATAAAGAGTTGTTCATTGCGCTCGTGCTAGAGGGCCTTAATTCCGTGTCAGCAATAACATAGTCAACGCTATAGAGGATGCTGACAATGATTGTGACTTTGACAACTGGATATTCCCTACCATTAGCAACATACCCGACAATTGGAAAGTAGAAGATATCATCTCTATCTCCTTTATCCAGGAGTAATAGCTATTTCTGTTTTATTGCTTTAAGAAGTTTGGTTATGTAGTTTCTTTTAAAACAATGACTTTAAACTTTATGTCTTGCCCAGGGAACAATGGTTCATTTGTTAAGGGTTGTCATTTCATAAGTCATATTTTCATTTAATGAAAACATTGGACATTTTGTATTCAAATTTTATGCTCTCTGTCTATCTTTTACTTTGTTGCATTTTCAAATAGCTATGTGTTCTTACACACAACCACACACTACATTGCAGATCCACATCCACTATGGATCTCATTGATTGATCCTGCTATTGGCGCTTATGACTTTGAAAATCCGATCTACCAAGCCGAGAACGAAGGTGTGGAAGGTTGTGAAATACCTAGAGAACTTTCCAGACTCTTAATACAAGAAGAAAAGGCTATCCAACTGCGTGATGAGCCGATCAAAGTGGTAAAATTAGGTTGAGACAGATAGAGAAGAGGTCAAGATATGCACCAGCTTAGAGGGCAGTGTCAAGAACAGATTGATTCAGATGTTGCACGACTATGTTGAGATATTTTCTTGGTCATATGAATACATGCCAGGGATCAATACTGATATTGTGGTTCACCGTCTTCTGATGAAAGAGGGTTATTCTCTGATTAAGTATAAGGTTCGTCACATGCGTCCTGAGATATCAAAGAAAATCAAGTTTGAGGTTATGAAACAATTCAACGCAGGTTTCTTAGCAGTGACGTCATATCCCCAATGGGTTGCAAATGTTGTTCTAGTACCAATGAAAGACGGCAAGATGTGTATGTGTGTAGGCTACAGGGATCTGAACATGGCAAGCCCCAAAGATGACTTCCCACTTCCACATATTGATGTTTTGGTCGACAACACTGTTCAGTACATGGTATTCTCTTTCATGGATGGTTTATCAAGGTATAATCAGATCAAGATGGAACCCGAAGACATGGAGAAAACAACTTTTTTCACACAGTGGGGGCACTTTCTATTACAAGGTTATGCCTTTTGGGTTGAATAACGCTGGGGAAACTTATCAGTGTGACATGGTAGCTTTATTCCATGACATGATTCATCGTGAGATATAGGTCTACATCGACGATATGCTAGCCAGATCACAGACTAAAGAAGAACATCTTGATCATCTGCATAAATTATTTGAAAGATTGAAGAAATACAAGCTAAGGTTGAATCCAAACAAATGCACCTTTGGGTGAGGTCTGGAAAACTCCTAGGTTTCATCGTCATTAGTAAAGGTTTTTAATTTGATCCCGCAAAATTAAATCCATTCAAGAAATGTAGGCTCCCCGTACTAAGAAGGAAGTCGGAGGTTTCTTAGGACGACTGAAATACATTTCCCGATTCATTTCTCATTTGATTGCTACCTATGAGCCAATCTTCAAACTACTGAAGAAAGATCAAGTAGTAATGTGGAACGATGACTGTCAAATATCCTTTTATAAAATTAAGGAGTACTTACAAGAACCTCTAATTCTGATGCCACCAGTTGAAGGAAGACCTCTAATCATGTACCTAATTGTGCTAGAGAATTCAATGGGGTGTGTACTGGAGAAACATGACGAGTCTGGTCAAAAAGAGAATGTAATATATTACCTTAGCAAAAAGTTAACTGATTGTGAAACAAGATATTCACTACTCACGAAAACTTGTTGGCTTTGGCATGGGCTGCTCTCTGACTAAGACAATATATGTTGACTCATACTACTTTATTGATCTCTAAAATGGAATTGACATGATTGGAGAGATCAAACCCACCGCCTCTAACTGACATCGCTTTACCCTTGTCGCAATTGATTACATTACAAAGTGGGTTGAATCAGCCTCGTTCACCTCTGTTACTAAGAACGTTGTGGCCCGGTTCATCAAGCATAAGCTTATATGTCGGTATGGCATCCCTGAGAGAATCATTACAGACAATGGTACTAATCTCAAAAACACTATGATCACTAAACTCTGCACGCAGTTCAAGATCAAGCACCACAACTCTTCGCCATATCGACCAAAGATGAATGGTGCAGTTGAAACCGCCAACAATAATATTAAGAAGATTATACAGAAGATGGTCGTAACCTACAAATACTGGTACGACATGTTACTGTTTGCTCTCCATGGCCATCGCACTTTTGCTCAAACATCAACTGGGGAAACCCCGTTCTCTTTGGTCTATGGTATAGAAGTTGTTCTACCTGTCGAAGTTCAGATTCCTTCTCTGAGAATCATGAAGAATGCGGATTTGGAAGAAGACGAGTGGAATCAAACTAGGCTGGATCAATTGAATTTGATTGACGAGAAAAGGCTTGTGGTTGTTTTTCATGTTCAGATGTATCAGAGGCATATGATAAAAGCCTTCAATAAGAAGATCAAGCATCGAGTATATCAGGCTCGTAACTTGGTAATAAAGCACATCATTCTACCACAAGGTGATCCCAAGTGTAAATGGACTCCCACCTACGAAGGGCCATTTGTAATGAAGAAGATTTTTTGGCGGCGCTATGATACTTACTACCATGGACGGTGAAGATTTTACGCAACTTGTGAACGCGGTCATAGTCAAAAGATACTACGCATGAAAACAACCCGCTAGGTTGACTGACCTAGGAAAAACAAGGGCATCCCGGTGAACCAAAAGGGTTCGGGAAAAAATTAGGGATATATATAAAAAGTTGTACACCCGGCAAGTCAAAAACCTGAAAAGGCAGCTTGGGCAAAAAAGGGTATCCTGGTAGACTGAAAACTCGAAAGGGAGGTCCAGGCAAAAATTAGGGATTAAAGCGTACGAATATGTCCCGTTGGATCACTTAAAGCATGCTTTATTAACAATGTCAAGTTCAAACGGTACAGATCAGTCCAGTCAACCTCGTCCGAAAGCAAGGGATGAGATGCTCGAAGACGTAGGGGCAATAGTAGAGTCGGAACCCGATGATATTATCTCCACATATCTATTATTTTGTTTTCACTTTGTACTCTTTTCATTTCTAGACAATTTCCTCTTACTAGGATTTCTATCTCTTTGTACAACAATCGCTTGTTTATGGGTAAGTTATCAATACAAATACATCCTAAATTCAAATCCCATTTTACTTTTCCTGTTTTGTTTGCAAAAAACATCCAATGACTAAAATTGAATGAACATATGCATATGAATATGATTAATTGTTAAACAAATATGTGTGCAAAAACAGGAATAAGCATTTGCTCAAGACTCTAGGAGTCATAATAATGTTCAAGTCGTCCACGTATCCCCAAAGAAATATCCTCACATGATTGTGCCCACAGAGTCATCTTTACAAACTCATTTTCAAAAAAGTTCAGTCTCCTCAGTCCGAGTCTAATTCTTTAAATACCGACAAGATTCCCATCTCAAGCAAAGAGCAGTCTGAAACACTATCCCCAGAGAGTTGCTACTAAATCTGGAACCATACCAAATATCGCTTAACCTTATCCTCCACAGAAGAGTCGGCATCCATATCAGGAAACTCGGTTAGATGACACCTTAAAAGGTTATCCATCTCTTTTATCCCCAATCAAGGTATATACGAATTAAACTAACCAGTAGAGCGACAAACAACCGATGTTCCTGAACCCTTCTCCCCAAACAGAAATCAACGTTCCCCAGTGGAGTTTCCTCAAACAGGAAGCAAGAATCCCTAGTGGAAACATTCTAAACAAAGATTGAAAATTACACAAATTCTTCATCCCCAGCACCAGTTAGGTATCCTTTTCCCCCAACGAAATGTTATACGAAGCTATTAAATATGCTTCAACGACATTTCACATTCATACATCACTTACAAACATCATGGCATATGCATACAAAATGCATATAACACACTCTCATTTACTTTGAGAACATCATTACGCAATGCATTTCATACATCGCGACATTGCATACAACTAACTATTTATCTTTTTCAGGTAAAGTCTACAAACAAACAAATATCATCAACAATTTTCAAATAGGTCGCAGATTAATTCCTGAAACAAGACAGGGCAACTATCTGTATGACCAGACTCAGATTAATTCCTAAAACAAAACAGGGCAACTATCTGTGGAAATAAATTGTAGATCAATTCCCGAAAAAAGACGGGGCGACTATCTACATGAACAGGTTGAATATTAACTCCCGAAACAGGACGGGGAAACTATCTTCCTTTTTATGGCCAGATAAAGATCAATTCCCGAAACATGATGGGGTGACTATCTTTATCACCAAATGGTATGAACTCCGGAAATAGGATGAGTTAACCAACAAAAAGCAAAGCAAAGCAAAGATTTACTCCCGAAACAGGATGAGGAAACTATCTTCCTTTCTTTACAACCAAGGAAAGATTAATTCCTGAAACAAAATGGGGTAACTATCTTTATCACCAATGGTAGTAATTCCCGAAACACGACGGATTTACCAACAAAGAAGATTGTATATCAATTCCCAAAACAGGACGGGGCGACTATCTACATGACAAGCAGCTACTTAAACACCTTTCCCAGAGGTTCGTTCTGGAAAGCATTCTTCAGATACAATCGAGTGTAGACTCGTTTTGATACTTCTATCAATGATTACCTTTGGATGGCATCTATAAGCCCATCTCCGTCGGCTCTCTATCACCTTTACGAATGGCATCTTTAAGCCCATTCCCGATATAATCAACCAACAATGTTACTTCATGCACAGGCGAGTGCAAATTTTTGGGCACTTAAGTGTTCAATCATCCTAGGGTTCTAAAATGCTCAAGGTGGCTCAAGAATTGATCAGACAAATTCTCCTCCTAAGCAATGGGTCCACAACTAGGGTTTGGTATTTCTCAAGCAAGATTGGGTTTCTGAGGTCTCAAGTGGCTTTCATGGTGCTTCATATGTATTAAATAATTCTCAAATAAAATTTCATGCCTTGCATCACAAGTTCGCTCAGTCAATTGCTCGGATGACTAAAAATCAACTATATTGACCAAAAAGTCAACATTTTCAAGATCAAGTTCAAACAATTGTAACTTCTTCATTATTCAATATTTTGAATGGTTCTTTTTGCGTATAACTGTCCTTGACGCCATCTCCAACTTCTCTTTACAAGTTAAGAGCTGATTATGCGTGAAAGATCATCAAAAATTCAAATACTTTAGAGGTCGCTTTGTAGGCTTTGACCTAATTTCAAGTTTTTTGTTGCGTGACTTCCAAGGATTGTAACTTCTACAATATTCAGCATTTTGGGACGATTCTTTTTGCATGTTTTCATAAGCAATGTCATCTACAAATTATCTTCAAGGATCGAAGGAAAATTGTGTTTAGAAGACCTTGAAAGTTATCGAAACATTATAGGTCGTTTTCTTTATTTAGAATGTTCCTAACTTCTAATTTCAATTCATGCCATAATCGTTTCTTAGAAGACGATGATTATTATGATGAGATCATTCATGAAACTAGACTTTTGAGTTTGAATATTCTTTGATTGGTTGTTTGCTTATAATCCAAGTCACTCGTGTTTGATTGTCAGTGATTATTGATCGAAGTTTGATTTTTACTAAAGTTCTTAAAGGCAAGATTTGTACTATTGGCTCGTATTTCAAGTTACTATGAATTGAAGATATGGATTTTAATGAAGAAGATTCAAGGATCCATTCAAATAATTCTTTTGACTTTGTCATACCCCAAATTTGTCTGTCTTAGTGCATTAATATTTTAGGGTTTTTAATAAATATTCACTTTCAAGTCTGTGTAAAAATATAATAATTATTTGTATTTTTAAAATAGCAAATAATTGCTCGTCTTCATATACTTTCAATTGGCTTCTTATTTCAAACAAATAACATAACACAATTGGTAAGGAAACATAGCTTGAAAGCATAAGGTCACGAATTCAAATCTCACTTGGTACATTTTTTATATTTCGTTGTTTATTGTTACTAATTTTATTTCCATTTATAAAAATCATTAAAAAAAATCATTTTTTAAAAATATTTAAATATTAAATTTCGTATTTTCAATTAATGAATTTTTAAAAAATAGTTTTTTTTTTGTTTTTTCCACCTTTTATTCTAAAAATAACAACAACAAAAAATATAAAATACAAAAAGATTTAAAAATATTTTGTTATCTTTTGTATTTTAGGTAGTAATATTTGTTTTAGGGGAGAATCAATGTAATTGGTTACAATAATTATAAATCCAAAATTTTGATTTCTTTTTGGGTTTTAATTATTTGGATTGATGATTTATTTTATTCTATTTTTGCTAATTTTATTTTCAAGTTACATTCAAATCTTTCCAAAAATCATGTTTTTTATTATTTAAATATTATTTTCGTTTTTCTATTTTAGGAAATTTTTAATAATAATATTTATTTTATTTTATGTATTTTTCATCAAAAAGTGTCTAAAAATTCACTAAAAAAACCAAATCTTTTTCGGCGACAATAATACGAATCAATTACCAAATCAAATCCAAATACTATATAAAACTAAATCTCAATCTTCACTAAAAGAAAATCAAATATATTACAAAAAATAATTAACAGAACAAATTCAATACAACAAATATATCAATTAGAATCAATTACAATAATTGAAATCCCTAATTCATTCTCTAATCCCTAAAACTAAGGCTAGTTCGTAACAACCCTAAGATACTAAGCCTATAAATATAAGAACCAAATACAGAGAAAGTAGGGGGGGGATTCTACAGAAAAGAGAGAATAAAATATTATTTGGGGAAGAAAATACAGAGAGGGGATTCAGACGAACGTATCCAGAGGACTGAAGAACGAAGGTACCGGAGCTGTTGTTGAAGAAAGAGAAGAGCGGTTAGGGTTTCAACATATGAAACTCTAACTGCCGCTGACGATATCAATATGCCACTGCTAGCACCATATCCTTCAGAGTTTGCGAGTAAGAAGAAAAGGAAAGGTTAGCACTGAATCGAACGATTGAAAGAAAATTGAGACAAAATAATATCGCAACAGAGATCTCATCCACATGATTCTAATCAAACGGCCATCTGGCTAAGTCTCACGCGATAACGCGTGCACCCTCCCACAGATAATCAGGCTGACCCCTTTAAACTCGTCTGGGCTTAAGCCTGTTTCCTTTTCACACCCCCTCTCACCAGATTACTAAACATCAAAATGGATCACAGCCCCTAGTAATTATTAATTATTTTCTACATTTTTTATATAATTATTATATTTTAATTCTATTTTCTTACTATTATTATTATATTATATTATTATCTTTTTTTTATAATAATATAATTATTTTTATTATTATTAGTTATAATTATTATTATTATTATTGATAGTAATTTTATTTATAGTATTATTATTTATTATTATATATTATTTAATATCACATATAAAATATTTTATTTAAAAACTCATGAACATTATTTTATATATTTTGCATTAAAATTTTTAATCATGCATTAATCATGAATTTTTGCAATTAATACGATTAAAAAACACGCAACAAACAACAAATTATTTTTTCGCAATCAACTAAGCTAATCAACTGTTTTTTGTAAAAGGATTTCAAACAGATCTTGACTCACCGTGCATTTAGTCAAAATCTCCGCAATCACTACTCCCGGCCAAAATGCGAGGTGATTCAAAATAGGTTTGCAACCCCTAAAAAACACCAACCCGTGAACTACGAATTGGGACTCTAATTCCTCATAAGAGGATACATAGGCATACGATCAAAAATCATAGCGAGTTCCCTTATAAAACAATCAAACGCTTTCCCCTATTAAAATTTAAATCCTGTTTCCCCAACTCAAACCTAAAACCTAGTATCCTTGTGAACAAGGTAGATGAAAGATGCCTAACACCTTCCTTTCGTCTAATGAAGTCCGAAACCTAGAATCTCTGTCTGCGAATTAGGGTTTTCTGTTAGATTCTCTTCCCTAGGATAAAAACTAATAGTGGCGGCTCTGATTAAAAAACCAGTTGCTACATACTTCAACTCAATTCAAGCATGTGAGGCATAATTCATTCATATGAATTTTTCTTTGGTTCAAGATATTCAAAAGGATCAATATGCTTATGGCCCAACTTTGATATATTTGAAAAAAGATTCATTCATGTGAACTATCTCGAATTCAAGGCAAGGCATTCATTAACTTCATTCATCTTTGTTCAAACTTCCAAGCTTTATTCAAATACAAGATTAAATTCAAGTTCCTCACATCTCAAGTTCATCAAGAGAGTTTGTTACATAAATTTCAAATCTAAACTTTGAGTAAATTCATCATCTTACAAGACTTGTTTGAGTTTCAAATTCAAGGTTCATTTAAAGTTACATGAGATTATTGCAAGTCATAAACTTATGCTAGCTAACACTTTCCCTAAAAAATGATTTGTGACCATGTTCATTAGAAAACCAAGTCTTGTCATTTTCTAGCCTGCAAAATCAGTCCCAACCTGCTAGAAACCTCCAAAGTTATGTTGCTGCCCCTGCACCTTGCTGCTAGAAACCTGCACACAACCTTGCATAAATGCATAAAAGGTTAAATTATGACCTTTCCTTGTCCCAAATACCCTGCCCATAACCTGCACAATTCTACTATCACTATGATGTCCAAAACATGCCTTATCCTTGCTACAAGCTACATAACATCAGTCCAAGGCTTGCACTAAAATGACTAAAAATCAGATTGGCATTACAAAAGCAAGAGAAAACAGGTCCTGCTACCACCCTGCCACCAGCCTATCATAATAGTCCAAAATATGCATAACATTAGTCCAAGAAATCCACAGAAGTGTATCACACAAAAGCTGCATTAGAAAGCAAAGGAAAAGTATACCAAGATAGTCCAAAAATTGTTTAAATTACCCCCAAAACTTACTTAATCTTACACTATATATACCCATCCCCTATGATCAAGAAAGGCATCGATATACCACAGTAATAGGCAGACAACAAGAGGAGCAGCGACAAACTTTAAAAATGACAAAACTTTACATACTTAAGATCTCTCTTTGAAAACTCAGAAAAACTATTGCACCCTCACTGAACAAACTCTCTCAATCTTCCTTTCCCAAACCTTTACACTCTCTTTGTTCTCATTGTCTCTTCCCATGTTCTGAACCGATTCACAAAAAACAAAATCTTTTTGTTCCTAAACATTTCTCAGTTTGAATATCTCATTTCATCTCTCCGCTTCACTTGCAAAAACAAAAAAATACATCCCATTCACCTCTCTCGGTTCTCACTATCATCTCCCTCTGATTCCATAACTCAAACATTTTGTTTCCAACAGAGATCAAATATGGCCGCATAAAAATCATCAAACAGTATTAACAATTATCAACAACAAAAAACACCTCCATTAAAACAGAAGCAGACCTTCGAAGTTTCGCAACCGCATCACTTGTGGCGATCCAATAACAAAGCATATGTCAACATATTTTCATAAAAACATGCAAATACAAGCACACGCAGAAACGCATAGAAAAATGAAGAGATGGAGTAGAGTGAAGAAGAAGGGAAGCAAAGGATTGATGTACAAACCTAAACATTGAATCTTCCTTCTCCTAATCTCTGAAACGAAGAACATTTGAAGAATAGATCGTGAGATTTGAAAGAGATTTGTGTTGGTTCTGTTGGGAATTGTTTGGAATGAATTGAAGAGTCGAGGCAGAAGAATCGTGAGTTGAGAGAGAGTATTTGATTTTTTTTTTTAATTCTGATTAATAGAGAAACTAAACGAAAATAATAATTAATTTTCTTGACCAATTCCAAAGTCATTCGGCGCCCTTTCCCTTCAATTAGAGTTTGCAAAAACCGTTTATATTCCCCTTCATTCCTAAACAAATCCTGGTTTGGACTTGGTTTTTAAGCCCACCCCATTTCATAAGTTTTGTTTTTTGTATTATTTGAAACCTAAAGATGACAAATAAATTGACATGGTTCAACGGTTGAGGCGTTGATTGGCAAGCGTCAGGATATGGGTTCGAGAATCATAGGGAACATTTTATCTCTTTTTTGCATTTGTTGTTTCCTTAATACATACCCTTTTTTATTTTATCTTTTTTCTACATAACAAATAGATTTTGGACTGCAACCTTAAGCCCATTTTGAAACTGCTATCTTCCACCCATTTTAATTTTGTTTGCACCTCTCATCTTTGTTTTAATTATTAGTTTAGTTTTTTTAATTAATTCTATTAGTAACATAATTTTTTCTTCCTAATTAAATATTTTCTTAATTAGTTTATTTTAAAAATTAAAATTAGTTTAAGAACTTTGTGAATAATTTTCGTTAATAACTTAATAATTGATTCATGATAAAAATACCAAAAAATATTAGTTAGAATTTTAATTCTTGAATCTTCGTTCATACCTTTTATTTGATTTAATTTCCTTACTTGATGAAATCATAAATAAAAAATTCTTTCTCTTTTCATTTTCTCGTAGCTTACAAGTTTCACATTTTTTTCTGATTATTGTAACTGCTTATGGTTTGTCTTAGTTAATTAGGGTTTCTATTTTCCCCGTTTTTAATATTTGTACCCCCATTCCCGAAGCCTTGTAATAGCGTAGAACTTTATTTTCTGCACTTTACTGCTTTACTCATTACTGTTTAGTAATTAGGCGTGTATGGCAAGATTTAAAATCAACCGCTAGATAACCCTAATCAAGACAAACTAACTGAAAATATATCACTTTTCACACACGCACATTTAGGGTATCCTCACTTGTTGCCTTTGAATAAAAACAATCATGTCCCTCGAATGTGGGACGCTTTAGCAAAGACCCTCGGTTAAAGATTGTAGTCCCTCGATGACCCTTCCATGCTGCCTTGGTAAATGATATTAGCCCCTTACGATAAATTGCTAAAGCGCCCTACAAGTTTCCTTTATGGTTGTACGATGAATCGCGCCTGTCCCTAACATCCAACAATAGTACTTCGTACTAACTAATGGTAGGATAGCACTATCTAAGGATGGAGGAAAACAACAAAAGACCATTGAGTAGGTTGATCGTTCATAATCGCTTGCTCACAAACTAAAACAATTTCCACACCTCACACTTTCAAAACAACTACTTTCAAAATGCTTTATAAACACTCTTGAGGACTGATACAAGGGTTATTGTAAAGAAAATTTCCTTACATTGGCATTTTCAAAACAATTTTCACACAATGACACCGTTTCAACAAATATTTTCAAAAACAAACACTTTGTATACGTTCTCAATGATACGATAATTATTACAAAGATTGTCGAACTTAGGCATTTTTCAAAGTATTTTCAACATTAAACATTCACAAAGCATTTTCAAAAGTGAGCTAGCGATTAAGATCCCGTAGATAACTACGTATGAAAAGGGTGCTAACACCTTCCCTTTTCATAACCTACCCCCCGAACTCAGAAAATTCTCAAAGGTCTTTCCTGTTCTTTTCACCCTTTCCTTTATTGGATAAAAGAAAAGTCGATGGAGACTGTTGCCATCCGCAACATTTGTGATAAAATGCAAAACCTAAAAGTCAGTTCTCCCACTGTATCACACCCTCCATATACCAAACCATTAAAACACTTTCATAATCAAAGTTCCAAACCTCGATCCAACGTCGAGTGTTGTTTTTTCAAAACCTTTTCTCAAATAAATAAGGGTTCCTTTACCCTATTAAATTAACCTTCAAAACAAAGAGTTTAATTCTAACTCAATAACAATAAGGAGGAAGGGGGAAACATATTCCATCTACCTCGTGGACGCTTGAAACACAAGGAACTTCCCTTGATATTCATTGTTCACCTATTGTTAAGGGGTTAGACTTAAAGTCTCCTCCCTCTTTCATAATAAACAAAAGACTGTAGATAAGGAATTTCCCTTATCATTCCCTAAGTGTTTGGACATAAGGAGATTCCCTTGATACTCTAAACGCTCATGTCTTATAAAAAACAATTCAATACATCCAACTTGCTTTTCGCCCTTGTGAGACTTTCTCGAAAACCTTTTCATAAAAATAGTGTACATTAGCCGTTACAATAAGAAATGAATATAGTCTACTTAAGCCTCTCATACGAGCCAAACAAGTTGAAGATCTAACGTTTGTAATGTCTAACGTATCACTTCTTCTAAAAACAATTAACAAACCTTTTGTTCCTTCTTAGAAGAACTACGAAGTTTTGACTTTCCCATTGCACAAGGGAATATGTAGGCACAAGTTATCTTGGAGAACTCAAAATAATCTAAAAACAAACCCCTTATTCTTTCTCCTTTCTTTAATAAGATTGCAAGTATAACACTAACACTCAAACACTAACACCAAATAAATGGTTCCCATCGAGTACGATGGATGCAAGGAGTGCTAATACCTTCCCCTTGCATAATTGACACGCGTACCCATCTCTTGGTCTCGAAGACCATGTTATCATTTATTTGTGGGTTTTATTCGATATTTTCCCTTTCCTTCTTGTAATAAATAAAGATAGGTGGCGACTTCATTGTATTAAAATATTTTTAGCCAGCTTACCACACTCTCATTGTTACCGTTGAGAACAAACAACAAGATTTATAATTACCTTCTTTCACTAACAGGTCTCTATTTACAAGCTTATTAGAAAAACATTATTTAGAGAAAGGGTGGAAATCTAGCATTGAAAAAGGACAGGCTATGGAAAATATTATTTTATATTATCTAAACTCTTACACCTTATTATCTGTTGAGAACTAAACATTGATGCAGGAAAATAATTTTCTATCCTCACAATGTATCACTCTCAAGGCTATAAAAGAAGTTCCAAGACTTTAAGTAAAGTGCCTTTGTCCATCAAGCTGAAAAGAAGTGGATGTTGAAGATGTTAAAGCTTTAATGCTACACATTCTTAAACCACCACAGAAGAGATAAAATAAAGAAAGAATAAGAAGAAGATTTCAAGAAGATGTTATTCAACTATTCATCAAATACATCTTGGATGACACATGAATAATCAAGAAGTTGTTACTCGTAGCTTGCTCAATGAATAATAAGATTCTACAAGATGCTAATAAACTATTATCATATACATCTTGGTAAATCTCAGAAGAAGAAAAGAGTTATTACTCAGAACTTGCTCAACAAGGAGATGAAGAAGAAGAATACTACAAGATGCTACCCAACTTCTGATCATATATATCTTTGTAGAAAATTGTAATGTACACAAGAGATGATGCTTGTATTGTGTCTTAGTTCTGATCTCTTCATATAAATTGTTTTGACACTAGAGTTGTTGCTTGAAAATGTCTTAAACAATATTTTCTTAAAACACTTGCGTAATCTTCTTAGAAGAGGCAACCATGTAAACACAAGATCTTATCAACTATTGTTGATTTATTCCTTGAGTGACCATGAAGGTCTGATCTCAAGAAGATAGTGTTTGCGGTCATTATAGGAAATCCTAACACGAGATATTAAGTGATCAGATTATGTTGTGTAAATGATTGTTATATCCGTTAAATTGGATCATTGAACATATCATCGAAATGTTCGTTGAGTGACTTGTGAAGGTCTGATCTCATAAAGACAATGGATGCAGTCAGTGTGGGAAATCCTAACAGGAGATCTTAAGTGATCCGATTTTGTTGGGTCAATGATTGTTATATCCATTAAATAAGATCACTAAATATATCATTGAAAGGTTCCTTGAGTGACTTGGTGAAGGTATAATCTCAAGAAGATAATGGTTGTGGTCATTATGGGAAATCCTGATAGGAGATCTTAAGTGATCATATTCTATTGGGTCAATGGTTATTATATTCGTTAAATTAGATCACTGAACATGTCATTGGAAGGTGACTTGAGTGACTGTGTGGAAGTCTGATCTCAAGAAGACCGTGGCTCCGGTCATTGTGGAAATCCTTATAAGAGACCAAGTTGGTCAGATCTTATTGGGTCAATGATAGTTATATCTCAAAGGGGACCGAGTGAAGGTCAGACTCTTGTGAGATCACTGACAGAAATTATTGTGAAGAAAGTCCTTTTGGATGACCTGGTTGGTCAGATTCCTGATAGAGGTTAGTGAATGTTATATTTGTTAAGTTAGATCACTGAACGTGTCATTGTTTGTTAGTCACTGACGGTTGCCCGTGCAAGTGTAATCAGTTTGTTTATAATGGATTAAGTCCTTGTTGAAGGTGAAATCATCCTTGAGGGGGTGGACAAGATTAACCTTGTTAAGGTGAACCTGGATAAATCTTTTGTGTTCGTTACTCTTCAATGTCCTTATTGCTTTAATCATTTGAGTAACCAGAACTTCTAAAGGGAAATGTTTTCTATAAACCCAATTCAAACCATCTTTTATTGTGTTTTCTCTTCCTTCACAAAGCAATATATATATTTTGGAGTGATAGTACTCCCACTAAGTCAGATAAAGTGTATACCCTCCTCCTGAGAGTATACCCCCCCCCCCCCCCCCCCTTTGTGAAAATAAAAAGGAGAGTGAAAGATGAAAATATGCACTTATTCTCTATCAATCTATAAAATAAAATATCATGGCATGATGAAAATACGATCAATATAATAATACATGGCATAATTTATTTTATCAAACATCATAATTAAGCAATAGTATATCAAACAACATCATAAGTCTTGAATAATTTAAGAACAAATAGTGATGGGTAACAATTATGCATGGAAAAGATTATATTATGTCATATACAACAGCATGTGTTTAAAATATAAGATATTTCTCTTGATGAGAAAACAAAAGATGTTTTAAGATATGGTTTTCTAAAATGTGTTTAGTCACGTCATAAGGTTTCTATCATATGAAAACAATTTGTTGACTACACTTATGAACATGCATGTGATATATCTCTTCATTTAAAGTAAGGGTTTTTAATCATGGTAAAAAGAGGGAAGATTACACTTAGTGGAAAACAACATATTTATCCTAAATTAGGTTTCTTAGTCCTTAGTCATGGCATATGTGTAACATATGAAGTATTTATGACCTAATGAAGAGGTTTTATGAAGCATGTTATATGAAATATTACTCTAGATGAGATATATATGTATATAAGGTTTCCTAAAACATGTCTAAGATTTTCATCTTAAGGTGTGCCTAGAAAGAGCATTCAAGGCATGACATAGAATGTGTCGCACTTGGTGAGAGATAATATCTTTACTTTTAAATATGTGACAAGATTTTTTTAAGATATCTAATGGCGTGTCTTGCAAGGGTTTTTAGGGAAAAACAAGGTTTTAGGCAAAAAAAATTAAGCAATCAAGAATATTAACACAAACAAACGACATTTATAAAAGGGAAAAACACACTTTATTGAAATCAAAAAGGAAAATGCATTACAAGAAAGAAACCAATTGACAGAAAATGTGAGATAAAGGAAAATACATAAAAAGGTGCAAAAAGAAATGCATGGATGGCTAGTAAGGGCTGAGTTTTAACAAAATCCTAAGAGGGGTAGTTCTTTATTGAGCTCATCAAAATTTATTTGGTTTTGGTCTGGAATGAGGCTTTGTTCTACGAATTCACTGATGCCTTTGATTGTTGCTTGATGAGAGGAGATTTTTGCTGGGGGCATTTTTCGATGTCTATTTCTCTGTTGTTTTTCAGTTATTCCATTTTTTCTAAGTCTGACTTTCATTATTGACATAGTGGATTTTCCTATTTTAGATGATTTTTATTTAAACTCTTCATCCTTAAAGTCATATCCAGTTTTTTCTAGAATTTTTGTAATTAAGTTTCCATATGGCAAAGGTTTGCCTTCTTTTCTGCTGTCTATCATATGTTTGATTATTTGTTTGGCCAAATTGATTATGATTTTGTTTTATAGTAACCACATGGGTTTTACTTCCTTTTGGTTTAGGTGATCAAGGGTTCATTATTTGGGAAACAAGGTGTGGGAAATAACATAGTGGGTTACTACGTTCTCTAGGTGATGTGTTCGGTTTTGAGTGGGTAAGGTATACAACAATAAGGATTTTTCATTACAGAGGATGCAACAGTGACAGAGTTGTAGATGTTTTCTTCTGACTCAATAAAGTGGTATTTATTAGGAATATCTAGGATTGTTTCCAAAATCTTCTAGGGAATGGTTTATGTGGTGTTTTCTTACTTATGTTTGAATAATCCCATCAGTTAGATGACGATTTGAGAAAAACGTATTTACCAAGGTGGTGTAAATTCTTTTTGAGGGTGAGCAAAGAAAATTTAAGAGTTTGAGATCTTCTAGGGTTTTGAAAAAAGTTTCACTCTTTGAAGACTTCAGGAACTAAGGTGTGAGCTCTCATTACAGTTCTGTTGGCAAAGTGCTTAAAAAATCTTGTTTCTTGTTGTTTGGTTATAAACTCATTTGTGAGAGGGATGAATTTGAAACTTAAACTTCTAGGATTCATGATGAGTTTTAAGAATACTCATATTAGTGTGTGTAGAAAAGAAGGTATGAGATGCAACAGAAGGTTAGAATACAATACCTATTTATACGAAACTCTCTGGGCTGTTTGAGTGTGTGGGTTGAGAGATCTTGATGAGAAGATCATGCCGTCCAAAAATCAGATCCAAAGTCTCCATATTTAGATCTTTCAATCGATTGATGTAAGCGATTTAATATCCTAATTTTTCATATTTTGATATGATTCCCATTAATGCTTAGATTTTCTCTTTCTTGTGCATCACATTATTATAGATTGGATTTGAAACTTGGTGCATTGATCTCATTTAATCGATTAACACTCATTGTCAATCGATTGAAATTTTCTTGACTAGGCCTCCTTGATGTTGGTTGAGCCTTGTTGCTTTTTTAACACTTTCAATTTATTCTTTTGACAACCCTAACCGTAAAAAACATGAGAAAACTTATTTTAAGGGTTAGAAATAATTAATTCTGAAAAATGCGTAATAAAAGAGTTTTTATTCAAAATATGAGAGAAAAATAATTATTTTAAGGGGTTAATTAGATTAACTGATCTTTTCAACCTTAAAATGATTTTACATGTATCAAGAAAGATTTCTTGATAAAATTTCCTTAGGGATATTTCTTTAAAAGTGTATCCTTTTCCACATATAATTTGATGCGAGAGTTGGTAAACAAAAAAATAAATAATTCCATCCCAGACTTATTTACTTTATTGATCATCATAGATCATAAATTGAGAAATTCTAAAATGGTGTTGCTTTGATCATAATTGTTGACATAAGTCATCACCATTCATCTTCCAGGATCAAAGACTTCAAATTGTATACTTTTATATTATACTTATGCTTTTGTATAGCTTTCTTCTAATTGTTGTACCCCAATTTTTGCCCCTAAGATTCCTCTATCATCTTATATCAACTCAATCATGTCAAGATCACACTAGGGTTTGACTCTTCTCCCTACCTCTAGGATTGCTCATGAGGAATCACCAAACACTTTGATTTGTATATTGTGATCATATATGTCTTGTTTTGATTAGATTTTAACTAAGAAATATAATTAATGTTTTCTCTAATTGATGATACTATAGGTGACGGCACAACACATTTCATCAAATTGATTCATAGGTTCATGAGTTTATTTCCATGCCTTCTTCAACAAAGCTTCGTTGAGATTCAAGTTTCATCATTGAGATTTATTTAGAGTAATATCATGACAAGGTCTACTATGATTCATCATGCCTCAATTTTTTAAACGAAGTCAAAAGATGCAAGAATTGATTGAAGAAGTTTGACGTAATTGGACAAGTTCTTGTTCCTTGATCACAAGTGCATAACTCTCTCAATCATTAATATTTGGAAATGGTTATTGTTGCTATGGGTTCATATAATCATCCACAATAACTTCTATTCACATGGAAAAAGTTATTGTGCAAGGAAGATTGTCAAAATTGAAAGGGGTTTCGAAGTTATTCTGGTGCTTTAGGAGCTAGGGTTTTGAACTTCTAAGGGCCATATCTTGTTCATATTTTGATATTTTTGAGTGATTCCAAAGATATGCTTCTATTTAAGGGGTCATCAACCAATCACTTCAAATGTTTAAAACAAATTTTGTGTGTAAGATTCCTAATGATGAAGAAAGATTACAAGTCCTAAAGATTAGCCATCAAATTCCCTTATGTGACTTCAAAGGATCATAACTTGATAAATTTTTATCTCCTTGAGCCCATTCTTTTTCCATATTGATCTTAATAATGTGAACTTCAACTTTTCTTTTATGTGAAAAGCTTGAGAATGGTTGGAAGTTATCTTCAGAACTCAAAAGACTATAGGTCACCTCATGCATTTTCACCAATTTTACAAGGCCATAACTTTTTCAATGCTTGGTATTTTTGAGTGATTCAAGTCTCACAATGATCTTTGGGAAGTCCACTTCAAGCTAGCATCATTGATCAAAGCAAGATTTTGAAAGAAGAACTTATTTGGAATCAAAACATTATAGGTCACTTTTGATAAAAACAGAATTTTTCTAAGAACAAAAAGTTAGCATCTTTTTCTCAACTTTGACCAAACACAACTTCTAGCTCAAGCATCCATTTGATCTCCTTCTTGGCACATTGCAAAGACTGTGACCTTATCTTTCAAATGCTTCAAGAATTTTACCCTAAGACCACTTGAGGTGGGAATACCATTGATTCAAAGATGGTACCTTGAAACTGAAGTTTCACTTTAATTCATATTGCAATTTTCATAATATGGCTTCTAATCACCAAATTACCACGCTTTTTCCACTTAAACATGATTAGAAAATATGTTTGAATCATTTAGAGTGTCAAAATGCATCATTTGGAAGAGTTTTGATGCATATTTGATCACACTTTCTTCATGATCACAGGTGTGCATGAATTCAAGTGAAATTTCATCATTCACTTCTTCTATAAATACAGGCTCTATTCCACTCACTCTCGCAAGCTTGAACAACCAGAATCATCCTGCCAAACTCTCTCCATAACTCACAAATTCTGCAATTTTGAATTTGGTTTTACAGACTTCTTCAATACATTTTATTTGATAATTCTTTATCCTTGAACTTCACTAAAGCTAATAGAAGAAGAACCAAGCCTTGAAGCATCCTATATCGTGTTAGCCAAGTCAAGTTTTGGAGCTTTGAATTTGAACTTCAATAGGTAGATTCCTTCATCAATTCTCTCAAAATTTGCTACTAAAATGAAGCTCTCATCATTCTGATACTCGTCGCATCATTTATTTTCAACTGGAAGCAAGTTTTGGTCAGGAATTTTCAAATCCCTATTCAACTTTTTCCTTCTGCTTTTTGGAAAATTGACTAAACTACACTTTAAATAAATTTTCCACGAGGGTGCGTTTGTCTTCGTCTTGATGAAACGAAGCAAATGACATGGGTCTAAGCTCCTAATTTTACAGTTTGCGAGACCTACAATTCGCGTGGCTGGAGGTTGAAGATGACCAACGTGTCATCTTTCAACCAATGACAAGGCGCCACTTGTTTTTTTTAAATCTAACTTAAATATTTGATACAGTGGTTTATTCACTAATGACCATGATATGCACAGCGCACTAGATCCCTTGGATTTGATTACTAACGTGTTTTGACATTGATCCAATGGTCTATATCTTTTTGGTTTCATATTTATTTTCTGATTTTATATTTTAATTGATTTAAACTTCAAAAATTCATAAAAAATTCATTTATGACTCAAAAAATATGAAAAAATTCTTAAAAATATTTTGAATTTTTCTCTTTCTGATTTTTAATTTTTCATAATTTTATTTTATGATTTGATATTTTTTATAATTTTTCACTTTAATCAACTTGTTTTAATTGACTAAAAATATCTTCCTTGATTTTTAAATTCTGAAAAAATTATGGAAAGGTCCTTTGGTATTTTGGAAATTTTTTGATAACTTTGTGTTATTTTTATTTCCGATTTTTATTATTTTTACCATTTTTTGAAGTGTTTTTACTTATTTCTTTTATTTCTAAAAATAGTTTTTGACTTTAAAAAATTCTAAAACTTTTTATCAATATTTATTGAATCATGTTTAACCTCTGATTATTTTTAAGGATTTTTATTTGGTATTTTAATATACTTTGTGTATTTTACCATTTATTTTCTTTTTATTTAACCATTTAAATTTTGTTTTACTAAATATTATTCTATTATTTTTATTTTGGTTCTGACTTGGACTTCATTTGGTGACAAATTCCTCAACCTTATTCGATCTTGGGTGTTGATAGGTTGAGAAACCAAATCCACCAAAATGGATTAATGATGTTGATGATATTTGAAACCCTAATTTCATACAATGCATCCCCTCCCTCTTCATCTTATCCCTTTCTTATTTATGCTACATGTTGTTAGAGGATGATTTACATATCATCTCTCATAACATATGGCACATAGATTGCTATTGACTGGCCTCAAAATAAGTGTGACTTCTACATAAGTCCACTTACGATTGCTTAACATAGCGTTAAATTTTGTCCTGATTCGAGAAATGATTACTCGTGGCCCAAAACTATGTTTGCAAGCCCAAGTATGTTTAATTTGAAACCTTTGATCTAATAACCTTGAGGCTCATTGTTAGGAGGCTTTGGTCTTATCAATCCTCTAATGAGCCTTCATAAACTTTGGTCTAAGCGAATCATTTAAACATCGTTGATCATTTATTGTCGCCTTGAGAATTTGAAATGAATGATATACTTGACAAAAAGCAAATGAAACTTTTTGTTGAGAGGCTTTAATTTTATCGATCTTCTAATAAGTTTTCAAATGCAAGTTTCAATATGGTCATTCAACTAACCTCTAATTTCTAAATCACTAACAATTTACTTGTTTTTTATGCTTTTACTTTATCCCGTTACATTTACGCACCATTTATTTTAGCATTTTCATTTCATGCTAATTTCATCTTTGCTCACTTGAGCATTCATCTTTATGTCATTTTAATTTTTCTCACTTGAACTTACATTTTCTTTTTGAAGATACCTTATAACCAACTTGAACAATAAAAAAAATTAAGGTTACTTGGACTATTTGGTTATTACCCATGGCATGATGGAGTTATGGACTTCTTGGACTTAGGAGTATAGACCTTGGCCACCCTTGAGACCTTGTGACTTCTATTGTTATTTTGTCTGAAGTTCTTGGGTTTTACCCCAAAACATTGGGTTGTTTGTTTCTTTGTGTGCAGGTTATTCTAATCATATGTTTTGCTGGTGATTGAGAATTCATCTGTATACAGCCGTTACTCTACCCAATTTTTGTGAAGACATAATGCATTTGAAGTTTGGTATTCTGAAGAGGTTTAATATCTTTGCTTGTTTGGTTTGAATCCAAAGGATGGAAATTCTACATTGATTCATTATGTCAAGTGTTGGATTCTTTTTGGATAAACGATTCTTTTCCCTATCTTTTACCTTATGCTTTAGGATAGTCCCTTCATCTCCTCCCATCTTCTTTAATTTCAAAAATATTCTCCCTTCTTTTCAAAACTATTCTTGTTTTCCAAACTTGAATCACTTTCACAATAAACTTGGACTTAGGTCCATGCATTTTCAAAATATTTTCTTAATCAAACTTTAAACAACTTAATAATACTTTGACATTTTTTGTGAGAAGACTAAAAGTCAATCAATCTCATTCAAACCATTTTTCCGTTTTGGCTTTTTACTTTAAACTTTTCTCAAAATATTAGACTCTTGTAAATCCTTGTAATGATGCGAACTAATATACTTCTACGATATGTAGTCAAGTGAGATATTTTCCACTTGGGTGTTGAGCGAGGCTTTGTTGATTTTAAAATACAAGCTATATTCTCCACTTTGAGATGACGTAAATTCTCCTTTCTCATAATCGTGGGTAGTAAGTATATTCTTCCATTCGGATATGATGATGATGTCTCGTCTCTGAAAATTAACAAACACACTTGTGTTTTTTTAATTTTTTAAGGTGAACTACGAGTACCCTGATCCCCTATTGCACGAAAAGTGGTACTGTGATAAGGTGGAAGAACCGACTATTTGATACTGGTTTGCGTTTTGCGTTTTGTGTTCACAAAATGTCGCAGTAAGCAAGAGTCGCCACCGACTTTTATTTCATCCAACCGAAAAGGAAAAACGTACAGAAAATATCATTTTTCGAGAATTTGAGTACGGGGGTAGATTATAGAAAGAGAAGGTGTTAGCACCCTTTCTATCCATGGTTTTCCATGGGCTCTTAGGTACTTTCTCATTTTTTAAATTGCTTGTGTTTATGTGCTTTGTTTTTGAAGAATGTTTTACTTCGTGATAACCTTTGTAACAGTCCTCAAGGGTGTGACGAGGTTGTTTTGAAAATTGTTTTGAAAGGTGTAAGTGTGAAAAGTTTTTATTTGAGCAAGTACCTACTAGCATCTACCTACTCGGAAAAAGATCGCTTCTATTCTTGTTTCCTTTAGACAGCGCTATCCTACTATTGAGAAATAGGTAGCACCGTCATTGGAGTTGTAAGGGTCAATTCGAAAGGGACGTACGATCACTAGAGCCGTCAGGACACCTTAGTAGTAACCCTAGAGTCTTAAGATCATATTCGAGGCAACATTTCCGAGGCAACATTCGAATGCGACGCTTTGATCTTTTTAGACTGGAGGACAACCACTAAGACACCCTATTCGTAATTATCGTTTAGCGAAGGAAACCGAAGTGAGAGTATACCCTAAGAGTGATATGTGCGAGTGATTTGTTTCAATTATTTATCTTTGCACATTAGGTTTTTCTAACCATATTAATTTTGTCATGCATTCTTTCCATACAATCCTATTAGCATACATCTAGACAGTTAAATATTTGCAGGAATAAAAAATGCGAGAAAATAAACCTACGCTATTACAAGGCTTCGGGGAGGGGGATCAATTACATAACCAAAAACCGGGGATTTAAACAGTAAATAAAAACTCTAAGTTAGCTATTACAAACCCTGAACAGATACAAAATAATGGCAAAATAATTAACAAGCACGGGACGAATTAAATGCGAGGCGATTAGGGTTTTGACCCTTTGACTAATCCTAATTGCAATTGATTAAAGAAAAAAATGTTTTTTTGTCATGTTTTGTTATTTGAGAAAATAATGAATAATTAAATTAAAAGAAAATCCTAAATTCTAATTAATATTAATTTTTGAAAATAAATTAATTAAGTTAACCTATTTTTGTGTTTTTGTTTGAAAAAAGGAAAAGAATTAAATCAAGAACTTAAACCTAATTTTCTAATTGATTTTAACTATAAAAAAATAAGTTAAAATTTCCCTAAATTAAATTAAACTAAATTAAATTAAATTTGATAAAAAAAACCTAATTCTAATTTTTGTGAATTCTTGATTTTATGATTTTATAAAAAATAAAGAAAGTGATTTATTTTTCTAATTAAAATAATTAAAGAAAATAATAAAATAAATATTAAAAAAAAGAAGAAATAAAAAAAGGCGAAGAGATGGGCCTGTGTCGAATAGCATGCTGGGGGTTTGAAGTTGAATTTTCGGGCCCAAAAACTCCAAGCTTGTTTGACCACACCTGATCTGGTGCAACGTTGACTTGGATGTATATCATGGTCCTTCATTGGAGAGGCATTGGATCTGGCAAGCTGGGCATCAAAGGGTTGGATGTTGAGGTTGTATGGTGGACATCATGATGAGAGACGCGCTGGATCAATTATTTGAAAATAATACAAATGAAAACGCTGGGACCTGGGGATAGATCCCAGGTCTTTATGCTCGCTTCCACTAATCCCTTGCCATCTGTGCTACGCGCTCTATTTGTTCATATAATAGAAACAAAATAATATAAGAAAAACAAATAATATATTCAGAAAATGCGCAAAAATTCAAACGGGCCAGCCATATGCTGCCACGCCATCGTCTCCTTCCTTGGACCGTCGCTTTAGGTAAAACACTTTTACCTACGGACATTTGCTGTAGGTATAACCATGTTCATCTCCAAAATTGCATATGAGCAAGATAAATGACAAATACTAGTACTAATCAACTCGTCTCATCCTTACAAGCATCATGGCACCAGAATCAAGGCCTAATTGTGCCTGTACAAAAAACCCCTTAACAAGAACATAAAACCCTAACCATGGAAATATCACGTACATGCATCAAAAACGCAATTAAACCAATCTGTTAGCTTGCAAACATGATAAAAATCACAAGTATGACAATTAAAAGTGCTAAAGATGCAAGAATTGTGCAAATCGAATTGCAAAAAGATGTCAAACCGTGGGGGGCGTAGCGCACGTTTTTGGGTGTTTTGAAGCTTGCAAAGGATGTTGTTAGCTTCCAGAGGTGTCTAGCAAGCGATTGAGAGCACTAGGATGGCTTGAGATAGCCTGTGGAATGAAAGCCAACTCCCACTTTTCTTTAAATTTTCCAGTTTTGTTATGTGCTTTACACGACCTCTAACCCTTGTTTTTTGATCTGGAAAGCTTCATTATATAACCTAGAATGAATTAGGTTAACAAACTTGGCATGAATCTTTGCAATTATCCAAGATTTGATTTGATTTTCAAGTTGTATGATATGTTGCTATATTGAACCAAATCATGCCTTTCTTGTACCAATTATGCTTGATTCAATTTGATCATGTAAACTCAGCATATCTTGATTACTAATCTGTCAAAAAAACTAATCAAATCATATATTTGTTAATTTTCATCATTTATTTGATTTAATTCACTTTTTAATCAATGAAAAATCAAAATAAATTGAAAAATGAAGCATATAATGGGTGAGTGAACATTTGAGTCGTGGACCACATTATAATTGAGTTGCAAGCATAAAAAGTTGGGCCCATTTAGCAAAAAATGCAAATTAAAGCACATTTGACTTTTGGCAATTTTGCAAAAATGGTCAACTTGGCCAATGCATAACTCTCTCAATTTTGACCCTAGAGAGATGTTCTTGGTCTTTTTGGAAAGCTTAGGATGTCCTCTAAGCAACCCTTTTGGTTTCATCTCAATTGAGTCTTACATGTTCATGTATGAAGCTTTGACCCAAAAGGTGTTTTTGTTGACTTTTCAAAAGGACCTATAATGTCAAAATTCATATCTTTTTGCGAGTGCATATTCTGAACTTGGGAGATGAATATGAATTATAGGGAATTTCATCCTATTAAAAATGAGCTTTGGATGGATCATTTATGATAAAGTATGAGAAAGTTATGCTTGGTCAAAGTTGAGTTGACTTTTCCTACAAAACCCTACTTTAGCAACTTTTGGGTTTTGATGAATTGTGTGCAATCCTTGAGGAATAATGATCAACCCTTGATGAAATGATGGATAATAATTCAAAATGAGTATGTTGACCAAAAATCTTGAAGTTTGACTGTATGTGGGCCTCAGTTGACTTTTGACCTAACATAGTTGATTTTCAGGCATTTGAGCAATTGACTGAGCAAACTTCTTCTACAAGGCTTGAAACATGACATGGATGATCTTGAGAACATATTAGGACAATGGTGAGAATTTGAGTCCTTTGTGGTTCACACATCTTGATGAAAATAGAAACCCTAATTTGAGGTAGACTGCCTTAGGAGAGAGCTTGTCTGGTCAACTCTTGGACTTCCTTGAGCAATTTAGGGACCTCACTTGCCATGTGTTGAGAAATATGGGAGTGAAAATTTTGGGGTACAACAGTTTTCCCTGTTCAATCTTCTTAAACCTGAGGATATAGATTGACTCGTCTGCCTTTCATGATCTGAAGGTGGAAGAGGATTGAACACTAGAGTGCCCAGAAATTTACACTCGCATGAAGTGGCACTTAATTTGTGATACCGGGAATGGGCTTATAGATTCCATTTGGAAGTTTCTAGAGAATTGTCGGAGATGGGCTTAAAGATGCCATCCGAAGAGGTGTCGATCGCATCAGATATTCCTTTGCAAGAACCCCTATACCTGTTGTTGAGGAGGACTTCGCTGGGGAATGCTGGCCTCTGTCTTGGGAGAAATAGAGTTTTAGGAGCTTCAGTTATTCGTTACTCTACTAGAGATTAACTCTGATTTGGGGGAGAAGAAGTGAACTGCGTATCTGGTCGGGGTATATGTTGCACCACGACTTACTGGAGAGATGTGAAACCAATCGTATTTGATCGGGTCCCGGTCTTACAGTATTGTGGACTGTTATCTGGGGATAAGAGAGGAAGAACCCTGATAGTAAGGTTATGAGAAGGAACCTGGATAGTAGGGTTACTTCGAGATAAAATCCTGGATAGTAGGGCTTGAGAAGGAACCTGGATAGTAGGGTTACTTCGAGATGAAAGCCTAGATAGTAGGACTTGAGAAGGAACCTGGATAGTAGGGTTACTTCGATATGAAATCCTGGATAGTAGGGTTGTGAGAAGGAACCTGGGTCGTAGGGTTACTTCGATATGAAAGCCTGGATAGTAGGGCTTGGGAAGGAACCTGGATAGTAGGGTTACTTCGATATGAAAGCCTCGATAGTAGGGCTTGAGTAGGAACCTGGATAGTAGGGCTTGAGAAGGATCCTGGGTCGTAGGGTTACTTCAAGATGAGTTTGGGTAAAACTGCCAAGTGAACCTGGGTAAGGTTGCTTTATGATGAGTCTGTGTAGGACTTCAGGAAGAACTTGCACAAGGTTGCATTTGTCGCACCGATGATTACTCTGTTTAGTTTCGATTGTTGATCATGGACCTGCTGGAAATTGTCGATAGTAATTGTCTTTCCTGAAAGAAATACAGGGTTAGTTATGTGCGATGCATAAGATGCATTGTGATGAGGTTCTCCAAATAATTGAGATTATGTTATATGTAATGTATGCACATGTCATGATGTATGAACATGAAATGCTGACGTAATAATCTGGGTCCGGGAAAATAAATCCCTGACTACTGTTTGGAGGGTATGAGAAATGGTATTCTTGACAGCTGTAAAAAACCATAGTTCCTCTACTTCTGTTGGGGATGTGGAACAAAGATGACTAACTGGGGATTCACCTCCATTCGGCTGGTGAATATTCTGCCGGAAGAGACCTTGTCTGAGGATAACTCTGCGGGGATACTCTATTGGAGAGGAGATACTCTGTTGGAAGATCCACTGATTTGGAGAAATCAACTCAGCTGGGGATGAATTTCCGTTGCTGGTGATAATGAATTCTGTTGGAGATTGAATTTCTACTGGTGAGCGAAATAAATTTTGCTTGGGGAAAAATTTACTGACTCACTCGCGATTGTGAACCTTAGCTGGGTAGAGTTATGTCCTGTTTGGGAAAGCTAACATCACTGTCTTTGGATACTTTTTAATCTGTGGGGAGTTTATGTACCACTACTCATGTTCTCAATCTGGCTCTATCCTGGTACCTGATGGGTAGAGTAACTGTAAGGCTTGGACACTTCTTGTTTTCCCTGTTCTTGGAATGACGAGTAATTGTCTTTTGTTTCTTGTGCAAATATTTATGAGCATCAATCATTTTCAAATGCATATATCAAAAATGAATCATTGGGCATTCTTGCAAAACAAAACAGAAAAAGAAAAACAAATTGAAGTTTCTTATGAAAATGAATTATATTGATTTTGAAATTGGCCTGTAATAGGCGTTTTGTACAAAGAGGCTGACGTCCTAGTAAGAGAACACCGCCGAAAGTCAGAAACTATACAATTTATGTAAAATAAAGAAAAACAGCTATGTGAAACGGCCCCATTGGGTTCCAACTCTACTATTGCCTCTATATCTTCAAGCGTCTCATCACTTTGCTACTTGGCCGAAGGTTGATCAGATTGATTCGCGTTGTCTGAGCTTGATAGTCGATACCGAAGTCTGGTTGAAAGATGATCCAATGAGACATAGTGTTACGCATTGATCCCTAATTGTTTCCTGGACCGCCCTTTCGGGTTTTTAGTCCACCGGGATACCCTTTTTTGCACAAGTCGCCTTTTCAGGTTTTCGACTTGCCGGGTGTACAGTTTTTTTAAATTTTCATCCCTTACTTTTTCTCGAACACTTTTGGTTCGCCGGGAAGCCCTTATTTTTGCCTAGGCCAGTCAACCTAGCGGGTCTTTGATTATGCGTAGTATCTTTTCACTATGTCTGCATTGACGGGGTGAGGAAGGTCGTCACCATCCATGGTGGTTAGAATCATAGCTCCTCCTGAGAAAATGTTCTTGACCACAAATGGCCCTTCGTACGTGGGGGTCCATTTGCCCCTGGGACCACCTTGCGGTAGTATGATGCGTTTGATCACTAGATCCCCGACTCGATATTCTTGACGTCTGACTTTCTTGTTAAAAGTCTTGATCATTCGCTTTTGATACGTCTGACCATGACAGATAGCAGTAAGTCTTTTTTCATTGATTAGATTCAGCTGATCAAGTTGGGTTTGGATCTAGTCGTCTTTGTTCAAACCCGCATCCTTCATAATCCTGAGATAGGGTATCTGGACTTCGATGGGTAGGACTGCCTCCATGCCATACACCAAAGAGTAGGTTGTTGCCCCTGTCGACGTTCGTGCAGAGGTATGGTACCCATGAAGAGCGAATGGTAACATCTTGTGCCAGTCTTTATATGTCACCGTCATCTTCTGTATAATCTTCTTGATGTTCTTGTTAGCTGCTTCAACAATGCTATTCATCTTCGGCCGGTAGGGAGAAGAGTTATGACGTTGTATCTTGAACTGTTTGCAGAGCTCGGTGATCATTGTGTTGTTAAGATTTGTACCATTGTCAGTAATAATCCTCTCTAGTACACCATATCGACAGATCAGATTATGTCGGATGAACCATGCCACGATGTTATTGGTTACTGTAGCAAAGGAAGTTGCCTCAACCCACTTTGTGAAGTAATCAATCGCTACCAGAATGAAGCGATGCCCGTTATATGCAGTAGGTCTAATCTCGTCGATCATGTCGATGCCCCACATTGCAAAGGGCCAAGGAGTTGTCAAAACATTCAGGGGAACCGGATGTACATGCACCTTATCAGCATAGACTTGGCACTTATGATAGGTTCGAGAGTGTTGATAACAATCGGATTCCATAGTGGACCAGTAGTATCCTTCCCGTAGGGTCTTCTTAGCCATGGTGTGTCCACTAGAATGAGTTCCGAAGGAACCTTCATGTAACTCTGTCATGATCCTTTCTGCCTCGCTCTTATCTACACAACACAGTAAGGTTGAATCATGGTTACGCTTATAGAGGATTCCATTACTGATGAAGAACTTCACAGCGAACCTTCTTAGAAACTTCTTATCATTAAAAGATGCCCCCTCGGGGTATTCTTGAGTCTCAAGATACCTCTTTACCTCGTGAAACCAGGGTTTATCTGCTACTTCTTCATTCTCAATGTCACAATAATGTGCGGGTTCATCCAACCTCTCAATGGTAATCTGGGGAGCTTCATTGTCCCACCTGACTTTGAACATAGAAGACATGGTAGCTAGCGCGTCCACCAACTGGTTCTCTTCTCGTGGGAAATGTTCAAAGGTTATCTCCTCAAAGTGTGGGAGCAATGTCAGTACATACTCTTTGTAAGGAATAAGATTTTGGTGCTTCGTATCCCACTCGCCTTTGATCTGACTTATCACCAGAGTAGAATCTCCGAATACACTCAAGAACTTAATCCTCAGGTCAATAGCATCTCGAAGACCCATAATACATGCTTCATAATCCGCCATGTTGTTGGTGCAGTTGAAACATAATCGGGAGGTGGACGGAGTATGACAACCCTCAGGAGATATAATTACAACACCAATGCCATTACCCAATGCATTCGAGGCTCCATCAAAATACATATACCACCGGGATCCCTCCTCGGGTCCTTCATCCGGTCCAGGTTCTTCGCATTCGGTTACCAACATGATATTCTCATCCGAGAACTCGAAATTCATGGACTGGTAGTCATCCACAGCCTGATGCGCCAAATGATCTTCCAATACACTCCCCTTGATTTCTTTTTGGGTTACGTATTGGATGTCGTACTCGTTTAAGATCATTTTCCATCTGGCTATTCTTCCGGATAAGGTGGGCTTCTCGAAAATATACTTGATCGGATCCATCTTTGATATCAACAAGGTAGTGTGAGTTAGCATATACTGTCTCAGTCGGCGAGCAGCCCGTGCCAAAGCGCAGCAAGTTTTCTCGAGCAATGAGTATCGGGTCTCACAGTCGGTAAACTTTTTGCTAAGGTAATAAATGGCGTGCTCTTTTCGACCAGACTTGTCATGCTTCCCCAGCATACACCCCATTGAATTTTCTAAGACTGTCAAGTATAATATCAAAGGTCTTCCTTCAACTGGAGGCATCAAAATTGGTGGTTCTTCAAGGTGTTCCTTGATTCTTTCGAAATCGGTCTGGCATTCATCATTCCACTTTACCACTTGATCTTTATTCAGAAGCTTGAAGATTGGCTCACAAGTAGCAGTCAGATGTGAAATGAACCTGGCGATGTAATTCAGGCGTCCCAGGAAACCTCTGACTTCTTTTTCTGTGCGGGGAGCCGGCATCTCTTGTATAGCTTTTACCTTTGTGGGATCTACCTGAATACCCTTATCACTGATGACGAAACCCAGAAGCTTACCAGACCTTACCCCGAAAGTACACTTGTTCGGATTCAGCCTCAGCTTGTACGTCTTCAACCTGTCAAACAGTTTCTGGAGATGATCAAGGTGATTTTCCTCAGTCTGGGACCTGGCTATAATGTCATCAACATAAACCTCAATCTCGTGGTGAATCATATCATGGAACAAAGCGAACATGGCGCACTGATAAGTTTCCCCAGCATTCTTCAACCCAAAAGGCATTACCTTGTAACAGAAGGTGCCCTACTGTGTAACAATGGTTGTCTTCTCCATGTCCTCAAGAGCCATCTTGATCTGGTTGTAGCCAGAAAAACCATCCATAAAGGAGAAGATCGATGCGCGGTGTTGTCGACTAGAACCTTAATGTAAGGAAGTGGGAAGTCATCCTTAGGGCTTTCCCTGTTTAGATCTATGTAGTCCACACACATCCGTACCTTACCGTCCTTCTTAGGTACCGGAACAATGTTGGCAACCCACTGCGGATATAAAGTGACAGCTAAGAATCCTGCGTCGAACTGTTTTATGACCTCTGCCTTGATTTTCTCAGACATCTCAGGGCGCATACGGCGGACCTTCTGCTTTACCGGAGGGCAGTCTTCTTTAGTCGGCAGGCGATGTAACACAATATCAGAGTCCAAACCAGGCATGTCTTCATAGGACCAGGCGAAGATCTCAACATAGTTGTGTAGCATCTGTATTAACCGTTGTTTGACACTAGGCTCTAGACTCACACCTATATTAACTTCTTTCCTGTCTTCCTCTGTACCCAAATTCACTAACTCAACTGGCTCTTCATGAGGCTGTATGGCCCTTTCCTCATGCTGTAATAGTCTAGCAAGTTCTCCAGGCACCTCACAATCATCCTCACCTTCGTCCTCGGCTTGGTTGATCGGATTTTTGAAGTCATAACTGGCAGTAGAAGAGCTGTTATCAATGGGATCCAGAGTCGATATGGATCTGCAGTATGATACGTGAGTGTGTGTAAGAGAATAGCTGTTTTGATAAAGTGAGAGACAGAAAAATAAAAACAAGGAGCACAAAATTTGTATGCAAGAAACGTCCAATGCTTTATTAATGATATATGAAATGACAAATAATAGCCCTCACAAGCAAAGCCAAGGTGCCTCGGGCAAGGCACCGAGCCGTAAAGTTTCAAACTGTTTATTATAAATCTTAAAACAAATGAGTCAATTACTGTGAAATAAAAGAAACAGGTATGAAGTCCTTCGACGTCCAGTTATTCGGTCCACCGTTGGTCGTTGGGTAGATCCAGCTGTCGATGTCTGAATCCTCTTCACTGTCTTCAATTGCATTAATTCCCCGATTGCTGGTGTGTAGAGGAGGTATTCCCGCCCGAGCACGCCTAACAGCCCTTTGAGCCCCTATAGTAAAGCCCAAACCAAATTTGTCAGTTTTGTGAGTGAAATCAGGGAGTTGGCCCCAATTGGTACACCCACCTTCTTCAACCACAACCCTGGCGTCCTTGAGAGAAGCCATCTTCAATGGAGGTTTGTCGGTAGTAACTTCAGTTGATGCCAAGATCTGAGGAACCTCTTCGAAATTCTGACAAGGAGTTTCTATGAATTCCCCGTCCATCTCTACGTAGCGGAAGGAAATGAGGTGACTCACCATATATTCTTCTTCACCTTGCACTGTGACAATCTTTCCCTTCACCGAATACTTCAGCATTTGATGGAGTGTGGAAGTAACTGCCCCAGCCTCATGGATCCAAGGACGACCCAGCAAGCAAGAATACGACGGCCTGATATCCATTACGTAGAAGGTGGACCCAAAAGTCTAAGAACCTACTTTGACAGGGATGTCCACCTCCCCGTGCACCATTCTCTTCGATCCGTCAAAAGCCCTTACCACAATGTTACTAGGCTTTAGAGTCAAACCTTCATAATCCAAATGGTCCAACGCTTTCTTCGGTAGAAAATTTAGTGAAGACCCGATATCTACCAGAACATGGGCCATAGTGGTGCCCCTGCACTTAATCGAGACATGCAGAGCATCATTATGGTTCCTTCCTTTTGGTGTCAGATTCGCATCAGAGAAACCCAGCCCATTGTCAATCGTCAGGATGGCCACACAATCTTTGTACTGATCTGCTGAAGTTTCCTGTGGCACATGCGCATTCTTGAGAAATGAAATCAAAGCCTTCGCATGGGCTTCAGAACACAACATGAGAGACAACATGGATATCTTTAATGGGGTCTGCCCCAGCTGCTTGACCACATTGTAGTCGTTATTCTTAATGATTTTCAGTATTTCCTCTATTTCTTGTTTAGAGGCTTCCACAACGATTTTCTTAGGTGCCTCCGTATGGGCAGGCTCACCTATAATTTCCTTGCCCCGAGTCCCAAATGGCTCAGCAATAGGGGTAATAACTGGAGTAGGAACAAGAGAAGTGTCAGGACTGCTGGTTGGAGCAGCAGTTGGAATAACAGTAGGCTTGATGATCTTTGGAGCAATCTCAGGAGAGAAAACCCTTCCACTTCGGGTAACCTTACTAGTCCCGACAAGATTACTGACATCAGTATCAGCTTCTTCATTCTTCAGATCTTGCTTAACGCCATGATAGTACACATCAGCACCATAATGCCATGGGACAGCCTTATCTGAGGTGTACGAGATGGGACCAGGAACAGTGATTATCAGCGGAGCAATTCTCTGAACATGTGTAATCGTAACAGGTCTTCTCGAGGAAACCTTGGAAGGATTGGTGGAAATGTTTATAATGGCAACTTCTTCATTTAGAACAACAGGAATCATAGTCTTCTCAAACAAAATTTCTTTATTATCCATCAGGCGCTGAACACCTGACTTTAACAAATAGCAACCAGAAGGTAGAATCGAACACATGCGGCAACCTTCACCACATCCCGGAAATAAACCGGCCAATAGAAAATTATTCTTAACAGTCATAAGAGGAGTAGAAATTTCTTCAATAGAGGTCATAAACAAATCAGTGTCAACAGCATTAACTCTACGACAATCTTTGCGCATAGGAGCGGTTATAACATTCGGCTTTTATGGAGCATCAAACTCTATATCCTTGGCTTCAAGAAAGTCTTGTACTTTGTTTCTCATAGCCCAGCAGTCATTGGTATCGTGGCCAGGACTCTCAGAATGGTAGGCGCACCGTGCGTTGAGATTGTATCTGGGAGAGGTAGTGTTTGGATTCTTGGGAGCCTCTCTCAAGGTTGCCAAGGAGCCTTTCTATCCATGTTTTTCCATGGGCTCTTAGGTACTTGCTCATTTTTTTTAAATTGCTTATGTTTGTGTGCTTTGTTTTTGAAGAATGTTTTACCTCGTGATAACCCTTGTATCAGTCCTCAAGGGTGTGACGAGGTTATTTTGAAAATTGTTTTGAAAGGTGTAAGTGTGAAAAGTTTTGATTTGAGCAAGTACCTACTAGCATCTACCTACTCAAAAAAAGATCGCTTCTATTCTTATTTCCTTTAGACAACGCTATCCTACAATTGAGAAATAGGTAGCACCGTCATTGGAGTTGTAAGGGTCAATTCGAAAGGGACGTACGATCACTAGATCCATGTTAGGACACCTTAGTAGTAACCCTAGAGTCTTAAGATCATATTCGAGGCAACATTTCCGAGGCAACATTCGAATGGGACACTTTGATCTTTTTAGACTGGAGGACAACCACTAAGACACCCTATGCTTAATGATCGTTTACCGAAGGCAGCCGAAGTGAGAGTATACCCTAAGAGTGATATGTGCGAGTGATTTGTTTAAGTTATTTATCTTTGCACATTAGGGTTTTCTAACCGTATTAGTTTTGTCATGCATTCTTGCCATACAAACCTATTAGCATACATCTAGACAGTTAAATATTTGCAGAAATAAAAAATGCGAGAAAATAAACCTACACTATTACAAGGCTTCGGGGAGGGGGATCAATTACATAACCAAAAACCGGGGATTTAAACAGTAAATAAAAACCCTAAGTTAGCTATTACAAACCCTGAACAGATACAAAATAATGGCAAAATAATTAACAAGCGAGCGGCGAATTCAATGCAAGGCGATTATGGTTTTGACCCTTTAACTAATCCTAATTGCAATTGATTAAAGAAAAAAAATGTTTTTTTGTCATGTTTTGTTATTTGAGAAAATAATGAATAATTAAATTAGAAGAAAATCCTAAATTCTAATTAGTATTAATTTTTGAAAATAAATTAATTAAGTTAACCTATTTTTGTGTTTTTGTTTGAAAAAAGGAAAAGAATTAAATCAAGAACTTAAACCTAATTTTCTAATTGATTTTAATTATAAAAAACAAGTTAAAATTTCCCTAAATTAAATTAAACTAAATTAAATTAAATTTGATTAAAAAAACCTAATTCTAATTTTTGTGAATTCTTAATTTTATGATTTTATAAAAAATAAAGAAAGTGATTTATTTTTCTTAATTAAAATAATTAAAGAAAATAATAAAATAATTAAAAAAAAATAAGAAGAAATAAAAAAAGGTGAAGAGATGGGCCTGTGTTGAATAACATGCTGGGGGGTTTGAAGTTGAATTTCCGGGCCCAAAAACTCCAAGCCTGTTTGACCACGCCTGATCTGGTGCAACATTGACTTGGATGTATATCATGGTCCTTCATTAGAGAGGCATTGGATCTGGCTAGCTGGGCATCAAAGGGCTGGATGTTGAGGTTGTATGGTGGACATCATGATGAGAGACGTGCGAGATCAATTATCTGAAAATAATACAAATGAAAATGCTGGGACCTGGGGATCGAACCTAGATCCTTATGCTCGCTTCCACTAATCCCTTTCCATTTGTGCTACGTGCTCTATTTGTTCATATAATAGAAACAAAATAATATAAGAAGAACAAATAATATATTCATAAAATGCGCAAAAATTCAAACGGGCCAGCCATATGCTGCCACGCCATCGTCTCCTTCCTTGGACCGTCGCTTTAGGTAAAACACTTTTACCTACGGACATTTGTTGTAGGTTTAACCCTGTTCATCTCCAAAATTGCATACGAGCAAGATAAGTGACAAATACTAGTACCAATCAACTCGTCTCATCCTTACGAGCATCATGATACCAGAATCAAGGCCTAATTTTGCTTGTACAAAAAACCCCTAAACAAGAACATAAAACCCTAACCATGGAAATATCACGTACATGCATCAAAAATGCAATTAAACCAATCTATTAGCTTGCAAACATGATAATAATCACAACTATGACAATTAAAAGTGCTAAAGATGCAAGAATTGTGCTAATCGAATTGCAAAAAGATGTCAAACCGTGGGGGGCGTAGCGCGCGTTTCTGGCATTTTGAAGCTTGTAAAGGATGTTGCTAGCTTCCTGAGGTGTCTAGCAAGCGATTGGGGTCACTAGGATGGCTTGAGATAGCCTGTGGAATGAAAACCAACTCCCACTTTTCTTTGAATTTTTCAGTTTTGTTCTGTGATTTACACGACCTCTAACCCTTGTTTTTTGATCTGGAAAGCTTCATTATATAACCTAGAATGAATTAGGGTAACAAACATGGCATGAATCTTTGCGTTTATCCAAGATTTGATTTTATTTTCAAGTTGTATGATATGTTGCTATATTGAACCAAATCATGTCTTTCTTGTACCAATTGTGCTTGATTCGATTTGATCATGTAAACTTAGCATATCTTGATTGCTAATCTGTCAAAAAAACAAATCATATCATATCTTTGTTAATTTTCATCATTTATTCGATTTAATTCACTTTTTAATCAATGAAAAATCAAAATAAATTGAAAAATGAAGCATATAATGGGTGAGTGAATATTTGAGTCGTGGACCACATTATAATTGAGGTGGAAGCATAAAAAATTGGGCCCATTTAGCAAAAAATGCAAATTTGAGCATATTTGACTTTTGGCAATTTTGCAAAAATGGTCAACTTGGCCAATGCATAACTCTCTCAATTTTGACTCTAAAGAGATGTTCTTTGACTTTTTGAAAAGCTTAGGATGTCCTCTAAGCAACCCTTTTGGTATCATCTCAATTGAGTCTTCCATGTTCATGTATGAAGCTTTGACCCAAAAGGTGTTTTTGTTGACTTTTCAAAAGGACCTATAATGTCAAAATTCATATCTTTTTGTGAGTGCATATTCTGAACTTTGGAGCTGAATATGAATTGTCGGGAATTTCATCCTATTCAAAATGAGCTTTGGATGGGTCAATTCTGATAAAGTATGAGAAAGTTATGCTTGGTCAAAGTTGAGTTGACTTTTCCAACAAAACCCTAATTTAGCAACTTATGGGTTTTGATTAATTGTGAGCAATCCTTGAGGAATCATGATCAACCCTTGATAAAATGATGAATAATACTTCAAAATGAGGATGTTGACCAAAAATCTTGAAGTTTGACTGTATGTGGGCCCCAGTTGACTTTTGACCTAGCAGAGTTGATTTTCAGGCATTTGAGCAATTGACTGAGCAAACTTCTTCTGCAAGGCTTGAAACTTGGCATGGATGATCTTAAGAACATATAGGACAACGGTGAGAATTTGAGTCCTTTTTGGTTCATACATCTTGATGAAAATAGAAACCCTAATTTGAGGTAGACTGCCTTAGGAGAGAGCTTGTCTAGTCAACTCTTGGACTTCCTTGAGCAATTTGGGGACCTCACTTGGCATGTGTTGAGAAATGTGGGAGGGAAAATTTTGGGGTAAAACGGGTACGTAGGCACTAAAGGTTCACAACTGCGGTGGGTGCAAAATTTATAAAAAATACTTCTCTTCTCACCTCCACCATCTATTTTTATACAACACTTATAGCTAAGTTACACTAATTTATAAAGAGGTTCTTGCAGAATACTGTAGATGTTTAGGATGCTAATACCTTCCCTTTGCATAACCAACCCCCAAACTTAGATTCTCTCCCCCTCTTTTTGGGTTATTAGATCTTTTCCCATTCCTTTGGAAACAATAAAGCGTGGTGGCGATATTTTTATTTGACCTGTGCAAGTCAAATCAATCCAATGGCTTAGTCTCAACATTTCTACCGCTACAAAAAAATGGTGACTCTGCTGGGGAAATATTGACCAATTGCTGGTCCATCCCTAAGTGGGTTGAGCCTATCTTTGTTTATTTGTGTATGTGCTATTATTTGTTTGTATATTATGTGTTTTATATATGTTTGTTTGGATTTTCCTGGTTTTCAGGATGCTTGGTGATTTCTCATAAGTCCTCTATCCGGACTTGGGGGAAAACTTAAGATAGGAAAGGTGGTATAATCATGTTAACTTTGAGGGAGTAATCCCAAAAAAAGAGGCATGAGATCCTGCACTCAGTGGAGGCCCCTTTGACTGTAGTATTGTTTACCGAGTAATCGGGAAGACATGCTGCTTTCGATCTGGGAGCCTGCTGAAGTTGAGGACCGTAGAACCTTTAACCCATCTTGTCCTTTTAGGTGTAGTGCGAAAGCTATGACGGAGTAATCCAGAAATGGTTGTCACGCGATACTACACTCAGACGATATTTTCCTGAGAATATTACTAATTACTAAGTCAATTGGGACATTGGTAATATCTGAAGGAAGGATGTAGACTCTGTGAACCTCTTAGAACCTTGTTCGGCAAGTGAGAAACTATTAGACCATACCTTGTAGGTAATACCTTTGACCTCATGCTCATGACATCGAACCTATGAACCCCCCATGTTTGTGATCTTGTGTGTGATTTTTGCATCATGCATTCATGCACCCATGAGCATCCTTTAAAACATTTGCTTCAAGGGACTTAAAGTTGACTTTTTGTGAATACCTCAGGTACTTTTTGATTATGGATTCTGGAAAAAGAAAAACTCAGAAGTACATTTCAAGGATCCTAAGATAGATGATTTGGTGAATCTAATTCCCAAGATCGAGAGTTCTACTAATTTTTGGAAGAAATATGTATGCATCGTGTCTCTTATGAAGCTCAGGATGAAGGAGGGTATTCTCTCAACTTTGGTCTAGTTCTATGACCCGATGTATCAATGTTTTACTTTCCTTGATTATCAGTTGATGCCTACATTAGAGGAGTATTCTTACCTACTGGGTTTACCTATCACCGATCATGTTCCTTTCATGGGTTTAGAGGGAGAGCCCAAGTCCCATGAGATTGCTGCCGTGATTCATTTGGGGAAGTCAAGATCGAGGCCAACATGACTACCAAATGAGGAATAATAGGATTACACGCTCAGTTAATATTGGAGAAAGCTCACTACTTTTCTAGGATGAAGAGTACAATTGCTTTTGAGGCTATTTTTGCTCTACTTGCCTATGGATTATTCTTATTTCCTAACGTCGACAGATTTGTGGATGTCAATGCCATAAGGATATTTTTGATTGGGAATTTGGTTCCTATATTATTAGGAGATTCTTATTACTCCATTCATCTTTTGGATTCTTTTGGTTCATCTTTTGTATCAATGGTTTATTTCTCACTTACCTCGGTCTGATGCTTTCTGGGATATCAAGAAAGAACCTCGCTAGGCTCCGAAGATTATGGCTCTCACTCATTATGACATTGTTTGGTATCATCAAGCTTACTATGATGTAGAGATTTTCGATAGTTATGGTAGTTTCCCCAATTTACCTCTTCTTGGTATAAAGGGAGAAATTACCTACAATCCCATTCTTACACGACGTCAGCTTGGATATTCGATGAGAGACAAGCCAAATAGTATTCATTTGAGTGGTTTCTTTCTCAAAGAAGGAGAGGATCATAAGGAAGCTAAGGAGGTAATTGCAAAGGCTTGGTTCCATATTCACAGGAAGAGTAGAAAGGACTTGGGACCAAGAGGAGTTGTTTCTTTGGAGCCTTATCTCCGGTGGGTACAAGCAAGGGAAGTTCAATTAAAGATGCCATATCCCGTGAAAAGCCTATACTTGATATGTTTTTGAAGACCACTCCTACCCTTCTAGATGATGTGGAAGAGCTTCAACTTTCCCTAGTTAGGATTTAGCATGAGAAGGAGGCTTGGAAGAACAAATGTCAGACTTTAGAGATGTCCTGCCGAGCAGACTTGAAAGAAAAAGATGACCTAATTGAAATTCTTGAGAGTCGTGCTTTAGAGATGATGGAGAAGCAAGAGGATTTATTTTCCTATAGAGCTCAATTAGGACTTAGTTACTCATTTCCTGACTTTGGTGATTGGAAAGAGGTTTCCGATAGGTATGCAAAACAGAACAAGCAGTTGAAGGCTCATATTGCAAGACTCAAGGGAAAGCATCAATGTATGGAAAGATCTTCATCATCTTTTCCTCCTTAGGATTTTAGATTCTATCTTCTCTTGTACTTAGGATTGTTGAAACTTGTACTAAAAGTTGTAATCCATTTTGAAATTATTATAATGAGATTTTCAGTATTTCAAAATGTGTCAGTACTCTAATATTTGCAGATCGTCTATAATTCTTTAAGTCCCTTGAAATTATTAATGATAAATAAATCACGTGCATTGAATATCATGCATCATCGTGAACATATTTCTTGCATTTTAGTTCATACCCAGGTGTCTTACTGTGTTTCTCTACCTCGTTTAGAAGCTAGTTATATCACCGGTATAATACTCGGGCTAATTCCACGAAGAAAATGGAGAATCTTGAACAAGAGAATTGCGAGCTGCACGAAGAGGTTACTGCTTTTATGGCTGGTATGGCTAATCTGACTGCTTCAGTGGAATCACTGGTGGCTGCTCAAAATCAGCCACCACGTGTTCTTCCTTCTGCTCAACCACAACAAACAACGGTTGCTTCCGAAGCTCCGACAGTTCCCATTTCTGTTACTCTAGTTACTGTTGCACAGAACCGTATGCCTCAGGGTTACCCGTGAGGAATGCCTGCAAATTTCATGCCAAAAGGTTACAATCTGGATGCCTAAGTTGCTCCAGTCATTCAAGTTGCTACTACTCCTGTACCTCTTGTGATGCATGTTACTCTTTTGGCTAGAAATGAGATCCATTATATTGCACCTCCTTAGGTGAATGCTATGTCGTTTATTAATGACAAAATTTATCGACATGTTCCTCCACCAAGTGAAAGTGTGGGTTTTTATCACGGATTGGTTGATTTTTGGGATCAGTTCAATGAGATGCATAAGGAAATGAAAGCCCTTCGAGGAAAAGAACTGTTTGGGCAAAACGTCAGTGAACTCTGCCTAGTTCCCAATGTAAAAGTTCCAGCAAAGTTTAAAGTTCCAGAATTTGAGAGGTACAAGGGAACTCTTGTCCTCGCGACCACCTGGTGATGTGTATCACAAAAATGTCCACCCATACTGATGATCAGTGTTTGCTTATTCACTTCTTCCAGGATAGTTTAGCCGGTGCCACTTTGAAGTGGTATATGAGTTTGGAGAGTAGAAATATCTGCACCTTCAATGATCTAAGGGAATCCTTCATCAAACATTATAAGTACAATATGTTCATGGAGCCAAACCATGACCAATTGAGGGAAATGGCTCAGAGAGACAAGGAGTCGCTCAAAGAATATGCACAGCATTGGCGCGAGATAGCTGCCCAGGTGATACCACCTATGGGAGAACAAGAAATGACCAAGGTCTTCCAGAAAACCCTTGGATCATTTTATTATGAAAGGATGGTCTCCAGTGCGTCGAGTGATTTTACCGAAATGGTAAGCATGTGTGTTAGACTAGAAGAAATTATCAAGGAAGGACGTTTGACGAAAGATAAAGGGACGAAGAAGTCATCATACGGGTTCTCTTGAAAGAAAGAAAGTGAAGTGAATGTTGTTATTGGGGAGAGGAAGATTAAACCACATAGAAGACATCATCAGTACCACCAACAAGTTGCTTCCGTGACTCCAGTTGTCAATGTAGCACCAACCACTGTTGTTTATCAAAGATCATCTCCTCAGGGAAATCAAGGGCAAAGTCAGAAGAGAGAAGCTTTTGACTCTACTCCGATGAGCTATATAAAGTTATTCCCGACTTTGATTAAAAAGAAGTTGGTTTAAACCAGGCCTCCCCCTACTATACCTTCACCTTTACCCTGGTATTATAAGCCAGATCAGACATGCGCTTTTCATCAAGGAGCCCCAAAGCATAATATCGAGAACTACTATCCCTTGAAATCTGAAGTACAAAAGATGGTGAGATCTGGCCTCCTATCCTTTAAATATGTTGGCCCTAACGTGAAAGATAATCCTTTGCCTAAACACAGAGGAGAAAATGGTGTAAAGATGGTTGTTGGTTGTCCTGGGGACTTTCGGATTTTTGATATCAACCTAGTTAGAGGAGATTTGGTAAAGATAAGTGCTGACCTCTATGAATTCAGTTACTATAAGAACGACCATGTTGGTTGTAGTATTTGCAGTACAAATATCCAGGGATGTGATAAGATAAAATCTGATCTTCAGGAAATGATGCACGGATGTCTCATTCATATAATCGAGCCTAGGGCAGAGTACGAAAAATATGTGAATATGGTTTATGGATGTCCCCGTGAATTCCAGATTTTTTATGTGAAATATATGAATGATGATTTGGTGCAGTTGCACGCTACATTCGGTCATATGGATGGCCAAGAAGAATACCATTATGGGTCTTGCCAGATCTTCTATAGAGATTATTGTGGTTGTTCCATTGTGAAAAGGGGCGTTCAGTTGTTGTTAGACAATGGTACTATCAATGTCTCAGGAAATAGAGATGATTACAATGGGATTAACATGATTAAATATTGCTCGGTCGAGACTTCGTTAGATGATGAGTATGTTTCAACAGATGAGTTCTTTTATTCTGATGAAGAAATGTCCTTCAATAACGATTCTATGATGTCTAAGTATTTTGAAGAAGGGGTGAATGTTATTGTGTCGTGTTTTGGTGTTCCCACCCCTATGGAGATTAAGTACCATAGCAAGCCAGTTGTTGCTCCAATGATTATTTTCCTGCTAGGCCTTGTACCATATGAATCAGATAAATTCGTGCCATATACATACAATGAGATAATCTTGGAGGATGGTGTGGAAATTACCATCCAACCTTTTTCTGATGTCAAGAATATTTCCGAAGCCAGCTGAGTGACCCGCAATGGTCGGGTTTTTGCCCCTGCCATTCAAGGGAATGTTAATGCTGATAAAAGGATTGCTGAAAGTACTGAACCTAAGAAAGCAGTGGGGGAATCTAGTGGTATTGTTATTGAAAAGATGTGGATGACCTGTTGAAGATTATCAAGCTGGGTGACTACAATATTGTAGATCATTTTTTGCAGACCCCATTGTTGTACCCCAATTTTTTCCCCTAAGATCCCTTCATCATACCATATTGTTTCAATCACAACAAGATCACATTAGGGCTTTTGGTTTTCCTCCTTATCTTTAGCTTTGCTCTTTGAGGAATCACCAAGCACCTTGACTTGTTTTTCTTTTGTGATCATTCTTTTTTTCTTTTGACTTTCCTTTTAGTTAATAAAATGCAATATTGGCTTGTCTCACTTGTTAATAATGTAGGTAAAAGCAATGTGGCTTGGAAATTTGATCCATGGGTTCATGAGTTTATTTCAATGCCCTAGTCAATAAAGCTTGAGAAGTTCAAACCTCACCATTTAAGTTGTTTTGGAAGAAACGGCATGGCAAAGTTAATTTTGGGTCACCATATCTCAAAGTTATCAAGATTGATTCAAAAGTACAAGGGGTTGATTGAAGAAGTTGTCATGATTGGACAAGGCCTTGTTCCCATTGGTCACAAGTGCATATTCCTATCAATTCTCAACATATAAAAGTGGTTTTTGTGGCTATGAGTTCTCATTATCATCCTCAACAACTTATATTTACAAAAAAAAAGTTTTGGTACAAGAAGGTTGTTCAAAATTGTCAAAGTTCCTCAAAGCATTTTCTTGATCTAGGAGCTAGATTTTTGAACTTCAAAGAAGTATATATTGCTCATATTTTGTTATTTTTGAGTGATTCTAAATACATACTTCTCTTAAATGGTTATTAACAAATCACTTAAAAAGTTACAAGTATTTTTCATGTGGAAGAAGCTTGATGATGAAGAAAGGTTACAAGTCCTCCAGATGAACCCCCAATTTTCCATGTGTGACTTCAAATGATCATAACTTGGTCAATTTTTATCACCTTGAGCCCACTCTTTTTCCACATTGATCTCGAGGATATGAAAATTATTCCTTCTTTTATGTGAAAAGTTAGAAAATGGATGGAAGATTCCCTAAGGATACAAACGATTATATGTCATTTGATGATATTTTGCCAACTTCAACAATTCATAACTCTCTCAATTTTTGGAAATTTTGAATGGTTCAAGTTTCAAAATTTCATTCAAGAGGTCTATTTCATCCCATCTTTTTTGGTCAAGAGAAAATTACAAGTGGAAGGCCATGTTTGGATGCAAAACATTATAGGTCACTTTTGAAGAAAAACTTGAAATATTTCTAAGTGTGGAAAGTCAACTTATTTTTTCCCAACTTTGACTCATTGCAACTTTCAGCTCAAACATACATTTGATTCCATTCTTTTCCCTATGCAAATCTTGTAATCTCATCTTTCTAAAGCATCAAGAATCATGCCCTAAGACACCTTGAGCTGAGAATGTCATTAATTTGAACTTGGTAACTTGAAACTGAAGTTTCTTCAAAAGTAAGAATTTGAAATCCTTGATTTAGCTTCTAAACACTTTATTTATTTGCATTTTTGCCTCTAAACATGTTTAGTGAATTTCTATAAGTGATTAGCATAGCAAATTGCGCGTTTTGGATGAGTTTTGATCAATATAGAAGTCACACTTTTCTTGTTTGCAACTTCACACGATTTCCCTCCAAACATCATCATTTCACATGCTTGGAAATTCCATTTGATTCCCTATAAGTAGAGGTTCATATCTTATTAATTTCCTCAAGCTTGAACAGTCAGAATCACCCTGCCAAACTTGCTCCATAACTCAATTTTCTGTAACTTCCAAATCAGTGTTCAAGCCTTTTTCAATCCAATTTTTCCATCAATTCACCTTCCTTGATCTTCCTTGAAGCTAACCATACAATTACCTTCCAGAATCGTGAGCAATATTGATCCATAGAAGTCCAGTTTCAGAGCTCTGCAACTCAACTTCAATAGCTAGATTTTCCATCAATTTTTCAAAACTTTGATATCATTGTGAAGTTCTCATTGCCCTGGTTATAGTCGCAACACTTGTTTTTATCTGGAAACACGTTTTGACCATGAAATTTTAAATCCCTTTTCAAAACTTTCCTTCCAAATTGCTTGAGCTACAGTTTATATAAATTTGTCGCGAAAGTGTGGTTGTCTTCATCTTGAAGAGACGAAGCGAATGGAATAGGTATGAGCTTCTGATTTTACAGTTTGAGAGACCTGCAATTTACGTTGGCTGGAGGTAGAAGATGACCAACGTGTCATCTTCTAACCAATGATGGCTTGCCACTTGTTTTTTTTTTAAATCTAATTTTATATTTGATTATATGCTTTATTCACTGATGACCATGATATACACATCGCGTTAGATCCCCTGGATTTGATTACTAACATGTTTTGACTCTCATCCGATGGTCCACATTTTTTTACTTTATTTTTCTTTTTTGATTTTTATATTTAATTGTTTTCAATTTCAAAAAATAGAAAATTCATTTTTAGTCCAAAAAATCTAAAAAAAATTGTGAAAAATGTTTTTGATTTTTCTCTTTCTGATTTTTATTTTCTCACAATTTTATTGTGTTTTGATATTTTTTATAAATTTTCACATTATTTGAATTGTTTTAAATGTTTAAAAATACTTTTATGCATTTTTAAATTCTAAAAAAATTATGGAATGATCAAATGATATTGTGACAAACATTGGTGACCTCATTTATTTTTTATTTCTGATTTTGGTATTTTTTTAATCATTTTTGGTTATATGACTCATTTCTTTTAATTTTAAAAATAGTTTCTGACTTTAAAAAAATTACCAAAAATTTTATAAAAATAATTGAGTCCTTTTCTGATTTTTCTAAGGTGTTACTTTTTATTTCTTGATTAATTTGAATATAGTTGATATTTTTGTCTTTTATTTCTATTTTAAAACATTTTAAAAACCTTTTTTAATGTATATATTAAATGCAATATTATTTTGTGATTATTTTCTGGCTAAACTTGGGTTGAATTTTGATCATGAACTTTATTAACATCATTGGATCCATGGTGTTGAGTCTAACTCCATAAAAATGGATGAATTATTTTAATAATAGTTTGATTAAAATTTAATTCAAATATGGTTTGTATATTCTTTCCCACCCATCTTCTTCTTGTCCATTTCTTATTGCACTAAGTGTTATTGGAGCATGATCTCTATATCATGTCTCAAAACAAATGGTGCATAGATTTCTATTGACTGGCCTTAAAATAGGTGTGACTTCTACATAAGTCCACTTACGATTGCTTAACATAGGGCTAAATTTTGTCCCGTTTAAAATAAATGATCATTCGTGGCCCAAACCTATGTTTGCAAGCCCAAGTATGTTAATTTGATCTCTTTGATCCAATAACCTTGAGATTCATTGTGTGGAGGCTTTGGTTCTACCAATCCTCTAATGGATCTACAATACTTTTGGTCAACGCGATCACTTAAACATTGTTGATCATTAAATGGTACTTTTGAGGATTCCAAATGGGTGATATACTTGACAAAAAGCAAATGCAACTTTTTGTGTGGAGGCTTTGGTTCTACCAATCCTTTAATGAGTTTCAAATGCAAGTTTCAAGACGCTCATCCAACTAACCACTTATTATTAAAAAAAAATTTACCTTATGCTTTTTATTTTTATGCTTTATGTACCATTCACTTTAAGCATTACATTTCATTCCATTTTTATTTTGCTCACTTGAGCATTTATATTCTTGTTATTTTTATTTTGCTCATTTGAGCTTTCTCTCCTCTTTTAAGACACCTAATAATCAACATGAACCATAAAATGCTTTAATGATACTTGGACTATTTGGTTACTATCCTTGGCATTATGGACTATTGGACTTCATGCACTTAGGGTTAGAAACCTTGGCCTATGTTGGACACCTTGTGACCTTAATTGATATTTTGTCAGGAGCTCTTGAAGTTTACCTTAAGACATTGGGTGGTTTGTTTGTTTTGTGTGCAGATTATTGTGATTACACTCTTTTGTTTGTAATCTAAAATTCACCCGTATACAGCCGTTACTCTGCCCAATTTTTGTGAAGACTTAATACACTTGAAGTTTGGTTCTCAAGAGGTCTAGTATCTTTTCTTGTTTGGTTTCAATCCAAAAAATGGGAATTCTATCTTGACTCATAATGTCAAGTATTTCCTTCTTGTTGGTTAGATGGTTCTTATCCCTAGATTTTACCTTATGCTTTAAGATAGTCCCTTCTTCTCCTCCCATCTTCTTTAATTTAAAAAATCTTCCTCCTCCTTTCTAAAACTCTTCTTGTTTCTAAACTTGAACCACTATCATAATAAACTTGGACTTAGGTCCATATATTTTCAAAAAAACCATTTTTTCATAAATAAACCTCAATCAATTTAATAATACCTTGACATTTTTGTGAGAAGACTAAAAGTCAACCAATCTCATTTCAAACCATTTTTTCCATTTTGGCTCTTATCTTTAAAACCTTTCTCAAAATATTAGACTTTTGCAAATTCTTGTAGTGATGCAAACAACTATGCTTCTACAATATGTAGTGAAGAGAGATATTTTCCACTTGGGTGTTGAGTGAGGCATTGTTGATTTTAGAATCCAAGCCATATCCTCCACTTTGAGATGATGCAAATTCTCATTTCTCATGATTGTGGGTAGTAAGTATGTTTTCCACACAGACAATGATGATGAAGTCTTATCTCATAAAATTAACTAACACATTTGTGTTTTAAAATTTTTAAAGAGGAACTACGTGTACCCTGATCTCCTATTGCACGAAAGGTGGTACGTAGGCACTAACGGTTTGCAACCGCGGCAGGTGCAAAAATCATAAAAACTACTTCTTTTCTCAGCTCCACCATCTATTTTACATAAACATTTTATAGCCAAAATATACAGATTTTTCAAAGAGGTTCCTGCGGAGTAACGTAGATGTTTAGGGTGCTAATACCTTCCCTTTGCATAACCAACCCCCTTACCTTGAATCTTTCCCCCTCTTTTTGGATTACTCGCTCTTTTCCCATTCTTTTGGAAACAATAAAGTGCGGTGGTGATTTTTATTTTGATATGTATAAGTCTAGTCAATCCAATGGCTTAGACTTAAACATTTCTATCGCTACAGAAAAAATGGAGACTTCACTGGGGAAGATTGACCTCTTGCTGGTCCATCCCTAAGTGGGTTGAGCCTATCTTTGTTTATATATGTATATGTGTTATTGTTGTTTATGTGTTATATGTTGTTTATATGTTTGTCTGGATTTTCTTGGTTTTCAGGGGATTGGTGATTACTTATAAGTCTTATACCCAGACTTGGGCAAACTTTAAGATAGGACGGGCGATATAGTCATGTTAACTTTTAGGGAGTAATCCCAAAAAAGGAGGCATGACATCCCCCACTCAGTGGAGGCCCCTTTGACTGTAGTGTCGTTTACCGAGTAATTGGGAAGACGTACTGCTTTCGACCTGGGAGCCTGCTGAAGCTGAGGACTGTAGAATTCCTAACCCATCTTGGCCTTTTAGGTGTAGTGCGGAAGCTATGACAGAGTAATCCAGAAATAGTTGTCACGTGATACTATGCTCGGACGAGTTTTTCTTGAGAATATTACTAATTACTGAGTTAATCGGGAAGTTGGTAATATCCGAAGGAAGGATGTAGACTCTGGGAACCTCTAGAACCTTGTTCGTCAGGTGATAACTTTTAGACCATACCTTATGGGTAGTACATTCGACCTCATGCTCGTGACGTTGAACCTATGAACCCTATGTTTGTGATCTTGTGTGTGATTGTTGCATCATGCATCCATGCACTCATAAGCATCTTTTGAAGAAATTTTATTTCAAGGGACTTGAAAGTTGACCATTTTTGGATATCTCAGGTACCTTTTAACCATGGATTATGGAAAAAGAATGACCGGAAAATAGAGTTTCAAAGATCCCAAGATAGATGAGTTGATCAGTCTAATTCCCGAGATCGAGTGTTCTGCAGTATTTCGGAAGAAGTATGGATCCATCATTCCTCTATTGAAGCTTAGGATGAAGGAGGGTATTCTATCGAGCTTGGTCCAGTTCTATGATCTGATGTATCATTGCTTTACTTTCCCTGACTATCAGTTGATGCCTACACTAGAGCAGTATTCTTATCTATTAGATTTACCTATTACCGATCGTGTTCCTTTTACTGGTTTGGAGGGTGAGCCAAAATCACACGAGATTGTTGTTTGATCCATATGGGTAAGTCTGAGGTTGAAGCCCATATGACTACTAAAGGAGGGATTAGAGGATTACCAGCTCAGTTCTTATTGGATAAAGCTCATTACTTTTCCAGGATGAAGAGTACAGTCAATTTTGAGGCCATCTTTGCTCTACTTGCTTATGGGTTGTTCTTATTACCTAATGTGGACAAGTTTGTTGAAGTTAATTCTATCAAGATCTTCATGATTGGACACCTAATTACTACATTGTTGGGTGATGCTTATTACTCTATTCATCTTCGGAATTCTTATCATGGGGGTATGATTATCTGTTGCACGTCTCTGTTGTACAGGTGGGTTATTTCTCATATGCCTCAGTCTGGTGCTTTCTGGGATGTCAGGAAGGAACCCCGTTGGGCTCCTAAGATCATGGAACTTACTCACTCGGATATTGATTGGTATCACCGGGCTTACCATGATGTAGATATTGTCGACAGTTGTGGTAGTTTCCCCAATGTACCTCTTCTTGGTACAAAGGAAGGAATTAACTACCACCATGTTCTTGCACAACGACAGCTTGGTTATCCGATGAGGGATAAACCAAACAGTATTCATTTGAGTAGTTTCTTTCTGAAGGAGGGAGAAGACCATAAGGAAGCTATGGAGTAGATTGCGAAGGCCTGACGTCACATTCATAAGAAGAGTAAGAGATACTTGGGACCTAGGGGGCTGTTTCTTTGGAGCCTTATCTTCAGTGGGTCCAAACGAGAGTTATTCAGTTGAAGATGTCGTATTCCAGGGAAGAACCTATGCCCAATTTGTTTGTGAAGACCACTCCTCCTTTATTGGATGATATAGAAGAACTACAACTTGCTTTAGTCAGGATGCAGCAGGAAAAGGATGCTTAGAAGAATAAGTGCCAAACTTTAGAGATTTCCAATAGAGAAGACTTAAAGGAGAAAAATGACTTGATTGAGATTCTTGAGAGTCGGGTTGTAGAGACCATGGAGAGGCAAGGGGATTTATTTTCCTCTAAGCATTATTCAGATGCTAGTTGCTCACTTCATGGTTCAGATGATTGGAAGGAGGTTGTCACCAGATATGCGGAAGAAAACCAGAGGTTGAAGGCTCAGATTTACAGGCTTACAAGGAAGCGCCAGCGTATAGAGTGATCTCCATCAGCTTTACTTCTTAAGGTTTTAGACTTTATTTTCATATTGTACTTGAGATTGTTGAAACTTGTAATCCATTTTGAAGTTATTATAATAAAAAAAATTTCAGTATTTCAAATGCATTATTACTTTGATATTTGCAATGTGTCTATAAATCTTTAAGTCCATTGAAATATTAATAATGAAATAAATCATGTGCATTGCATATCAGGCATCATATTCCACATATTTCTTGCATTTGTTATGCATATCTAGGTGTCTTACCAAGCTTCTTTACTTCGTTCAGCAAGTTATCTCACCACTATAACACTCGAGCTAATTTCAGAAGGAAGATGGATAACTTAGAACAAGAGAATCGCAGGCTGCGCGAGGAAGTTTCTGCTCTGAAGGCCGGCATGACCAATCTTACGGCTCTGACGGAATCTTTGGTGGCTGCTCAAAATCAGCCACCGAGTGTTCAACCTCAACAAACAAGGGTGACTACTGAAGCTCCGACTATTCATGTGTCTGCCACTCCAGCGGTGTTCAGAATCGCATGCCTCAAGGTTATCCATGGGGAATGCCAGAGAACTTTGCGCCTGAAGGTTTCAATATTGGTCCTCAAGATACACTAGTTGTTCATACAACTGTTACTCATACACCTCCTGTGGTGCATATTGCTCATGTTTCACCTCCTTCGGTGAATATGGTTCCATTTGCTAATAATGACATATGTCGCCCTTTTCCTACACCAAGTGAAGACTTGGGTCTCTATGATAGAATGAATGATTTTCAAGAGTATTTTGACAAGATGCAGAGGGAGATGAAGGCCCTCAGGGGGGAGGAATTGTTCCGGCAGAATGTGAATGATTTGTGCTTGGTCCCGAATGTCAAGATACCTGCGAAGTTTAAAGTCCCGAAATTCGAGAAGTACAAGGGAAACATTTGTCCTTGTGCTCATCTTGTGATGTATGTAAGAAGAATGTCTACCCATAATGATGATCAGCGTCTGCTGATTCACTTTTTTCAGGATAGTTTGACTGGTGTTGCACTGAAGTGGTATATGAGTTTGGACAGCGTTAATATCCATACTTTCAACGACTTTGGAGAAGCATTTATCAGACAATACAAATACAACATGGACATGGCGCCTGACCATGATCAACTCAGGGGCATGGTCCAGAAGGATAGGGAATCATTCAAAGCATATATGCAGAGATGGCGTGAGGTAGCCGCCCAAGTGATTCCTCCCATGGAGGAGACGGAGATGACTAAGATTTTCTTAAAGACTCTAGGTTCTTTCTACTATGAAAGGATGGTAGCGAGTGCGCCAAGTGACTTTACTAAAATGGTAGGCATGGGTGAATCTAGTGGAGCTACGCTAGAAAAAGAGGTGGATGATATTTTGAAGATAATCAAGATGAGCGACTACAGAATTGTAGATCAGCTACTGCATACTCCTTCTAAAATATCTATCTTGGCTTTATTTATGAACTCCTCCGCTCACAGAGAATCTTTGACGAGGGTATTGGACCAAGCTTTTGTGGAAAGCGACATGCCTGTAGACCAATTCAGCAATGTAGTAGGGAACATTACAACATGTAATAAGCTGAGTTTCTGCGACGAAGAACTATCTGATGAAGGAAGGAATCACAACCTGGCCCTCCACATCTCTATGAACTACAAGAATGATTCATTGTCCAATGTGCTAATTGATAATGGATCCACATTGAATGTTATACCAAAGAGCATGCTTATGAAGTTGAAATATCAAGGAACACCCATGCGCCCGAGTGGCATTATTATAAAAGCGTTTGATGGATCAAGGAAATCTGTTATTGGTGAAGTGGACTTGCCTATTCATATAGGACCATATTTATTTCAGATTACATTCCAGGTCATGGATATTGTACCCGCCTATGGCTGCTTTTTGGGAAGGTCGTGGATACATGAGGTAGGGGTTGTCACTTCGACTTTACACTAGAAGCTGAAGTTCGTACGTGAAGGAAAAGTGGTAATTATAAATGGAGAACAAGCATTATTTATATCTCATTTGTCCTTTTTCAGCATTGTAGAGGCGGGTGAAGCTGTTGTTGGAACCCCGTTCCAAGCTTTATCCATTTATAATATAAGAGGAAATGAGAACTCTATGGCTTCGTTTAAGGATGCGCAGTAGGTTGTGTGTAATGGCCATAGCAACGTATGGGGACAGATTATTGATCCACACGTGAACAAGAATAGAGCTGGCTTGGGGTTCTCTGTGAAGAATGATAAAGGTAAGAGCATGAAGTTGAAGTCGTCTGCAGGCAAGTATGAAGACATCTTTCATAGCGGGGGTTATCTTCATCCAACTGTTTTCGGAATTAATGCCATTGTGGAAGATGAAGCAGAGCCAGAAATGCCAAATTATGTGACGCACGGAGTTAGGTTACAGAACTAGATCACCATTGATGTTCCTTCTTGCATACATGTTTCAAAGTAATTTTTTTTGTTAATCTTTTTGAAAATCTTTCACTCTGCCCAAGGTGAAAGGATTGATATTGTATGGGCTTATCTGTTTGCTGTGATTTTTAAAATCAGTAATAAAAGTTGTCTTTGTTTCTCAAATTGTGTCTTTATTTTTTGCTTTTTCTTGGAAAATGGTAATAAAAAACCTTTCAAAATAAATAGTAACTGAAATTCAATCTACACGATCATTTGTTATATGTGTCAGTTTCTAAAAGCAATCATAAATCATATGTGCAGATTAACTAAAAAACCTGTTGAATACAATGACCCTACGCCCTCTCCCAACTTTGAATGTCCTGTGTATGGGGCCGAAGAAGAAGATTATGATGATATTCCATAAGAGGTCTCACGGTTGCTTGAGCGCGAGGAAAATGCCATTCAGCCATATAAAGAGCCATTGGAAGTAATCAATTTAGGTTCAGAAGAATATCCGAAGGAAGTCAAGATCGGAGCATTGTCACATCCTGATGTGAAGAGAAGGTTGATCGAGATGTTGAAAGAGTATGTGGATATTTTTGCTTGGTCTTACCAAGATATGCATGGTCTAGTTACAGATATTGTAGAGCATCGTCTGTCGTTGAAGCCAGAGTGTCCGCCAATCAAACAGAAGTTGCGAAGAACTCACCCAGATATGGCATTGAAGATCAAAGAAGAAGTTCAAAAGCAGATTAATGCCAGTTTTCTTGTGACATCAGTGTACCCTCAGTGGATTGCCAATATTGTCCGAGTACCGAAGAAAGACGGAAAAGTTCGCATGTGCGTAGATTACAAAGATCTAAATAAAGCTAGTCCAAAAGATGATTTTGCATTGTCACACATTGATATGTTAGTGGATAGCACAGCAAAATTCAAATTTTTCGCGTTCATGGACGTATTTTCCGGGTATAATCAAATAAGGATGGTTCCTGAGGACATGGAAAAAACAATGTTTATCACACCCTAGGGAACATTTTGTTACAGAGTGATGCCCTTTAGGTTGAAGAACGCTGGTGCAACATACTGGAGGTCTATGACAACCCTATTCCATGATCTGATGCACAAGGAAATTGAGGTATATGTTGATGAAATGATTTCTAAATCCCAGACTGAAGAAGGGCATGTAGAGGATTTGTTGAAGCCGTTTCAACGTTTGAGGAAGTATCGTCTCCGCTTGAATCCAAACAAATGTACCTTCGGTGTTTGATCAGGGAAATTGTTAGGTTTCATTGTTAGCCAGAGAGGGATTGAAGTTGACCCTGATAAAGTCAAAGCAATTCAAGAAATTCCAGCACCGAGAACTAAAAAGTAAGTCAGGGGGTTCCTCAGGCGTTTGAATTATATTTCTATATTCATTTCTCACATGACTGCAACGTGTGAACCAATCTTTAAGTTGATAAAGAAACATCAAGGTTGTGTGTGGACAAATGACTGCCAAAGGGAATTTAAAAGTATTAAAGAATATCTACTTGAACCTCCTATCTTGATCCCTCCCGTTGAAGGAAGACCATTGATTATGTATCTGACAGTGTTAGACAATTCCATGGGTTGTATTCTGGGACTACAAGATGAAACAGGGAAGAAAGAGTATGCTATTTATTATCTCAGTAAAAAGTTTATTGATTATGAGTCGCGGTATTAAATGCTGGAAAAGACATGTTGTGCTCTAGCATGGGCAGAAAAACGTTTGAGGCAGTATATGTTGAATCACACTACTTGGTTGATCTCCAAAATGGATCCAATCAAGTACATTTTTGAAAAGCCTGCTCTTACTGGGAAAATTTCCCGCTGGAAGATGCTGTTATTTGAATATGACATTGAATACCACACTCAAAAAGATATTAAAAGTAGCGTGTTGGCAGATTATCTTGCTCAACAACCAGTTGATGATTATCAGTCTGTGAAGTATGATTTCCCTAATGAGGGTGTGATGTTTTTGAAAGTGAAAGATTGGGATGAACCATTGCCTGAGGAAGGTCCTGATCCTGAATTTCGTTGGAGTATGATATTTGATGGAGCTATGAACCCTTATGGTAAAGGAATTGGTGTTGTGATTGTCACTCCACATGGATCGCACATTCCTTTTACTGCAAGGTTGACATTTGATTGTACTAATAATATGGCAGAATATGAGGCTTGTATCATGGGTCTTGAGGAAGTTATTGATCTCAGAATTAATGTTCTAGATGTGTATGGCGATTCAGCTTTGGTAATAAATCAGATTAAAGGAGAGTGGGATACTCGTCACCCCGGCTTGATCCCTTACAAAGATTATGCTAGAAGATTATTACCCTTCTTTAATAAATTTGAATTCCATCACATCCCTAGAGACGAAAATCAAATGGCAGATGCTCTAGAAAATCTGGCTTCTATGTATCAAGTGAATACTTGGAATGATATACCTCGAATTATGGTTCGAAGACTGGATAGGCCTGCTCATGTGTTTAAAACAGAAGAGGTAGCAGATGAGAAACCTTGGTATTATGATATCAAACATTTTCTCCAGACTCAGAAATACCCGATTGGTGCATCGTATAAAGATAGAAAGACATTGAGAAGATTGGCTGGAAGCTTCTTCCTTAGTGAAAATGTGTTGTACAAGAGAAATTATGACATGGCCTTGCTCAGATGTGTGGATAGACACGAAGCAGACATGTTGATGCATGAGATTCATGAAGGTTCATTTGGCACTCATGCCAATGGATATTCGATGGCTAAAAAGATGCTAAGAGCAGGTTACTATTGGCTGACAATGGAATCTGACTGTTAGAAGTTTGCAAAGAAGTGCCATAAATGCAAGATTTATGCGAACAAGATTCATGTGCCTCCGACACTTCTCAATGTTATTTCTTCCCCGTGGCCTTTCTCTATGTGGGGTATTGACATGATCGGGATGATAGAACCCAAAGCTTTGAATGGGCACCGTTTTATCTTGGTAGCAATTGATTACTTCACCAAATGGGTGTGTCATACCCCAAGTTTTGACCTAAGATCCCTGCTTCATTTGCATTATTTTTCATACGCATCAAGGTCATAGAATATGGTAGGTTTCAAACGTTTCGCTGTCAAGCTTTGACTGTGTAGAGATTACCGAGTGTGGTGAGCATTTTATGAATGACTAACCACTAATCAAGCACAAAGTGCATGTTTTGCTGTTTTATTTTCATGTGGAGAAAATAGATCTGAAAGAAGAGCATTAGACGTTGTACGTCAATCAGGATTTCGAGTCTCAGAACAGAAATGATGTCGTTCATTAATTTCTAAAAGACTGGTTCATCAAAGAATTTCATAGAATTGTGCGTTTATTTCCACACTTTGTCCAGCAAATGGTCTCCGTTTTCTCCGAATATTTTTCAGGAAGAACAGTCAAAATTCTACCGGCTTTGGTTTATGTGTGTTTCACATTGTTCTAAAATGCAAGAAAAAACAGGTTATACCATCATTTTCGATTTCTTGGACCAAAAGTCATCTGCATTTTTTTTCACGACGCGAATTGAATTTCACCGAAATGGGATAATTAAATTTAAAACTGTTCTAGAAGAATTTATTCGGAATATTCAGAATATTTGGAATTTTCTTTATTTGAATCCAAGTGATAATTAAGAGGAGCTATTTAAGAGATTTCATTCAAGAATATTCATTTATCACGTGAGATATTTATTCAAGATTATTTTTGTGATTATTTTGGAGGATCTACATCATGATTATTTAAACACATTGAAGTATTATTTCAAGAAGTTAGTGGGGAATTCTATTTAATTACATGAGGAATTTTATTTGGTTACAAAATTAATCCATGTGATTTATTTGGATTTCTATTACAAGTGCAAGATTAAAGTCCAAGACTTGCTTTATTATTTATTCAACATTCAACAATTCATCCAAGTATTATTCAATTATTTCCAAAATTTAAATGGAAGATCTTGAATTTTTATCAAGATATATCAAGATTTATGTTTATGTGAAGATTCAAGATCATTCAAAACTACCCAAAGAATGGAAAATATATTGAAGAATGCATATTTATTCAATGTTACAATTTATTGGAGTTTATCACAAGGTTACAAGAAGCTACAAGTGTGTACAAGATTTATTTTCAACATGAAAAAAATTCAGCAAAGTGCTAGTGCAACCCATATTTGCAACCTTTCTTCAAGCCCATTTTGTTGCATTTTTGTTGGTCAAATAATGCTCCAAATAACCTGAAAAAACAGCAAAGAGAGATGTTGTGAAATGCTACAAAACAGAAAAAAAACAACAACATACAGCAGCTCCAAGTGCTGCCAAAAACCTGCTCTAACCTGCATCAATGTAACAGCAATTTGTATGAAAATAGCTAAAGCAATTTGTGAGAACAAAGTATAGAAACAGTTTGCCAAAACAGTTTAAATTTCTACTGTTTTTTCCCCCTCAATTCCTCCACACTCCACTATAAATAAGATCTTTTGTCAACACAAAGAAGAGGAGAAGAAAAATTCAACAGTAAAAAAAAACAGAAAAATAGAGTGTTGTTCTAAAATTTTTAGCAAGAGTGAAAAATAGAAAATTAGTGTGGCTCTAAGAAAAATCCAGCAAGGAGAAAAGGTAGCAAAGTCAAAGAAGCTTACCATTTTTTAGAAGCCCCATCGGAGAGGTTCCGATAGGTATATTCTTTTCCTCTTCTCTATCTATTGTTGCTCTACTGTTGCATATGCTCATGTTTGTAATATTTGATGTACCATTTTTCTTTGCCATGTAATATTTGTTGTATCATTTTTTATTGTTGTTTTGTTGTACTGCATTTGAGTTGAGTTGCTGCATAAATGATAATATTTAAACATGTTAGTATTCATAATATCAGTAATAATAAGTGTAATAAAAGCTTACTTTGCTGTCCCAAAAATTTGTTATCCATCTTGCTGTCCCCAAAAAAAAATTGTTTAGAACTTGCTGTCCCAGCTTGTTTAGAGCTTGATGTCCCAAAATAAATAAAAAATACCTTTGCTGTCCAAAACTTTTTGCTGTCCCAAAAACACCTTTTTTGTCCCACACTTTTTGTTGTCCAAAATATTTCTTTGCTGTCCAAAAATATTTGTTGTTACAAAGCCAAAAAAATATTTTTGTTACAATATTTAAAAAACACGTTTTTGTTACAATATTTAGAAAATGTGTTGCTGTTACAATATTTAAAAAAATATTTTTGTTACAATATTTAAAAATATGTTACAATATTTAGAAAATGTGTTGTTGTTACAATATTTAAAAAAATATTTTGTTCTTAATATCCATTTAAAACCCATTTGTTTTTTTTTCAGATCCAAAAAAACATTTTGTTCTTAATATCCATAAAAAAATCCATTTGTTTTTTAAGATCCATAAAAACTATTTGTTCTTAAAATCCAGAAAAACCCATTTGATGTCCACTTGTTGTTATAAAGTCAAAAAAAAAACTACTTGCTGCAACCTTTTAAAACCCATTTAACCTGTTACAAAAAACAAAGTCATCAAAATTAGTTAACAAAAACTGTATAAAATCTATCCAAAAACCAAAACTTGTTAAAAGAATCCAACACCACAACATAGTAACAAGAGATGAGTAAAATAATTAAAAGAGGAGAAGAAGAGAGATCCGGATCTGTAACAAAGAAAGAAGACTTGAATCTGTAGAAAAGAGAGGAAGGAGTTTGCGGCATGGTAGGAGAGGAAGAAAGTTTCAGATCTGTAATAATTTTTAGTGGTGAATGTTGGAAAGGAAATCGATTTGGTGGTGGTAGGTTTGTTTGGCTTGGAAGGTGATGAACGCCTTAGCAGAGAGGAAGATGAGAGAGCCGCCCTTCGTTTCTCTCTTTTGACTTGTTCATCTTTTTTTATCTCTTTTACAGTAAGTCTTTTCTTTTGTTCTTATTCCTCTATCCATACAACAAGTTGTGCGCCTCCCTAGTCCATGTTACTGTTTGTGTTTTCTTTGTAATAATAATAATATCTTATTTCCTAAAACTAATAATGATAATATTAATAACATATTTACATCTATTTCACTCTTCCCAAGCATATTAATATAATATATCTTACTCTTTTCTCTTCCCAGAATAACATTTTAATAATAATTTTTTTCCTCCTTTTTCCATGCAACAGCAGTGCCGCGCGGCGCCCTCTTGCACTAAAAACATTTTCCATGTGTTTTTTTCTCTTGCCACTTTTTCCATGTGTTTTTTTCTCTTCCTTCCACAACCCGGATGGCGCATTGGGCCTTTTGTTTGATCCAATTTCGTTTTCATTTTTTTTCCTTATGTTTTTATTAACTTATGCTAATTAATAAATAACAGCACGACTCAGTTGGTAAAATGTGTTTACAGCAATCTAAGTTTCCTGGGTTAAGTCTTGGTTGAGTCACTTTTCTATCTTTTATTTCTTTTAGCCATATTATTTAACATACTTATTAATTAATAATTTAGTTTACCGTATAATTATTATAAAAACACATAAAAACATTTAATTAAAATTCCACCTTTTATTTAAGTTTGAAAACATACTTTTTCTATTATATTTTTGTGTTGTTATTTTATTATTCAAAAATATATGTTTCATGATTTAATTTTTGTCATGTGTTTAATTATTTAAAATATATGATTTTGTAATTTAATCTTCATGTACTTTTGGTTATTTATTTAATTGCTAAAATGCATGCTAGTATAATTTAAATTTCATTAGTTAATTGTTTAATTATAATTTTAATTAATTGATCGTTAATCCGCATATCTTTCGTCCGTTTCAATCCAAGGGAATTGTTTAATTTTGTCGACTTCATGTCATCAAACACATAGCGCGAATACCCTCATTCATCTTCCGTTTATTACTTTGTTAAAAAACTTAAGATAATTTTTTCCAAAATATTCAATTGATCAAAACTCACACCTTTTAAGTCAAAACTTCGACGTTAGGTTGTCATATTTTCGAAAACTTGTCCATACCCATTTTTGGCCAAAACAATTTATTTTTAATCATACAAACTTTTTTTTAATAAACAGATATTTCAAAAGGTTCCTATAGAATACTATAGATACGTTGGGTGCTAATACCTTCCCATTGTATAACCAACCCCCGAACTCTAGACCTCTTTTCAAAACGCCTTGTATTTTCATTATTTTTAAAAGTATTATTTTACATTGCATACTTTAGGGTTTTATTTCGCTCTTTTCCCTTTTCCCTTGGAAATAATAAAGCGTGGTGGCGACTCTTGCTTTTGTGAGACGAATTAATTAATAATTCGATCTTCGATTTACCCCGCTACATTTTTTATCGCTACAGAAATGGCGACTCTACTGGGGAAAGATTAACCTCATGCTGGTCCATCCCTAAGTGGGTTAAGCCTAGTTTGTCTTATCTGTTTTATTATTATTTATTTGATTTGTTTGATTATATGTTTATATTGGGGTTGTTTGGGTTTTTTGCAAAGGACGAATCCTATACCTGGATTAAGTTACACTTAAGAATAGGACGGGCGGTATAGTCATGTTAACTTTGAGGGAGTAATCCCGAAGAAGGAGGCATGAGATCCCCCACTCAGTGGAAGGCCCTTTTGAACGTAATATTTGTTTACCGAGTAATCGGGAAGACATTATTATTTTCAACCTGGGAGCCAGAGAAGCTGAGAACTGTAGAACCCTAACCCATCTTGGCCTTTTAGGTGTAGCGCGGAGATTATAATGGAGTAATCCGAAAGTAGTTGTTACGCGATGCTACGCTCGGACTAGTTTCTCTTGAGAATATTACTAATTATTGAGTAATCAAGACGTTGGTAATATCCGAAGGAGGAATGTAGACTCTGGGAACTCTAAGAACCTTGTCTTATAGGTGTGATTAAACCGTTAGTACATACCTTGGTGTGGGATTTACCTTTGACTCCATGCTTGAAGCGTTGAACCTTTGAACCCCATATTTGTGAACTTGTGTGTAACTTTTGCATTATCATTCATCCATGCATCCATCAACATTTTTTGTAAAAAACTTGTTTTTCAAGGAACTTAAGAATGATTTTTGCAGACATCTCAGGTACTGTTATTATGGAGTTTCGAAGAAGAAACACTCGAAGTTTTAGTTTTAAGGAGCCCGAGATTGAAGAGCTGAAGAGTTTGATTCCTAAGGTCAAGAACCCGACGGATTTTTAGAGAAAGTATGGGTCTATTATACCTCTCATGAAGTGCAAGATGAAGGAAGGCATCCTCAGTACATTGGTCCAATTCTACGATCCTTTGTATCGATGCTTCACCTTTCCGGATTACCAGTTAATGCCCACCTTAGAAGAGTACTCCTACATACTTGGTTTGCCGATCATCGACTGCGTTCCTTTTTCTGGCTTAGAAGAGGAACCCAAATCTCACGAGATAGCGACCATCACCCACTTGAAGAAGTCGGAGATAGAGGAGAACATGACTATAAAAGGGGGAATCTGAGGCTTGTCTGCACAGTTTTTATTGAGGAAAGCTCGTTATTTCGCTGAGATAAAAGATACTATTGCCTTTGAAGATGTCTTTGCTTTACTCGCTTATGGTCTATTCTTGTTCCCTAACGTTGATAAGTTTGTGGATATCAACGCCATCAGAATTTTCTTGATTGGAAATCCGGTCCCTACGCTGCTAGGAGATACCTACTACTCCATCCATCTTCGAAACTCTTATCAAGGAGGGATGATTATTTGTTGTGCACCATTGCTGTATCAGTGGTATGTTTCTCATCTACCTAGGTCTGATGTTTTCTGGGACCTCGAGAAGGAGCCGCGATGGGCGCCAAAAATTATGGCTCTCACTCATTTCGACGTTGATTGGTATAATCGAGTCTACCACGACGTGAAGATCATCGATAGCTATGGTGCTTTTCCTAACGTGCCCCTTCTTCGTACGAAAGGAGGAATTAACTATAATCCTGTTCTTGCTCGCCGTCAGTTTGGATACCCGATGAGGGACAAGCCAAACAACATCCATGTGAGTGGTTTCTTTCTACAAGAAGGACAAGATCATCAAGCAGCTAAGAAGGAGATCGAAGGAGCTTGGCGTCACATCCATAGGAAAGGGAGAGACATGTTAGGACAGAGAGGTGTTGTTTCTTTGGAACCTTACCTACAGTGGGTTCGTGCTAGGGCTTATGCTCTCAAGATGCCCTATAAACCCGAGAAACCTTTATTCCCTATTGTTGCATCGTCATCTGTTGATATTCCTATCGAGAATATGGGAGAATACCAAGGAAATCTGGCTAGGATGAAGTCCGAGAGAGATGCTTGGAAAGAAAAATATAATATGTCTGAATATGAGAATCGGGTCCTGACTCGACAACTAAAGGAAAAGGAGGATTTGCTATTTATTCAAGACGGATGGTTCATTGATCATGATGAGAAGCTTCGTCAAAAGGATGCTTTACTGAAGAAATATGCTAGTGAAAGGAAGAGAAAGAAAGAAGATTCGGTAAGCGTTGCTCTCGTTCCTAATCCACAAAAGGAAATCATTGATCGACTGGTAGCTGAGAAGAAAGAATTGGAAGACTTTTATAAAGAGAAGACTAGGAAGCTCCAGTTACAGTTGGCATTTGGTCTTTCATCTGATGATTCTGAGTGATCTTTAGTTCTTAGTTTTATTTTTATTACTGTTGTCATTTTGTAAAACTCTGTAAAAGGGCTTCATGTTCCAAAGTTGTAATTTACTGATTTTTATTGGGTTGTTGTTCCAGAGTTGTAATTTATTGCTTTTTATTATTGGGTTGTTGTCCCAAGGATGTAATTTATTGTTTTGTTGTTCCAAAATTGTAAGTTGTAATTTACCGCTTTTGATTAATGAAATGAGTTTTTGTTATTCCAAATTCCTTTACCATTGATGTGTGCAAAATTATTGAAGTTCCTTGAAAAACTATCAAAATGAATGATCATTTGCATCGCATATCATACATCATCCAACATTCCACTTCACATGTTTTCTAGAGTCTTATCTTTGTTTCTTTTTCCACTCCGATAGATTGCCAAGCTGTCTCATCGATACGATACCCGAGCCAACCGTCAGAGGAAGATGGAAGATCTAGAACAAGAAAACCACGAGCTTCATGAGGAGGTCGCTACCCTTCGTGTCAGTATGGAGAAACTAACTGCGCTGGTGGAAAGTTTGATGGCTGCTCAGAATCAGCCATCGACTGCAGCTGCTGAGATTCAGACTTCAACTACTGTGGTTTCTGAGATTGTCACCTTTCCAACATTTGTGACTCAAATCAACTCTCCGCTTCAACATCAGATGCCAAAAGGTTTTCCGTGGGGAATGCCTTATAACTTTGTGCCAGAAGGGTATCAGCCTGTCGTACAGCCTTTGGTTCAACCTACTGTGTCTTTTCCTCAACCGGAGACAACTATTATGCCTCCTGTAATCCCGTCTGTGGCACCTTTCCCTCAACCAGTGATGACAATTGTCGCTCCTGTGGTTCATTCTATGCCATACATGAATGAACCTACTTATCATTCCGAGCCTGCTGAAAGTCTAGGTCTTTTCGATAGAATGGAAGAATTTCAAGACCAGTTTCAAGAGATGCAGAGGGAGATCAGAGCGTTAAAGGGGAAAGATTTGTTTGGAAAGAATGCTCATGACTTGTGTTTAGTTCCAAATGTAAAGATTCCATCCAAATTCAAAGTTCCGTACTTTGAAAGGTATAAAGGTGATTCATGTCCGCGGAGTCATTTAACTACGTATGCGAGAAAGATGTCTACATATTCTGATGATCATAACTCGTTAATTCACTACTTTCAAGACAGTTTGACTGGTGCCTCTCTAAAGTGGTATATGGGTTTGGACAACACTCGGATCCGTAATTTCAATGATCTTAGTGAAGCTTTTGTTCGCCAGTATAAGTACAACGTCGACATGGCTCCGGACAGAGATCAACTCCGGGCGATGTCCCAAAGAGACAGAGAGTCCTTTAAAGAATACGCCCAGAGGTGGCGCGAAATTGCTGCTCAGATTTATCCCCCTCTTGAGGAGAAAGAGATGACGAAGATATTCCTGAAGACTTTAGGTTCCTTTTATTATGAAAGAATGATTGCCAGCGCACCCAGTGATTTCACCGAGATGGTAAGTATGGGCATGCGGTTGGAAGAAGGGATTCGTGAGGGACGTTTGGTTAAGGAAGGAAGTTCATCTAGCAGTATCAAGAAGTTTGGAAGTGTTTTCCCTAAAAGGAAAGAACAAGATGTCAGTGTAATTTTCCCTGGGAGACCAAGGAGAGGCTATTCACATGTTGCGGAAGTCACTCCAGTTGTCCTCCCAACAATGGTGACCCCAACTCATCAAACCCCACCAACTCAGCAACGACCATTTCAACAGCAGCCTCGACAACAGGCTTATCAATTTAATAACCAGAATCGTTCACCAAGGAAACCGTAATTTGATGCCATTCCCATGACTTACACTGAGTTTTTCCCCGCTCTGATCAGAAAAAACCTCATAACGACAAAGCCTCCTCCTGTCGCACCAAATAGTACTTCTTCGTGGTACAAGGCGGATCAGTTTTGTGAATATCATCAAGGGTCGCCGGGGCACAACATTGAAAATTGCTTTTCTTTAAAGGCGGACGTGCAGAGGTTGATTAAGAATGATATCTTGTCTTTCAAGGATGTTAACCCAAATGTTAGAGATAATCCTTTGCCTCGACGTGGGTCAACATCAGTGAATATGGTGGAAGGTTGTCCAAGAAAGTTTCGAGTTTTTCAAGTTGAACACATAAGAGATTCGTTGATCAGGTTACATCAGAGCTTAAGAAGACTTGCCTTTTTTAGGCATCAACATGATTATGATGTTTGTGAATTTTGTTCAAGAGAGGTTGATTGCCCTATTGTGAATGAGGATATTAAAAAAAATTTAGACCAGAGGGTTATCACTATTACATATGACAGAGATCCGGTGGATGAAGTGAATGTTATAATACCACAATTCAACTTGCCTGAACCAGTAGAGATCGTTTACGACAGTCAGACTGCACCTGTTGCTCCTTTGATCATTTATCCACCTGGTCTTGTGCCTTACAACTCATACCAAGCTATATTGTATAAGTATAATGCCACAATGATTGAGAATGGGGTAGAAGTCCCTATACCAACAATGCCATCTTTTGTTAACATCGCTGATGTGAGCAGAGTTACGAGAAGCGGACGTGTCTTTGCAGCAGTACCTTTGAAGAGACCTGAAGTTCAAGTCAGAAGGCCTATACCGGCAGAAATTCCAGCGAGAAATGTTGAACCAAGGGCTGAGATAGGCCGATCTAATGAACCTATCCCACACCCCTATGATGATGAGATTCTGAAGCTCATCAAGAGAAGTGAATACAAGATTGTGGACCAACTATTGCAAACTCCTTCCAAGATTTCCTTGCTTGCTTTACTGAGAGATTCTGGTGCCCATAGAGAAGCTTTGATGAAGGTCTTGGACCAGGCTTTCGTAGATCATGATGTGACGGTTGACCAATTTGATGGAATTGTGGGAAATATTACTTCGTGTAACAATCTTGGTTTCAGTGATGAAGAGCTTCCGGAGGAGGGAAGGAACCATAATATGGCTTTGCATATCTCAATAAGTTGTGGAAATGATACTTTATCAAGTGTGTTGGTAGATACAGGTTCGTCATTAAATGTAATGCCCAAAACTACATTATCTCGACTCTCGTATCAAGGTGCTCCCATGAGACCTAGTGGGGTAATTGTCAAAGCGTTTGATGGTTCTAGGAAGACTTTCATTGGTAAAGTGGATCTTCCTATAATAATTGGTCCTCATACTTTTCAGATCACTTTTCAATAATGGATATTCGTGCCGCCTACAGTTTCCTATTGGGTCGTCCATGGATCCATGATGTAGGGGCAGTTATTTCCACGCTCCATCAAAGATTGAAGTTTGTAAGGCATGGAAAGCTGGTAATGATTGGTGGAGAGTAGGCTATGGTGGTAAGCCATTTGTCATCTTTCTCTTTTATTGATGCTGATGAGGATGTTGGAACCCAATTCCAAGCTCCATATGTTGCTAATAATGAAGTGAAGAAGCAAGGGACATCTATTTCTTCTTTTGAGGATGCGCGACGAGTGGTTGAAAGTGGTTCGGCTGCAGGTTGGGGCCAGGTGTTGACTTTGCCTGAGAACAAGTCTGGAGAAGGTCTTGGTTTTCGTCCCGTGTCTACAAGAGTTAAGCAGGATACAGTTACCCGTTCGATACAAGAGGTTTTCCGAAGCGCAGGTTTTATCCATCCGACTCCGCCTGAAGTTGATGCTATAATAGGAGACGATTCTGAAGAGGATTTACCCGACTTTGTAACGCATGGAGTTGTTTGCCAGAACTGGATTGCTGTTGATGTTCCTGTTGTGATGCACATTTCTGAGTAATGTTTTGTTTTATTTTTGAAAAAAAACTTTCGCTTTGCCCAAGGCGAAAAGTATTTGTGTCGGGCTATGTTGAAAATAAATCCTTTTGCTCTACCCAAGGCAAAAGAGAAAAAGTCTGAGCTCTTTGTTTCAAGTATTGCCCCTCATGAATAAAAACGTTATTTTGTCCACTACTGTTTTATTTTTCACTTTTTCTGGGAAATAGTAATGAAAATTAATTGGTAGTAATAGGAAAATATAATAATCTTTTGTTTCATTTGTACAACATTCATATTAATCGATTTCTAAAATAAAGCATAATCATATGTGCAGATTAATCCATGACTTAACCATTGAAAACAATGATCCTATGCCCTCTCCCAACTTTGAATTCTCTGTGTTCAGAGCCGAGGAAGAAGATAGTGAAGAGATCCCTGATGAAATTTCCCGTTTACTTGAGCATGATGAAAAGACTATTCAGCCATTTGAAGAGCCCATAGAGATGATCAATTTGGGTGATGAAGAAGATAAAAAGGAAGTCAAGGTCGGAGCATTGCTTATCCCAGAGGTAAAAGAGAAAATGTTGGAACTTCTTAGAGAATATGTTGATGTGTTTGCTTGGTCCTACCAAGACATGCCAAGTTTGGATAACAATATTGTGGAGCATCGTTTTCCGTTGAGACCTGAATGTCCGCCGATTAAGCAGAAGTTGAGAAGGACTCGTCCCGATATGGCTCACAAGATCAAAGAAGAAGTTCAAAAGCAAATTAATGCAGGTTTCCTTGTTACATCGCTCTATCCTCAATGGTTAGCCAATATAGTGCATGTTGCTAAGAAAGATGGCAAAGTTCAGATGTGTGTAGACTAGAGAGATCTGAATAGAGCTAGCCCAAAGGATGACTTCCCATTACCGCACATTGACGTATTGGTCGACAGTACCGTAAAGTTCAAAGTCTTTTCTTTCATGGACGGTTTCTCTGATTATAATCAAATCAAGATGGCACCAGAAGATATGGAGAAGACAACTTTTATTACACCTTGGGGAACATTTTGTTATCGGGTTATGCCATTTGGTTTGAGGAATGCTGGCGCAACATACCAAAGGGCCATGACTGCTTTGTTCCATGATATGATGCATAAAGAGATAGAAGTGTATGTAGATGACATGATTGCTAAATCACAAACTGAAGAAGATCATTTGGAACATTTATTGAAATTATTCCAGCGTTTGAGAAAGTATAAACTTCGTCTGAATCCCAACAAATGCACTTTTGGTGTTCGTTCTGGAAGACTTTTGGGTTTCATTGTCAGTCAGAAAGGTATTGAGGTAGATCTTGATAAAGTCAAAGTTATTCGGGAAATTCCCGCACCCAAGACAGAAAAACAAGTAAGAGGATTCCTTGGGAGATTGAACTATATTTCTAGATTTATATCTCATATGACTGCTACCTGTGGGCCAATTTTCAAGCTTCTCCGAAAGAACCAAGGATGTGTGTGGACAGAAGATTGTCAGAGAGATTTCGATAGCATTAAAGAATATTTACTTGAACCTCCCATTTTGATTCCTCCGGTGGAAGGAAGACCTTTGATTATGTACCTGACTATATTGAAAGATTCCATGGGATGTGTGCTTGGTCAACAAGATGAGACTGGAAGAAAGGAACATGCCATATATTATCTGATTAAGAAATTCACATACTGTGAGTCTCGATACTCAATTCTTGAGAAGACCTGTTGTGCTTTAGCTTGGGCTTCTCGCCGTCTGCGCCAATATATGATTAACCACACCACTTGGTTGATCTCCAAAATGGATCCTATCAAGTATATTTTTGAGAAGCCCGCCTTATCTGGAAGAATAGCCCGTTGGCAGATGTTGTTATCTGAATATGACATTGAGTATCACACTCAGAAAGCAATCAAAGGGAGTATTTTAGCCGATCATTTGGCTCACCAACCAATTGACGATTATCAATCCATCAAGTTTGATTTCCCAGATGAAGATGTTATGTACTTGAAAGCTAAAGATTGTGAAGAGCCGTTACCCGAAGAAGGACCTGATCCCGAATCCCGTTGGGGTTTGATATTTGACGGAGATGTGAACTCTTATGGAAATGGAATTGGGGCAATCATCGTCACTCCCCGAGGTACTCATATCCCGTTCACGGCGAGATTGAAGTTTGACTGCACGAACAACGTGGCTGAATATGAAGCATGTATTATGGGTCTCGAAGAAGAAGTGGATCTAAGGATTAAGATTCTTGATATTTACGGAGACTCAACATTGGTAATTAATCAAATCAAAGGAGAATGGGAGACTCGTTATCTTGGTTTGATCCCTTACAGAGATTATGCTAGAAGATTGTTAACTTTCTTCAACAAAGTGGAATTACATCACATCCCTAGAGATGAAAACCAAATGGCTGATGCTTTGGCTACTTTGTCTTTAATGTGTCAAGTGAATGGTTGGAACGATGTGCCTACAATCAGAGTTATGCGCCTCGACAGACCTGCTCATGTGTTCTCAATAGAAGAGGTCGCCGATGACAAACCATGGTTCTATGACATTAAACGTGTTCTTCAAACTCAAGAGTACCCGCCTGGGGCATCCAATAAAGATAGGAAGACATTGAGGAGATTGGAAAGTAGTTTCTTTCTCAATGAAGAAGTGTTATATAAGAGGAATTATGACATGGTCTTGATCAGATGTGTAGACAGACATGAAGCAGATATGCTGATGCAAGAAGTACATGAAGGATCCTTTGGCACTCATGCCAACGGACATGCAATGGCTAAAAATATGTTGAGAGCTGGTTATTATTGGATGACGATGCAATCTGATTGCTGCAAATATGTCAAGAAATGTCATAAATGCCAAATTTATGCGGACAAGATACATGTGCCACCGACCCTCCTCAACGTTATCTCTTCACCTTGGCCTTTCTCTATGTGGGGCATTGATATGATTGGAATGATTGAACCCAAGGCTTCAAATGTCATCGTTTCATCTTAGTAGCGATCGATTATTTTACTAAATGGGTGGAAGAAGCATCTTATGCTAATGTAACCAGACAGGTGGTAGTCAAATTTATCAAGAATCAGATCATTTGTCGATACGGTATCCCGAGCAAGATCATCACTGATAATGGCTCGAATTTAAATAACAAGATGATGAAAGAGCTTTGTGAAGAGTTCAAGATTGAACATCATAACTCTTCTCCCTACAGGCCGAAGATGAATGGGGCAGTTGAAGCTGCTAACAAGAACATAAAAAAGATTGTCCAGAAGATGGTGGTAACTTATAAAGATTGGCATGAAATGCTTCCGTTTGCTCTGCATGGATACCGTACTTCAGTTCGAACTTCAACTGGCGCAACCCCATTTTCCTTAGTTTATGGCATGGAAGCAGTACTCCCCGTGGAGGTTGAGATCCCGTCTATGAGAGTTTTGATGGAAGCTAAACTTTCTGAGGCTGAATGGTGTCAAAGTAGATATGATCAGTTAAATTTAATTGAAGAAAAGAGATTGACAGCGTTATGTCACGGTCAATTATATCAGTAGAGAATGAAGAAGGCTTTTGATAAGAAGGTTCGACCACGCGAGTTCAGAGAAGGTGACCTTGTACTCAAAAAGATATTATCTTTCCAACCTGATTCTAGGGGCAAGTGGGCTCCGAATTATGAAGGATCGTATGTCGATAAGAAAGTTTTCTCTGGAGGTGCCATGATTCTCACAAATATGGACGGTGAAGAGCTTCCACGCTCCATAAACACCGATGCAGTCAAGAAGTATTTCGCCTAGGTTTGAGTTGATGGTTTGCTAAGTTGAAAACCCGAAGGGGCGGCTTAGGCAAACTTTCGGTTAGACCAGTCTTGGCCTTTGAGCACATTTCGGAATTCGAAGTTGTTAGGGAAAATAATGATCATTGTTTTGTGTAACCTTTTTCTTTCATGTACTATTTCCCAAACTTTTGTAAACCGTTGGAGTCGCGTTGTTAGCGAACTACCATCTTATTAATGAAATTTGAGCATTTATCCATTTGTGGGCAAAATTTTAATTTTTTGGTAATATTTGAAACAAAGTTATTTAACACACTTCTATTTTTTTAAAATATGTCATTGAATACTGAAAGGAATATTAACAGTTGTTCCGAGGATGGTTAAGCCATGAAATGCAAAACAATACAGTAATTTATCCTTGCATGATGAACATGTTTTCTTTCAAAATCGTCATGAGATGTTGGTTGTGTAAACTTGCGTTTCTAGTGGTACTAAGCTTGGTGACTCCCCAGCATTTTCGGTTAAGCTTTGTTTCGGTTATCTTTATTTGAGCAGATTTCTGCAGTGCGATATGCTTTGTATCATGTTAGTGGTCTATTGGTGTTAGAAGATTGGATTTGAATACTTTTCTCCCAGAAGATTTGAGCCTTGTAGCATGATACGCTCTGGCGTTGCTTTGTAGTTCCAGTTCCAGTTATTTTCCGGCTCTTTAAGATTGGCCGAGTATCTATTATTTTGTGATATCTTATCATCTTCAAGATATTTCGTCTGCCTGTTTTGTCATCATAACATTCATTCATTCATTTACACTTATATCACGCATGCATATTCACATTTGTCGTTGATTTTGGGTCGTATACCTTGTTTATGTTTATTCAGACAATGTACATGTTCTTTCCAAGTAGAATGTTAGCTTAGGCAGAAAATGTGCTTCCTTTCTAAATTCCCCAACTGAGCTAATCCTCGTGGATGATTTTTTGATTTAGCCTTCCTTGTCCATTTCTGGATAGGATGAATCCCCAATCAAGTTATTTTCTCATTGGGTGGAGTCTTGTTTGACTGTTTTCTCTCTGGTTTATTCCTGGAGGGAGTTGTTGTCTCTCTCATAGGTTATCTCGTGGTTTTCTCCAAGCTAGGCAACCTAGACGAATGGTGCATTTATTTTGCATATTTAAGTGTTTGATCTCCTCAGGAAGGATCTATTCATGGTTCCCTTTGACGAGAATTTTATTCTCTGGCAGTGTTACCGCATTTTTCTTCTGAAACATCTTTGGAAAACGGCAAGCGGCGGTCTCTTCATGAGCAACTTGTACGTTATAGACAATGTTAGAAAACGACAAGCGGCGGTCTCTTCATGAGCAACTTGTGCGTTACCTTTTTTGCGGAAAACGACAAGCGGAAGTCTCTTCATGAGAAACTTGTACGTTATTATTTTTTGGAAAACGACAAGCGGCGGTCTCTTCATGAGCAACTTGTGCGTTATCTTTTTTGCGGAAAACGACAAGCGGCGGTCTCTTCATGAGCAACTTGTGCGTTATCTTTTTTGTGGAAAACGACAAGCGGCGGTCTCTTCATGAGCAACTTGTGCGTTATCTTTTTTGCGGAAAACGACAAGCGGCAGTCTCTTCATGAGCAACTTGTACGTTATTATTTTTCTGGAATACAGCAAGTGGCGGCTTCTTTATTTGAGCAGCTTGTACGTTATTATTTTTCTGGAATACAGCAAGTGGCGGCTTCTTTATTTGAGCAGCTTGTATGTTATTGGTATTTTTTGGAAAAAAGCAAGTGGCGGCTTCTTTATTTGAGCAGCTTGTATGTTATTGACATCCCTGGACGACAGCAAGTGGCGGCTTCTTTATTTGAGCAGCTTGTATGTTATTGACATCATTGAACGACAGCAAGTGGTGGCTTCTTTATTTGAGCAGCTTGTATGTTATTGACATCTTTGAACGACAGCAAGTGGCGGCTTCTTTATTTGAGCAACTTGTGTATCTACAACCATATTATTATTTCGGCATTAATTGGTATCTCCCTCTGGAAAAATTTCGCAGGAAAATTTTTTTGTGAGTCTTTGCCTTCAGATGTCGGTAGTTCGTTATCAGCAAATTGATACTTCTTTTTGTCTATCTTTGACCTTGAGTTGTGAACTCACCACCATTTTTGGGTTAATAATCTGTCTGCTTCGTGGCCTATGCAAGGCGTCCTCTTTGTTAGGGTCAGAGGTTGTTTTCTCTCAAATTTTATTCGCCGTTAAGAGTCTATCATTCGAAGTCGATGACTCATTTCCCCAGTAGTGTATAATCTATGTTCTTGTGGTTTGTCGGTGTTTGGTTTCTCCAGCATTATTTTGTCTCATACCGTATCATTCTCCATAAATTTAAATACTACATCCATATCATAAACATAATGGCGGTATCTTAGGGCAAAAATTGCGCATTACGTATTTAAGTACCTTCAATCTCGTCGAGACGAAGATTTTAATCTTCATATCTTCGGATAGAAGAAACTTAAATAGGGGCAGCTGTCATACCCCAATTTTTGACCTAAGATCCCTGCTTTATTTGCATTATTTTTCATACGCATCAAGGTCACAGAATATGGTAGGTTTCGAACGTTTCGCTGTCAAGCTTTGACTGTGTAGAGATTACCGAGTGTGGTGAGCATTTTATGAATGACTAACCACTAATCAAGCACAAAGTGCATGTTTTACTGTTTTATTTTCTTGTGGAGAAAATAGATCTGAAAGAAGAGCATTAGACGTTGTACGTCAATCAGGATTTCGAGTCTCAGAACAGAAATGTTGTCGTTCATTAATTTCTAAAAGACTGGTTCATCAAAGAATTTCAGAGAATTGTGCATTTATTTCCACACTTTGTCCAGCAAATGGTCTCTGTTTTCTCCGAATATTTTTCAGGAAGAATAGTCAAAATTCTATCGGCTTTGGTTTATGTGTGTTTCACATTGTTCTAAAATGCAAGAAAAAACAGGTTATACCATCATTTTCGATTTCTTGGACCAAAAGTCATCTGCATTTTTTTTCACGACGCGGATTGAATTTCGCCGAAATGGGATAATTAAATTCAAAACTGTTCTAGAAGAATTTATTCGGAATATTCGGAATATTTGGAATTTTCTTTATTTGAATCCAAGTGATAATTAAGAGGAGCTATTCAAGAGATTTCATTTAAGAATATTCATTTATCACGTGAGATATTTATTCAAGATTATTTTTGTGATTATTTTGGAGGATCTACATCATGATTATTTAAACACATTGAAGTATTATTTCAAGAAGTTAGTGGGGAATTCTATTTAATTACATGAGGAATCTTATTTGGTTACAAAATTAATGCATGTGATTTATTTGGATTTCTATTACAAGTGCAAGATTAAAGTCCAAGACTTGCTTTATTATTTATTCAACATTCAACAATTCATCCAAGTATTATTCAATTATTTCCCAAATTTAAATGGAAGATCTTGAATTTTTATCAAGATATATCAAGATTTATGTTTATGTGAAGATTCAAGATCATTCATAACTACCCAAAGAATGGAAAATATATTGAAGAATGCATATTTATTCAATGTTACAATTTATTGGAGTTTATCACAAGGTTACAAGAAGCTACAAGTGTGTACAAGATTTATTTTCAACATGAAAAAAATTCAGCAAAGTGCTAGTGCAGCCCATATTTGCAACCTTTCTTCAAGCCCATTTTGTTGCATTTTTGTTGGTCAAATAATGCTCCAAATAACCTGAAAAAACAGCAAAGAGAGATGTTGTGAAATGCTACAAAACAGAAAAAAAACAACAACATACAGCAGCTCCAAGTGCTGCCAAAAACCTGCTCCAACCTGCATCAATGTAACAACAATTTGTATGAAAATGGCTAAAGCAATTTGTGAGAACAAAGTATAGAAACAGTTTTCCAAAACAGTTTGAATTTCTACTGTTTTTCCCCCTCAATACCTCCACACTCCACTATAAATAAGTTCTTTTGTCAACACAAATAAGAGGAGAAGAAAAATTCAACAGGAAAAAAAAAACAGAAAAATAGAGTGTTGTTCTAAAATTTTCAGCAAGAGTGAAAAACAGAAAATTAGTGTGGCTCTAAGAAAATCCAGCAAGGAGAAAAGGTAGCAAAGTCAAAGAAGCTTACCATTTTTTAGAAGCCTCATGGGAGAGGTTCCGATAGGTATATTCTTTTCCTCTTCTCTATCTACTGTTGCTCTACTGTTGCATATGCTCATGTTTGTAATATTTGTTGTACCATTTTTCTTTGTCATGTAATATTTGCTGTATCATTTTTTGTTGTTGTTTTGTTGTACTGCATTTGAGTTGAGTTGCTGCATAAATGTTAATATTTAAACATGTTAGTATTCATAATATCAGTAATAATAAGTGTAATAAAAGCTTACTTTGATGTCCCAAAAATTTGTTATCCATCTTGCTGTCCCAAAAAAAAACTTGTTTAGAACTTGTTGTCCCAACTTGTTTAGAGCTTGCTGTCCCAAAATAAATAAAAAATACCTTTGCTGTCCAAAACTTTTTGCTGTCCCAAAAACACCTTTGTTGTCCCAAACTTTTTGCTGTCCAAAATATTTCTTTGTTGTCCAAAAATATTTGTTGTTACAAAGCCAAAAAAATATTTTTGTTACAATATTTAAAAAACATGTTTTTGTTACAATATTTAGAAAATGTGTTGCTGTTACAATATTTAAAAAAATATTTTTGTTACAATATTTAGAAAATGTGTTGTTGTTACAATATTTAAAAAAAAAATTGTTCTTAATATCCATTTAAAACCCATTTGTTTTTTTTTAAGATCCAAAATAACATTTTGTTCTTAATATCCATAAAAAAACTCATTTGTTTTTTAATATCCATAAAAACTATTTGTTCTTAAAATCCAGAAAAACCCATTTGATGTCCACTTGTTATTATAAAGTCAAAAAAAAAAAACTACTTGCTGCAACCTTTTAAAACCCATTTAACCGGTTACAAAAAACAAAGTCATCAAAATTAGTTAACCAAAACTGTATAAAATCTATCCAAAAACCAAAACTTGTTAAAAAAATCCAACACCACAACATAGTAACAAGAGATGAGTAAAATAATTAAAAGAGGAGAAGAAGAGAGATCCGGATCTGTAACAAAGAAAGAAGACTCGAATCTGTAGAAAAGAGAGGAAGGAGTTTGCGGCATGGTAGGAGAGGAAGAAAGTTTCAGATCTGTAGTAATTTGTAGTGGTGAATGTTGGAAAGGAAATCGATTTGGTGGTGGTAGGTTTGTTTGGCTTGGAAGGTGATGAACGCCTTAGCAGAGAGGAAGATGAGAGAGCCGCCCTTCGTTTCTCTCTTTTGACTTGTTCATGTTTTTTTTCTCTTTTACAGTAAGTCTTTTCTTTTGTTCTTATTCCTCTATCCATAAAACAAGTTGCGCGCCTCCCTAGTCCATGTTACTGTTTGTGTTTTCTTTGTAATAATAATAATATATTATTTCCCAAAACTAATAATGATAATATTAATAACATATTTACATCTATTTCACTCTCCCCAAGCATATTAATATAATATATCTTACTCTTTTCTCTTCCCAGAACAACATTTTAATAATAATTTTTTTCTCCTTTTTCCATGCAACAGCAGTGCCGCGCGGCGCCCTCTTGCACTAGGGTTTACAAAGTTTTTTTCTATTCCTTCCACAACCCGGATGGCCCATTGGGCCTTTTGTTTGATCCAATTTTGTTTTCATTTTTTTCCTTATGTTTTTATTAACTTATGCTAATTAATAAATAACAGCACAACTCAGTTGGTAAAATATGTTCACAGCAATCTAAGTGTCCTGGGTTCAAGTATTTGTTGGGTCACTTTTCTATCTTTTATTTCTTTTAGCCATATTATTTAACATACTTATTAATTATTAATTTAGTTTACTGTATAATTATTATAAAAACACATAAAAACATTTAATTAAAATTCCACCTTTTATTTAATTTTGAAAACATACTTTTTCTATTATATTTTTGTGTTGTTATTTTATTATTCAAAAATATATGTTTCATGATTTAATTTTTGTCATGTGTTTAATTATTTAAAATCTATGATTTTGTAATTTAATCTTCATGTACTTTTGGTTATTTATTTAATTGCTAAAATGCATGCTAGTATAATTTAAATTTCATTAGTTAATTGTTTAATTATAATTTTAATTAATTGATTGTTAATCTGCATATCTTTCGTCCGTTTCAATCCAAGGGAATTGTTTAATTTTGTCGACTTCATGTCATCAAACACATAGCGCGAATACCCTCATTCATCTTCCGTTTATTACTTTGTTAAAAAACTTAAGATAATTTTTTCCAAAATATTCAATTGATCAAAACTCACACCTTTTAAGTCAAAACTTCGACGTTAGGTTGTCATATTTTCGAAAATTTGTCCATACCCATTTTTGGCCAAAACAATTTATTTTTAATCAAACAAACTTTTTTTAATAAACAGATATTTCAAAAGGTTCCTATAGAATACTATAGATACGCTGGGTGCTAATACCTTCCCATTGTATAACCAACCCCTGAACTCTAGACCTCTTTTCAAAACGCCTTGTGTAAGTGTTTAGTTATTGGCATGTATTTTTGGTAAAACCAGGTGTGTGAATGTCATGACTGATGTCATAACATTCTGGGTTATTAGGTACTTTATGCAGAAAAAGAATGGCATACAGAAGCTGCTATTTATGAGTGTGTATCTGAGCATTTTGCAATGATCACATTTATTACTTTCTACCAAAATCAGTAAACAGGATTTCTGTTGTCATAACCAATGTTAAGACATCCTGTACTGATCTAACAGTTATGCAGTTTGGTTAATTCTGAGATTTTTCAGGAATTTGGTTCATACCTTCCAGAACAGAATCTCACGTGGACTTTAGGTTAACCTAGCTCAACCCTAATCTGGTTGATAAAGTCTTGTGACCAAGTCTTGAGGTTAACCCTAATTAACCCTAGCTTTTCGTGGAAGCCCTAACTTAAGAAACAGCTGCATATATATTCAACAGGAAAGCTGATTGGAAATTAACTCTTTGACAGAAGATCAATTAGGGGCTGTATAGTTTTAACTACTGTAATCCAAGCAAGTATCATTGTGATAAGTGACTTGGAGTAGGTTTTGATTGTAAGGTTTGTGTATCACTCAAAGCTTTGAAGCAAGAGTGTTTGTGTCACTTGACTAAAGCTTTGAAGCAAGGTCAAGTTAGGTTTATGTATCACTCAAAGCTTTGAAGCACGAGTGGTTGTGTTACTTGATTAAAAGCTGTGAAGCATAATCAAGTGTATGTTCTGAAGAGTATCTTCATTAATTCATTAGTCAATTGTTTAGTATCACCGTTGTGATTGAGGGGGAGTGAGTAGGAACTCAGGTTTAAGTTGAACTTAGATTGAAGTTGCGTTGGGTAGGTCTTAAGTGAATGAGATAAACTGGTTGGTTTATTCCTGAATTAATATCTCTTATAGTGGATTTCCTCCCTGGCTTGGTATCCCCCAGAGTAGGTGTTGTTTCACACTGAACTGGGTAAACAATTGACTGTGTTCTTTACTGTTTTTTTATTTACTCTCTTATAGAATGTCAGATACGGTGTCATAACATTCACTGTGACATTGAGTATCTGCTGCCAGAATTTCAATTGGCATCAGAGCAGGCACCCTGCCTGTCTTACTGGGTGAGATCTAGGGATATCACTTTCTGGCGCTATGGACAAAGAAGGAGTTTTTGGAAACAGACCACCCATTCTTGATGGATCAAATTATGACTACTGGAAACCTCGTATGATTGCCTTCTTAAAATCACTGGACAAAAAGGCTTGGAGAGCTGCTGAAAAAGGATGGAACCATCCCACCATAACTGAGAAAGATGGGACAATCAGTCTGAAGCCTGAGGAAGAATGGAGCAAAGAAGAAGATGAGTTAGCCCTGGGTAATTCCAAAGCATTAAATGCCTTGTTCAATGGAATTGATATAAACATATTCAGACTAGTACATCAATGTGAACTGGCCAAGGAAGTTTGGGACACTCTCAAAACTACCCATGAGGGCACATCCAAAGTAAAAATGTCAAGGCTTCAGATGCTGACTACCAAATTTGAGAACCTAAGGATGATGGAAGATGAAACCATTCATGAGTTTCACATGGACATCTTGGAGATTGCCAACACCTCAGGAGCATTGGGAGAAAAGATGTCAGAAGAAAAACTGGTGAGAAAGATTCTCAGATCCTTGCCTAAAAGATTTGCAATGAAGGTAACTGCTATAGAGGAAGCCCAGGATATCAGCAAGTTGAAGGTGGATGAACTCATTGGGTCTCTTCAGACCTTTGAGATGGGGATCAGTGACAATGTTGACAAGAAAAACAAGAGCATAGCACTTGTATCCAACACTGAAGATGAAAACAAGGAGGATGAAGAAGAAAACATTTCAGAAGCTATAGCCATGCTTGGAAGACAATTCAACAAACTCATCAAGAGAATGGATCTAAAGTCAAGGTCAAATGTTAAGAACATTCCTTCTGACATTAACAGATCTTATGACTCCAGCAGAAGACCAAAGTCTGAAGAGAAGGGAAATCAAAGAAGAGGAATTCAATGCCATGGATGTGAAGGATATGGGCACATTCGAGCTGAATGTCATACCTTTCTTAAGAAACAAAAGAAAGGAATGTCTGTTACCTGGTCTGACTGTGATTCAGAAAGTAACTCTGAAGAAGAATCTGCCAAACTAGTTACTGCACTAACTGGTGTTTGTACCTCTGAAAGTGACACTAGTGATGAGGAAGTGACATTTGAAGAACTGGCTGATACCTATAAGAAATTATGTATCAGAAGTGTTGAAGTCTGTCAGCAAAATGAGAGACAAACTAAACTCATAATAAAGTTGGAGGCTGAGAAAAGGGCAGACATTGAAACTATAAGTCATCTAGAAGGGGAAGTTCAAATGCTGAACTCAAAACTGAACCAGATGACCAAATCTGTCAAGATGCTGACAAATGGAACTGACAAATTGGAAGAAATCCTTCAGGTTGGACAAAATATGGGAAACAAGTCTGGTCTAGGATTTGTGGCAGCAAAGAAATCTGGTGCAGACAAGAAGATCAGACCTGATAAACAAATGTCAAAGCAGATGTCACAACATAGCACTCAACATCGGGAACAGAGAAATATGAAGAAAAAGTACCAAAGATGGAGATGTCATCATTGTGGGAGGTTTGGTCACATAAAGCCATTCTGCTTCAGATTGTATGGATACCCTAATCAGAACCCAGGTGTCAATCTTAAGTCTAACAAGGTACCACATACTCCACAGTGGAAGAAAAAGGCTACTGCCCTGATAGCCCACACTTCCCTTAGAGTCTCTGCAAAGGAAGACTGGTACTTTGACAGTGGGTGTTCTAAGCACATGAATGGAATCAAGAACCTTCTCAATCATGTTAAACCTCACACCACCAGTAATGTGACCTTTGGAGATGGTGCTAGAGGAGAAATCAAAGGAGTTGGTAACTTGGACTGCCCTGGAGTTCCAAATCTAAATGAAGTATTATTGGTAAAAGGCCTGACTGCTAATCTCATTAGTATCAGTCAATTATGCGATCTAGGATTCAAGGTCAACTTCTCAAAATCTGAATGTCTTGTAACTAATGAGAAACAAGAAGTTTTAATGAAAGGAGTCAGATCTAAAGACAATTGTTACTTATGGGAGCCTGAGAACACTAACTACTCCACTGTGTGTTCTATTGCCAAAGAAGAAAAAGAGGTGAAACTGTGGCACCAAAAACTTGGCCATCTTCATCTAAGAGGAATGAAAAGGATTATATCCATGGAGGCAGTCAGAGGGATTCCAAGACTGCAAATTGATGAAGGGAGAGTTTGTGGTGAATGTCAGGTTGGTAAGCAGACTAGGATGTCACATCCAAAGTCAAGACATCTGACCACCTCTAAGGTTCTAGAACTTCTACATATGGATCTGATGGGACCAATGCAGGTGGAAAGTCTTGGTGGAAAAAGATATGCCTATGTTGTTGTGGATGATTTTTCCAGATTCACCTGGATTAACTTCATTAGGGAAAAATCTGATGTATTTGAAGTTTTTAAAGAACTGTGCAAAAGAATTCAAAGAGAAAAAGAAGGGTGTATTGTCAGAATCAGAAGTGATCATGGCAAGGAATTTTAAAATAGTAAGTTTAATGAGTTCTGTTCCTCAGAAGGAATTAGTCATGAATTTTCTTCTCCTATAACTCCTCAACAAAATGGAGTTGTAGAAAGGAAAAATAGGACCATACAGGAATCTGCCAGAGCAATGATACATGCCAAAAGACTTCCTATTCATTTTTGGGCTGAAGCTATGAATACAGCCTGTTATGTCCATAACAGAGTCACTTTGAGAAAGGGAACCTCATCCACCATTTATGAACTCTGGAAAGGAAGAAAGCCAATTGTGAAGTACTTCCATGTATTTGGTAGCAAATGCTATATTCTAGCAGATCGTGAACAAAGGAGAAAGCTGGACCCTAAAAGTGATGAAGGAATATTTCTAGGATACTCCACCAACAACAGAGCTTATAGGGTATTCAATTCCAGGACCAAAGTCATGATGGAATCAATAAATGTCATAGTTGATGATTATCATGAGGAAACAGATGTCCCTTGTCATGTTGAGACATTCTTTGAGACTCCAACTCAATAGAATGACCTACTTAACACCACTGCAGCAGACTCTGAATCCAAGGAAGCTAGCAAAATCCCTTCCATCAGAATTCAGAAAGATCATCCTAAAGAACTCATCATAGGAGATCCTAACAGTGGAGTCATTACAAGATCTAGAGAAATCATCTCAAACTCGTGCTTTGTGTCTAAAATTGAACCAAGAAATGTTAAGGAAGCCTTAACTGATGAATACTGGATTGGTGCAATGCAAGATGAATTGAACCAATTTAAGCAACATGAAGTATGGGAGTTAGTTCCTAGACCAGAGGGAACAAACATCATTGGCACAAAATGGATATACAAGAACAAATCAGATGCTGAAGGAGTTGTCACCAGGAATAAGGCAAGACTTGTTGCCCAAGGATACACTCAAGTTGAAGGGGTTGATTTTGATGAGACCTTTGCCCCTGTAGCCAGACTGGAATCTATCAGACTCCTATTGGGAATTGCTTGTCTTCTGAAGTTCAAGTTATTTCAGATGGATGTAAAAAGTGCCTTCCTAAATGGGTACTTAAATGAGGAAGTTTATGTGGAACATCCTAAAGGCTTTGTGGATCCAAACTACCCTGATCATGTCTACAAATTGAGGAAAGCTTTATATGGCCTGAAACAAGCTCCTAGAGCATGGTATGACAGGTTGACAAAATTTCTCTCTGACAAAGGATACAGAAAAGGAGGCTTGGATAAAACCCTTTTTGTCAAAAATGAAGGAGGAAAGATAATGGTAGCTCAAATCTATGTTGATGACATAGTGTTTGGGGGAATGTCAGATCAAATGGTTAAACATTTTGCTGACCAGATGCAGGCTGAATTCGAAATGAGTCTCATGGGAGAACTGACCTACTTTCTTGGACTGCAAGTCTCACAGATGGAAGATTCAATTTTTCTATCTCAAAGCAAGTATGCAAAGAACATTGTCAAGAAGTTTGGTATGGAGAATGCCACTCACAAAAGGACTCCTGCACCTACTCATTTAAAGCTATCCAAAGATTCAAGTGGGGTTAAGGTGGACCAAAGCCTGTACAGAAGCATGATAGGAAGTCTGCTGTACTTAACAGCCAGCAGACCTGACATTACTTTTGCAGTTGGAGTATGTGCAAGATACCAAGCTGATCCTAAAGTCAGTCATATCAACCAAGTGAAGAGAATTTTGAAGTATGTAAGTGGAACTTACAACTATGGCTTGATGTACTCTCATGGTTGTGAACCAACTCTGACTGGTTATTATGATGCTGATTGGGCTGGAAGTGCTGATGATAGAAAAAGCACCTCTGGAGGATGTTTCTTCTTAGGAAATAATCTGGTCTCCTGGTTCAGCAAGAAACAGAACTGTATGTCTCTCTCTACTGCTGAAGCTGAATACATTGCAGCTGGTAGTAACTGTTCTCAAACGATCTGGATGAAACAGATGCTTACTGAGTATAATGTCACACAAGATGTTATGAAATTGTACTGTGACAATCTGAGTACAATCAACATTTCCAATAATCATATTCAGCATAGCAGGACCAAGCATATTGACATTAGACATCATTTTATCAGAGATCTTGTAGAGGAGAAGACGAGTAAACTGGAACATGTTGCCACTGAACTACAGCTGGCTGACATTTTTACCAAAGCTCTTGATGCAAATCAATTTGAAAATTTAAGGGGCAAGTTGGGTATTTGCCAACATGAGGAAATGTAGCAATTAATTTTGCTTAAAACAAGGGTTGAAGGAGTTTTTTGTGTTAAGTCTATTTTGATTGGGTTAATCATATGTTTTCCCATTTCTTTCAAAATTATTAAGAAGTTGAATAGACACTCATTTACCTCCTTCCTCTCTCGGCTCTTCAACAAATCCCATTCTCTCAATCAAAGATTTCTCTCTCGTTGCTACTGGTTTTCTAAGACTATCAAAATGTCTCAAACATCATCCTCTTCCAAGACGACAGTTTCATCCGCTTCCTCTGATCGAGATTCTAGGGCAATCACATCATGCATGGATTCTGAAGTCCTGGAGATTACTCCTCTTAGAGTACTGGCAACTAACCCCTCTAAGGTTAAAAAGCTGAGAACAAGGCATGCAGGAAGGTCTCAAGCTACTTCATCCGGTAATCCCTCTCAACCTTCATCTTCTGTTCCAAATAGGGAAGGCTCAGCTTATGTTCATCAAGCAATAGCTAGGCTTGTTACAAGAATTCTGAGTGAGAACCACTCTGTACCCGACATTTCTGTTCCTTTAAATCAAGAATCAGCAAGTCCAAATGTTGAAATAAATCCAGATGTCTCTGAGAATGTTGAGACACCAAATGACAACATTCAGAAATCATCTGAAAATCTTGATGATCTCCAGAACCCTTCAAAGAAGGATGTTGAACCCCCGTTTATTGATGTGGATGAAGACTACTCTAACAATGACCTAATTACAACTATCAACCCTAGCATAGCTAGGAGAATGATGAACAGAAAAGGCAAGCAGGATGCTGCAAAATGTCTGACCAAAGAGAAGACTGCTGATGTTGCTCACAAGAAAACTAGGTCTGAAGGCAAGACTGGTGTAGAAACTGTGAATACTGGACTGTCCAAAGGGAAGGTGAAAACCCGAGTACATGCTGGGAGTCTCTCAAAGCCTGTGAGACAACCAATAGCAAAGAAAAGGAAAGAGCCTGAACCTTCTGATTTTGATGAGGAATCAGAATTTGAAATTGATGTTGAAGACATTCCTCTCAGAAGGAAACTCCCTTCAAGCAAAATGGCTAAAGTTCCTGAAGTCCCCACTGACAACATTTCTTTTCACCACCCTGAAAATGCCAACAGATGGAAGTATGTTTGCTTGAAAAGAATAGCCTTGGAAAGAGAACTGAACAATGGGGCCATGGAATGTAGGGAAATCATGGACCTAATCAAAGCTGCTGGACTAATGAATACTGTGGTAAAGTTTACCAAATGCTATGAAAATCTTGTCAAAGAATTCATAGTGAATTTATCTGATGGATGTGCTGATGGAAGGTCAACTGACTTTAAATGTGTCTTTGTGAGAGGAAGAAAAGTTAATTTCTCTCCCTCTGAAATAAACAAATTCCTTGGAAGACCAGATGAGGCTTTCCCTGAACTAGAGGTTACTGACAACCAAGTATGCCAAACCATCACTGCAAATCAAGTAAGGAGCTGGCCCTTAAAAGGTAAGTTGAATGCAAGCAAGCTAAGCATGAAATTTGCCATCCTGCACAAGATTGGTGCAGCCAACTGGGTTCCTACCAACCATAAATCAACCATCTCCACAGGATTGGGAAGATTCATTTATGATGTTGGAACCAGGACAGAATTTGACTATGGCAGGTATATCTTTGATCAAACTTTAAAACATGCTGGAAGCTATGCTGTTAAAGGCCCTATTGCCTTTCCCTCCCTCCTGTGTGGTATTGTCCTTGCTCAGTATCCTGACATCCTAGTGGAAAGAGATACTGTATGCAAAAGAGCCCTGCTCTTGGGTTGCACTATAAGCTATTTTAGGGAACTCATGTTCCTGACATTGTCATGACATCAGCTGAGACATCATCTGTCAAAACCCAGTCCAAGACATCTAATGTTATAGATGTGCTGAAAGAAACCTGTAAAGAGCTGGAGACAAGGAAAAGGAATCTTGAGAACCTAATTGCCAGATTAGAACAGGAGGAGACTGAAGGACAAAGAAGGGAAGAGGATGCTGTTGAAGATCAGCTTAATGCTGAAGAAAGTGCCTCCTCTGAAGATGACAGTGCTTGAAGTTTGGTGGAGTTGTCAAGCTTGCTTCTGATTCCTGTTTCTTCAAGTGATTTCATTTTTGTTATTTTATTACTCATTTTGGATGACTGTATAACATTTAAGTACATGTATCTTTGGCCTATTTGTGGCTAAAGAGGGGGAGATATTTTGTGTTAATTACTTGGTAGACATTATTTTTTTCTGCAGACATATTCATTCTGCTGCTCTCTATTCTCTGATTGCTTAGGGGTTTTATCCAAAAATTTGCCAAAGGGGGAGTTTGTAAGTATTTAGTTATTGGCATGTATTTTTGGTTAAACCAGGTGTGTGAATGTCATGACTAATGTCATAACATTCTGGGTTATTAGGTACTTTATGCAGAAAAAGAATGGCATACAGAAGCTGCTATTTATGAGAGTGTATCTGAGCATTTTTCAATGATCACATTTATTACTTTCTACCAAAATCAGTAAACAGGATTTCTGTTGTCATAACCAATGTTAAGACATCCTGTACTGATCTAACAGTTATGCAGTTTGGTTAATTCTGAGATTTTTCAGGAATTTGGTTCATACCTTCCAGAACAGAATCTCACGTGGACTTTAGGTTAACCTAGCTCAACCCTAATCTGGTTGATAAAGTCTTGTGACCAAGTCTTGAGGTTAACCCTAATTAACCCTTGCTTTTCGTGGAAGCCCTAACTTAAGAAACAGCTACATATATATTCAACAGGAAAGCTGATTGGAAATTAACTCTTTGACAGAAGATCAATTAGGGGCTGTATAGTTTTAAATACTGTAATCCAAGCAAGTATCATTGTGATAAGTAACTTGGAGTAGGTTTTGATTGTAAGGGTTGTGTATCACTCAAAGCTTTGAAGAAAGAGTGTTTGTGTCACTTGACTAAAGCTTTGAAGCAAGGTCAAGTTAGGTTTATGTATCACTCAAAGCTTTGAAGCACGAGTGGTTGTGTTACTTGATTAAAAGTTGTGAAGCATAATCAAGTGTATGTTCTGAAGAGTGTCTTCATTAATTCATTAGTCAATTGTTTAGTATCACTGTTGTGATTGAGGGGGAGTGAGTAGGAACTCAGGTTTAAGTTGAACTTAGATTGAAGTTGCATTGGGTAGGTCTTAAGTGAAGGAGATAAACTGGTTGGTTTATTCCTGAATTAATATCTCTTATAATGGATTTCCTCCCTGGCTTGGTAGCCCCCAGAGTAGGTGTTGTTTCACACTGAACTGGGTAAACAATTGACTGTGTTCTTTACTGTTTTTTTATTTACTGTATCATAGAAAGTCAGATACGGTGTCATAACATTCACTGTGACATTGAGTATCTGCTGCCAGAATTTCACCTTGTATTTTCATTACTTTTAAAAGTATTATTTTACATTGCATACTTTAGGGTTTTATTTCGCTCTTTTCCCTTTTCCCTTGGAAATAATAAAGCGTGGTGGCGACTCTTGCTTTTGTGAGACAAATTAATTAATAATTCGATCTCCGATTTACCCTGCTACATTTTTTATTGCTACAGGGTGGAAGCTGCTTCATAGGCTAATGTTACTAAGCATGTAGTAGTGAGCTTCATTAAGAATAATCTCATATGTCGGTATGGTGTGCCAAGTAGAATTATCACCGATAAAGGCTGGAATCTGAACAACAATGTGATGACATAACTTTATGAAGAATTCAAGATTGTCCATCACAATTCATCTCCGTACAGGCTGAAGATGAATGGGGTTGTTGAAGCTGCTAATAAGAACATCAAGAAGATCATCCAGAAGATGGTTGTTACTTATAAAGATTGGCATGAAATGCTCCCTTTTTCTTTACATGGATATCAGACATATGTCCACACTTCAACAGGAGCAACACCATTCTCCCTGGTGTATGGAATGGAAGTTGTGCTTCCAATCGAGGTTGAGATTACTTCTTTGCGTGTGATAATGGAAACCAAGCTGTCAGAGGTTGAATGGGTCAAGAACATGTTTGACCAGTTGAATTTGATCGAGGAGAAGAGAATGACGGCTTTGTTTCAGAAGGAAGATGGATAACTTAGAACAAGAGAATTGCAAGCTGCACGAGGAAGTTTCTGCTCTGAAGGTCGGCATGGCCAATCTTACGGCTCTAATGGAATCTTTGGTGGCTGCTCAGAATTATCCACCGAGTGTTCGACCTCAACAAACAAGGGTGACTACTGAAGCTCCGACTATTCATGTGTCTTCCACTCCAGCTGGTGTTCAGAATCGCATGCGTCAAGGTTATCCATGGGGAATGCCAGAGAACTTTGCGCCTGAAGGTTTCAATCTTGGTCCTCAAGATACTCTAGTTGTTCAGACTACTGTTACTCCTGCACCTCCTGTGGTGCATATTGCTCATGTTGCACCTCCTTCGGTGAATATGGTTCCATTTGCTAATAATGACATATGTCGTCCTTTTCCTCCACCAAGTGAAGAATTGGGTCTCTATGATAGAATGGATGATTTTCAAGAGCAGTTTGACAAGATGCAGAGGGAGATGAAGGCCCTCATGGGGGAGGAATTGTTCGGGAAGAATGTGAATTATTTATGCTTGGTCCCGAATGTCAAGATACCTGCGAAGTTTAAAGTCTTGAAATTCGAGAAGTACAAGGGAAACACTTGTCCTCGTGTTCATCTTCTGATGTATGTAAGAAGAATGTCTACCCATACTGATGATCAGCGTCTGCTGATTCACTTTTTTCAGGATAGTTTGACTGGTGTTGCACTGAAGTGGTATATGAGTTTGGACAGCGTTAATATCCACACTTTCAACGACTTTGGAGAAGCAATTATCAGACAATACAAATACAACATGGACATGGTGCCTGACCGTGATCAACTCAGGGCCATGGTCCAGAAGGACAGGGAATCATTCAAAGAATATATGCAGAGATGGCGTGAGGTAGCCGCCCAAGTGATTCCTCCCATGGAAGAGAAGGAGATAACTAAGATTTTCTTGAAGACTCTGGGTTCTTTCTACTATGAAAGGATGGTAGCGAGTGCGCCAAGTAAGTTTACTGAAATGGTAGGCATGGGTGAATCTAGTGTAGCTACGCTAGAAAATGAGGTGGATGATATTTTGAAGACAATCAAGATGAGCAACTACAGAATTGTAGATCAGCTACTGCAGACTCCTTCTAAAATATCTATCTTGGCTTTATTGATGAACTCCTCCGCTAACAGAGAATCTTTGATGAGGGTATTGGACCAAGCTTTCATGGAAAGCGACATGCCTGTAGACTAATTCAGAAATGTAGTAGGGAACATTACATCATGTAATAACCTGAGTTTCTGCGACAATGAACTTCCTGATGAAGGAAGGAATCACAACCTGGCCCTCCACATCTCTATAAACTGCAAGAATGATTCATTATCCAATGTGCTGATTGATAATGGATCCACATTGAATGTTATACCAAGGAGAATGCTTATGAAGTTGAAATATCAAGGAACTCCCATGCGCCCAAGTGGCATTATTATAAAAGCGTTTTATGGATCGAGGAAATCTGTTATTGGTGAAGTGGACTTGCCTATTCATATAGGCCCATATTTGTTTCAAATTACTTTCCAGGTCATGGATATTGTACCCGCCTATAGATGCTTGTTGAGAAGGCCATGGATACATGAGGCAGGGGTTGTCACTTCGAATTTACACAAGAAGCTGAAGTTCGTACGTGAAGGAAAAGTGGTAATTATAAATTGAGAACAGGCATTATTGATATCTCATTTGTCATTTTTCAGCATTGCAGAGGCGGATGAAGCTACTATTGGAACCCATTTCCAAGCTTTATCCATTGATAATATAAGAGTAAATGAGAACTCTATGGCTTCGTTTAAGGATGCGCAGTAGGTTGTGCGTAATGGCCATAGCAACGTATGGGGACAGATTATTGATCCACCTGTGAACAAGAATAGAGTTGGCTTGGGGTTCTCTATGAAGAATGATAAAGGTAAGAGCATGAAATCGAAGTCTTCTGCAGATAAGTATCAAGACATCTTTCGTAGCAGGGGTTATCTTCATCCAACTGTTTCCGGAATTAATGCCATTGTGGAAGATGAAGCAGAGCCAGAAATGCCAAATTATGTGACGCACTGAGTTATGGTTCAGAACTAGATCACCATTGATGTTCCCTCTTACATACATGTTTCAAAGTAATTTGTTTTGTTAATCTTTTTGAAAAAGCTTTCACTCTGCCCAAGGTGAAAGTATTGATATTGTATTGGCTTATCTGTTTGCTGGGATTTTTAAAATCAGTAATAAAAGTAGTCTTTGTTTCTCAAATTGTGTCTTTATTTCTTTCTTTTTCTTGGAAAATGGTAATAAAAAAAATAAAAATAAAACCTTTCAAAATAAATAGTAATTGAAATTCAATCTACACGATCATTTGTTATATGTGTAAGTTTCTAAAAGCAATCATAAATCATATGTGCAGATTAACTAAAAAAACCCGTTGAATACAATGACCCTACACCCTCTCCCAACTTTGAATGTCCTGTGTATGGGGCTGAAGAAGAAGTTTATGATGAGATTCCAGAAGAGGTCTCACGGTTGCTTGAGCGTGAGGAAAATGCCATTCAGCCATCTAAAGAGCCATTGGAAGTAATTAATTTAGGTTCAGAAGAATATCCGAAGGAAGTCAAGATCAAAGCATTGTTACATCCTGATGTGAAGAGAAGGTTGATCGAGATGTTAAAATAGTATGTGGATATTTTTGCTTGGTCTTACCAAGATATCCATTGTCTAGATACGGATATTGTAGAGCATCGTCTGTCGTTGAAGCCAGAGTGCCCGCCAATCAAACAGAAGTTGCAAAGAACTCACCCAGATATGGCATTGAAGATCAAAGAAGAAGTTCAAAAGCAGATTAATGACAGTTTTCTTATGACATCAGTGTATCCTCAGTGGACTGCCAATATTCTCCCAGTATCGAAGAAAGACGGAAAAGTTCGCATGTGCGTAGATTACAAAGATCTAAATAAAGCTAGTCCAAAAGATGATTTTACATTGCCACACATTGATATGTTAGTGGATAGCACAGCAAAATTCAAAATTTTCTCGTTCATGGACAGATTTTCCGGGTATAATCAAATAAGGATGGTTCCTGAGGACATGGAAAAAACAACGTTTATCACACCCTAGGGAACATTATGTTACTGAGTGATGCCCTCCCGGTTGAAGAACACTGGTGCAACGTACCCGAGGACTGTGACAACCCTATTCCATGATCTGATGCACAAGGAAATTGAAGTATATGTTGATGACATGATTTATAAATCCCATACTGAAGAAGGGAATGTAGAAGATTTGTTGAAGCTGTTACAGCGTTTGAGGAAGTATCGTCTCTGCTAGAATCCAAACAAATGTACCTTCGGTGTTCGGTCAGGGAAATTGTTGGGTTTTATTGTTTGCTAGAGAGGGATTGAAGTTGACCCTGATAAATTCAAAGCAATTCAAGAAATTCCAGCGTCGAGAACTGAAAAGCAAGTCAGAGGGTTCCTCGGGCGTTTGAATTATATTTCTAGATTCATTTCTCACATGACTGCAACGTGTGAACCGATCTTTAAGTTGTTAAAGAAAGATCAAGGTTGTGTGTGGACAAATGACTGCCAAAGGGAATTTGAAAGTATTAAAGAATGTCTGCTTGAACCTCCTATCTTGATCCCTCCTGTTGAAGGAAGACCATTGATTATGTATCTGACAGTGTTAGACAATTCCATGGGTTGTATTCTGGGACAACAAGATTAAACAGGGAAGAAAGAGTATGCCATTTATTATCTCAGTAAAAAGTTTACTGATTGTGAGTCGCGGTATTCCATGCTGGAAAAGACAAGTCGTGCTCTGGCCTGGTCGGCAAAACGTTTGCGGTAGTATATGTTGAATCACACTACTTGGTTGATCTCTAAAATGTATCCAATCAAGTAGATTTTTGAAAAGCCTGCTCTTACTGGGAGAATTTCCCGCTGGAAGATGCTGTTATCTGAATATGACATTGAATACTGCACTCAAAAAGCTATTAAAAGAAGCATGTTGGCAGATTATCTTGCTCACCAACCAGTTGATGATTATCAGTCTGTGAAGTATGATTTCCCTGATGAGGATGTGATGTTTTTGAAAGTGAAAGATTGGGATGAACCATTTCCTGAGGAAGGTCCTGATCCTGAATCTCGTTGGAGTATGACATTTTATGGAGCTTTGAACCCTTATGGTAAAGGAATTGGTGTTGTGATTGTCACTCAACATGGATCGCACATTCCTTTTACTGCAAGGTTGACATTTGATTGTACTAATAATATGGCAGAATATGAGGCTTGTATCATGGGTCTTGAGGAAGTTATTGATCTCAGAATTAAAGTTCTAGATGTGTATGGCGATTCAGCTTTGGTAATAAATCAGATTAAAGGAGAGTGGGATACTCGTCACCCCAACTTGATCCCTTACAAAGATTATGCTAGAAGATTATTACCCTTCTTTAATAAAGTTGAATTCCATCACATCCGTAGAGACGAAAATTAAATGGCGGATGTTCTGGCAACTCTGGCTTCTATGTATCAAGTGAATACTTGGAATGATATACCTCGAATTATGGTTCGACGACTGGATAGGCCCGCTCATGTGTTTAAAATAGAAGTGGTAGAAGATGAGAAACCTTGGTATTATGATATCAAACATTTCTCCAGACTCAGGAATACCCGATTGGTGCATCGAATAAAGATAGAAAGACATTGAGAAGATTGGCTGGCAGCTTCTTCCTCAATGAAAATGTGTTGTACAAGAGAAATTATGACATTGTCTTGCTCATATGTGTGGATAGACACGAAGTAGACATGTTGATGCATGCGATTCATGAAGGTTCATTTGGCACTCATGCCAATGGACATTCAATGGCTAAAAAGATGCTAAGGGAAGGTTACTATTGGCTGATAATGGAATCTGACTGTTACAAATTTGCAAAGAAGTGCCATAAATGCCAGATTTATGCGGACAAGATTCACGTGCCTATGACACTTCTCAATGTTATTTCTTCCTGTGGCCTTTCTCTATGTGGGGTATTGACATGATCGGGATGATAGAACCCAAATCTTCGAATGGACACCGTTTTATCTTGGTAGAAATTGATTACTACACCAAATGGGTGGAAGTTGCTTCATATGCTAATGTTACTAAGCATGTGGTAGTGCACTTCATTAAGAATAATCTCATATGTCGGTATGGTGTGCCAAGCAGAATTATCATCGATAATGGCTAGAATCTGAACAACAAGATGATGACAGAACATTTTAAAGAATTCAAGATTGTCCATCACAATTCATCTCCATACAGGCCGAAGATGAATGGGGTTGTAGAAGCTACTAATAAGAACATCAAGAAGATCATCTAGAAGATGGTTGTTACTTATAAAGATTGGCATGAAATGCTCCATTTTGCTTTACATGGATATCAGACATCTTTCCGCACTTCAACAGGAGCAATCCCATTCTCCCTGGTGTATGGAATGGAAGTTGTGCTTCCAATCAAGGGTGAGATTACCTCTTTGCGTGTGATAATGGAAACCAAGTTGTTAGAGGTTGAATGGGTCCAGAACAGGTTTGACCAGTTGAATTTGATCGAGGAGAAGAGAATGACGGCTTTGTGTCAAAGGCAGTTATATCAGAAGAGAATGAAGAAAGCTTTTGATAAGAAGGTCAAACCTCGTGAATTCAGAGAAGGCAACCTCGTACTCGGGAAGATCATGTCTTTTAATGCTGATTCTAGGGGCCAGTGGACTCCCAATTTTGAAGGCCCATATGTTGTCAAGAAAGCCTTCTCCTGCGGTGCATTAATTCTTGAAACTATGGATGGCAAGGAGTTCCTACGTCCCATGAATGTTGATGCTGTCAAGAAATACTTCGCCTAAAGAAATAAAAGAACAGCTCGCTAAGTTGAAAACCTGAAAGGGCGACTTAGGAAAAAAAGAGCGTCTCGGTAGGCCAAAAACCCGAAAGGGCGGTCTAGGAAAAAATTAGAGACATAAACAGAATAAAATTTCCCGCTAAGTTGAAAACCCGCAAGGGAAGCTTAGGCAAAAGTTAGGGACTTTCTTGGCGAGTAACTACATCAGACAAGACTTGATCATTGAAGCAACAATCTTCTTGGATCCTCACCATACTTCAACAGAAGTGGTGCTCAGGATTTCTAAATTGTTAGAGGGAATAATGGTCATTATATCTCAATGTATCTTTTCCATTATATATTACCATTTTCCAAACATTGTAATTATCCATGGAGTCTCGCCATTCGCAGACTACCATTCTATCAATAAAATTTGATCTTTTACCCAACTCTTTGTACTTCTTATTTTTATTCAACTTACAAAGACTCCATTTATTATTGATAATAATTTTCAAAGAAAAAATATTAAATAACAAAATTGTTTTTCAAAAAGAATTTACAACTTACTTTTACTTTAGATTTCTTGATTCAATAGGAAAACAAAGATGGTGATCCCAGGATTGGACGAACTCCAGTAATTTTGAGAAGTTTTGTTTTCCCTCGGGAAGGCTTTCTCAGGTTATTTTCGCTGGTATGCGCGTGTTTATTGTATAGTGAAGACGATACCAATTGGCGTAAGGTGCAGTATTGGGTTTGTGATCCCAGTGTCCCCAGTCAAGTGTTGTTTTATTTTCTGAATTTTTGGGTCTACATGGTCTGAGGACTCTATCCCAGATTCCCCAGCAAAGTTTTCCCTCATATGATGAAAGGTCTTGTCCCCTTGATGTGCTGAGATGGAACTATTTGCAAAATGTCGCTCTTTCTACAGTATTGGCATTATTGTTGGTATTTATTTCCCATGCAACTAGACCAGGGCAGTATGTTTTCTAAGAAGTGTTGAGACAGTTGTCAACCCTTTGGTTTTCATCCGCCAAGTGTTGGGTTTGATTTAAAATCCCCAAGAGTTTGACTTCTTGATTCCCCAGGAAAGCTATCCCAGGGCATCTTTTGTTGGAATAAGTTTTCATGATATGAAGATTCAATCCAGGGTTCCCCAGTGAAGGCATCGCTATTTGATAGAAGTCTTTTCTCCCTATGCATGCTGAGTTTTGACTCATTTACGAAGCATCTCTCTTGAAAGTACTTGCAGTTTGTCTGAGTGCCCGATAATCAGGCAAGGGCAGTGTTTTATTTAAGAAGTGTTGAATTGGCTATCGAATTTTTGGGTTTTCACTCGCCAAGTGTTGGGTTTGATTTAAAATCCCCATAAGATTGATTCCTTGCTATAATGTTTGACTTCTTAATTCTTCAAGTTGTTGTCCCCATGAGATTTCATACTCTTTCCCCAGTGAAGAACGTATCTATGGTTTTCCCAGTGAAGAACGTATTTTTATTCTTCCCTCTTCGATATGGTGTTGGTATCTCCCCAATGAAGTCAGCAAGAGGTCCCCCGATGATATCTCGATGATGAGGCACTATCCCCCCTAGTAAAGTCTGTATGATATTTCTCCATTGAAGTCAGCTCGAGATCCTCAGTTGATGTTTTGACGATATGGTTTCCATCTGCTTTATTTGAAATCAGTATTGCAATCCCTAGTAGAAGTGTGGACCGTGAAAACATTTGTTTCCCCATTGAAGTCTGAGTGCTATTCCACGGTGAAGCCTAGAAAAGGATGTTGTATCCCTGTATCTGTACTGTTTTGTCGCTATGTTTTGATTACTTCCGGATTTTGTTCCTTCCCGGTGAAGTTAAGCCGCGAAATAGGATTTTGCTTCCTCAGTCGGTGATTATTTTTCTTATGGAATGTTCATCTTAGATGTGATTTAGCTGAGTGTTGTTTGTGCCCGAGTTGGTTTTGTCTGTTTATCCCCAGTGTTATATGTCTGTTTTGTCAGCATATACATGATAACACTCATACATTCATATATATATCATGCATAGTTAAATTTAGTGAATCATTGCTCATTCGCATTTATTAATAATTTGTTGACATATTACCCTGTGTTGTAGATTTATGTTGTCCTCTCTCCAATAGAGTGTCGGCCTTAAGCAGAAAGTGTATATTTTTTCAATTTCCACACTGAATTGTCCCTCGTGGGAGATTTTTGCTTTAGCCTTCCTGTACAACTCTTTGTCTGGATGATTTGGGTTTCCCTCTTGAGTTTATTTCTCAAAAGGTGTATTTTGGTTGACTGTTTCACTCCAGTTTATTTCTGGTTTGAATCTTTGATCTTCAGCAATATTACTACTTTGGATTTCTGCAAGCTTCGAGCCTTGGTTTGAGAATGTGCGTTTATTTTGCATGAGAAGACTTTATCTCCTCAGTAGAAATGTATTGGCATCTCCCCAGGAAGTCATATTTCTTTCCCCAGGAAGTCATTTTTTCCCCAGGAAGCCATATTATTCTCCCTAGAAGGTCATTTTTACAATCCTCCATAACAGCGAATAGTAGGTCTCTTTATTTGAGCAACTTATACTTCCCCGTAAAGGTCGGCGTTACTTTTTTTTGCTATCTTCTCTATGAGTGGATAGTTTGCAGTTTGTTGTCAAGTTACTCCAGTGGATGACAAGTCTTTCAATATCACAACGACAGTTTGTTATGAAATCTTTGCAAGTGGTAGTCTCTTTATTTGAGACAGCTTATATGTTACCCTTTCCAGGCGGAATACCTTGGTTAAAGAAGAAGTTGAGACCTGTTCTAGGTGAAACGCCAGAATTCTGGGAAAACTTGTTATCTTTTTGTTACTTTTGGTGAACGTTGGTAGTTCACTGTCAGTGAACGGTAGTGTTATAATATTTTCTCTCTACCTTCAGTGAAAGTTGGTAGTCCATCGACAGTGAACGTCGATGCTTTTTATCTTTTTGCTACCTTCAGTGAATGTTGGTAGTTCACTATCAGTGAATGATAGTTCTATGATGTTTTCTCTCTACCTTCAATGAAAGTTGGTAGGTCACCATCAGTGAAAGTTGGTGATTATTATCTTTTTGCTACCTTCAGTGAACGTTGGTAGTTCACCGTCAGTGAACGTCAGTTTTGTTATTTCTTTTCTCTTTCTACCTTCAGTGAACGTTGGTAGTCTCGCCTTCGGTAAAAGTTGGTGTATCCTTTGACCTTTTTTACCATCCTCTGTGAGTCGGGTCCTTTGATCCACTAGTGACCTATTTTCCTGGTCGGGTTTCTCTTTTGATTCCTTATTTCCTTTACTACATCCCTAATGGTGTTTTGCGTCCCTTTGAAGTTGTTCATATGCATTCATATTCATAAGAATTGCATGGAATCTTAGGGCCAAAAATAGGGTTTGTTTTATATTTAAGTATCTTTGATCGCGTCGACACGGAGATTTTTAACCTTCGTATCTCTGGATAGAAGAAACTTACATAAGGGCAGCTGTTGTACCCCAATTTTTTCCCCTAAGATCCCTTCATCATACCATATTGTTTCAATCACAACAAGATCACATTAGGGATTTTGGTTTTCCTCCTTATCTTTAGCTTTTCTCTTTGAGGAATCACCATGCACCTTGACTTGTTTTTCTTTTGTGATCATTCATGTTTTGTTTTGACTTTCCTTTTAGTTAATAAAATGCAATATTGGGTTGTCTCACTTGTTAATAATATAGGTAAAAGCAATGTGGCTTAGCAATTTGATCCATGGGTTCATGAGTTTATTTCCATGCCCTAGTCGATAAAGCTTGAGAAGTTCAAACCTCAACATTGAAGTTGTTTTGGAAGAAATTTCATGGCAAAGTTCATTTTGGGTCACCATATTTCAAATTTATCGAGATTGATTCAAAAGTACAAGGGGTTGATTGAAGAAGTTGTCATGATTGGGCAAGGCCTTGTTCCCATTGGTCACAAGTGCCTATTTCTCTCAATTCTCAAGATATGGAAGTGGTTTTTGTGGCTATGAGTTCTCATTATCATCCTCAACAACTTCTATTTAAAAATAAAATGTGTTGGTACAAGAAGGTTGTTCAAAATTGTCAAAGTTCCTTAAAGCATTTTCTTGATCTATGAGCTAGGGTTTTGAACTTCAAAGAAGTATATCTTGCTCATCTTTTGGTATTTTTGAGTGATTCTAAATACATCCTTCTCTTCAAAGGATTATTAATAAATCACTTAAAAAATTCCAAAGATTTTTCATGTGGAAGAAGCTTGATGATGAAGAAAGGTTACAAGTCCTCCAGATGAACCCCCAATTTTCCATGTGTGACATCAAATGATCATAACTTGGTAAATTTTTATCACCTTGAGCCCACTCTTTTTCCATAATGATATTGAGTTTATGAACATTATTCCTTCTTTTATGTGCAAAGTGGGAAAATGGATGGAAGATGCCCTAAGGATACAAAATATTATAGGTCATTTCATGACTTTTTGCCAACTTCAACAATTCATAACTCTCTCAATTTTTGGAGATTTTGAATGGTTCAAGTTTCAAAATGTCATTAAATAGGTCTACTTCATTCCATCTGTTTTGGTCAAGAGCAAATTCAAAGTGGAAGGCCATGTTTGGATGCAAAACATTATAGGTCACTTTTGAAGAAAAACTTGAAATATTTCTAAGTGTGGAAAGTCAACTTATTTTTTCCCAACTTTGACTCATTGCAACTTTCAGCTCAAACATCCATTTGATTCCATTATTTTTCCATTGCAAAGCTTGTAATCTCATATTTCTAAAGCATCAAGAATCATGCCCTAAGACCCCTTGAGCTGAGAATGCCATTGATTTGAACTTGGTAACTAAAAATTAAAGTTTTTTTAAAAGTCAGAATTTGAAATCCTTGATTTAGCTTCTAAACACTTTTTTCTGCGCGCTTTTGCCTCTAAATATGTTGAGTGAACTTCCATAAGTGATTAGCATAGAAAAATGTGCATTTTGGATGAGTTTTGATCAATATAGAAGTCACACTTTTATTGTTTGCAACTTCACATGATTTCCCTCCAAACTTCATCATTTCACACGCTTGGACATTCCATTTGATTCCCTATAAAAAGAGGGTCATCCCTCATTCATTTCCTCAAGCTTGAACAGCCAGAATCACCCTGCCAAACTTGCTCCATAACTTAATTTTCTGTAACTTCGAAATCAGTGTTCAAGGCTTTTTCAATCCAATGTTTTCATCAATTCACGTTCCTTGATCTTCCCTTAAGCTAACCATACAATTACCTTCAAGAATCGTGACCTATATTGATCCATAGAAGTCCAGTTTCAGAGCTCTGCAACTAAACTTCAATAGGTAGATTTCTCAATCAATTCTTCAAAACTTTGATATCATTGTGAATTTCTCATTGCCATGGTTCTAGTCGCAAAACTTATTTTTATCTAGAAACACGTTTTGACCATGAAATTTCAAATCCTTTTTCAAAACTTTCCTTCCAAATTGCTTGAGCTACAGTTTATAAAAATTTGTCGCGAAGGTGTGGTTTTGTTCGTCTTGAAGAGACGAAGCGAATGGCATGGGTCTGAGCTTCTGATTTTACAGTTTGAGAGACCTGCAATTCACGTTGGCTGGAGGTTGAAGATGACCAACCTGTCATCTTCCAACCAATGATGGCTTGCCACTTGTTTTTTCTGAAATCTGATTTTATATTTGATTATATGCTTTATTCACTAATGACCATGATATGCACAGCGTGCCAGATCCCTTGGATTTGATTACTAACGCATTTTGACTCTCATCCAATGGTCCACATATTTTTGACTTTATTTTTCTTTTTTGATTTTTATATTTAATTGTTTTAAATTTCAAAAAATCCTAGAAAATTCATTTTTTAGTCCAACAAATCTAAAAAAATTATGAAAAATATTTTTAATTTTTCTCTTTCTGATTTTTATTTTTTCACAATTTTATTTTGTGTTCTGAGATTTTTTTATAAATTTTCACATTATTTAATTTGTTTTAAATGTTTAAAAATACTTTTATGCATTTTTAAATTCTAAAAAAATTATGGAATGATCCAATGATATTGTGACAAATATTGGTGACCTCATTTATTTTTTATTTCTGACTTTGGTATTTTTTTGATCATTTTTGGTTATTTTACTCATTTCTTTTAATTTTAAAAATAGTTTCTGACTTTAAACAAATTACTAAAAAATTTATAAAAATATTTGAGTCCTTTTCTGATTTTTCTATGGTCTTACTTTTTATTTCTTGATTAATTTGAATATAGTTGATATTTTTCTCTTTTATTTATATTTTAAAACATTTTAAAAACCTTTTTTAATGTATATATTAAATGCAATATTATTTTGTGATTATTTTCTAGCTGAACTTGGGTTGAATTTTGATCATGAACTTTATTAACATCATTGGATCCATGGTGTTGAGTCTAACTCCATAAAAATGGATGAAGGATTTTAATAATAGTTTGATTAAAATTTAATTCAAATGTGGTTTGTATATTCTTTCTCACCCGTCTTCATCTTGTCCCTTTCTTATTGCACTAAGTGTTATTGGAGCATGATCTCTATATCATGTCTCAAAATAAATGGTGCATAGATTTCTATTGACCGGCCTCAAAATAAGTGTGACTTCTACATAAGCCCACTTATGATTGCTTAACATAGCGCCAAATTTTGTCCCAATTCGAATAAATGATCATTCGTGGCCCAAACCTATGTTTACAAGCCCAAGTATGTTAATTTGATCTCTTTGATCCAATAACCTTGAGATTCATTGTGTGGGGACTTTGGTCCTACCAATCCACTAATGGATCTACAACACTTTTGGTCAACACGGATCACTTAAACATCGTTGATTATTAAATGGTACTTTTGAGGATTCCAAATGGGTGATATACTTGACAAAAAGCAAATGCAACTTGTTGTGTGGAGGCTTTGGTTCTACCAATCCTCTAATGAGTTCCAAATACAAGTTTCAAGACGGTCATCCAACTAACCACTAATTAATAAATTGTTTTTACTTTATTCTTTTTATTTTTATGCTTTATGTACCATTTACTTTAAGCATTACCTTTCATGTCATTTTTATTTTTCTCACTTGAGCATTTATATTCTTGTTATTTTTATTTTTCTCATTTGAGCTTTTCTCTTCTCTTTTAAGACACCTAATAATCAACATGAACTATAAAATGCTTTAATGATACTTGGACTATTTGGTTACTATCCTTGGCATTATGGAGTATTGGACTTCTTGGACTTAGGGTTAGAAACCTTGGCCTATGTGGAGACCTTGTAACCTTAATTGATATTTTGTCTAGAGATCTTGAGGTTTACCTCAAGAAATTGGGTTGTTTGTTTGTTTTGTGTGCAGGTTATTGTGATTACACTCTTTTGTTTGTAATTTGGAATTCACCCGTATACAACCGTTACTCTGCCCAATTTTCGTGGAGACTTAATACACTTGAAGTTTGGTTCTCAAGAGGTCTAGTATCTTTGCTTGTTTGGTTTCAATCCAAAAAATGGGAATTCTATCTTGACTCATAATGTCAAGTATTAGCTTCTTGTTGGTTAGATGGTTATTATCCCTAGCTTTTACCTTATGCTTTAGGATAGTCCCTTCTTCTTTAATTTCAAAAATCTTCCTCCTCCTTTCGAAAACTCTTCTTGTTTCTAAACTTGAACCACATTCATAATAAACTTGGACTTAGGTCCATGTATTTTCAAAAATAATATTTTTTCATAAATAAATCTCAATAAATTTAATAATACCTTGACATTTTTGTGAGAAGATTAAAAGTCAACCAATCTCATTTCAAACAATTTTTTCCATTTTGGCTCTTATCTTTAAAACCTTTCTCAAAAGATTAGACTCTTGTCAATCCTTGTAATGATGCAAACAACTATACTTCTACAATATGTAGTGAAGAGCGATATTTTTCACTTGGGTGTTGAGTGAGGCATTGATGATTTTAGAATCCAAGCCATATCCTCCACTTTGAGATGATGCAAATTCCTCTTTCTCATGATTGTGGGTAGTAAGTATGTTTTCCACACAGACAATGATGGTGAAGTCTTACGTCATAAAATTAACCAACACATTTATGTTTTAAGATTTTTAAAAAGGAACTACGTGTACCCTGATCCGCTATTGCACGAAAGGTGATACATAGGCACTAAAGATTTGCAACCGCGGTGGGTGCAAAAATCATAAAAACTACTTCTTTTCTCACCTCCACCATCTATTTTACATACAACATTTTATAGCCAAAATATATAGATTTTTCAAAGAGGTTCCTGTGGAGTACCGTAGATGTTTAGGGTGCTAATACCTTCCCTTTTCATAACCAACCCCCTTACCTTTAATCTTTCCCCCTCTTTTTGGGTTACTCCCTCTTTTCCCATTCCTTTGGAAACAATAAAGTGTGGTGGCGAATTTTATTTTGATATGTATAAGTCTAGTCAATCCAATGGCTTAGTCTTAAAAATTTCTACCGCTATACCCATCTAAGATATTCATTCTAGCGTTGTTAATGAACTCTTCTTCCAATAGGGAATCTTTGATGAAAGTATTGGATCGGGATTTTGTGGAAACTGATATGTCTCTGGACTAATTCAGCAGTGTTGTAGGGAATATTTTATCTTGTAATAACCTGAGTTTTTGTGATGACGAATTGCCCGATGAAGGAAGGAATCATAACCTGGCTCTCCATATCTCCATGAATTTTAAGAATGACCCTTTGTCCAATGTGTTGATTGATAATGGGTTTGCTTTAAATGTCATACCAAGGAGCACACTCATGAAGTTGAAGTACCAGGGAACTGCCATGCACCCGAGTGGCATAATTGTGAAATCCTTTGACGGTTCGAGGAAGTCTGTCATCGGAGAAGTAGATTTTCCTGTTCACATAGGCCCGCACTTATTTCAGATTACTTTCCAAGTTATAGATATAGTTCCCTCCTACAAATGTTTATTGGGACGACAGTGGATCCATGACGCATGGGTTGTTACTTCTACTTTGAACCAGAAACTGAAGTTTGTTCGTGAAGGAAAGGTTGTCATCATAAATGGAGAGCAAGCTTTAATAATATCTCATTTGTCCTCTTTCAGTGTTGTGGAAGCTGATGAAGCTGTTATTGGAACTTAGTTCAAAGCTTTATCTATTGATAATGTAAGGGAAAATGAGAATTCTATAGCTTCATTTAAGGATGCTCAACAGGTAGTGTGTAATGGCCCTAGCAAGGTGTAGGGGCAGATTGTTGATCCACCTGCGAATAAGAATATAGTTAGTTTGGGTTTCTCTGGGAAGAATAGTAAAGGTGAGATTATGAAGCCGAAGTCTGCTTTTGGCAAATATCAAGACATCTTTCAGAGCGGAGGTTATCTTCATCCAACTGTTCCTAAGATCAATGTTATTCTGGAAGTTGAATCAAAGCAAGAGATGCCGAACTATGTGACGCATGGAGTTAGAGTCCAAAATTGGATCACTATTTATGTTCCCTCTTGTATTCATATTTCAAAGTAATTTGTTTTTTGTTAATCTTTCAAAAAAATCTTTCACTCTTCCCAAGGTGAAAGTACTGACATCGATGGGCATATCTGTTCTTTTGATCTTTAAAATCATTAATAAAAGTTGTTTTTGATTCCCAAATTGTGTCTTTATTCTCTACTTTTTCTTGGAAAATGGTAATCAGAAAAATCCTTTCAAAGTAATAATAATTGTAAATAAATCTGCATAATCACTTGTTATATGTGTCAATTTCTAAAAGAAATCATAAATCATATGTGCAGATTAGTTAAAAAACTCCTTGATTACAATGACCCGGCACCCTCTCCCAACTTTGAATATCCTGCGTATGTGGCCTATGAAGAAGAATATGATGAAATCCTAGAATATGTTTCGCGGTTGCTTGAACGCGATAAAAGTACCATTCAACAATATAAAGAGCTGTTGGAAACTATTAATCTGGGTTCAGAGGAAGATAAAAAAGAATTCAAGGTTGGAGCACTGCTTCATCCTGATGTGAAGAGCAGGTTGATTGAATTGTTGAAGGATTATGTAGACATTTTTTGCTTGGTATTACTAAGACATGTCGGGGCAGGATACTGATATTGTGGAACATCATTTGCCATTAAATCTAGAATGCTTGCCAATCAAGCAAAAATTGCGAAGAACTCACCCTGATATGGCAGTGAAAATTAAAGAAGAATTTTTAAAGAAAATTAATGTCGGTTTTCTTGTGACATCAATGTACCCTCAGTGGATTGCCAATATTGTCTCAGTACCAAAGAAAGACGAAAAAGTCTGCATGTGCGTTGATTATAGAGATTTAAACAAAGCTAGTCCTAAAGATGACTTTCCATTGCCACATATTGATATGTTGGTTGACAGTACAACAAAATTCAAAGTATTCTCATTTATGGACGGATTTTCCATATATAATCAAATTAGAATGGCTCCCAAGAACATGGAAAAAACAACATTTATCACACCCTCGGGAACATTCTGTTACAGAGTGATGCCCTTCGGGTTGAAGAACGCTGGTGCAACGTACTAGAGGGCTATGACAACCCTATTCCATGATCTGATGCACAAGGAAATTGACGTATATGTTGATGATATGATTTCCAAATCCCAGACTAAAGAAGGGCATATGGAAGATTTGTTGAAATTGTTTCAGCGTTTGAGGAAGTATTGTCTGCGCTTGAATCCAAATAAATGCACCTTTGGTGTTCAATCAGGAAAACTGTTAGGTTTCATTGTCAGCCAAAAAGGTATTGAAGTTGATCCTAACAAAGTTAAGGAAATTCAAGAAATGCCTACACAAAGAACTGAAAAGCAAGTTAGAGGCTTCCTTGGGCAGTTGAATTACATTTCCAGATTTATTTCCCATATGACTGCAGAATTTGAGCCGATCTTTAAGTTGTTAAAGAAAGATCAAGGTTGTGTATGGACAGATGATTGCCAAAGGGCATTTGAAAGTATTAAAGAGTATCTTCTTGAACCTCATATCTTGCTCCCTTTTGTTGAAGGAAGACCATTGATTATGTATCTGACAATGTTAGATAATTTTATGGGCTGTATTTTAGGATAACAAGATGAAACAGGGAGAAAAGAATATGCCATTTATCATCTTAGCAAGAAATTTACCGACTGTGAGTCGCGGTATTCTATGCTGGAAAAAACCTGTTGTGCTACGGAAAAATGGTTGCGGAAATATATGTTGAATCATACTACTTGGTTGATTTCCAAAATGGATCCCATTAAGTATATTTTTGAAAAGCCTGCTCTTACTGGAAGAATTTCCCGTTGGCAGATGCTGTTGTCTGAATATGATATTGTATATCGTACTCAGAAGGATATAAAAAGTAGTGTGTTGGCAGATTATCTTTCTCACCAACCCGTTGATGATCATCAGTCTATTAAATATGATTTCCCTGATGAGGATGTGATGTTTTTGAAAATAAAAGATTGTGATGAACCTTTTCCTGGGGGAGGTTCTGATCCTGAATCCCGGTGGGGTATGGTGTTTGATGGAGCTGTGAATGCTTATGGGAAAGGAATTGGTGTTGTGATTATCACTCCTCATGGGTCACATATCCCTTTTACGGCAAGATTGGAATTTGATTGTACCAATAACATGGCTTAGTATGAAGCTTGTATCATGGGGATCGAAGAGGCTATAGATCTCAGAATTAAAATTCTAGATGTATATGGAGATTCAGCTTTGGTAATAAATCAGAATAAAGGAGAATAGGATACTTGTCATGCTGGCTTGATTCCCTACAAAGACTATGCTAGAATATTATTACCCTTTTTTAATAAAGTTGAATTCCATCATATTCCTAGAGATAAGAATTAGATGGCAGATGCTTTAGACACTTTGGCTTCTATGTATCAATTAAATACTTGGAACGACGTGCCTTACATCACAGTTTGACATCTAGATAGACCAGATCATGTGTTTGCAACAGAGGGAACATCAGACGAAAAACCTTGGTATTATGATATCAAGCATTTTCTCCACACTTAGGAATACCTTGCCGGTGCGTCAAACAAAGATAGAAAGACATTGAGAAGGTTGGCAGGCAGCTTTTTCCTCAATGAAGATGTGTTATACAAAAGAAATTCTGACATGGTCTTGCTTAGATGCGTGGATAGATACGAAGCAGACATGTTAATGCATGAAATCCATGAAGGTTCATTTGGTACTCATGGAAATGGTCATTCGATGGGAAAGAAGATGCTTAGGGAAGGTTACTATTGGCTGACAATGGAATATAACTGTTACAAATTTGCAAAGAAGTGCCATAATGCTAGATTTATGCTGGAAAAATTCATGTGCCTCTGACGCTTCTCAATGTTATCTCTTCCCCCGTGGCCTTTTTCTATGTGGGGGTATTGACATGATTGGAATGATTAAACCCAAGGCATCGAATGAACATTTTCTCATCTTGGTGGCAATAGACTACTTCACCAAATGGGTGGAAGCGGATTCATATGCTAACGTCACTAAGCAGGTGGTAATGAGCTTTATCAAGAACAATCTTATATGTCGGTATGGTGTGCCAAGCAGGATTATCACTGACAATGGATCGAATCTTAATAACAAGATAATGACAGAACTTTGTGAAGAATTCAAGATTTTCCATCATAATTCATCTTTTTACAGCCAAAGATGAATGGGGTTATTGAAGCTTCTAATAAAAACAACAAGAGCATAATCCAGAAAAATGGTTGTTACCTATAAATATTAGCATGAAATGCTCCCTTTTGCTTTGCATGGATATCGTACATCTGTCTGCACTTTAGCAGGGGCAACCCCGTTCCCTCTTGTGTATGGTATAGAATCAGTGCTCCCTATTGAGTTTAAGATTCCTTCTTTACGTGTGTTAATGGAAACCAAGTTGTCAGAGGCAGAATGGGTACATAACATTTTTGACCAATTGAATTTGATTGAGGAAAAGATAATTACTGTGTCATGGTCAGTTATACCATAAGAGAATTAATAAAGCTTTTGATAAGAAGGTCAAACCTCGCGTATTCAGAGAAGGCAACCTCGTGCTCAGAAAAATCATGTCTTTTAACGCTGATTCTAGGGGCATGTGGCCTCCCATTTTTGAAGGCCCATATGTTGTCAAGAAAGCCTTCTCTAGTGTTGCATTAATTCTTGAAACTATGGATGACGAGGAGTTCCTACGTCCTATGAATCCTGACACAGTTAAGAAATACTTTTCCTAAAGAAATAAAAGAGAAGCTCGCTAACTCGAAAACCCAAAAGGGCGACTTAGGCAAAAAAGAGCGTCTCGGTAGGCTGAAAACCCAAAAGGGCGGTCTAGGCAAAAGTAAGAGACACAAACAAAATAAATTCTCCCGCTAGGCTAAAAACCCGCAAGGGCAACCTAGGAAAAAGTTAGGGATTTTCTTGGCAAGTAACTGCGTCAGACAAGACTTGATCAATGAAGCAACAATCTTCTAGGATCCTCATCACACTTCAATAGAAGTTGCTACTCAGGAATTCAAAGTTGTTAGGGAGAATAGTGGTCATTGTACTTTGATGTATCTTTTCCAATATATTACCATTTTCCAAACTTTGTAATCATCTATGGGGTCTCGCCATTCACAAACTACCATTCTATTAATAAAGTTTGAGATTTTATCCAATTATTTGTAATTCTTATTTTATTTCGTTTGCAAAGATTTCATTTATTAATGATAGTAATTTTCAAAACAAAGAGATTTAACAATAAAAAAAAATTTTGAAAAGAATTTACAAATTACTTTTTACTTTAGATTTTATGATTCAAGGAAAACAAAAGTAGTGATTTCGAGGATGGACGAACTCTGAAATTTTGGAAATGTGTATTCCCCAGGAAAATTTCTCCCAGGTCACTCTTGCTGATATGCGCATGATCTTTGTGTTTCTCAAATAGTTGGAGGTGATACCAATTAATGTATGGTGCGATGTTGGATTTATAATCCCATATTTCCCCAGTCAAATCTTGGTTCATTTGTTGATTATTTTGATTTCGGGTTTGCATGGTCTGAAGCCTCTATCTCAGGTTCCCCAATAAGACAATCAGATAAGGTCAACATCTTTTCTAAGAAGTGTTAAAACAATTATCAACTTTTTGGATTTTCTCTCTCCTAGTGTTGGGTTTGATTTAAAATCCCCATAATTTTGATTTCTTGATGTATTGTTTAACTTCTTAGATCCCCAAGTAATGTTGAGATAACGTTTCTCTTTGAAAGTTGTTATCCCCATATGGTTTCATAATTTCTCCCCAGGGAAGTTTGTGTAATCATCACTCTTGGTATTGAAGAATGTATTTTGGGCTCCCCTCGATAATGTGGTATTGTCCTACCCAATGAGTCAACATGAGATCCCTAGTTGATATATTGATGACGTAGTTTTCATCTGCCCTAATGAAGTCAGTGTTATTATCTCCAGTGGAAATCTAGATGTTAAAACATTGTTTTCCCTATTGAAGTCCGTGTGATGTTCCTCGGTGATGTCTGAAGGAGGATGTTATATCCCTGTAACTGTTTCGATTTATTTTTATGATTTGATTACTTTCGGATTGTGTTTCTTCCTAGAGGAGTTAAGCCATGAAATAGGAATTTCTTTCCTCAGTTGGTGCTTACTTTCTTTTGGAATTTTCGTCCTGGATGTTATTTAGCCGAGTGTTGACTTTACCCAAGTTGGTTTTGTCTGGTTCTTCCCTGTGTTGTGTGTCTGTGTTGTCAGCATATACATGATAACATGCATACATTCATACATACATCATGCGTAGCTGAATTAGAATTCATTTCTCAGTTGCATTCATTAAATATTTTGTTGGCATATTACCCTATTTTGCAGAGTCATGTTACCCTCTCTCCAATAGAGCATCAACCTTAAGTAGAATGTGTATATTCTTTCGATTTCCCCACTAAGTTATCCCTCGTGGAATAATATTGATTCAAGCCTTCCTATTCAGCTCATTGTTTAGTTAGGTTTGTGTTTCCCTTTTGAGTTTATTTCTCATCAGGTGCTATCTTGGTTGACTGTTTCAATCTGGTTTATTTCTGATTTGGATCAGTGGCTCCCGGCAACAATATTATTATGATTTTCATAGGCTTTGAACCCTGGATTGAGTGTGAGAATTTATTTTGCACAAGAAAGACTTTATCTCCTCAGTATGAATATTTTGAAACTTCCCCAGATAAGTCATATTTCTTTGTCGGAAGGGTTTCTTATAACAACAAGTGGCAGGTCTCTTTATTTGAGAAACATGTACTTCCCAGGTAAGTTTGTTAGTTCCCCGAGAAGATTCATTTGTTTACTCCAATGGATGGTAGTCTTGTCATTATAGGAGATAGTTCGTTGTTGAGATTTTTTACTCTAATGGGTGGTAGTCTCGCCATTATGGGAGATAGTTCATTGTTGAGACTTGTTACTCCGATGAATGGTATTCTCGTCATTATGGGAGATAGTTCATTGTTGATATTTGTTTCTCCAATGGATGGTAGTCTCGTCATTATGGGAGATAGTTCATTGTTGAGATTTGTTACTCTGATGAATGGTAGTCTCGTCATTATGGGAGATAGTTTGTTGTTGAGATTTGTTTACTCCAATTGATGGTAGTCTCGTCATTATAGGAGATAATTCGTTGTTGACATTTGTTAGTCCAATGGATGGTAGTCTCATCATTATGGGAGATAGTTCATTGTTGAGATTTGTTTACTCCAATGGATGGTAGTCTCGTCATTATGGGAGATAGTTTGTTGTTGAGATTTGTTACTCCAATGGATGGTAGTCTCATTATTATGGGAGATATTTCATTATTGAGATTTGTTACTCCGATGAATGGTAGTCTCGTCATTATGGTAGATAGATCATTGTTGAGATGTTTACTCCGATGAATGGTAGTCTGGTCATTATGGGAGAAAGTTTGTCATCGGGATTCACTTTTCTCAAAGGAAAGTCATTTGTTTCCAGTCATAAGTAATGATGCTAATCATTTGTAACTTAACCTAATATTGGTATTTACTGGTATTATCCTACCATTTCTTTCTCCTGGTTGTCGACATTACTTTTTTTGCTATCTTCTCAGTAAGTGGATAGTTTGCAATTATTCGTCGATCGTTGTTATCCTTTACTTTGATCCTCAATATTTGAGTTGATGATGCTTTATCTCCTCCTTGGGCTTTACCCTAATGAGTCGAGTCTTTTATTCACCAGTGATTTATTTTCCTTGTCCGATTTTCCTTTTGATCCTTTATTTTATTTTGTTTCCCCAGTGGTGTCCTGTGTCACCTTTGGATTTGTTTGTTTGCATGCACAATCATATGCATTGCATGGCATCTTAGGGCCAAAAATAGGTCTTGTTTTATATTTAAGTATCTTCAATCGCGTCTACACGAAGATTTTAACCTTCGTATCTCCGGATAGAAGACACTTAAATAAGGGATGTTGTTGTACCCTAATTTTTTCCCTAAGATTCCTCTATCATCTTATATCAACTGAATCATATCAAGACCACACTAGGGTTTGGCTCTTCTCCCTGCCTCTAGGTTTTCTCATGAGGAATCATCAAGCACTTTGATTTGTATATTGTGATCATATATGTCTTTTATTGATTAGCTTTTAACTAACAAATATAATGAATGTTTTCTCTAATTGATGATACTATAGGTGAGGGCACAACATAATTCATCAGGTTGATTCATAGGTTCATGAGTTTATTTCCATGCCTTCTTCAATAAAGCTTTATTGAGATTCAAGTTTCACCATTGATAGTGCTTTAGAGTAATATCATGACAAGGTATACTATGATTCATCATGCCTCAATTTGTCAAAGGAAGTCATAAGATGCAAGAATTGATTGAAGAAGTTTGACCTAATTGGACAAGTTCTTGTTTCCTTGATCACAAGTTCATAACTCTCTCAATACTTAATATTTGGAAGTTGTTATTGTTGATATGGGTTCTTATTATCATCTACAACAACTTCTATTCACATGGAAAAATTTATTCTGCAAGGAAGATTGTCAAAATTGAAAGGGGTCTCCAAGTCATTTTGGTGCTTTAGGAGCTATGGTTTTGAACTTCTAAGGGCTATATCTTGTTCATATTTTGAGATTCTTGAGTGATTCCAAATAAATGCTTCTCTTTAAAGGGTAATCAACCAATCACTTCAAAGGTTTCAAACAAATTTTGTGTGGAAGATTCCTAATGATGAAGAAAGATTACAAGTCCTCTAGATAGGCCATCAAATTCCCTTATGTGACTTCAAAGTATCATAACTTGGTCAATTTTTATCTTCTTGATCCAATTCTATTTCCATATTGATCTTAAGAATGTGAACTTCAACTTTTCTTTTATGTTCAAATCTTGAAAATGGTTGGAAGATGTCCTAAGAACTCAAAAGATTATAGGTCGCCTCATGGATTTTCACCAGTTTTAAAAGGCCATAACTTTTTCAATACTTGGTATTTTTTAGTGATTCAAGTATCACAATGCTCTTTGGGAAATCCTCTTCAAGCTAGTATTATTGGTAAAAGCGAGATTTTGAAAGAAGGCCTTGTTTGGAATCAAAACATTATAGCTCACTTTTAAGAAAAACATAGAATTTTTCTAAGTACAAAAAGTCGGCATCTTTTTCTCAACTTTGACCAAACACAACTTATAGCTCAAGCATCCATTTGATATCACTCTTGGAAAATTGTAAAGATTATGACCTTATATTTCAAATGCTTCAATAATTATACCCTAAGACCACTTGAGCTGGGAATACCATTGATTCAAAGTTGGTACCTTAAAACTGAAGTTTCACTTCAAGTCAGATTGAAAATTTCATAATATGGCTTCTAATCACCAAATTACCATGTGTTTTCCACTTAAAAATGATTAGAAAATACGTTTGAATCATTTAGAGTGTCAAGAAGCATCATTTGGATAAGCTTTGATGCACATGTGGTCACACTTTCTTCATGATCACAGGTGTGCATGAATTACAGTGAAATTGCATCATTCACCCCCTCCTCTTGGTTCTATTCACTTATCCTATAAATAAAATCTCTATTCCACTCATTTTCGCAAGCTTGAACATCCAGAATCACCCTGCCAAACTCTCTCCATAACTCACAAATTCTGCAACTTCGAATTTTGTTTTACAACCTTCTTCAATCCATTTTCTTTGCTAATTATTCATCCTTGAACTTCACTAAACTAACAGAAGAATAATCAAGCCTTGAAGCATCTTAAACCGTGTTAGCCAAGTCAAGTTTCAGACCACTGAATTTAAACTTTAATAGGTAGATTCCTTCATCAATTCTCTCAAAATTTGCTACTACAATGAAGCTCTCATCATTCTGATACTCGTCGCATCATTTGTTTTCCACTGGAAGCGAGTTTTGGTCATGAATTTTCAATTCCCTATTCAACTTTTTCCTTCTAGTTTTTTTTTTTGTAAATCGGATGAGCTACACTTTAAATAAATTTTTCGCGAGGGTATGTTTTTCTTCATCTTGATGAGACGAAGTGAATGACATTGGTTTGAGCTCTTGAGGTTGAAGATGACCAACATGTCAACTATCAACTAATGACAAGGCGCCACTTGTTTTTTTTAAAAATCTGATTTAAATATTTGATCCAATGGTTTCTTCAATAATGACCATGATATGCACAATGCACCAGATCCCTTGGATTTGATTACTAACGTATTTTTACATTGATCCTATGGTCTATATCTTTTTGGTTTTATTTTTATTTTCTGATTTTATATTTTAATTGATTTAAACTTCAAAAATTCATAAAAAATTCATTTCTGACTCAAAAATCTAAAAAAATTCTTAAAAATATTTTGGATTTTCCTCTTTCTGATTTTTATTTTTTCATAATTTTATTTTATGATTTGATATTTTTTATAATTTTTCACTTTAATTAACTTGTTTTAATTGATTAAAAATATTTTCCTTGATTTTTAAATTCTGAAAAAATTATAGAAAGGTCCTTTGGTCTTTTGGCAATTTTTTGATAACTATATTTTATTTTTATTTCTAATTTTTACTATTTTTACCATTTTTTGGTTTGTTTTTACTTATTTCTTTTATTTCTAAAAACAGTTTCTGACTTTAAAAAATTCTAAAAAATTTTATCAACATTTATTGAATCATGTTTGACCTCTGATTGTTTTTTAGGATCTTTATTTGGTATTTTAATATACTTTGTGTATTTTACCATTTATTTTCTTTTTATTTAACCATTTAAATTTTGTTTTACTAAATATTATTCTATTATTTTTATTTTGGTTCTGACTTGGACTTTATTTGGTGACAAATTCCTCAACCTCATTGGATATGGGGTGTTGATAGGTTGAGAAACCAAATCCACCAAAATGGATGAATGATGTTTATGATATTTGAAATCCTAATTTCATACAATGCATCCCCTCCCTCTTCATCTTATCCCTTTCTTATTTGTCCTACATATTGTTAGAGGATGATTTACATATCATCTCTCCAAACATATGGCACATAGATTGCTATTGACCGGCCTTAAATAGGTGCAACTTCTACATAAGTCCACTTACAATTGCTTAACATAGCGCTAAATTTTGTCCTGATTCGAGAAATGATCATTCGTGGCCCAAACCTATGTTTGCAAGCCCAAGTATGTTTAATTTGAAACCTTTGATCCAATAACCTTGAGATTCGTTTTTAGGAGGATTTGGTCTTATCAATCCTCTAATGAGCCTTCATAAACTTTGGTCTAAGCAAATCATTTAAACATCGTTGATCATTTATTATCTCCTCTAGAATTGGAAATGAATGATATACTTGACAAAAAGAAAATCAAACTTGTTATTGAGAGACTTTGATTTTATCAATCTTCTAATGAGTTTTCAAATGCAAGTTTCAAGATGGCCATTCAACTAACATTTAATTTCTAATCATTAACAATTGAATTTTATTTTTTATGTTTTTACTTTATGCCATTACTTTTACGCACCATTTATTTTAGCATTTCCATTTCATGTTATTTTCATCTTGGCTCACTTGAGCATTTATCTTTATGTCATTTTTATTTTTCTCACTTGAGCTTACATTTTCTTTTTGAAGATACCTAATAACCAACTTGAACAATAAAAAAAATTAAGGTTACTTGGACTATTTGGTTACTATCCTTGGCATGATGGAGTTATGGACTTCTTTGACTTAGGAGTAGAGACCTTGACCACACTTGATACCTTGTGACTTCTATTGTTATTTTGTCTGGAGTTCTTGGGGTTTACCCCAAGACATTGGATTGTTTGTTTCTTTGTGTGCAGGTTATTCTGATCATATGCTTTTCCTGTGATTGGGAATTCATCTGTATACAGCTGTTACTCTGCCCAATTTTTGGGAAGACATAATACATTTGAAGTTTGGTATTCTTAAGAGGTTTAATATCTTTTCTTATTTGGTTTCAATCCAAAGGATTGGAAATATATATTGACTCATTATGTCAAGTGTTCGCTTCTTGTTGGTTAGACGGTTCTTTTCCCTAGCTTTTACGTTATGCTTTAGGATAGTCCCTTCATCTCTTCCCATCTTCTTTAATTTCAAAAATCTTCTCCCTCCTTTTCAAAACTATTCTTGTTTTCAAAACATGAATCACTTTTACAATAAACTTGGACTTAGGTCCATGCATTTTCAAAATATTTTCTTAATTAAACTTTAAACAACTTAAAAATACTTTGACATTTTTTGTGAGAAGACTAAAAGTCAATCAATATCATTCAAATCATTTTGCCATTTTGGATTTTTACTTTAAACTTTTCTCAAAAGATTAGACTATTGTCAATCCTTGTAGTGATGCGAACAACTATACTTCTACGATATATAGTGAAGTGAGATATTTTCCACTTGGGTGTTGAGCGAGGCTTTGTTGATTTTAAAATCCAAGCTATATCCTCCCCTTTGAGATGAACCAAATTCTCCTTTCTCATAATTGTGGGTAGTAAGTATATTCTTCAATTCGGATATGACGATGATGTCTCGTCTCTTAAAATTAACCAACAAACTTGTGTTTTTTTTAAAGGTGAACTACGAGTACCCCGATCCCCTATTGCACAGAAGGTGGTATGTAGGTACTAAAGGTTCGCAACCACGGTGGGTACAAAAAATAATAAAAAAATACTTCTCTTCTCACCTCCACCATCTATTTTTTATACAACACTTATATCCAAAATACACAAATTTACAAAGAAGTTCATGCGGAGTACCATAGATGCTTAGGTTGCTAATACCTTCCCTTTACATAACCAACCCCCGAACTTAGATTCTCTCCCCCTCTTTTTGGATTATTTGCTCTATTCCCATTCCTTTGGAAACAATGAAGCGTGATGGTGATATTCTTATTTGATCTGTGCGAGTCAAGTCAATTCAATGGCTTAGTCTCAACATTTCTACCGCTACAATATGTATTTAGGTTGTAGAAGAAACAATGAGGAGGAAGAAAAAAATTTGGAGAAAAAGTGATGAAGAAAGATAGAAAGCATGAGGAAGAAAGATAGATAAGATGTTTTAGTGATGAAAGACATAGAAGAGTATGTTTGCATGACAAAAATAAGAAAGAAACATAGAAATGTGAGTATAAATTCTTCAAGATGATTTTTATGCATCTTGGATGAACACAAAGATCAACCAAAGCTTTGAACAAGTTTAGCTTATAACCATATTTTTTATCCCTAAATGGATTGTGTTCATCCAAGATGCATAAAAAACATCTTGAAGAATTTATACTCACATTTCTATGTTTCTTTCTTATTTTTGTCATGCAAACATACTCTTCTATGTCTTTCATCACTAAAACATCTTATTTGTCTTTCTTCCTCATGCTTTCTATCTTTCTTCATCACTTTTTCTCCAAATTTTGTTCTTCCTCCTCATTGTTTCTTCTACAACCTAAATACATATTGTAGCGGTAGAAATGTTGAGACGAAGCCATTGTATTGACTTAACACGCATAAATTAAATAAAAATCGCCATTACCCTTTATTGTTTCCAAAGGAATGGGAAAAGAGTGAATAACCCAAAAAGGGGGAGAGAATCTAAGTTCGGGGTTTGGTTATGCAAAGGGAAGGTATTAGCATCCTAAACATCTATGGTACTCTGCATGAACCTCTTTGTAAATATGTGTATTTTCGCTATAAGAGTTGTATATAAAAATAGATTGTGGGGATGAGAAAAGAAGTATTTTTTTATACAATTTTTGCACCCGCCGCGGTTGCGAACCTTTAGTGCCTATGTACCACCTTCCATGCAATATGGGATCAGGGTACTCGTAGTTCACCTTTAAAAATTTTAAAACACGAGTGTGTTGGTTAATTTTAAGAGATGAGACATCATCGTCTTATCTGAGTGAAAGAACATACTTACTACCCACGATTATGAGAAAGGAGAATTTGTGTCATCTCAAAGTGGAGGATATGGCTTGGATTTTAAGATCAACAAAACCTCGCTCAACACCCAAGTGGAAAATATCTCGCTTCACTATATATCGTAGAAGTATAGTAGTTCACATCACTAAAAGGATTTGACAAGAGTCTAATATTTTAATAAAGTTTTAAGGTAAAAGGCCAAAATGGAAAAAATGGTTTGAATGAGATTGATTGACTTTTAGTCTTCTCACAAAAATGTCAAAGTATTATTAAGTTGATTAAATTTTGATTAAGAAAATAATTTTGAAAATGCATGGACCTAAGTCCAAGTTTATTATGAAAGTGATTCAAGTTTAGAAAACAAGAATTGTTTTGAAAAGGAGGGAGAAGATTTTTGAAATTAAAGAAGATGGGAGGAGATGAAGGGACTATCCTAAAGCATAAGGTAAATTCTAGGAAAAAGAACCATCTTACCAACAAGAAGCCAACACTTGACACAATGAGTCAATGTAGCATTCTCATCCTTTGGATTTGAAACCAAACAATCATAGATGATAAAACCTCTTTAGAAAACCAAGATTCAAAGGCATTAAGTCTTCACAAGAATTGGGTAGAGTAACGGCTGTATACAAATGAATTCCTAATCATAGACAAGGCACATAATCAGAATAACCTGCACACAAAGAAAACAAACAACCCAATGTCTTGGGGTAAACCCCAAGGACTCTAGACAAGATTGCAATATAAGTCACAAGGTCTCAAGGTAGGTCAAGGTCTCTAATCCTAAGTCCAAGAAGTCCATAAGTCCATCATGCCAAGGATAGTAACCAAATAGTCCAAGTAACGTTAAAGTTTTTTATGGTTCAAGTTGATTATTAGGTATATTCAAAAAGAAATGCAAAGATCAAATGAGCAAAATAAAAATGACATAAAGATAAATGCTCAAATGAGCAAAGATTAAAATAGCATGAAATGAAAATGCTAAAATAAATATGCTTAAAGTAAAAAGCATAAGTTGAAGTAATAGCCCATGCCTCGTGTATCCAAATCGTCCCAGTAAATAGATATAAGCGGGAACGATATCCATAACCTAGAAAGTAATCTGAAATAAGTGCGGGCCTATATCAATAGGCAAATCTACTTCCCCGATGATAGACTTCCTCGATCCATCAAAAGCTTTCACAATTATGCCACTCGGGTGCATGAGAGTTCCTTGGTACTTCGGCTTCATGAGCGTGATCCTCGGTATGACATTTAAAGTGGATCCATTGTCAATCAACACATTTTACAATGAATCATTCTTACAGTTCATGGAGATATGGAGAGCCAAGTTATGATTCCTTCCTTCATCAGGCAGCTCGTTATCGCAGAAACTCAGGTTATTACAGGAGGTAATATTCCCAACAACACTACTTAATTGGTCCAAAGGCATATCACTTTCCATGAAAGCTTGGTCCAATACTCTCATCAAAGATTCCAAAGTTCATTAGCAAGGCTAGAATAGATATCTTTGATGGAGTCTGCAACAATTAATCTACGATTTTGTAGTCGCTCATCTTGATAATATTCAATATATCATCCACATCTTTTTCCAGAGTAGTACCACTAGATTTCCCCTCTTCTTTCTTGGGTTCAGTACTTTCAACAACCTTTTTATCAGCATTAACATTCCCTCGAATGACAGGTGAGAAAACATGGCCACTGCGGGTCACTCGACTAACTTCAGCAATATTGTTGACATCAGACAAAGGTTGCATGGGAACTTCCACACCATCCTCCATTATTTTAGCATTGTATGTGTATGGAACAACTTTGTATAATTTGTAAGGAATAGGACCTGGCAAGCAAATCACCACTGGGGAAACTGCTGGTTTGCTATGGTACTCAATCTCTATAGGGGCGGGAACACCAAAGCAAGGCACAATAACATTCACCCCATTTTTATAATACTTAGACATCACAGAATCATTGTTGGGAAACACATCTTCATCTGAGGAAAAGAATTCATCTGCAGAAGCATACTCATCATCTGACACAGTCTTAGCCAAGCAATATTCAATCACATTAATCTCATTGTAATCATATATATTTCCTAAAACTTTGATAGTACCATTGTTCAACAACAACTGAACACCCTTTCTCACTATGGAACAACTACGAGAATCTCTGCAGCAGATCCGACAAGACCCATAATGGTGTTCTTTTTGACCATCCATGTGACAAAAGGTAGCATGCAAATGCACCAAATCATCATTCATATGATTCACGTCAAAAATTATAAATTCTCTAGGACATCCAAAGACCACATTCATATCTTCTTCGAACTCTTCCCTACGCCTGATTATATGAATGAGGCCTTCGTCCATCATTTCCTAAAGATCAGCTTTTATCTTATCACATCCTTGGATATTTGTACTGCAAATACCACAACCAGCATAGTCATTCATATAGTAACTAAACTCTTAGAGGTCAACATGCATCTTTACCAAATCTCCTCTAACCAGGTTAATATCAAAAATCTGAAAGTCCCCCGGACAACCAACAACCATGTTTACATCATTTGCTCCTCCATGCTTTGGAAAAGGATTATCTTTCACGTTAGGGCCAACATCTTTAAAACATAAAAGGCTAGATCTCACCATCTTTTGTACTTCATATTTCAAAGGATAATAGTTCTCAATATTGTGCCCTGGTGATCCCTGATGAAAAGTGCATGTCTGGTCTGCCTTATAATACCAAGGTAAAGGTGATGGTATAGCAGGGGCGGCCTGGTCTAAACCAACTTCTTATGAATCAAAGTTAGAAGTAACTCTGCATAGCTCATCAAAATGGAGTCAAAAGCTTCTCTCTTTTGACTTTCCCCTTGATTATCCTGAGGAGATAGTATTTGACAGGCAATTATGGTTGGAACTACATTGACGATTGGAGTCAGAGAAGTAACATGTTTTTGGTACCGTTGATGCCTTCTAGTTGGTCTAAACTTCCTTTCTCCAATAACAACATTTGTTTCACTTTATTTTTTTCCAAGAAAACTCGTATGATGACTTCTTTGTCCATTACTCTTTTGTCAAGCACCCTTCTCTAAAAGCCTCTTCCAAACGAACACCCATGCTTACCATTTCGGTAAAATCACTCGGTGCACTAGCGACCATCCTTTCATAATAAAATGATCCAAGGGTTTTTAGGAAGACCTTGATCATTTCTTGTTCTCCCATAGGTGGCACTACCTGGGAAGCTATCTCGTGTTATCTCTACGCATATTCTTTGAACGAATCCTTGTCTCTCTGAGCCATTTCCCTCAACTGGTCATGTTCAGGTGCCATAAACATGTTGTACTTATATTGTTTGATGATGGCTTCTCCCAGATCATTGAAGGTAAGAATACTACTACTGTCGAGACTCATATACCACTTCAGAGCAGCACCAGTTAAACTATCTTAGAAGAAATGAATGAGTAAACATTGATAATCAGTATGGGTGGACATCTTTCTGGTATATATCACAAGGTGATCACAAGAGCAAGAGTTTCCCTTGTACCTCTCAAATTCCGGCACTTTAAACTTCGTTGGAACCTTCACATTGGGAACTAGGCAGAATTCACTGATGTTCTGTCCAAACAATTCTTTTCCACGAAAGGCCTTCATTTCCTTCTGCATCTTATTGAACTGGTCTTGAAAGTCATCCAACCGGTCATAAAAACTCACACTTTCACTCGTTGGAGGAACAGGACGATAAACTTCATCATTAACAAATGGCATAGCATTCACCTAAGGAGGTGTAGTATAATGGATCTCATATCTAGCAGCAAGAGTAACATGCACCACAGGATGTGCGAGAGTAGCAACAACTTGCATATTTAGAGCAGCTTGAGTGTCAAGCTTAAAACCTTATGGAATGAAGTTTTCAGGCATTCCCCACGGGTAACCCTGAGGCATACGGTTCAGAGCAACAATTATTGGGGTAATAGAAATGGGAACTAATGGACCTTCAGAAGCATTTGTTGTTTGTTGAGGTTGAGTAAGTGGTGTCTGATTCTGAGAAGCCACCACTAATTCCATCAAAGTAGTCAGATTAGCCATACCGGCCTTTAAAGCAGTGACTTCTTCATGCAGCTCGTGATTCTGTTGTTCAAGATTCTCCATTTTCTTCATGGAATTAGCCTGAGTATTGTACCGGTGAGACAACTTGCTGAACAAAGTAGAGAAATTTAGTAAGACACCTGGGTATGAACAAAAATGCAAGAAATATGTACCAGGTGATGCATGATATGAGATTCACATGATTTATTTTGTTATTATTAATATTTCAAGGTACTCAAAGAATTATAGACAATTTTGCAAATATTAGAGTACTAACATATTTTGAAATACTGAAAATCTCATTATAATAACTTCAAAATGGATTACAACTTTTTAGTACAAGTTTCAACAATCCCAAGTACAAGAAGAGATAGAATCTAAAATCCTAAGGAATCAAAGCTGATGAAGATCACTCCACACACTGATGCTTTCCTATGAGTCTTGTAATCTGAGCCTTCAACTGCTTATTCTCTTCTGCATACCTGTCGGCAACCACTTTCCAATCACCAGAGTCAGAAAGTGAATGAATAAGTCCTGACTAAGCTCTAGAGGAAAATAAATCCTCTTGCCTCTCCATCTTCTATATAACACGACTCTCAAGAATCTCGATCAAGTCATCCTTCTCCTTCAAGTTTTCTCGGTAGGACATCTCTAAAGTCTAACACTTATTCTTCCAAACCTCCTTCTTCTGCTGCATCTTGACTAGGACCAGCTGAAGCTCTTCCACATCATCTAAAAGGGGAGGAGTGGTCTTTGCAAACATATCAGGCATAGGTGCTTCATGGGAACATGGAATCTTCAACTGGATTTCCCTTTCCTATACCCACCAGAGGTAAGGCTCCAAAGAAACAGCTCCTCTAGGTCCCAAGTCCTTTCTAATCTTTCTGGGAATATGGCGCCAAGCCTTTGAAATCTCCTCTTTAGCTTTCTTATAATCCTCTCCCTATTTGAGAAAGAAACCACTCATATAAATACTATTTGGATTATCTCTCATCGGATATCCAAGTTGTCATCGTCCAAGAACGAAATTGTAGTTAATTCCTCCCTTTGTACCAAGAAGAGGTACATTAGGGAAACTACCACAACTATCGACAATCTCTACATTATGGTAAGCCTGATGATACCAAACAATATTTGAATGAGTGAGGATCATAATATTTGGAGCCCAACGAGGTCCCTTCTTGACATCCCAGAAAGCATCAGACCGAGGTAAGTGAGAAATAAACCACTGATACAACAAATGCGTGCAGCAAATGATCATCCCTCCATGATAAGAATCCCGAAAATGAATAGAGTAATAAGCATCTCCTAATAATGTAGGGACTGGATTCCCTATCAAAAAGATCCTGATTGATATCCATAAAGTTATTGACATTCAGAAATAAGAACAGCCCATATGCAAGCAGAGCAAAGATGGCCTCAAAAGCAACTGTACTCTTCATCCTAGGAAAGTAGAAAGCTTTCTCTAATAAGAACTGGGTTAGAAATCTTCTGATTCTTCGTTTGGTAATCATGTGAGCCTCAATCTCAAACTTACCCAAATGAATCATAGTAGAAATCTCATGGGACTTGGGTTCTCCCTCCAAACCGGTGAAAGGAACACGATCGGTGATAGGTAAACCCATTAGGTAAGAAAGCTCCTCCAATGTAGACATCAACTGATAATCAAGGAAAGTGAAACATTGATACATCGGATTATAGAACTGGACCAAAGTCGAGAGAACACCCTCCTTTATCCCGAGCTTCATGAGAGACACAATGGATCCATACTTCTTCTGAAAATCTGTAGAACTCTCAATCTCGGGAATTAGACTCATCAAATCATCTATCTTGGGATTCTTGAAACTGTACTTCCGAGTCTTTCTTTTTCCAGAATCCATGGTCAAAAGTACCTGAGATATTCGCAATAAGTCAACTTTAACTCCCTTGAACCAAAAATGTTTTAAAGGATGCTCATGGGTGCATAAATGCATGATGCAACAATCACACACAAGATTACAAACATGGGGTTCATAGGTTTGACGTCACAAGCATGAAGTCAAAGGTACTACCCACAAGGTATGGTCTAATAGTTTATCACCTGCCGAACAAGATTCTAAGAGGTTCCCAGAGTCTACATCCTTCCTTCGGATATTACCAACGTCCCGATTGACTCACTAATTAGTAATATTCTTAAGAAAAATTTGTTTGAGTGTAGTATCACGTGACAACCACTTCCGAATTACTCCGTCATAGTTTCTGCACTACACCTAAAAGGCCAAGATGGGTTAAAGGTTCTACGGTCCTCAGTTTCAGTAGGCTCCCAGGTCGAAAGCAGGATGTCTTCCCGATTACTCGGTAAACGACATTACAATCAAAAGGGCCAAAGGGGCCTCCACTAAGTGGGGGATCTCATTCCTCCCTTTTTGGGATTACTCCCTCAAAGTTAACATGACTATACCGCCCATCATATCTTAAGTTTGCCAAAGTCCGGGTAGAGGAGTTATAAGAAATCACGAAGCACCCTGAAAACCAGGAAAATCCAGACAAACATATATACAACATATAATATACAACAAATAATAGCACATACACAGATAAACAAAGATAGGCTCAACCCACTTAGGGATGGACCAACATTTGGTCGATCTTTGACCACTGAAGTTGCCATTTTTTTCAATAGCGGTAGAAATGTTGAGACTAAGTCATTGGATTGACTTAACTCGCACAGATCAAATAAAAATCACCACCGTGCTTTATTGTTTCCAAAGGAATGGGAAAAGAGCGAATAACCCAAAAAATGGATAGAGAATATAAGTTCGGGGGTTGGTTATACAAAGGGAAGGTATTAGAACTCTAAAAATCTATGGTACTCCGCAGGAACCTCTTTTTAAATTTATGTATTTTAGTTAAAAGAGTCGTATACAAAAATAGATTATGGGGATGATAAAAGAAGTATTATTTTTACAATTTTTTCACCCACCGCGGTTGCGAACCATTAGTGACTACGTACCATCTTTTGTGCAATAGGGGATCAGGGTACTCGTAGTTCACCTTTAAAAAATTTAAAACACAAGTGTGTTGGTTAATTTTAAGTGATTAGACATTATCATCTTATCGAATTGGAAGAACATACTTACTACCCACGATTATGAGAAAGGAGAATTTGCGTCATCTCAAAGTGGAGGATATGGCTTGGATTTTAAAATCAACAAAACCTTGCACAACACCCAAGTGGAAAATATCTCGCTTCACTATATATCGTAGAAGTATAGTAGTTCGCATCACTACAAGGATTTGACTATTAGTCTTCTCACAAAAATGTCAAAGTATTATTAAGTTAATTAAAGTTTGATTAAGAAAATAATTTTGAAAATGTATGGACCTAAGTCCAAGTTTATTATGAAAGTGATTCAATTTTAGAAAACAAGAAAGTTTTGAAAAGGAGGGAGAATATTTTTGAAATTAAAGAAGATGGTAGGAGATGAAAGGGACTATCCTAAAGCATAAGATAAAAGCTGGGGAAAAGAACCATCTAACCAAAAAGAAGCCAACACTTGACACAATGAGTCAATGTAGAATTCTCATCCTTTGGATTTAAAACCAAACAATCAAAGATAAAACCTCTTAATAAAACCAACCTTCAAAGGCATTAAGTCTTCACAAAAATTGGGCAGAGTAACGGTTGTAAACAGATGAATTCTCAATCACAGACAAAGCACGTAATCAGAATAACCTGCACACAAAGAAAAGAAACAACCCAATGTTTTTGGGTAAACCCCAAGAACTCTAGACAAAATTTTAATAGAAGTCACAAAGTCTCAAGGTAGGTCAAGGTCTCTAATCCTAAGTCCAAGAAGTCCATAACTCCATCATGGCAAGGATAGTAACCAAATAATGTAAGTAACATTAAAGTTTTTATGATTCAAGTTGATTATTAGGTGCCTTCAAAAATAAATTCAAAGCTCAAATGAGAAAAGTAAAAATGATATAAAGATAAATGCTCAAATGTGCAAAGATGAAAATAGCATGAAATGAAAATGATAAAATAAATATGCTTAAAGTAAAAAGCATAAAGTAAAAGCATAAAATAAAGTCAATTGTTAGAAATTAGAGCTTAGTTGAATGACCATCTTGAAACTTGCATTTGAAAACTCATTAGAAGATTGACAAAATCAAAGCCTCTTAACAACAAGTTTCATTTTCTTTTTGTCAAGTATATTATTCATTTCAAAATCTCAAGACAACAATAAATGATCAACGATGTTTAAATGATTCACTTAGTTCCAAAATTTATGAATATTCATTAGAGGATTGATAAGACCAAAACCTCCTAACAATGAACCTCAAGGTTATTGGATCAAATGTTTCAAATTAAACATACTTGGGCTTGCAAACATAGGATTGGGCCACAAATGATCATTTCTCGAATCCGAACAAAATTTAGCGTTATGTTAAGTAATCGTAAGTGGACTTATATAGAAGTCGCACCTATTTTGAGGTCGGTCAATAGTAATCTATGTATCATATGTTTAGAGAGATGATATGTAAATTATACTCCAACAACATATAGTACAAGTAAGAAAGGGATAAGATGAAGATGGAGGGGATACATTTGAATTAAAGATTTTAATCAAATTATCATTAAAATCATTCATCCATTTTGGTGGAGTTAAACTCAACACCTAAGATCCAATGATGTTAATGAAGTTCATGATCAAAAACACATGGCCAGAATATATAAAAAAATAAATAGTATTTAATGAATAAAATAAAAAGAAAAATGACTTTTAAATTGTTTTTTAAAAATGAAAATAAAAGGTAAAATAGAAAACCATATTCAAAGTACAAAAGAAAATTTTAAAAAAACCATAGAAAAATCAGAAATGGCCTCAAATGTTTTTCTAAATTTTTTGGTAATTTTTTAAAATAGAAAAGTATTTTTAAACTAATTAAAATCACTCAAATAAGTGGAAAAAAAGATTAACAAAATACTAGACGACAAAATAAAATTCTAGAAAAATAAGGTAAACAATACAAAAAATTATGAAAAGTATCAAATATTAAAATAAAATAATGAAAAAATATTTACAAAGTCAGAAATAATTCAAAGTATTTTTAATAATTTTTTCAGATTTTTTTGAGTCAGAAATGATTTTTTTATGAATTTTTGAAGTTTAAATCAATTAAGATATAAAAATCAGAAAATAAAAAAAAAATAAAAAAATATAGACCATTGGATCAATGTCAAAACGCGTTAGTAATCAGATTCAAGGTATCTGGTGCGCTGTGCACATTATGGTCATTAGTGAATAAACCACTGGATTAAATATTTAAAACAAATTTGAAAAATGTGTGGCAAATTCTCATTGGTTGAAGACGCCAGCGTGGTCGTCTTCAACCTCTAGCGAACCTCAAAACCAGGTTCCTCAAACTGTAAAAGTAGAGGTTCAGACTAATGCCATTTTGTTTGTCTCGTCAAGACGAAGACAATTGTACCCTGAGCGAAATATTTATATAAGTTGTAGCTCAGTCCATTTGAAGAAAACCAGAATAAAAAAGTTGAATAGGGATTTGAAAATTCATGATCAAAACTCATTTCCAATTGAAAACAAATGATGCGACTAGTATCAGAATGATGAGAGCTTCATTGTGGTAACAAATTTTGAGAGAATTGATGAAGGAATCTACCTATTGAAGTTTAAATTCAGAGCTCTGAAACTTGACTTAGCTAGCACGATTTAGGATGCTTTATGGCTTGGTTATTCTTATATTAGCTTCAGTGAAGTTCAAGGATGAGGAATTGACAAAGAAAATGGATTGAGGAAGACTGTAAAACCAAATTCGAAGTTGTAGAAATATGGGTTAAGGAAAGAGTTGGGTAGGGTGATTCTGACTGTTCAAGCTTGAGGAAATGAATGCAATATGTCCCTCTATTTATAGGAGAGTGAATGGTGAAAAGAATTGGGAGAAATAGTGAGGTTTAGAGGGAAAACGAGTGAAGCCCGAAAATGAAAAACATGTGACTTGCTTAGCGTTAAAACTCACTCAAACTTTGTGTTTCAAGGCTCTAATCCACTTTGGCAAGTTGGATAAACATGTTTAAATAAAAAACGCACGTTAATTTTGTGTTTAGAAGTTGGATTATAGATTTCAAATTCTTACTTTGGAGAAAACTTCAGTTTCAAGGTACCATCTTTGAATCCATGGTGTTCATAGCTAAAGGGGTCTTAGGGCATGATTATTAAAGCATTTAAAAGATAAGGTCACAATATTTATAATGTGAAAATAATGCAATCAAATGGATGCTTAAGCTAAAAGTTGTGGTGAGTCAAAGTTGAGAAAAAGATGCTGACCTTTTGTACTTAGAAAAATTCTAATTTTTTCTTCAAAAACGATCTATAATGTTTTGACTCCAAACAAGGCCTTTATTCAAAATTGAGCTTTTATCATTGATTATAGCTTGAATTGGACTCCTTAAAGAGTGTTGTGAAACTTGAATCACTCAAAAATAACAAGCATTGAAAAAGTTATGGCCTTGTGAAGTTGGTGAAAATTCATGAGATGGCATATACTCTTTTGCATTCTTAGGGCATCTTCCATCCATTTTCAAGATTTTCACATAAAAGAAGAGTTGAATTTCACATCCTTAAGATCATTATAGAAAATTAATGGGCTCAAGGAGATAAAAATTGACCAAGTTATGATCTTATGAAGTCACATAAGGGAATTTGATGGCCTATCTAGGGGACTTGTAATATTTCTTCATCCTTAGGCATCTTCCACATAAAAGTTTCTTGAAACTTTTGAAGTTATTGGTTGATAAATCTTTAAATAGAAGCATGTATTTGGAATCACTAAAAAATACCAAAAGATGAGCAAGATATAGCCCTTAGAAGTTCAAAACCCTAGCTCTTAGAGCACCAAAATGACTTGGAAAACCCTTTCAATTTTGGCAATCTTCTCTGCACAATAACTATTTCCATGTGAACAGAAGTTGTTGTGGATGATAATAAGAACCCATATCAACAAAAAGCAACTCCAAATATTAATAATTGAGAGATTTGTGCACTTGTGACCAAGAAATCAAGAACTTGTCCAATTAGGTCAAACTTCTTCAATTAACTCTTGAATATTTTGATTTTATTTGACAAATTGAGGTATGATAAATCATAGTAGACCTTTTCATGATATTACTTCAAAGTATCTTCAATGATGAATCTTGAATCTCAGTGATGCTTTGTTGAAGAAGGCATGGAAATAAACTCATGAACCTATAAATCAAATTGATGAAATGTGTTGTGCCCTTACTTATAATATCATCAATTATAGAAAACATTCATTGTATTTATTAGTTAAAAGTTAATCAATACAAAACAAGTATGATCACAATATACAAATCAAGGTGCTTGGTGATTCCTCATGAGCAAACTTAAAGATAAGGAGAAGAACCAAACCCTAGTGTGATCTTGTTGTGATTGAGTTGATATGAGATGATAGAGGAATCTTAGAGGCAAAAATTGGGGTACAACACATATAAACTCATATTTTTTTCTATCCTTAATATTCATAACATATTTTAACTTCTTTTGTTTTTTTAAGTTGTAGATCCACTGAAAACGGAAACGGGTAGTAAAATAACATCAGAAAGAAGAAACAAGTTAATATAATAGATCATATTTGTTAATTACATATCTATTATAATTATATAAAATTAATAATTTTATATCAGATATGTTATTTTCATATATTTTTCTCTCATTCATCTCTAAATATCTTTTTCACTTCTTTTATTTTTTAGGTCGGGTTCGAACCCTGACTCTCTGTTATAAAAAACTGGGGTGTCTGCTGTTGTACCCTAAAATTTTCCCTCCCATTTTTTTCAAATATATCTCCTTATGCTCCTAGGTTTTCATTTGCTCAAGGTTACTCAAGAATTGATCAGACAAATTCTCCTTCTAAGCATATGGCCTACAACTAGGGTTTTGTGTTTCTCAAGGAAGATTGGGTTTCTAATGACTCAAGTGTATTCCATGGTTTATTATATGTCTCTAACAATGCTCATTCCAAATTTCAAGCCTTGCATCACAAGTTTGCTCAGTCAATTGCTCACATGACCGAAAATCAACTATATTGGACAAAAAGTCAATTATGGTCAACATACAGTCAAACCTCAAGATTTTTAGTTAAAATCGAGATTTTAAAGTTATATTCATCTTTTGATCAAGGGTTGATTATGATTCATAAAGAAAACTCTCAATTCATCAAAAGTTAAAAGTTATCAAATTAGGGTTTTCTTAAGGAGTAGTCAACTGAACTTTGACCAAGCATGACTTCCACATGCTTGATCATATTTTTCTCAACCAAAACTCATTTTGAAGGAAATTCAATTCTCTACAACTTTGTCTCTCTAAGCTCAAATCCAAAAAATGCTTTATTTGAGAGATATGAGCCAAAACATTATAGGTCATTTCAAAAGTCAACAAAAAGACACTTTTTTTCAAGGCAACTTACATCAAGATTAATTCTTCAAATGGAAAAATTATCAACATAGTGATTATAGAGGAGATCATTAGCTTTCCGAAAAGTCAAAGATCAATTTCAATTGATAAAAAATGAGAGATTTATGATTGGTGCAATTTGGGAAATTTTGAGAAAATGCATGAAACCCAAAGTGAGCAAACTTGGAATTTTGGGCTAATGGGCTGATGTTTCAAGGTCCATGCGTGTATTAGGCCTCATTATGAACCTCTGAACTTATTCATACACCCCTTGGATTTTTATTCTATTTACCTTTGATTTTATTTATTTAAGATTCAAAATAAATTAGATAAAATAAGAGGCTTCCTTACAAAAGTTCAAGCCCAATCTTTTGACGTAATTTCCTCTCTATATATTCTCACTATTTTAGACAGCAAGACAACAAAAACCTTTCCCAAGAAACCATTCCAAAATCTCAAAAAATTCTTAAAACTAGGACTTGAGGGACCTTGTAGGGTAAGAATGGATCAGTCTTGATGATCCAAAGGACTTGAGACGCATCGCTAAGCATCACCGATTTCCATCATTTCATGAAATTCACATTCTTGTTTTCTTTTTGTTTTGATCGAAACCAACCTTATTAATACGTCACTTAGATATCAATGTGCAGGTTTTACCCATCACATGAGTCCCATAACGACTGGACAAGGATTTTCCATGTTTACACCATTTTAGGTTGTTTACATTGTATCTCACAATAAGCAGGAATTGGCTAAAACTAAGGGTTTTACTGAAATCGCAAGGCCCAAATTAGGGGGTAGGGTACCATTGAATCATTGACTGTGTTTATTTTGCAGGAACAAAGAACGAGCTCGTCGGAGAAGACGACCGGAGCTAGGGCTCCGGCACTTCTCCGACTCAGTCATTTGAGTATGTATTATATTTCATTGCTTTCACTATGTTACTGGATTAAACAACCATCCCAGTGGCAAGGAAGCGCGCGATAAGGCATTAATGAATAAGGGTTTTGGTTCGATCCCTGCCTTTTGAAATTTTTTCATGTTTTCTCAATTCTTGCAGGTTTGATACATGCTGCATTGTGCATGCTCTACTAACACCAACCAGCGCTTGTCCTGTTGGCAAGCTATAATACTGAGGAAGAAAAGGGTGTGGGTTTAACACCCACCCCTGGAATTTGCACTATTTTTGCTTTCTAACCCTATTTTCTTTGATTTTTCTTCCTCTATTATTTGGAAAACTTAATTTCTTTTATCCTTTTTTACAAACCCTAATTAATTAGGTTTTAGGTTTTTAATCAACTTTTTTAATTAACTTTTTTTATTAAAATTAATTATATTTCTAGGTATTTAATTAATTATCATTCTTTTCCTAAAAATCACCAAAAAAAAAAACATTTCTTTCGTATTTTCCTCTTATTTTATTTTCTTATATAAGTTGTATAGGTTTCACAATTTTAATAGCCTAGATTTCCCGCTTTCTTTTTCATTATTATGTACCTGCCTCCCGGGATGTAATAGTTAGGTTTATTTTTCACACCTCTATTATGTATATTCCCTAAAGCGTTGAAATAGTTTAGGGTTTATGTTTCTGCCTTTACTTTTCCTGCTATTATTCATTACTACTGCTTAGTAACTAGGGTTGTATGACAAGATAAAAACCCGACGATAGAAAACCATAAATCAAAGATAAATAACTGAACTGACACACTTGCACAGTTGCATCTCTAGGGTAGCCTCTCTTGTTTCCTTTCGGAATAAACGATCATGTCCCTCGAAAGTGGGGATGTGTTGTACCCCAAAATTTTCCCTCTCATTTTACTCAAAACATACTCCTAAAGGTCCTCAACTTGCCCAAGGATGCCTAAGGATTGACCAGACAAATCCTCCTCCTAAGACAATGAGCCTCAAACTAGGGTTTCACTCCTCATCAATATGTTTGAGTTACAAGGGTCCTAAATGGTTTCCATTGCCCTAATATGTTCTCAATATCATCCATGCCAAGTTTCATGCCTTGTACAAGAAGTTTTCTCAGTCAACTGCTCAAATGCCTGAAAATTAACTGTACTGGGTCAAAAGTCAATTGTGACCCACATACAGTCAAACTTCAAGATTTTTGGTCAACATCAACATTTTGAAGTGATATCCATCATTTTATCAAGTTTTGATCATGATTCCTCAAGGAATGCTCCTAATTCATCAAAACTCAAAAGTTGCTAAATTAGGGTTCCTATAGGAAAAGTCAACCAAAACTTTGACCAGGCATAACTTTCTCTTACTTTATCAGAAATTCCCCATCCAAGGCTCATTTTGAAGAGGATTAAATTTCGTAAAACTCATTTTCAGCCCTCAAGTTCAAAAATGCACTCATGAAAAGATATGAATTCAGACATTATAGGTCCTTTTCAAAAGTCAACAAAAACACCTATTGGGTCAAAGCTTCTTACATAAACATGGAAGATCCAATTAAGATGAAACCAAAATAGTTGTTTAGAGTACATCCTAAGCTTTCTAAAAAGTCCAAGAACACCTTCTTAGGGTTAAAGTTGAGGAAGATATGTATTGTCAAAGTTGACTAATTTTTGGAAATGTGCATAAAGTCAACATTGATCAAAATGACTTTTTTTCCAAATGGGCCCATGTTTTCTTGTTTGAAACTTGTTCCTAAGATGGCCCACGACCCCTGAGCTTATCCACCTATTATTTTATTATTTTTATTATTTATTTTGATTTTTTATCCATTTAAATCAAAATAAATCAATTTAAATAGTAGAGTAATGAAATAAAATCCAAGATTTGATTTTATGAGCATATTATGAGTCAATGAACAGCTAGCAAATCATCCAAATTCATGAAAAAGCTAATTGATTGGAAAAGATCTTAATTTGGTCTATTTTGGAAACAAATCATACAAGGCAAAGAATGAAATCAAATCTACACAATTTGCAAAGATATGATCAGGTTTTGTTGACCTAAATCATTTTATGATATATATACAACATTTCCAAAGCATAAAAACAAGGATTGGGTCGTGCAAACTGAAGAACAAAAACTTAATTTCTTGTCAAAAAGTGCAGACTAGATCTTTCTCTATAGACCAATTCAAGCGATTGCAAAGCCAACAATCTATTCCTGGAAATTTCCTGAAGCTATTCCAATCATCCTCAAGGCCTGAAACGTACGGAATCACTCTCATCCATTCTCACTGTTTGCTCACTTTTTGAAAATCATTTTCATTAATTATGGCATCATAAACATGTTCTAAGTATGTATTCATGCTTGTTATCATGTATGCAACGTATCTGGATTGTTTAATTTGAGTATGGATGCAGGAATCACACGATACCATTTTTAGGGTTTGAAGCTTCAATTTGGGATCTTTTGATACATGCCAAATTGGCCCAAAATAAGGACACCATCGTGTTCAGGGCATCAAACCCAATTGAACCTTGGCCTAACCATAAATTTATGTTGCATATTCTTGATTTTTTGAAAACACAGGGTTATAGTTACAGACATCATCCGTAGGTAAAGGTTCAGGGCTAAAACGACGGTCTGGGGAAGAAGACAATGAGGTGGCAACGTCCTAATGGTTGGTTTAAATTTTGCGCGCGTTTGTTAAGTTAACTGCCAATTATTGAATATATTGCATTTTATTCATTATTATTATCAAAAGGCCAATTGGCCCAGTGGCAAACAGAAAGGGCTTCAGGATGCGCATGTGTAGGAGGTAAGGGGATCGATCCCTGGCTCCTACATAATATTTTTCTTAATATTTAATTACAGATCTCATGCTTTCATCATATGCGTGCACACCATAGGGTCGCCAAGTCATCATCATTGGATCAAGCTGCGTCCAGATCCAACGCCTCAAGCTTGCAGGCGCATGGTGGATGCTCCAGGCACAACACACCAGATCCAGCGTTGTATTGGACCAATCAGACTGGGCCTTGGCAGAAATTCAGCAACATCACCCCATTTGGGCCTACACCCCCTCAGGCTTATTCTTTTTTTTCTCTTTTAATTCTATTATCTTATTTTGTTTAAATTAGTTTAATTATTTTTATTAATCATTTTTTATATAAAATCATAAAATCAAAAAGGTCACAAAAAATAGGGTTTAGTTCTTTTTTTTAATAAATTAAATTTTGTAAATAAATTAATTTCTTCAACTTTAATTTATTTATAATTAAAAGCAATTAGAAATTAGGTTAAGTTCCAATCTTTTTTCACAAAAAACTCCAAAAATATTTTAATGATCAAATTGGGTTTTTTAGGGTTTTAAACTTTTTCCAAGCTTTATTCTTGCGCCGAATTATTTTTGTCGTACGATACTTTTTCAATATTGATGTAATTGGGCCCGGTTTGTAATAGTTTAAGTAGGGTTTTAATTTCCGCATCTTTATTTTCAGTCAAATATTTATGTATATTCCTAAAAGCCTTGTAATAGTTAGGACTTTAATTTCTTGCACTTTTGAATTTCCGCAACTATGAACTGTCTAGATGTATGGATAATAGGTTTGCATGCAAAATACAATTGAAATTAAAAACGTAGAAAACCCTAATTGTGCAAAGATAAATTAATTGAAATCAAACACATTGCACATGCTCACTCCTAGGGGTTGCCTCACTTCGGTTGCCTTCGGTAAACAATCATGAAGTATAGGGAGTTTTAGTGGTTACCCTTCAGTCCCGAAAGATCAAAATGACCCATTCGAATGTTGCCTCAGAAATATCTTTAGGACTTTAGGGTAACTACTAAGATTTCCTAATCATTGCTTTTGTGACCGAACTTGTCCCTTTGGATGTCCCTGAAATTCCAACGATAGGGTTACCTACTCCTTAATAGTAGGATAGTGCTGTCTAAAGGAAACGAGAAAACGAACAGTCTTTTTCGAGTAGGTAGAAACTCTTAAGTACTTACTCAAAACAATAAAAACTCTTTTACACAAACACTTTCAAAATAGTTTTCAAAAACAACTTCGTCACACTCTTGATGACAGATACAAGGGTTATCACGAAGTTAAACAAAAACTTTTCAAACACACACAAGTAATTTCAAAATGAGCAAGTACCTAAGAGCCCGTGGAAAACCACGGATAGAAAGGGTGTTAATGCCTTCCCTTTCTATAATCTACCCCTCGTACTCAGAAACATCTCGAAAAAGGTTTTTTTTGTTCTTTTTCCTTTCCCTTTGTTGGATGAAATAAAATTTGGTGGCAACTCTTGCTTACCGCAACATTTGCGAATACAAAACACAAACCAGTAAAACAGTCGGTTCTGCCACCGTATCACAGAACTGGAAACTCTATTGTGGATTATGAATAAGTGGGGTATACCTTAGGATCTAGGTCATTTTCAAAATTGCTTTCTTGTTTGCTTTGCCTGCTTTATCTTCAAGGGTTTTTCTTTGGGTATTATTGAAGATCCTACACCCGAATTTGGGAACACCTTTTAGGTAAGTAGCAATAAACTGTGAGGGAACTATGTAGGGTATACCGACACGGTTGAACTAGTAGCTACATTAATGCGACACTTTCGTTGGTACCGGTAGCCCTTGAGTCAATCAACGAGAATACGGGGCCGCTGCATGGTGTCATAAAGCATCAACTGACCTTAGAACCCTTAATTACACAACTTGGCCAATAGGACGTAGCGAGATGGCCAGCTTTGGTGTATTCCCAAGGTCGACAGATACTCAATGCTACACTCATTGAGGTTTGACTCCTAAGTTTTGTTTGGTTGTGAGTCAATCGCCTATTGAACGAAGCTTAGGGAAAGATCAGTGATATTGAGAACCCTTAGAACCCGGTTACTATTTGTAGGATAGGTTGAGCCAATCCAGCTTCAAGAGGGTATGACCTTAAGACTCATGCAGGATTTAAACCTAAGGACTTGGTGTGACTTGTTTGTTGCTTGCTATACATGTGATTTATTAGCATAATCATGACATCATAAGCATGGCATATCATACTAACCATTTCAAGGATTTTCTAGGGCTCATCTTTTCTTTGTTTTATAGGACATGGCATCCGCCCGCATGAATACTATCCAGATTAACCTTGTTAAAGTACCTCCTCAACTAAAGGACTTGGCATTAAGGATTCCTAAAAGCTCTCTCTTCACTGAAAAACATGGTCGGCTACTTAACTTGGTCACTTCAAAACCTGATGAAGAATTGTTAAAAGTGTTATTTCAGTTCTTTGATCCTTTACACCACTGCTTCACCTTCCTGGATTACCATCTAGTTCCTACTATGGAGGAATTTTCTCGGTTATTAGGGGTACCTATTCTTGATCAGTTACCTTTCAACGGTACGGAAAGACATCCAAAGCCTGAAGAGATTGCTCGAGCTCTGTCCTTACAACGGTCTGATATAGTGACAAATTGGGAAACTAGGGGAAGTGTCCAAGGAATCCCGGTTAAATTTATATTCAAGAAAGCTCACTGTTTTTGGGATACCCTGGATTTACAAGCTTTTGAAGAGGTGTTGGCACTCCTAATCTGTGGGATGGTACTATTCCCTAACACGGACCAACTCGTAGATGTGAATACGATTAAGGTTTTTCTGTTTCATCCGGTGCCTACATTACTTAGGGATATTCTACACTCTCTGCATGCTCGTACTCTAAATAGAAGGGGGACCCTTCTGTGTTGCACCCCTCTATTGGCTAGGTGGTTTATTTCACACCTACCCTTGTCTATTTTGAAGAATGAGCAGGGTATGAAATGGTCTCATAGGATGATGTCCCTTACACATTCATACACCCATTGGTGTTCACGGTCCTCGGAAGATGTTACCATCATCGATCGCTGTAGTGAATTCCTTAATGTCCCTCTCTTAAACATTAGGGGAGGAATCACTTATAACGCTTGTTTGGCACTGCAACAGTTTGTTTATACGAGAAGGGATGGTCCTCATGATACACTTATGCAAGGAATCGCCTTCGACTATGAGAATGATGCCCAAGGTTACCGTAAAAGGTTCATGCGAGCTTGGGGCATGGTACATAGAGTTGATAGAAAGACACTAGGGCATAAGAATTCCATCCCTCTTGAGCCTTATCTCAGATGGGTACGAGCCCGTGCCCAAAGTCTTATGATGCCTTACCCCGCCGTCCTACCAACGATTATGGAACCAGTTCCTAAAGGAGACACTTCTTATCTTGTCCTCCATCCTGACATACCAACTGATCATGAGGAGTTACAAAAATCCTAGGTTCAAACTAAAGAGGAGCGGGATAGGTTTAAAACTCGATTCTATGCCAGAGAGAAGAAGGTCCTGGAACTCACTAGGATACTTCATGAAGAGAGGAATATAAACGCCTACATTGCACCAAAGAGGATGCGCTCATGGGAGACCTAATTTTCTTTTTGCTTTAAGTTTTGTTTTGTAAGCCTAAAGGGAACTCTTTGTAACAATTCAAACTTATTAATACAATTAACGTGTGTTTCTTTTGGTTAATAAAATTTGAGCCTTTAAGAGTCCTTGAAATCATTGCATACGCATATCATCCATGACATTGCATAAACAGATTTTAAAACAGGTTTCTCATCTTCTGTGCTGTTTATTTCAGCAATAATGTCTTTCGAACAAAGCATCAAGGATCTTCAGGCACAAAATGCCCAATTTCAGCAAATGTTCGTAGCCTTAGCTAAGGGGCGGGAAGATTTGAAGGCCCTTATTCTGGAAGAGAAGAAGAAGAAGAAGACCGTCGGTGTCCTAAATTTGGGCAGAAGATTTAGGGGACCGTTGAAGAAAACGGTTGATCTGACCTCCTCGTCCAAAGAGGGGGAGAACCAAGAGGGAGAAACAAGGGAGGAAGACCCTAGTCTGAGAGTTTCTGAGGATGAATCTGACTACAACGACGAACAGTATTCCCCGGCTGAGGATAGGTACAAACTATTAGAGGATCGTCTGAGCGCGATTGAAATCCAAAGAATACCAGGGCTGGATTTCGAAGAGCTGGGTTTAATATCTGGGGTAGTCATCCCACAGAAGTTCAAGGCTCCGGTATTTGCGAAGTATGATGGGGTGTCTTGTCCCAAGCTTCATCTTTGTTCCTATGTGAGAAAGATTTATCCTCACACTGCTGATAGGAACTTGTGGGTCCATTTCTTTCAGGACAGTTTGTTCGGGACTCAGCTTGAGTGGTTCTATCAGTTGGAGAGAGCCAATATCCGCAACTAGGAAGATCTGGCTGCTTCTTTTTATAAGCAGTATCAATATAACGCTGACCTTGCCCTTACCCGTACTCAACTCCATAGTATGTCCATGGGTGCAAGCGAAGGTTTCAAGGACTATGCACAGAAGTGGAGAGATCTGGAAGGGAGAGTCTAACCCCCTTTGTTTGATAGGGAGTTGGTGGATGTGTTTCTTGGTACACTGTATTGTTTGTTCTTCAATCACTTGATTGGTAGCTCCTCAGTTGGTTTCACCGAGCTGATATTGACTGGAGAAAAGGTAGAAGCTGGGATCCGGAGCGGCAAAATCCAAAAAGACACCTCTTCGAGTATAATGAAGAAGTCGTTCATGGGTAAGAATGAGGTCGATGCCATCTATAACTCAAGAGGTCAGAGCTGATCTGAACGTCATCCAACGGTAGGTGCTGTGATGATACCTAGGCCTGCGGCTACCCAGTAACGAAACAATCAGCCAAGGGTAGAAAGACCTCAAAGGCAGTTCACCCAAATCAACATACCATTATCACAAGCATTGCAACACATGTTGAATATGAATCTGATTACGGTGATAAACCCACATCCGAACCCTAAGACTTCCTCTCCTAACTATAATCTGGACGTGAGGTGTGCTTATCATTCTGGAAGCTCGGGCTATGATACTAATGATTGTTGGGCGCTGAAATACAAGATTCAGAACATGATTGATGCCAAGGAGATTGAATTCGACCCTCTTGGGACTCCCAACGTGATCACTGCTCCCTTGCCAAAACATGGCTAGGATTGAAAGCATTTTTGTTCATTTAATTCTCAAGTTGTATTTTATTTGCTTATTCGAACAATTATTATCATGTCAAAACTTTGTTATTTCATTAATGCATTACACATGTTTGTCTTGAACTAATTTGTCTTCACTATGCTTAAACTGATTTGTACTTCCTTTTCGTGATATTCAACTCTCGATTAAAAACTCTAAGCCTTAGAGAGAGGATGACAAAAACGATACCATAATCTCTACAGTATGCTTTTGAATAGACATTGCTAACGATGTACAGGTGTTGTTTCAAATCCCAAACAGTGGAGTTACAAGGAAGATAATCCCAAGTAAACCCCTTTGAGCCAAAGAAGTAGGAGTTTTTCTTTCACACAAATTAAAACCCTTAATCATAACCTGGGGCCGGGTAGTTTTCTCGGTTAATTCATAGGCGCATTCAATTGCGATCTTCCGCTTCCGCACAATGAATGGCATCGAAGACGTACTTCCGAATCAAAAAACGTTGATGGTTCCGCATAATCGTCAAGACAGACAGTCATTGACTCTCAAAATAAAAGCCCGCTAAGTCAAAACCTATGAAGGAGACTTAAAAAATAAAAAAATAATAAAAACTGGGGCATCCCGCTGACTGTAATCACAAAAGAAACCGTTCAGGAAAAAGAAGGGATAACTAAAACCAAAAATAAATAGGTCCTACAAATACTCAACATAAAGAAGAGTACAAAAATGAATGCCTATTCAAAATAAACTTTCAGCATCTGAACCATCACTGGAACATCAAGGACAGTACTCCAGGACTCAATTGGGATTCTAAACGCGTAATTAACTGAGCATAGGACTGAAGGACATCACCAAGAACGGGTGGGTATAAATAAATTTTGAGCCTTTATCCTTTGTTTCTTAAACCGTGAACCAGGCCACGTCATAACCCTTAAAAGTCCTAGCTGAAGCATGGGTTAGTTTGAGAGCATACTGTTACAAAGGTATCCTGACTCCTATAGGACTTGTTACGAATCCTGATTTGATATCACATTCTTGCAAATTTTGTTTTACTACACAAAACACATTTTCAAAAAAAATATTCTCAAGACAGACATGAGTTTTTCATTCTTTAAATGACATTCTTTGCATATGACTAATTGTTTGACAGCAGAGAAATCCGCATAATGGATATTCAATGAACAGACATCCTCTCAATGGACAGAATCACCTCAGCGGGAAAGACACTTCCAATAACAGGTCTTCCATAAGCAAGGGGCAGGACATGATGTCTAACACACTCGGGGAAGTCTCTCTAAGAGTGCCAAATAACCAGGGGCAGATATCCATCTGGATCACTTGGGGCATTATGCATGCATTCTAGCAACGAATCATGTGTCATCAAGAAAACATTTTTGACAGTACTACCGCACAACACTATGGACAGTGACAATTCTCCGTACCCAATGAATATGGACATAGTCAGAAAATACTACGCATAAAAAAGACCCTCTATGTCGACAGGCCTAGGAAAATTTAAGGGCATCCCGACGAACCAAAAGAGGTCGGGAAAAAATTAGGGATAAAAACAAAAATCTGTACACGCGACAAGTTGAAAACCTAAAAAGGAGGCTTGGGCAAAAAAGGATATCCCGGTGGACTGAAAATCTGAAAAGACAGTCCAGGAAAAAGTTAGGGATCAAAGCGTACGACTATGTCCTGTCATCTTGTCACTTTCCTATCAGTAGAAGACTTATCATTCCGATCGGCAGTTACCAAGCACCTTCTGAGTTGGGATAACACTCAGGCTATCCACAAAGCCTCCGCAGGTATTTTCTTCAGCAGGTACAGGGGCAGAAGAGTCTTGTTGCAAAGTTATTGTCGTATCCTCATCATGCATCCCAGTGACATCTACACTCCCCACAGGGAAGGGGCAACTAAAGCTTTGACATCGGCTTCTCCAAACAGGAGTTACTCTCCCCAGCTGGGTCCCTTCAGAAAACTGACATCTATATTCCGCAACCAAATTTCATAATCGCAAGCGGGTCATAAAGTTTTCTCCCAAACAGAGTTTGTTTCTCTGAATACAGAATCTCAATCCCCGATAGAGTTTATCCCTTCATCTATGGAAGTTCGTCTTCCAATAGAGTTATTCCCCCGCATAGTTATTCTCAAGCAGAGTTTCTCCCCGACAGAATATTCCCCAAACAGGAGAAAATCCACGGCATAGTCATCTCCGTTCTCCATCCCCAGCGGAAGTAGAAGAACCACTTTTTCTACGACGATCAGGAATTCGATTTCCAGTACTCTCCAACAGCATTCAGGGATTTATTTCCCAGATTTGAATATGCCACAATAGCATTTCATGTTCATACATCCTGGCGTGCGCACACATATTGCATACAGTATAATCTCATTTATTTTGAGAACATCATCATACAATGCATTTCATTAATCACGTGTAATTAATCATGTACCTTTTCAGGAAAGGTGGTTATCATCAACAATTTCCAGCAGGTCCAAGATTAGCTCCTAAAACTAAACAAAGTAATTATATGCGCGACCAAATGCAGCTTCACACGGGTTTATCCTGAAAAATCTTACACGGGTCCCTTCTCATACATTTCCAAATGAAGTTTTGCACGAACTTATCATAAAGTAACCTTACCCAGGTTCCTCCTGAAGTTTTACACGAACTTATCCCGAAGTAACCTTACCCAGGTTCCTCCTGAAGTTTTACACACACTTATCCCGATGTAACCCTACCCAGGTTCCTCCTTACAATTTCCTGATGTAGTTTCACTCGGACTCATCCTGAAGCAACCTTATACAGGTTCTTCCTTACAATTTCCCGATGTAGTTTCACCCAAACTCATCACGAAGCAACCTTACACAATTTCCTTCTCGGTTCAGATGCAGTTTTACCCAAACTCGTCATGAAGCAACCTTACCCAGGTTCCTTCTCGGCTCAGATGCAGTTTTACCCAAACTCGTCACGAAGCAACCTTACCCATGTTCCTTCTCGGTTCAGATGCAGTTTTACCTAAACTCTTTACGAAGCAACCTTACCCAGGTTCCTTCCCATAAGCCCTAGTATCCAGGCTTTCATTTCTAAGTAAACCTATTATCCAAGTTCCTTCCCTTAAGCCCTACTATCAAGGCTTTCACCTCAAAGTAACCCTACGACCCAAGTTCCTTCCCATAAGCCCTATTATCCAGGCTTTCATCTCGAAGTAACCCTGCTATCCAGGTTCCTTCTCGCAGCCCTACTACCCAGGTTTTCATTTCGAAGAAACCCTACTATCCAGGTTCCTTCTCTCTTATCTCCATACAACAGTTTACAACACTGTAAGACCTGGACCCGACCAGATACGGTCGATTTCACATTTCCCCAATAAGTCGCCGTGCAGCCTGGACCCTGACCAGACATGCAGTTTACTTCTACCTCCTCAATCAGGAGTTAATTCCCCAGTAGAGTAATGGACGACCGAAGTTCCTATACTCTATTTCCCCAGGACATAAATCAGCATTCCCCGGTGAAGTCCTCCTCAACGGCAGGTACAGGAATTCTCGCAAAGGAATCTCTTATGCAACCGATATCTTTTCTTGATGGCATCTGAAAGCCCATCTCCGACGATTATATTTCGACTTCCAAATGGCATATGTAAGGCCATTCCTGATATCACCAATTAGTATTACTCCATGCGAGTGCAAATTTCTGGGCACTCTAGTGTTCAATCATCTTCCACCTTTAAATCATGAAAAGCAGACCAGCCAACCTACATCCTCAGGTTTAAGAAGATTGAACAGGGGAAGTTATTGTACCCCAAAACTTCCCCTCTCATTTTACTCAAAACAAACTCCTAGAGGTCCTCAACTTGCCCAAGGATGCCTAAGGATTGACCAGACAAATCCTCCTCCTAAGACAATGAGCCTCAAACTAGGGTTTCACTCCTCATCAAGATGTTTGAGTTCCAAGGGTCCTAAATGGTTTCCATTGCCCTAATATGTTCCCAATATCATCCATTCCAAGTTTCATGCCTTGCACAAGAAGTTTGCTCAATCAATTGCTCAAATGCCTGAAAATCAATTGTATTGGGTCAAAAGTCAACTGTGACCCACATACAGTCAAACTTCAATATTTTTGGTCAACATCAACATTTTGAAGTGATATCCATCAGTTTATAAATGGTTGATCATTATTCCTCAAGGAATGCTCCTAATTCATCAAAATTTAAAAGTTGCTAAATTAGGGTTCCTATAGGAAAAGTCAACCAAAACTTTGACCAGGCATAACTTTCTCATACTTTATCATAAATTCCCCATCCAAGGCTCATTTTGAAGAGGATTAAATTTCGTACAACTCATTTTCAGCCCTCAAGTTCAAAAATGCACTCATGAAAAGATATGAATTCATACATTATAGGTCCTTTTCAAAAGTCAACAAAAATACCTATTGGGTCAAAGCTTCTTACATAAACATGGAAGATCCAATTAAGATGAAACCGATGTATCTGGATTTTTTGATTTGAGTATGGATGCAGGAACCACACGATACCATTTTTAGGGTTTGAAGCTTCAATTTGGGATCTTTTGATACAGGCCAAATTGGCCCAAAATAAGGACACCATCGTATTTAGGGTATCAAACCCAATTGAACCTTGGCCTCACCATGAATTTATGTTGCATATTCTTGATTTTTTGAAAATGCAGGGTTATAGCTACAGACATCGTCCGTAGGTAAAGGTTCAAGCCTAAAACGACGGCCTGAGGAAGAAGACAATGAGGTGGCAATGTCCTACTGGTTGGTTTAAATTGTGTGCGCGTTTGTTATAATAATTGCCAATTATTGAATATATTACATTTTATTCATTATTATTATCAAAAGGCCAATTGGCCCAGTGGAAAACAGAAAGGGCTTCAAGACGCACGTGTGTAGGAGGTAAGGGGTTCGATCCCTGTCTCCTACATAATATTTTTCTAAATATTTCATTAGAGATCTCATGCTTTCATCATATACGCGCACACCATAGGGTTTCCAAGTTATCATCATTGGATCAAGTTGCGTCCAGATCCAACGCCTCAAGCATGCAGGCATATGATGGACGCTCCAGGCACAACACACCAGATCGAGCGTTGTATTGGGCCAACCAGACTGGTCCTTGGCAGAAATTCAGCAACATCACCACATTTGGGCCTACACCCCTTTAGGCTTATTCTTTTTTTCTCTTTTAATTATATTGCTTTATTTTGTTTAAATTAGTTTAATTATTTTTATTAATCATTTTTTTATATAAAATCAAAAAGGTCACAAAAAATAAGGTTTAGTTCTTTTTTTTAATAAATTAATTTTTGTAAATAAATTAATTTCTTCAACTTTAATTTATTTTTAATTAAAATCAATTAGAAATTAGGTTAAGTTCCAATCTTTTTTCACAAAAAACTCCAAAAATATTTTAATGATCAAATTAGGTTTTTTAGGGTTTTAAACTTTTTCCAAGCTTTATTCTCGCGCTGAATTATTTTTTTCGTACGATACTTTTTCAATATTGATGTAATTGCGCCCGGTTTGTAATATTTAAGTAGGGTTTTAATTTCCGCATCTTTATTTTCAGTCAAATATTTATGTATATGCCTAAAAGCCTTGTAATAGTTAGGACTCTAATTTCTCGCACTTTTAAATTTCTGTAACTATGAATTGTCTAGATGTATGGATAATAGGTTTGCATGCAAAAGACAACTGAAATTAAAAAGGTAGAAAACCCTAATTATGCAAATATAAATTAATTGAAATCAAACACATTGCACATTCTCACTCCTAGGGTTTGCCTCACTTCGGTTGCCTTAGGTAAACGGTCATGAAGTATAGGGAGTTTTAGTGGTTGCCCTCCAGTCCAAAAAGATCAAAATGACCCATTCGAATGTTGCCTCGGAAAGATCTTTAAGACTTTAGGGTAACTAATAAGGTTTCCTAACCATTGCTTTTGTGGCCGTACTTGTCCCTTCGGATGTCCCTTAAATTCCAATGATAGGGCTACCTACTCCTTAATAGTAGGATAGCGCTGTCTAAAGGAATAGAGAAAATGAACAGTCTTTTTCGAGTAGGTAGAAACTCTTAAGTACTTGCTCAAAACAATAAAAACTCTTTTACACAAACACTTTCAAAACAGTTTTCAAAAACAACTTCGTCACACTCTTGAAGACAGATACAAGGGTTATCAGGAAGTTAAACAAAAACTTTTCAAACACACACAAGCAATTTCAAAATGAGCAAGTAACTAAGAGCCCGTGGAAAACCACTGATAGAAATGGTACTAACACCTTCCCTTTCTATAATCTACCCCCCCCCCCCCCCCCCCCCCCCCCCGTACTCAGAAACATCTCGAAAAAGGTTTTTTTTTGTTCTTTTTCCTTTCCCTTTGTTGGATGAAATAAAAGTCGGTGGCGACTCTTGCTTACCGCAACATTTGCAAATACAAAATGCAAACCAGTAAAATAGTCGGTTCTGCCACCGTATCACAGGATGCTTTAGCAAAGACCCTCGAATAAAATATCATAGTCCCTCGTTGATTCTTCAATGTTGCCTTTCGATAAATGATCTAGTCCCTTACGAAATTGCTAAAGCATCCTTACTAGTTGAGTTCGATGACCGTATGATGACCCTCCGCATGACGCTTCACATCCAAAGATATGACTTCCTACTAACTAATGGTACGAATAACACTATCTAAAGGAGAAGGAAAAGTACAAGAACTACCTTGAGTGGTTAGAAACTTCTAATCGCTTGCTTACAAAAAATAAAAACACTTCTCACACTCTTCAAAATATTTTCAAACAAATGCTTTGTATACACTCTTGAGGACCGATATAAGAGTTATTACAAAGTTCGCCTTACATTGGAAATATTTCAATATATTTTCAAAACACACACACAAAGCAATTTTCAAAGTGAGCTAAGTGATTAAGAGCCTGTAGATAACTACAAAATAAAATGGTGGTAACACCTTTCCTTTTCATAAACTACCCCCAAAACTCAAAATCTATCAAGGTATTTCCTATTCTTTTCACCCTTTCCTTATTGGATATAAGAAAAGTAGGTGGTGACTCTTGCTATCCGCAACATTTGCGATAAAATGCAAAAACAAGCCAGTTCTCCCACCGTATTACAGAACTGGCGACTTTGTTGGGGAGAACAAAAAAAGAGGGATTACCTTAGAGTATTAGATAACTTTTAATTGCTTTGTTTTGTTTGCTTTATCTTAAGGGGTTGTTTGGGTTTATATTTCTTGCAAAGAACCTACACCCGGATCTAAGGACCCTAGGTAAGTAGAAATAGATCATGGAAAATGTACGGTGTAGACCGATATGGTTGAAGTGATGGCTACATTAGTGTGACACTTTGGTTTGTACTAGTGTTCCTTGAGTCAGACGAGGATAACACTGGGCTGCCGCATGGTGTCGTGAGCACTAACTGACTTTTAGAACACTAATTGACCCATCTTGGAAATTAGAAGGTAGTGAGATAGCCGGTTTTGGTGCAGTCCAAGGTTGGTTGATACTCGATGCTACGCTCATTGAGGTTCGACTCTCGGGATATTTTGGCGGCAAGGCAATTGTCGTGCTAAAATAAACCTTGTGAGATAGATCGGTGATATTGAGACTCCTAGAATCCTGTTTCTATTTTTAGGATAGGTTGAGCCAAATAAACTTCAATAGATAAGGGTACTTACTTATGGACCTCATGCAAGCCTCTAAACCTAAGGCCTTTCCGTGATTTGCTTATGTTTTCTATCCTGTTTAAACATGACATCATAACATCATATCATAGCATCTTTATTAACCGTTTCAAAGATCTTAGGGACCTGTGATACAAGTTTATCATGAACTAAAATTCTAGCACGGGGCAAGAGGACTTATTTTCCTCTAGCCATATGCTGTCAAAATCAAAGTACACTCTCTTGATTCAGAGGCTAGGACTCACTTGACATGGTAAGCTTGCTTCGTTAGAAAGACATTCAAAGATGAAGACCCAAAGTTCTTCAGACAAAGTTGCAGACTCAATTTCTAACATTTCTCTTTTTGTTTATCCCTCAAGATCCTTGAAAACATTGCATACATCTACATACCATACACATCATATCATAGCAGGTGTTTCCCAAGATAGGTTTTCTCTTTTTTTTTTTGTTTATTTCAGTAAAACATGGCTCTCGAACAAACCATCAAAGATCTTCAAGCTCAGAATGCTCAATTTCAACAAATGTTTCTAAACTTAGTCAAGGGGTAGGAAGACTTGAAAGCACGCATCATCAAAGAGAGAAAGAAGAAGACTAAGAAGCCAGCTGGTATCCTCGACATGGGGAGAAGACTCAATGGTCCGGTCAAGTGAGCTCTAGATTTTGAGGTCCTATCAAATGAAGATGATAACCAAGAGGAATATGACAAGAGTGTGAAAGTTGAGGAGAACAATAACCATGGTTCTGATGAAGAAGAAGCAGACTATTCAGATGAACAATATCCTCCTGCTGATGACAAATACAAACAGCTGGAAGATCCTCTAAATGATATGGAGATCCAGAAAGTGACTGGATAGGATTTTGAAGATCTGGGTTTAATCTCGTGAGTTGTCATTCCTCACAAATTCAAGGTTCCCACTTTTGTGAAGTATGACGGTGTTTCTTGCCCTAAGCTTCATTTAAGGTCTTATGTCCCGAAGATTCAACTGCAAACTGTCGATAGGAAGTTATGGGTGCACTTCTTTCAAGAAATCTCGTCAGGAACACAATTAGAATGGTTTTATCAACTAGAAGGGACCAATACCCGTACTTGGGAAGACTTGGTTGCTACTTTCTACAAACAACACCAGTACAATGCTGATCTTGCACCAACCTGTGTGCAATTACAAAGTATGACCATAGGCTCTAACGAAGGCTTTAAAGAGTATGCCCAGAATGGTGAGATCTAGAAGAAAGAGTTCAACCTCCTTTGTCTGATAGGGAGCTGGTTGATATGTTTATGGGAACTTGGACAAGACCTTTCTTCAATCATCTGATCGAAAGCTCTTCAGTCGGGTTCACCGAGCTGATATTAACAGGGGAAAGTGTTAAAGATGGAATCAGAAGTGGAAAAATTCAGGTGGTTGTGTCTTCAAGTATTGTGAAGAAGACGTTCAACGGGAAAAAAAGCTAATGTTGTGTATGGCAAGAAGGGTCGTGGTATAGGTGACCGCAACCAATATGTGGGAGTCGTGCTAATTTCTAATCCTACGCCAGTGTAACAACATCAACAAGGAAATCAGCATACGTCAGACGCACCCAGGAGACAATTTACCAAGATCAACATGCCATTATCTCAGGAATTATAACATCTGTTGAAGGCAGAGATGATAACGTTAAGAGATCTGCCTCAAAATCCCAACACTTCCTCCCCAAGTACAATCCCAATGTAAGATGTGTCTATCGTTCCAATAGTCACGGACATGACATAAATAGTTGTTGGGCTTTGAAAAAAACAAAATTCAAGAAATGATTGACAATAAAGAGGTTGAATTTGATCCTCCCGAGACCCCCAATGTTATTATTGCACCTATGCTCAAGCATTACAAAGGAATTAGTTCTATTGATGATGTTTCTTATGTTTTTATTATAAGTGACTTGATTACTCCCCTCTTGATTATTAAGAAGAATTTGTTGCAAGTCGGTTTATTTCCGGGTTGCATTGAAAGGTGCTACTGTTGCGCATCCCAACTCAATGGTTGCTGTTGTACCCCAAAATTTGCCCTCCCATTTTCTCAACATTTCTCATCACAAAGCCCTTGAAGATTAAGGTCCAGTTAAGGTTTCATCTGCTCAAAACTTCTCATTGCACTGCTGACCCAAATTAGGGTTTGTGTTTGCACAAAGATGTTTTGACCTAAAATGCCTAAGATGACTTTCATGCTTCATATTGGACTCCCAAGTTTATCCTCATCAAGTTTCAAGTTTTGATTCTAAGTTTTGCCCAGTCAATTGGACAGTTGACCTAGAAATCAACTGTATTGGGGAAAAAGTCAACTGTGGCCAATTGACAGTCAAACCTCATGAAAATTGACCCACATCAACACTATGAACTCATATGGACCATTTGATCAAGTTTGGATCATAATTCCATAAGAAATTTGATCAGATCACCAAAAGGGCAAAATGGTCATTTTTAGGGTTTTGACTGAACAAAGGCAATTTTTGACTGTTTGACCTAGCCAATGGCAAACCAAGCTCACATATGGACTCAAGGACCCCATGGAATTATCTTGACATGCTCAACAAACTCAAAAGATCCCAAGTACACAAAATTGACAGTTGAATTTCCCAGTCAATTGATCAATTTTGACTGTACAATGAAAAGTCAAACTTTGACTTTTTGGTCAAAATCAAGGGTCAAGATTCATTTTTCATCAAAACATACCAAATCATGAAACTTGTTCATCAAGAAATCACAAAATGCAAATTAGGGTTAGAAATTAGAATTTTTCATAACTTAGAATTTTTCTAAGTTATGAAAAACCCTAATTTTTTCCCAACTTTGCCCCACTTTCTCACCAAGATCCATTTGGATTCAAACAAAAGTCAAAACATGAAAGTTGTAGCTTGTTGCATAATCTACAACTTTGATTCACAAAGTTTTCCCATTTGAGGCTTGTATCTCAAGTTACAAATTTTTGAATAAGGGCACTAAACCATTCTTAACTTAGTGAAATTTTAACCTATTTTGACAAGGTTTTCTACCCAACTTCAAGGCCATTTTCCATACACTTCCACTTGGAATTTTAATTTGCATTTCAAATATGGATTGTAGTACACATTCCAAGCTTTCCAAAATGTCCAATAACTTCTCAAACAACCTCATAACTTGAGAGAATCGAATTTCACAATTTGGCAAAAACTCACTTTTGAATTGATCATGAACATGTTCATAACTTAAGCCATTTTCAAGTCAGCATAGTTTGTGCTAAATTACAGGTCCTAAAACCCTTTGACACTCAATAATTCAATGCAAAACCTTTGTTCCAAGGCCTTGTTTCATGAGTTCAAGCATTGCCTAAAGGATTAATCCATTTATAGATAAAGCATTTCTTCCATTTTTGCAAAAGGTAACTTTATGTCCAATTGAAAATCCAAGCAGTACAAATGAGATCTAATTGGCACAAGATTATGAGCAAAACACTCTGATCAAGGAGAGATTATGCAGCTCATTAGGGGGCCTCTACTGACCTAGAACACAACTTGGGCATTTGTTGCTTAAAGTGTAAGTAACTTGGCATATTGTAACACAACTCTCATATCAGCTTACAAACACTTGAGCAAACTTGTGAAACACATCCAGGACATCCCAACCAAGCTAGTGCATGATCCTAACATCCCTCATACACCTCAAATCTCAGAATCACCTTCAAACTGCAAAAACAGGGCCAGGCCTGCAGTTTGAGTGCCATCTTCCATTTCCCTCAAGTTCTCTTGCCCAAACCAGTTCACACACATTCCCTAGCATCTATGCAAGCTGACCATGACTTGAAACACGACCTGTAACTCCTCTAACAAGTTCCACCATTTTCATTTTTCCATTTTGCAGTTGAAGTTCTACAGCTCAGTTCAAGGTGTCTCAAGGCAAAGTAAATATTGGAACAGCATCACCACACCTCAAGGAAGCTATAACAACCATTATCTTGCACTGAAAGCTCCCCATTTGCCAGATAGAACTTCAACTGAACAGGTACTTTGGTGAACTTCTATCTCTCTCATTAGGCATCATTAGCTCTAAGTTTGTGAATAAGCAATGTTCTACTCATGCCACTGAACCTGTACATGCTTTTACTTTTCATTTCTTTTGCTTGAGCTGTGAGAATTTAAGGTTTGAAAATGGCAGAAAACTTAGGTTAGGATTTGGGATTGTTAAAATTCTCTCTCATTTCTGAGAGTTAGGAGATGTTCTTTATATATTTGGAATCGTGGTTCCATGCTTAACATTTTTTGTGTTGAAAGTTTGTGCAAAAGATCAAAGAATCGGGATGTTGGGATGGAAGAACAGGGCGCGCGTTTTTTTTAATATTGTTGTTCAGAGGTTGAAGAAAGGTCTTCATGGGCTGGGCTTATGTTGACTTTCCTTTTTGCACCATATAATTTATTCTGAACCCCCTGAGCGCATTTGCTTTATTTTTAATGTTTTTTTGACTTTTTCTTTTTTAATTGACTCATTTATTATTTCTCAGCATATTAAAAATATAAAAATATTTTTTCTCATCATTTTTGAATTTATTAGGTATTTATTTGATTTTTATTTTAGTTTGTATATAAATAAATAAATATATACTTTTTGTTTAAAATACTAAAATAGCACAAATATATTTTATACACTTTCATCTTATTTTTACTTCCTGAAAATATTTTATAGAAAAATACTTTTTTTATTTAAATATTAAATATTATTAATTAATATATATAATACATATTTTGTAAATAATATAAATAAATAGGTATATATTAATACACTTAGGATATAAATACCAAAAAATTGTATATATTTTATTTTTTAACATTTAATACTAAAAAATACATTTTTATAAATATGCTACATTTTATTTTATTTTTGTATGTAAATAGTAAATATTATATATATTAAATAATTAATCCCCTTTTGATTAAAATTAGGGTTTTGCCCTAAATATGAGAATACTCCAAAAATAATACCTTTTTTATCTCTTTTTATTTTTACATAAATAATATATTTTTTTTCCATACACATAAAAATTCTTTTTTTTACATTTTTGCATATTTATTTCATTTCCATTTAATTATGCAATTATTTGTATTGTAAATATTCAAAGAAAATGATGTAATAGCTAGGTTTAATTTCTTGTCTAAATATACCCCATTTGAAACATTGTACCCCCCTCCCCATATTATTGTATTGTAATAGTGTAGGAATTTAAATTTCGCACTTTAATGCTCTCTAAACATACCATGCTAGAATTAGGGTTTGTATGCGAATAAAACGAACAAAATAGTTGGACCTAATTTTAAGATAAATAAGCATGAAAATGGACAACACATTTCACACTTGCACCCCTAGGGTATTCCACTTTGTTGCCTTCAAATAATTGGGCCATATTGCATGTTGAATTTCTTTGGATAAAACAAACAATCAAATGATCATAGTCCCTCAAAATGTTGCCTAAATGAATGATCAAGTCCCTTTCAAAGAAAAAATTGCCCAAAGACATTTAACACTATTGTAATTGTGTTCTAAACGATGACCCGCGCCTGTCCCTTTCACCTCCTAATACAAGATTGTCCACCAAATGCAATGGTGGAACAAAATTGTCAAAAGGTTTAAAACATAACAAAAATCTTTGAGAAAACTTTAGGGTAGATAACTCTTAAGTACTTGCCAATTTGCAAAGAAAACACTTGCCAATTTTCAAAACCCACTTCACAAACACTTTCAAAACCAACTTTCAAAAAACCTTGAAACATCTTTTTAAAAGACAAAACACCTTTTGTAAAACATTCGAGTAAAGAATTGTTACAAGGGTAGCCTATACAAGGCATCTTTTCAAAACATTTTCAAAACCATACACCAAGCACCATTTCAAACAATTGAAAACCAAGGCAAGTTGATCTAAGCAAGTACCTAAGAGCCCATGGATAACCATGGATAGAAAGGGTGCTAACACCTTCCCTTTCTATAATTTACTCCCCGAACCCAAGAAAAATCTCAAAGGTTTTTGCTGTGCTTTTTAAACCTTTCCTTAGGATAAAATAAAAAGTCGGTGGCGACTCTTGCTCAACCGAAACATTTGCGAAAATAAACGCAAAACCCTAGTCATTTCTCCCACCGTATCACAGAACTGGCGACTCTGCTGGGGAGAATTTTAAAAGTGGAGTAACCTTAGGGCTTAGATCACCCCCTTGCATGACTAATTGTTTGAATTGTTTGCTTTATATCTTGGCTCTATTGTTTGGGTTTGCAATCCTACACCCGGATTTTGGGAAACATTCATAGATAGCAATACGTTGTGGAAACTGTGCGGGGTATACCGACACGGTCGAAGCAATAGCTATATTAGTGCGACATATTTGTGAGTACCGGTAACCCTTGAGTTCAATCAAGGAGAGTACGGGGCCGCTGAGTGATGTCACTAAGCACTAAAGACCTAGAACCTTACTTGACCATCTTGGCCTTTTTATTAGGGGTAGTGAGATGACCGGCTTTAGTGCAGTCCGAAGTTGGTAGATACTCGATACTACACTCATTGAGGGTTGTTTTCTTGGAATATTTCGGTCGCTAGTTAAGTGGCTAAACCAAGACAATGAACAATGAAAACAATCCAGTGATATTGAGCTCCTTAGAACCCGGTTACTATTTATAGGACAGGTTTTTAAGCCAACTACACTCAAGAGGGTACTTACCTATGAAACCCCATGCAAGCCTGAAACTAGGGTTTGGTGTGATTTGCTTGTACATATGTTTTATGCATACATCATAAAACATCATAAACATCATAAAACATCATATGCATTCACTAACCATTTCAAGGATTTTGGATATTCATCTTTGTTCTTGTTTTGTAGGACATGGAAATTCCTCGCAGAAACACCATTCAAGTCAACCTTGTGAGAATCTCTCCTCAACTCAAGGAGATCACCTCAAGAATCCCGGAAAACTCATCCTTCAGTGAAAGACATGGTAGACTGCTCAGCCTAGTCAACACCAACATTGAAGAAGACATGATGAAGGTGCTATTCCAGTTCTTTGACCCTCTGCACCACTGTTTCACTTTCCCTGATTATCAGTTGGTGCCCACTTTGGAGGAGTTTTCTCAACTCCTGAGAATTCCTATCCTTAATCAACTACCATTCAACGGTACGGAAAAGGAACCAAAGCCAGAAGATGTTGCTCGAGCATTACATCTACAACCATCCGACATCAAGGGGCATTGGGAAACCAGAAGCGGCGTCAAAGGATTCTTAGCAAAATTCTTGTTTGAGAAGGCACAAGAATGTTGGAATTCATTGGACCTACAAGCCTTTGAAGAGATTGTGGCACTCCTCATCTATGGATTGGTCTTGTTCCCAAATCCTGACCAATTAGTAGATGTCAACGCCGTCAAAATCTTCTTGTCTAGAAATCCAATACCAACATTGCTTGGGGACATCCTTCACTCATTTTACACACGAACAATGAGAAAGAGGGGTGTTCTCATGTGTTGTACTCCTATCCTTGCAAGGTGGTTTATTTCGCACCTTCCACAATCTGTCCTGAAAAATGACCAAGGTTCAAGGTGGTCCCAACGGTTGATGACTCTTACTCATTCTGATGTGCATTGGTGTTCTCGGTCCAGAGAAAATGTCATCATTGTCGATCGTTGCGGACAATTTCCTAATGTTCCTTTACTTGGAATCAGGGGAGGTATCACCTACAACCCTTACCTAGCTTTGAGGCAATTTGGATATGCACGGAGGGATGGCCCTCATGACATGTTGATTCCTAACCTATTTTTTGACTTCGACAACGATGCGCAAGGACTTCGCCAAAGATTCATCAGAGCTTGGGGAAAACTCAACAAGGTTGATAGCAAGACTCTGGGACACAAGAATTCCATCCCTCTTGAGCCCTATCTCAAGTGGGTACGAGCTCGAGCCCAAAGTCTAATGATGCCTTATCCTCATGTGCTCCCAGTGATTAAAGAGCCTGTCAATGAAGGAGAGGTTCCCTACACCGTCCTACATCCAGACATGCCTACATCGTGGGAGGAAATGCAGAAAAGTTGGATTCAGCTCAAGGAGGAACGGAATACTTTTGAAGCTAGCTTCTACGCCAGTGAGAAGAAGGTTCTAGAGCTTACCCGCCGACTCCATGAGCAAGAGGCCCTTAACACCTACATCGCACCAAAGAGGATGCGCAATGTCTTTTTACCTTAAGAAGTTATTTTGTAATATTTGGCCCATGGGGAATTTATGTACTAACAAATTTCTTCTTATTAATATGACGTGCGCTCTTCTTTGTCTGAAACAATTTTGAATGTCCTAAATCCTTGAATGCATTGCATACATAAGCATACCATTCATCATGTTCATAAGCAGGTCTCACGCCAGGTTTCCTTATCTGTCTGCTGTTTATTTCAGTAGGATGGATCTCGAGCAAACAGTCAAAGACCTACAAGCTCAGAATGCACAGTTCCAGCAACTCCTGTTGACCTTGGCTAAGGGTCAGGAGGATATCAAAACTCAATTGGGGAATAAGGACCCAGTAAAAAAGAAGAAAAAGAGGATTGGGGTGGCTACTTTGGGGAGGAGATTTGACGGAGAAGCTCGGAGAGTGCTTGAATTCCCTCCTACTTCTGATGAAGGGACCAGTAAAAGAGATGGAGTTGCGGTGCCTTCCGAGTCTGATGTGGAAGAAGAAGAGGTTGAAGAGGATGAAGATTATTCTGACCAGCAATACCCTTCAGCTGATGATAAATACAAGGGTTTAGAAGACAGATTGGCCGCCATGGAATTACAAAGAGTACCGGGTTTGGATTTTGAAGACTTGGGCTTGGTTGCCGGGATTATGATTCCCCCAAAATTCAAAGTTCCAGTGTTTGTGAGGTATGATGGGCTGTCCTGCCCCAAAATGCATCTCAGGTCCTACGTGAGAAAGATTCAACCCTATACGGCAGATAAAAACCTCTGGATTCATTTCTTTCAAGACAGCCTTTCAGGAGCTCAGTTGGAGTGGTTTTATCAACTAGAAGGAACCAGTGTCAGAAATTGGGAAGATTTGGCTACCGCTTTCTACAAACAATACCAGTATAATTCTGACCTTGCTCCTACTCGTACCCAACTTCAGGGTATGTCACTAGGAACAGGCGAAGGATTCAAAGAATATGCACAAAAATGGAGGGATTTGGCTGGCAGGGTGCAGCCTCCTTTAACCGACCGTGAACTCGTTGATATGTTTCTTGGGACCCTATTTGGGCCATTTTTCAATCATTTAATTGGTAACTCTTCCGCGGGGTTTACCGATTTGATCTTAACAGGCGAAAGAATAGAAGCTGGCATCAAGTCAGGAAAGATTCAGAAGGGTGTTGCTGCAAGTGTTGAGAAGAAACCTCTTAAGAAGGAAACAACTATGGTATATTCTTAGAGAAGAGCAGGGAAGACGGAGCGTCGGCCAACTGTGGGGGCCGTAATGATTCAAAGCACTCCAAGTGAGCAGCCTCGCTATAACCAGTCCAGACCAAATCAACAACGAGTGGAACGGCCACAACAGCAGTTCACCCGTATTAACGTGACTCCAGCGCAAGTGCTTCCCCATCTATTGAAGTTGAATCTCGCCACCATCAAGGAGGCACCAAAGAATGTGAATACGTCCTCTCCGCATTATCATGCCAATGCTAAATGCGCCTACCATTCAGACAGTGTGGGACACGACACCAATGATTGTTGGGCACTCAAGCATAAAATCCAAGACCTGATAGAGGCTAAGGAGGTGGAGTTTGACGCTCCAGAGAATCCTAATGTGATATCTGCACCCATGCCGAAGCACGGCCGAAATGTCAATGCCATTGAAGAAAATTTGTATGTTGCTGATGTCAGTGATCTGACTACTCCACTGCTAACCATTAAGTTGAATTTGTTAAGGGCCGGGATCTTCCCGGGATGTAAAGAAGACTGCTATTGTTGCTACTCTCTGCCGTTTGATTGTCCGTTACTGAAGAAAGGCATCCAAGGCCTTATGGATAGTCGACAAATTTTGTTTGAAAAAGTTTCTGCTGTTCCAGTTCATACTGAAGATGTCTCAATCATAACCATTCACGCCAATCTTTCCAAGGCCGTCAAAAGGCCTGTTAAGATTACACCAGCCACGAAATCTGTTCCTTTGAAGATAACAATGCCAGGGCCTGTTCCCTATGTTTCTGAAAAGTCGATACCTTGGAACTATGGCGGCGACGTCTACTACCATGGTATCAAACAAATCGAAATAATTGAAGAAAGTTCGGATGATGAAGAAGCCAGCATTAGTAACATTGCGGGCACTAGCAAAATCACCAGGAGCGGGAGAATATTTTCTCCAGAGATTGCCCCTCCAAGAGCAGTCTTTGGACCCTCATCAGCTGACAAGGTCGTCCCCGCACCAATAAAACTTTCTGCTATAACTCCTTTGATTGAAGAGGTTGTTGTTCCTAGTACTGTCTCTCCTACCGCTGCTGACAAAGGTAAGGGAATCCAAGATGAGTCCGTCAGGACGAGGGCTCAACCCTTGGTAATCCCGGAAACCTCCAAGAAGGAAATGGATGAGATTTTGAGGATAATCAAGAGAAGTGATTACGATGTGGTAGAACAGCTGGGGCAAACCCCCTCCAAGATTTCCATGCTAGCACTACTACTTTGCTCGGAAGCGCACGCTAAAGCTCTGATAAAATTCCTAAAGGCAGCCCATGTGCCCCAGGAAACCTCTGCGGATCAATTTCAAAATTGCGTGGCTAGCCTGACTGTGGACAATGGATTAGGTTTTTCTGATGCCGACCTAACTCCTAAAGGTAGGAATCACAATGATGCCTTGCACATTTCAGTCGAGTGTCGAGGAACTACTCTCGCACACGTCTTGGTCGACACTGGGTCGTCGCTGAATGTTTTACCTAAGAAGGCCTTGGACCGACTAGATTTTGAAGGGTTGGAATTGAAGCCGAGTGATATTGTTGTCAGAGCTTTCGATGGTTCGAAGAGAATGGTCCATGGAGAGGTTGAAATTCCCATCAAGATAGGCACTGAGGTGTTTAAATCCACTTTCTATGTGATGGACATCCGTCCATCATACTCTTGCTTGCTGGGTAGACCTTGGATACACCATGCTGGGGCAGCCACCTCCTCCTTACATCAGATGTTGAAGTATCCTGTTAAGGGAAAGATCATTACCGTCCATGGCGAAGAAGAGTACATGATTAGCCACTTAAATTCTTTCCGGTATGTGGAGGTTGAAGGAGAGTTCATTGAGACACCGTTTCAACATTTCGAAGAAGTCCTTCCTGAAATAGCAGTAGCAAAGTTGGCAGCTGAGACACCGAGACAGATGGCCAGGATGGCATCTCTGGAGGATGCAAGGGCCGCAATAAAAGAAGGGAAGAATTCAGCATGGGGGCAGTTACCTGACATTCCACATAAGACAGACAAATTTGGATTAGGGTTCACAGCCGCCGGCCAGAAAGCTATGCGCCGTGCGAAGAGTGAAAGGGCACCAGTCAAGATTTCTCCCTACGGAGTCAACGCCTTGGAAGATGAAGACAAGGAGAGCAACATTGAGGAGTGGATTTATCCAACTGTCAAAGGAGGATTGAGCAACTGGGAGGCAAAAGACTTTGTCCCCATCACTTTTATTCATCAGTAATTTATCTGTTAAACATTTCTTATTTGGTCTGTAATATTTACTTTCAAACAATTCGTACACTATCTTTTCACCTCATGCCTTGCCCGGGGCATGTAGGTCCACTTGTAAGGGTTTTGATTATTTTTCATATCCATATGCCATGTTTAATGATTCATTGGACGTTTTTCATTTGATAAACTGCTTGTGTTCATTTTCTTTCCTTTTGCATTTTTTTTAAGGATGGCTATCCCTTACACACATCCACACTCACCAATGCAGGTACCCATCCACTCCGGATTCCATGGGTGACTATTCTGCTATATATTTCAATAACTCTGAAGATTTGGTCAATCTAGCCGAGTTTGAAGATGACGAAGGTTGTGAAGTACCCGGGGAACTAGCCAGACTTCTGCAACAAGAGGAAAGGGCCATCTTACCGCATGAAGAGTCACTGGAAACTGTCAACTTAGGGACCAAGGAAGACCGGAAGGAGGTGCAAGTGGGTGCCAATCTGGAACCAAAAGTCAAGGAGTGCTTGGTACAGTTGTTGAATGAGTATGTTGAGATCTTCGCTTGGTCTTATGAAGACATGCCGGGTTTAGACACAGACATCGTGGTTCACCGTCTCCCCACAAGAGAAGATTGTCCACCAATCAAGCAAAAAGTTCGCCGAATGAGGCCTGACATGTCTGAAAAGATCAAAGCAGAAGTAATGAAACAATTCGATGCTGGCTTTCTGGCTGTTACGTCCTATCCTCAATGGGTCGCTAACATTGTGCCAGTACCTAAGAAGGATGGCAAAGTCAGGATGTGTGTGGACTACCGGGATTTGAATAGGGCCAGCCCTAAAGATGATTTCTCGCTACCTCATATTGACATCTTGATCGACAATACAGCTCAGCATAAAGTGTTTTCCTTCATGGATGGATTCTCGGGCTACAATCAAATCAAAATGGCTCCCGAGGATATGGAGAAAACGACTTTTGTCACACAGTGGGGCACTTTCTGTTATAAGGTGATGTCGTTCGGGCTGAAGAACACAGGGGCAACTTATCAACGTGCCATGGTAGCTTTATTTCACGATATGATACATCATGAGATTGAAGTTTACGTAGACGATATGATAGCTCGGTCACAAACAGAGGAAGAGCACCTTGAACATCTGGAGAAGCTGTTTGCCAGGTTAAAAGAATACAAGCTCGGGCTGAATCCAAGTAAATGTACTTTTGGAGTTAGGTCTGGTAAACTCCTGGGATTCATTGTAAGCAACAAAGGCATTGAAGTCGATCCGGAAAAAGTAAAAGCAATACAAGAGATGCCTGCTCCCCGTACTGAAAAGGAGGTTAGAGGATTCTTGGGGCGTTTAAACTATATTGCCAGATTCATCTCACATCTGACTTCTACCTGTGAGCCAATTTTCAAACTCTTGAAAAAAGATCAGGTAGTGGAATGGAACGACGATTGTCAAGTTGCTTTTGATAGAATCAAGGAGTATTTGCTAGAACCTCCTATTCTGATGCCACCCGTCGAAGGAAGACCATTGATCATGTATTTGACCGTCTTGGATAACTCAATGGGGTGTGTGTTGGGCCAGCATGACGAGTCTGGTCGAAAAGAGCATGCTATTTATTACCTTAGCAAAAAGTTTACCGACTGTGAGACTCGCTACTCACTGCTCGAGAAAACTTGCTGCGCTTTGGTATGGGCTGCTCGCCGACTAAGACAGTATATGTTGACTCATACTACCTTGTTGATTTCCAAAATGGATCCTATCAAGTATATCTTCGAAAAGCCCGCTTTATCTGGAAGGATAGCTAGATGGAAAATGATCTTAACTGAATATGACATCCAGTACACCACCCAAAAAGCTATAAAAGGGAGTGTACTAGCTGACCATCTGGCTCATCAGGCTATCGAAGATTATCAACCCATGAGATTTTATTTCTCGGACGAGGACATCATGAATTTGGACAACATTAAAGGTGACGGACCGTATGACGGACCCGAAAAGGGATCCCGATGGACCCTGTACTTTGATGGTGCTTCAAATGCACTTGGAAACGGTATCAGCGCAGTACTCATTTCTCCGGAAGGTTGTCACACACCTTTCACGGCCCGACTTTTCTTCAGCTGCACAAACAACATGGCTGAGTATGAAGCTTGCATCTTTGGTCTCAAGGCTGCTATAGACTTGGGGATCAAATCTTTGATCGTATTCGGGGACTCAGCTTTGGTTATCAGTCAGATCAAAGGAGAGTGGGATACCAAGCATCCTAATCTTATCCCATACAAAGAACATGTCCTGACATTGTTGCCTCATTTCGAGGAAATTACCTTCGAGCATTTTCCGCGAGAAGAAAATCAGCTAGCAGATGCTCTAGCCACAATGTCCTCCATGTTTAAACTCAACTAGGATAACGAGGCTCCCCAAATCACCATTGAGCGAATGGATGAACCTGCACATTGTCATGAGATTAATACCGAAGAAGTAGTGGAACAACCTTGGTTCCATGAAATTAAAAGGTATCTCGAGACTAGAGATTATCCCGAAGGAGCTTCCGTAAATGACAAGAAGTTCTTAAGGAAATTTGCAGCCAAGTTCTTCCTGAGCAACGACATCCTTTACAAACGAAGCCATGATTGTGTATTACTCCGATGCGTAGATAAAGCTGAAGCAGAGTTGATCATGACTGATATACACAGCGGCACATTTGGCACTCACTTGAGCGGGCATACAATGGCTAAGAAGATCCTAAGGGAAGGCTATTACTGGTCTACCATGGAAGCTGACTGCCATCAACATTCCCGTACTTGCCACAAGTGTCAAGTCTATGCTGACAAGGTTCATATCCCTCCGGTTCCTCTCAACGTCCTGACTGCTCCGTGGCCCTTTGCAATGTGGGGCATTGATATGATTGGAGAGATCAAGCCCACGGCTTCCAACGGACATCGCTTCATCCTGGTTGCCATTGACTATTTCACCAAATGGGTCGAAGCAGCTTCCTTCGCCTCTGTGACTAAAAATGTGGTTGCCCGCTTTATCAAGCAAAACCTCATATGTCGGTATGGCGTTCCAGACAGGATCATCACGGACAACGGTACAAATCTAAATAACACGATGATCACCGCTTTGTGCGAACAGTTCAAGATTTATCATCACAATTCATCTCCCTATCGGCCAAAGATGAACGGTGTTGTTGAAGCTGCGAACAAAAACATTAAGAAGATCATTCAGAAAATGACAGTCACTTACAAAGACTGGCATGAGATGTTACCGTTTGCTCTGCATGGATACCGTACGACGACACGTACTTCAACTGGGGCAACCCCATTTTCTTTGGTTTATGGCATGGAAGCTGTTTTGCCTATGGAAGTCCAGATCCCTTCTCTAAGGATTATGAAGGATGCAGGTTTGAATGAATATGATTGGATGCAGACTCGACTTGATCAACTCAATCTGATCGACGAAAAGCGACTTGCTGCTATATGCCATGGTCAGACGTATCAAAAGCGGATGATCAAGGCCTTCAATAAGAAAGTCAAACGTCAAGTGTATCAAGTCGGAGATCTTGTAATCAAGCGGATTATCTTGCCGCAAAGTGATCCCAGGGGCAAATGGACTCCTACATATGAAGGACCATTTGTGATCAAGAGCATATTTTCTGGTGGTGCAATGATTTTGACCACCATGGACGGCGACGATTTACCACACCCTGCGAACGCAGACATAGTCAAAAGATACTACGCATAAAATAACCCGACGAGCCAAACACCCGAAAGGGCAGCTTGGGCAAAAATGGGCATCCCGGTGGATCGAAAACCCGAAAGGGCGATTCAGGCAAAAATTAGGGATAAAAAACGAAAATAAATCTGTACACCCGGCGAGTTGAAAACCCGAAAGGGCGGCTTGGGTAAAAAGGGGTTTCCCGGTGGATCGAAAACCCGAAAGGGCGATTTAGGAAAAAGTTAGGGAATTAAAGCGTAATACTATGTCTCGTCGGATCACTTCAAGGGAAATCTCTTCATTAAACGTTCCAGGCTTCTGATCAATCCATTCATCGTCAAGCGAAGCATTGAATGGACAGATATTCAGAGTTGTGAAAGCTATAGCGGAATGGAATCCCATGGAATTATTTCACATAGCCATCCTTATTTTGTATAAACCTTTTAAATACTTACGACAAAATCCTCTTGCTAGGATGATTGTCTCCTTTGTACAAATATACTCATAGAAAATCAATACAAATACTTTTCCCAGAAATTTGTGTCATTTCCTTTTCTTTTCTCTTGCACTATTTGTTTTATTTTGAGAAACGTCCAATGTTTTGTTAAATAGGCATATGCATTTAAAACATAATCATTTTCTTATGAGTCGGGAAAGAGGGTTACAGATAGGCCAAAGGAATAGTTGGATATCTTGATACCCTTCAAAGGAAACCCCCGGGAGATTTGGAATCCATATCCCTGGCAAGTCTTGAAGCTCATACCCAGTAAGTTCTGAAAGCTTATCCCCCGCAGAGAACGGACGTCTCTCCCGAGTTTTATTCAAAGTTTATTTCTCACAAATGCCTTATAACTGGGTTATCCTCAGCTTATTGTCACGGAAGATCGCGTTCGCTAAAATTCTTCCTATCCCCAGCGGAGTTCATCAAAGTTCCCCAGCAGTAACTTATCTTTACGATCCCCCAGCCAGAGGATCCTCAGGAATCCAATTTCCCTCAGAACTTAAGTTTCAATATCCCCAGCGGAGCCAGACTAATGAACCTTCTCCCCACAGAGTTTTAGGAGAGCTAATCTTAAGTTCCCCAGTAAGGTCGCCAGAGACACTTCCCACTGAACTGAAGATTCCCAGTCTTGTATCCCCAGCATGAGTCTGCTAGATTGGTGCTCCCCAGTAGAAGTCATCAGGAATTCCCCAGAGGTTTGGTATATAACCCAAGCTCCTTATCCCCCAGTCACAGCCAAGGAATTATTCTTCCCGGCAGCAGTCAGGATGCTTTTATCTTCAGCCATCCAGGATTCATCTATCCCCCGCAAGACAGCTCATCAACTTACATGCGCATTCATTACATTCATATCACAAACATTGATATAACATATATTGCATCATACATTTCACGCAACATAATTTGCTGTTTAGCTAACATTTTGTCCTTTTCAGGATAAGAATGGAAAGCTATCCTTAACAGTTTCAGATGCAGTCTTACACGGACTCATCATCAAGTAACCCTACACCGGTTCTTATTCAATCTCAAGATTTCTGAAAACAGTTCACAGGTTCTCCAAGTAACGGATGTTAACCTATCGCTTGTTCAGTTTCTTCTCCAGACTTCTAAAAACAGTCTATGGATTCTTCCCAACAACGGATGTTAATTTATCACTTGTTCAGACGCAACCTTTGAAAACAGTTTACGGACGCGTCCCAACAACGGATGCTGCTCTATTGCTTATTCAACTCCAAGATTTCTGAAAACAGTTTACGGGTTCTCCAAGTAACGGATGTTAACCTATCGCTTGTTCAGTTTCTTCTCCAGACTTCTGAAAACAGTCTATGGATTCTTCCCAACAACGGATGTTAGTCTATCACTTGTTCAGACGCAACCTTTGAAAACAGTTTACGGACACGTCCCAACAACGGATGCTGCTCTATTGCTTATTCAACTCCAAGACTTCTGAAAACAGTTCACAGGTTCTCCAAGTAACGGATGGTAACCTATCACTTGTTCAGTTTCTTCTCAAGATTTTTGAAAACAGCTTACGGATTCCTCCCAACGACGGATGCCAATCTATTGCTTATTCATATCCCCAGTTCAGAGATGGTCCAAAGCATGGGCACCTTTCTGATATTTATTCCAGATGGCATCTTTAAGCCCATCCCCGATAAGATTTTGTCGCCCCTCCAGATGGCATCTCTAAGCCCATCCCCGACAAGATTATGTCGCCCCTCCAGATAGCATCTCTAAGCCCATTCTCGCATCCATTACTTTGACGAGTGCAAATTTCCGGGCACTCTAGTGTCCAATCTCCTTTTACCCTCGAGTCACGAAAGGCAAACTTGCCAATCTAACTCTTTGGATTCAAGAAGATTGAACAGGGGCAACTGTTGTACCCCAAAATTTTCCCTCCCATTTTCTCAACATTTCTCATCATAAAGCCCTTGAAGATCAAGGTTCAGTTAAGGTTTCATCTGCTCAAAACTTCTCCTTGCACTGCTGACCCAAATTAGGGTTTGTGTTTGCACAAAGATGTTTTAACCTAAAATGCCTAAGATGACTTTCATGCTTCATATTTGACTCCCAAGTTTATCCTCATCAAGTTTCAAGTTTTGATTCCAAGTTTTGCCCGGTCAATTGGACAGTTGACCTAGAAATCAACTGTATTGGGGAAAAAGTCAACTGTGGCCAATTGACAGTCAAACCTCATGAAAATTGACCCACATCAACACTATGAACTCATATGGACCATTTGATCAAGTTTGGATCACAATTCCATAAGAAATTTGATCAGATCACCAAAAGGGCAAAATGGTCATTTTTAGGGTTTTGACTGAACAAAGGCAATTTTTGACTGTTTGACCTAGCCAATGGCAAACCAAGCTCACATATGGACTCAAGGACCCCATGGAATTATCTTGACATGCTCAACAAACTCAAAAGATCCCAAGTACACAAAATTGACAGTTGAATTTCCCAGTCAATTGATCAATTTTGACTGTACAATGAAAAGTCAAACTTTGACTTTTTGGTCAAAATCAAGGGTCAAGATTCATTTTTCATCAAAACATACCAAATCATGAAACTTGTTCATCAAGAAATCACAAAATGCAAATTAGGGTTAGAAATTAGAATTTTTCATAACTTAGAATTTTTCTAAGTTATGAAAAACCCTAATTTTTTCCCAACTTTGCCCCACTTTCTCACCAAGATCCATTTGGATTCAAACAAAAGTCAAAACATGAAAGTTGTAGCTTGTTGCATAATCTACAACTTTGATTCACAAAGTTTTCCCATTTGAGGCTTGTATCTCAAGTTACAAATTTTTGAATAAGGGCACTAAACCATTCTTAACTTAGTGAAATTTTAACCTATTTTGACAAGGTTTTCTACCCAACTTCAAGGCCATTTTCCATACACTTCCACTTGGAATTTCAATTTGCATTTCAAAGATGGATTGTAGTACACATTCCAAGCTTTCCAAAATGTCCAAGAACTTCTCAAACAACCTCATAACTTGAGAGAATCGAATTTCACAATTTGGCAAAAACTCACTTTTGAATTGATCATGAACATGTTCATAACTTAAGCCATTTTCAAGTCAGCATAGTTTGTGCTAAATTACAGGTCCTAAAACCCTTTGACACTCAATAATTCAATGCAAAACCTTTGTGCCAAGGCCTTGTTTCATGAGTTCAAGCATTGCCTAAAGGATTAATCCATTTATAGATAAAGCATTTCTTCCATTTTTGCAAAAGGTAACTTTATGTCCAATTGAAAATCCAAGCAGTACAAATGAGATCTAATTGGCACAAGATTATGAGCAAAACACTCTGATCAAGGAGAGATTATGCAGCTCATTAGGGGGCCTCTACTGACCTAGAACACAACTTGGGCATTTGTTGCTTAAAGTGTAAGTAACTTGGCATATTGTAACATAACTCTCATATCAGCTTACAAACACTTGAGCAAACTTGTGAAACACATCCAAGACATCCCAACCAAGCTAGTGCACGATCCTAACATCCCTCATACACCTCAAATCTCAGAATCACCTTCAAACTGCAAAAACATGGCCAGGCCTGCAGTTTGAGTGCCATCTTCCATTTCCCTCAAGTTCTCTTGCCCAAACCAGTTCACACACATTCCCTAGCATCTATGCAAGCTGACCATGACTTGAAACACGACCTGTAACTCCTCTAACAAGTTCCACCATTTTCATTTTTCCATTTTGCAGTTGAAGTTCTACAGCTCAGTTCAAGGTGTCTCAAGGCAAAGTAAATATTGGAACAGCATCACCACACCTCAAGGAAGCTATAACAACTATTATCTTGCACTGAAAGCTCCCCATTTTCCAGATAGAACTTCAACTGAACAGGTACTTTGGTGAACTTCTATCTCTCTCATTAGGCATCATTAGCTCTAAGTTTGTGAATAAGCAATGTTCTACTCATGCCACTGAACCTGTACATGCTTTTACTTTTCATTTCTTTTGCTTGAGCTGTGAGAATTTAAGGTTTGAAAATGGCAGAAAACTTAGGTTAGGATTTGGGATTGTTAAAATTCTCTCTCATTTCTGAGAGTTAGGAGATGTTCTTTATATATTTGGAATCGTGGTTCCATGCTTAACATTTTTTATGTTGAAAGTTTGTGCAAAAGATCAAAGAATCAGGATGTTGGGATGGAAGAACAGGGCGCGCGTTTTTTTGAATATTGTTGTTCAGAGGTTGAAGAAAGGTCTTCATGGGCTGGGCTTATGTTGACTTTCCTTTTTTCACCATATAATTTATTCTGGACCCCCTGAGCCCATTTGCTTTATTTTTAATGTTTTTTTGACTTTTTCTTTTTTAATTGACTCATTTATTTTTTCTCAGCATATTAAAAATATAAAAATATTTTTTCTCATCATTTTTGAATTTATTAGGTATTTATTTGATTTTTCTTTTAGTTTGTATATAAATAAATAAATATATACTTTTTGTTTAAAATACTAAAATAGCACAAATATATTTTATACACTTTTATCTTATTTTTACTTCCTGAAAATATTTTATAGAAAAATACTTTTTTTATTTAAATATTAAATATTATTAATTAATATATATAATACATATTTTGTAAATAATATAAATAAATAGGTATATATTAATACACTTAGGATATAAATACCAAAAAATGTATATATTTTATTTTTTAATATTTAATACTAAAAAATACATTTTTATAAATATGCTACATTTTATTTTATTTTTGTATGTAAATAGTAAATATTATATATATTAAATAATTAATCCCCTTTTGATTAAAATTAGGGTTTTGCCCTAAATATGAGAATACTCCAAAAATAATACCTTTTTTATCTCTTTTTATTTTTACATAAATAATATTTTTTTTCCATACACATAAAAATTCTTTTTTTTACATTTTTGCATATTTATTTCATTTCCATTTAATTATGCAATTATTTGTATTGTAAATATTCAAAGAAAATGATGTAATAGCTAGGTTTAATTTCTTGTCTAAATATACCCCATTTGAAACATTGTACCCCCCTCCCCATATTATTGTATTGTAATAGTGTAGGAATTTAAATTTCGCACTTTAATGCTCTCTAAACATACCATGCTAGAATTAGGGTTTGTATGCGAATAAAACGAACAAAATAGTTGGACCTAATTTTAAGATAAATAAGCATGAAAATGGACAACACATTTCACACTTGCACCCCTAGGGTATTCCACTTTGTTGCCTTCAAATAATTGGGCCATATTGCATGTTGAATTTCTTTGGATAAAACAAACAATCAAATGATCATAGTCCCTCAAAATGTTGCCTAAATGAATGATCAAGTCCCTTTCAAAGAAAAAATTGCCCAAAGACATTTAACACTATTGCAATTGTGGTCTAAAGGATGACCCGCGCCTGTCCCTTTCACCTCCTAATACAAGATTGTCCACCAAATGCAATGGTGGAACAAAATTGTCAAAAGGTTTAAAACATAACAAAAATCTTTGAGAAAACTTTAGGGTAGATAACTCTTAAGTACTTGCCAATTTGCAAAGAAAACACTTGCCAATTTTCAAAACCCACTTCACAAACACTTTCAAAACCAACTTTCAAAAAACCTTGAAACATCTTTTTAAAAGACAAAACACCTTTTGTAAAACATTCGAGTAAAGAATTGTTACAAGGGTAGCCTATACAAGGCATCTTTTCAAAACATTTTCAAAACCACACACCAAGCACCATTTCAAACAATTGAAAACCAAGGCAAGTTGATCTAAGCAAGTACCTAAGAGCCCATGGATAACCATGGATAGAAAGGGTGCTAACACCTTCCCTTTCTATAATCTACTCCCCGAACCCAAGAAAAATCTCAAAGGTTTTTGCTGTGCTTTTTAAACCTTTCCTTAGGATAAAATAAAAAGTCGGTGGCGACTCTTGCTCACCCGAAACATTTGCGAAAATAAACGCAAAACCCTAGTCAGTTCTCCCACCGTATCACAGTTGCAAACTGCTGAAAGAAGGTATTCAATGTCTGATGGATAACTATATAATTCTAGTTGAGAAGACTCCTTCTATGGAGAATTTGCTTCAAGACTTAGAGCTAGAAGAGGTATCTGTAATTTTCGGTCCTCCTATAAGAATCACTTCCAAGGGTCCTGTGAAGATTACTTCCAAACCCAGAGTTGCTCCTCTGATCATTACCGCACCCAAACCAATCCCATATTCCTCTAACAAGACTATCCCTTGGAATTATGGGGCCGATGTCTACTACCATGGTGTCAAGCAAAAACCATTGACTATTGAAAGTGAAGATACTGAATTTACTGATCCCAATGTTGAAAACAATATCGGGACCAGTAAAGTTACCAGATGTGGAAGGGTTTTCTCTCTAGAAATATCTCTGAAGACTGTTGCTACACCAGTTCATGTTACTGCTATTGAGTCAACTACTGAGACTCAGGGAAAAGAATAGATGACTGAGTCTGCCCAGATAGAAGCACCTAAAGAAGTTACCACTGAAGATACCTCTAAGCAGGAAATGGAGGAAGTACTAAAAATCATCCAAAAAAGTGACTACAAGATTGTTGAACATCTAGGGAAGAGCCCCTCTAAGATATCAATGTTATCCCTATTGTTATGCTCTAAATCCCAGGATCAAGATTTGGTGAAGTTCTTGAAAACTGCTCATGTACCACAAGAAATCTCTACCGATCAATTTGAAAGTTATGTTGCTAGCCTGACGACTAATAATGGATTAGGCTTTTCTGATACCGACTTGACTTCTAAAGGAAGAAACTATAATAAGGCCATGCATGTCTCTATTGAATGCAGGGGCACTACCTTAGCTCATGTATTGGTTGATATGGGTTCCTCATTAAATGTTCTACTTAAGGGTGCTATACGTAGACTTGATTGTGAAGGGGTTCTGTTGAGACTTAGTGATATTGTGGTCAGAGCCTTTGATGGTTCAAAGAGGATGGTTCATGGAGAGGTGGATCTCCCGATCAAAGTGGGTTCCCAGGTCTTCGACTCTACTTTTTATGTGATGGATATTTGTTCAGCCTATTCTTATTTACTTGTACGCCCTTGGATTCATGGGACAGGCGCTGTTACTTCTACTCTACATTAGAAGTTGAAATATTCAGTGAAAGGAAAGATTGTTACAGTTTGTGGTGAAGAAGAGTACACGGTGAGTCACTTGAACTCCTTTAGGTATGTTGAAATGGACGGAGAATTCATCGAGACTCCTTGCCAGACCTTTGAAGTTATTCCTCGGACAACTGCCATTACTGAAGCTATTTATGCTATTCCTAAGGTTACCAGGGTTCCGCCCAGAATGGCTTCTCTAAAGGATGCTAGAGTTGTGGTAGAAGAAGGTGGTTGCACTACTTGGGGTCATCTTCCCGACATTCCTTACAAGTCTAAAAAACATGGTTTGGGTTTCACTGCAGAGGCTCAGAGGGTTGTTCGTTGTGATCATGCTGGAAGACCACCATTATGCGTCAGCAACAATGGAGCCAATGCCGTAGAAGATGCTGATAGTGACTATGACCTCGATAGTTGGATTTTTCCTACCACCGGTAATGGGCTCAGCAATTGGAAGACTGGAGATGTTATACCAATCTCCTTTAGTCATGAGTAAATTCTATTTTCTGTTTTCTTGCTTTCAAAGTTTTGGTTATGTAATTTTAAACAATGACTTTAAGCCGTGTGCCTTGCTCGAGGCACAATGGTCCATTTGTTAGGGTTGTCATATTTCATTCGCATATTTTCATTTAATAAACCATTGGATGTTTGCATTCAAATTTTGTGCTGTTTGTCTTTCTTTAACTTTATTACTTTCAAAATAGCTATGTGTTCTTACACACACCCACATAATAAATTGCATATCCATATCCACTCTGGATCCCATTGATAACAATTCTGCTATTGCCAACTATGATTTTGAAAATCTGATCTACCAAGCCGAGGACGAAGGTGAGGAAGATTATGAAGTACCTGGAGAACTTTCTAGGTTGTTAATGCAGAAAGAAAGAGCCATACAACTGCATGAAGAGCCAGTAGAGGTTGTGAACTTGGGCACTGAAGAGGATAAGAAAGAAGTCAATATAGGTGCCAACCTAGAAGACTGTTTCAAACAGAGATTAATCCAGATGTTGCATGACTATGTTGAGATCTTTGCTTGGTTGTACAAAGACATGCCAGGGCTTGATACTAATATTGTGGTTCACCGTCTACCAATGAAAGAAGGTTGTTCTCCAATAAAGCAAAAGGTTCGACGTATGCATCTTGAGATGTTTGAAAAAATAAAATTTAAGGTTATGAAACAGTTCAATGCAGGTTTATTAACTGTTACGTCCTATCCTCAGTGGGTTGCAAATGTGGTTCCAGTACCTAAGAAAGATGGAAAAGTGTGTACGTGTGAAGACTACAGGGATCTGAATAGGGAGAGCCCCAAAGATGACTTTCCGCTGCCGCATATTGATGTTCTAGTTGACAACACCGTTCAACACAAAGTATTCTCCTTCATGGACAATTTCTCTGGTTATAATAAAATTAATATGGCACCTAAAGACATGGAGAAAACTACCTTCATCACACAGTGGGGCACTTTCTGTTACAAAGTTATGCCTTTTGGTTTGAAGAACGCGGGTGCAACATACCAGCGTGCTATGGTAGCTTTGTTCCATGACATGATTCATCACGAGATAGAGGTCTATGTCGGTGACATGATAGCCAGGTCTCATACTGAAGAAGAACATCTTGACCACCTACAGGAGGTATTTGAGAGACTGAAGAAGTACAAGCTAAGTTTGAATCCAAACAAGTGCACTTTTGGGGTAAGATCCGATAAACTCCTAGGTTTCATTGTCAGTGGTAAATGTATTAAAGTTGATCCTACCAAGGCTAAAGCTATTCAAGAAATTCCAGCTCCCCGTATCGAGAAGGAAGCCAGAGGTTTCTTAGGACGATTGAATTATATTGCCAGATTTATTTCTCATTTGACCGCTACTTGTGAGTCGATCTTCAAGTTGCTGAAGAAAGATTAAATAGTGAAGTGGAACGTGATTTCCATATAGCCTTTGACAAAATCAAGGAGTACCTCCAAGAACCTTCGATTATGATGCCACCAGTGGAAGGAAGAGCTTTGATCATGTACCTAACAGTGTTAGAGAACTCAATAGGGTGTGTACTGGGGCAACATGATGAGACTGGTCAAAACGAGCATGCAATATACTACCTTAGAAAAAAGTTTACCGAATGTGAAATAAAATTCTCACTGCTCGAGAAAATTTGTTGCGTTTTGGCATGGGCTACTCGCTGACTAAGACAGTATATGTTGACTCATACTACTTTGTTGATCCCTAAGATGGATCTGATAAAATATATATTCGAGAAGCCCGCTCTCTCCGGAAGAATAGCAAGATTGAAAATGGTCTTGATAGAATACGACATTCATTATACTACTCATAAGGAAATCAAGGGAAGTGTATTGGCTGATGATTTGGATCATCAAGTAGTAGATGACTATCAATCTATGAATTTTGAGTTCTCAGATGAAAATATTATGCTAGTTATAGCTTATGAAGAACGTGGACCATATGAAGGACCTGAGCCAGGATCGTGATGGACTTTGGTTTTTGATGGAGCTTCCAACGCACTTGGTAATGGAATTGGTGTTGTGATTATCTCTCCCAAGGGTTTCCATACACCTTTCACCACTAGATTATGCTTTGATTGTACCAACAATATGGCAGAATACGAAGTGTGTATCATGGGAATCAAAGCTGCTATTGACATGAGAATCAAGTTCTTGAATGTGTATGGGGACTCAGCCCAGGTGATCAGTCATATTAAAGGAGAATGGGATATGAAACATTCGAATCTCATTCCTTATCGAGAGCATGTGTTAACGTTAATTTCGTACTTCGAAGAAATCACTTTTGAACATATTCCACGAGAAGAGAATCAATTGGCAGACGCATTAGCTACCATGTCATATATGTTCAAAGTCAGATGGGACAATGATGCTCCTTTAATTGCTATTGAGAGACTGGACGAACCGGCACATTGCTATGAAATTGATACTCATGGAGTAGAAGAAAAATCTTGGTTTCATGAAGTGAAAAGATACCTCGAGACTTAAGAGTGTCCTGAAGGAGCATCTATCAATGATAAGAAATTCCTATGTGTTGTACCCCAAAATTTTCCCTCCCATTTCATCAACATTTTCTCATCACAAGACTCTTGGAACTGGAGATCAAGCTAGGGTTTGCTCTGCTCAAGACACTTACTTCCACTGTTGACCTAAATTAGGGTTTGAGTTTGCACAAGGATGTTTTCACCCACAATTCCCAAATGGACTTTCATACTTCATGTTGGACTCATAAGTTTATCCCTACCAAGTTTCAAGCCTTGATTCAAATTTTTGCCCAGTCAATTGGACAGTTGACCTAAAATCAGTTGTATTGGAGAAAAAGTCAACTATGGCCAATTGATAGTCAAACCTCATGAAATTTGACCAAAATCAACATTATGAACTCATATGAACCATTTGATCAAGTTTGGATCACAATTCTACAAGAAATTTGATCAGATCACCAAAAGGGTAAAATGGTCATTTTTAGGGTTTTGACTGTACAAAGGCAATTTTTGACTGTTTGACCTAACCAATGGCAAATCAAGCTCAACCATGGACATAAGGACTCAACGACATTGTCTTGACCCATTCAACAAGTTCAGAAGATCTCAATTGCATAGGATTGACAGATGAATTTTTTCAGTCAACTGATCAAAATTTGACTGTATACTGAAAAGTCAAACTTTGACTTTTTGGTCAAAATCAAGTGCCAAGATTTATTTTTCATCAAGACATGTCAAATTATGAAACTTGTTAATCAAGAAACCCAAAAATGCAAATTAGGGTTTAAAATGGAAAATTTTCATAACTTAGAAATTTTCTATGTTATGAAATTTTCTTATTTTTTCCTAACTTTGTCCCACTTTTTCACCAAGATGCAAATGGATTCAAACAAAACTTTCAACATGAAAGTTGTAGTCCATCACAAATTTTACAACTTTGATTCACAAAGTTTTCTCAAAAGAAGCTTGTATCTCAAGTTATGAATTTTGGAACAAGGGTACCTAAAACTTTTAACTTAGATGTTCATACAAACTTGCATTTTCAAATCAGCATGTTGGTGCTAGCTTGCAGGCCTCAAAACCAACTTGAACTTCATAATTTAATGCATAACCATTGAATTAAGGTGTTATCTTGGCCATTTGGACATTACATACAAGATTAACCCTTATTTGGAAAAAGGTAAAATGCCATTTTTGTAAAAGTACACTTTATGTCAAACCAAAATACTTGAGGTATGGGGCCATATCTCTGAAGCAAGATTGAAGCTATCAATTCCAAGAACCAAGAGCAAAAGATGCAGAATGATAGGAGGGCCTGTACCAAGCTATAACATCATTTCCATTCTCTTGCTTCAAGTAGAGGAAAAGTTGCAAAACATAAGCCATCTCTCATATCTGTTAACAGAAGCTTAGACAAACATTGTAGACGATTTCCATACCTCCCAACAAACCTAAAACACGAACCTTTCATCATTCAAACCTCCTCATACTCAGAATCACTGTTTTTCTGCAAAACAGGGCAAGTTCTGCATTTTGCAAGCCATAACCAAACTCCATCGTGCGTTTTGTCCAAAGATATTTCAAACACCTTCCAACCAACTCACCTGAACTATCCCAGTCCCTCATTGCAAGCTGTAACACCTCTAACACACTTTGCCATTTTTGATTCAAAGCTCTGCAGGTTGAGTTCTACAGCACGATTCAAGCTGTTTCAAAACAAGCCAAGCACTGGAAAAGCTTCCTTGGACCTCAGGCAAGCTCAAAAGAAGCTCAAACACCATTGAAGGTTGCTACATTGTCCATCTCGAAGTCAACTGAAACAGGTATTTCATGGACTTCTATCTCTCTATCTAGGAATGGTTAGGCTTAGGTTTGTGAATGAAATATGTTGTACTCATAGCCCTAAAGCTATACATATGCTTAGTTTCCATTTACATTAATCGTGCTACGAGAATTTCACTCATGAACTTTCTGAAAAAATTAGGTTAGAAATTGGGGCCAGAGAAATTCTCTCTGGTATTTGAGAGTTAATCCAAGTTTTTTATATGGTTGGATTCGTTGTTTAATTCTCTACAATGTTCATGTTATGAGTTTTGTCAAAAAATCAAAGAATCAGGAGATAGCCATGGATGTACAGAACGCGCGTTTTGTGAAACAAGAGGAAGAAGATGAAGTCTGACTGGGCTGGGCTTGGTTGGTCTTTGCTTTTGACACCCCACTTTTCTGTTTACACCCCCTGGCCCATTTATTTAAATATTTATCATTTTGCCATTTTTATTTTTTATTCTGACTTTATTATTTTTTGTCTAAATATAAAAAATGCCAAAAATAATTTTCTATATTTTTTCATATTTATTTGATATTTATTTTATTTTACTAAGTATACATATGTAAATAAACTATTTTATTTTTAATAAAACTCAAAAATAATACAAAAAAATATGCTTATTTTCATTTCTTCTTTTTATTTATATTTGAAAACATTTTCTTGAAAATACTCATTTTTTTTGTAAATAATTAATTTTTATTTTTATATGTTTAATATATATATATATATATATATA